>CM066047.1:152207804-153407804 GCA_033557465.1 Ichthyophis bannanicus | reverse complement strand
ATGGGCTGTGGGGGGCTAGGACTGGAAATGGGCTGGGGGGCTTAAGTGGAGGTGGGCTGATGGGATTAGGACTGGTAATGGGCTGTGGGCTGATGGGGGGTTAGGACTGGTAATGGGCTATGGGGGGGGGGCTAGGACAGGAAATGGGCTGATGGGGAAGGGTTAGGACTTGAGGTGGGCTGATGGGGTTAGGACTGGTAATGGGCTGTGGGCTGTTGGGGGGGTTAGAACTGGTAATGGGCTATGGGGGGGTTAAGACTGGTAATGGGCTGTGGGCTGATGGGGGCTGTCTGGTAATGGGCTATGGGGGGGTTAGGACTGATAATGGGCTATGGGGGGGGCTAGGACAGGAAATGGGCTGATTGGGAGGGGTTAGGACCAGTTGGGCAGAAGGGGTTAGTCCAGTAAAAGGGCTAAGTGGGGTTAGGACTGATAATGGGCTATGGGGGGCTAGGACAGGAAATGGGCTGATGGGGAGGGGTTAGGACTTGAGGTGGACTGATGGGGTTACGACTGGTAATAGGCTGTGGGCTGATGGGGGGGTTAGGACTGGCAATGGGCTATGGGGGGCTGACTGGAAATGGGTTGATGGGGTTAGGACTGGAAGTGGGCTGATGGGGGGGTTAGGACTGGTAATGGGTTATAGGGGGGGGCTTAAACTGAAAATGGGGTGATAGGGGGTTAGGACTGGAAGTGGGTTGATGGGGGCTAGGACTAGTATTGGGTTGGGGGGTTGCTAGGACTGGAAATGGGCTGATGGGTGGCTAGGACTGGAAATGGGCTGATGCAGGGACTAGAAGGGAATGGATGCTGGGTGAGGCTGGAACTAGAAGGGAGCTGATGTTGGGGGAGGATTACAATGGGATGGGGCTGGAAGAGTAAAATGGAGAAGGGAAAAATATTTTGTGTGGGAGGGATAAAAAATCTACAATTGGCCGGGTATTGGGAGAGTAAGTGGGGATTGAGGATGGAGGGGTAAAATTTGAGTGGATGAAATAGGAATGAGGAAAGAGCAAAAGGAGAAAGATTAGTATGTTAAAGCAGATGTAGAGAGAGAATGGAAAAAAACTAGAAGAGAGAAGAAAGGACAAATGGACAGCAGATGATGGAGAGTTAGCAGAAGACACAAAGAAACCAGAAGAAAGTGGCTGGAGCAATTGCAGCTGAAAAAAAATGCACAAAAGGTAGAAAAATATCTCTTTATTTTGAATTTATTAATTGGAATATGTCAGCTCTGGTAAATGTGCATCATTAACGTCTGCGCTTTGTTTAGTACAAGAGCAAATTAATGTATAGTTTTATTTCTACAGTGTTGTACATTCCAAGTTTGGCTTTTGGGATTCCCAGTTTAAATATTGTCTTCCTGTTTCTAAATTGTGATTACTTGTTTGGTGATGGTCTATGTTCTGCATGTGTAACTGAGCTGAGGTGTTCTGTTTATATAATTCCTATTTGACATTGCCACTTGTTCTCTTTCCCCAATAGGTCATGTATTCTTGTTCTCTGAAATGTATTGGTTTAATATTTGCAGTGTTGCCTTTTGATTGGTAGAGTATGGTGCTTTGTGAGTCCTGGTAGTGCTGTTAGGATACAGCGGGTTTGCTATGGGTTCTAAATGTACAAAAAATTGTATGTGGTCTTTTCGGAGCTGTGTGTAAACTGATATAAATAAATTGCTCCACTCTAACTTGCTGCTAAATGTGAGGTATTCATAGGATTATTCCTCATTCAACATTTAGTACCCAATTTGTAGTCTCAGATTAACACGGCACTGATTATCACAAGAATCAATGAAAATCAACGTGCCTAGAAAACATCAATGACTACTGGGCTTTTTTTTCCTTTTTTTTGTGTGATGCTGATTCAACCCTTCTGATTCAACACTAAAGCTCCAGCTATAGCTCAATTATACCTAGTCCCGAAAATACACAAAAGCCTTTTAAGACCACCGGGTAGACCGATAGTGTCGACAAGAGGATCCATTTTGGAACCACTCTCCGTTTATCTCGATAGTTTTTTGAGACCTTTACTGAAGGAAATTCCATCATACCTTCGAGACACTTCCCACTTTATAGAGAAATTGGAACAGCATAATCCAAGGGCGTTAGAGACAGATATATTATTTATGACCTTAGACATCACGGCGCTCTATACTAGCATAACTCAACAAGAAGCCCTTCATACAGTGGAAAAATCATTACGGAGTAGAGATGACTTGTCTGACACTCATCTTACATTTCTTATGGATTTGTCTAAATTGGTCATACAAAAAAAAATTTTTCACTTTGAGAATAATATATATTTACAAACATCAGGCATTGCAATGGGGGCCTCGTGTGCCCCGTCAATAGCAAATCTATTCATGGGGGATTTTGAGCGAGAATGGTTACAAGCGTCCCCATGGGCTTCACAAATCATATTATGGATGTGCTTTATAGATGACATCTTTACACTTTGGAAAGGATCAACTGAGGCAGCAGAGGCATTTGTTACTTGGTTAAATGGATGTAATACGGCCATCAAGTTCACTCACACTATAGCTTCACAATCAATTACATTTTTGGATTTGACAGTAGTTAAAGGGCAGACAAAATGGGAAACCACTATATATAGAAAACCCATAACCAGAAATACTTTTTTACATTATACTAGTGCACATCCAATGAGATTAAAAAATAGTCTCCCTTTTTCACAATTTCTAAGATTCCGACGAAATTGTTCAGACAAGTCTGATTTCAAAAATAAATCTAAACAACTGCTTAAAGATTTCATCGATAGAGGCTATCCTGAACACATAGTAACACGGGCGTATAAAAGAGCCCTGAACAACGATAGAACTTGGTTGGTACGTCCCACTAGAAGAAACAAGTCGGAAGACAGTGTAAATTTAGTTACGAGATATTCTCCTCTCAGTCATCGCATTCAGAGGCTAGTCACAAAGAATTTACACATATTGAGAACAGTTCCCGGGCTGACAGAGAACACCATCAGATGTGTCTGGCAAAGAAATAACAATTTCAAAGAGCAATTGAGTCCAATTAAGACATTTCCCTCATGCACACCAATAGAAGACTCAAAGCCTGCTGGTCACACAGCATGTGGACAATGTACCATTTGCCAGATAACAGAAGAAGTCTCTGAGTTTACTTATGCCGGTAAAAAGTATGTACTCAAAAAAACCACCACATGTAACACAACATCCGTGATTTATGCAATCAAATGCCCCTGTCAAAAATTATATATCGGAAAGACCAGTCGTAGTTTTAGGGTCCGGATACAAGAACATAAGAGCCGGTTAAAAAACAAAATCATGACGGCACCTTTAGTACAACATTGCATAGAATTGAACCATGACTTCTTACATCTCCGTTGTTTAGTAAATCTAAAAAAGGCAAAACATTGGATGAAACTTTGCTGTTCTATGAACAACGCTGGATTTTTATACTAAACACAGTCCAACCATTAGGTTTAAATGCGTGCATTGAATGGCAAGTATGCAAATGTTTCCGATCTAGGTGGATCACCTGAGCACTTTAAAAGGAGGCAGAGAAGAGAAGCCCGCATGCGCGGCGTTTTTTGCTATGAAAACCACAGAGAGACGTGGGCAGCAGTTAACAAAGAGGCGGTAGAAATATAAAGAAACAGGTTTGAACAGTTAACTAGCTTTTTAACTACAGTTTTATAATATAGGTTTTAAAAGTTTTTAAGGTCAGCACGTTAGCATTAGGCTTTGAAAAACAACTTGCTAATTTAAGTGGATTTTTGTCTGGTCATCTATAATGCTATTTTTGCTCATACATAGATCTCCTGATGAAACTCCCAAAAGGGAGTGAAACGCACAGGCGCCAAATGGAGCGTTGAGAGTAAAGACAAATCAGTGCATTTCGCTAAGGAGAAGAATTAGCATTCTTAAGCACAAGAAGAACCAACACAAAAAGATAAGTTTATGAACACGAATATATATATTTATCTTCAAAAAAACAACATAGTTGTGATTAAGAAGGAGAAATGGTATTTTGAAAATATTAATCAACACAGATATATATATATATTCAGTCACAAGGGAAGACAAGCATAGAAGGGTTGAATCAGCATCACACAAAAAAAGGAAAAAAAAGCCCAGTAGTCATTGATGTTTTCTAGGCACATTGATTTTCATTGATTCTTGTGATAATCAGTGCCGTGTTAATCTGAGACTACAAATTGGGTACTAAAAGTTGAATGAGGAATAATCCTATGAATACCTCACATTTAGCAGCAAGTTAGAGTGGAGCAATTTATTTATATGGGTTCTAAATGGGCAGTGTTTGTAGTAGTTCCTAATGTGTCTGGCAGTTGGCACTGGATTATAGTAATGTAGAAATCTTTTAGTCTTTCTTTATCCATACACTCATTAAGAGGCACGTTTACTAAAAGTTAGTATATGGTAACATTATGCAAATATTTATGCAAATGAGACCCCTTATGCAAATGAGGCCCCGCACCGAGTCTCCGCACATGGCCCCGCACCCCCCTTGGGCCGCCCCTGCATGTAAGCACCTCCCCATGTCAGCAGTTGATGGGCTGGTGTGTAGTGAAGATATGGGAAGGACACAAGATATGTTTCCAACAAGTTCCATGTACATTCATTGCTATGTGCATAGCTCATTCCCAAGACAGATCTCGTGTAGGAGCTGGATTATGTGCATTGTGCTGTATGCCCCTCATTGCAGTCCTAAGTTCTGCAGGCCTGATTGTCATGAGAATGTGTGTAGACAGTGTGTGGTTTATTATGAGCCACCAACACTCATTATCTATGCCATTTATTTATTTTTATTTATTTATTTATTTAGCTGCATTTATATCCCGCTTTTCACCGGGTCAAAGTGGTTGGGGGATACATTTAACACTAGGGGATATGAGACACATACACTGATACTTACAGGGAACATGGGCAATGGAGGGTTAAGTGGATTGCTCAAGATCACAAGGAGCACCTGTGGGACTAGAAACCCCAGTCCTTCCGGGCCAAGGTTGCTGTCCTCTAGTGGGATTTGAACCACCGACCTTCCGGCCTGTAGTACCTTGCCCCAACCACTAGGCCACTCCTCCCTCCATTTCTGCCTGTTATTGTAACCATGACAATCCAACACATGCATACCCTGCAATAACAGTGGAGGTGTATGGAGAGCCTCAGTTGTGGTTGGGATGGTGTGTGTACAAGGAGGTGCAAGTGGAGGCTGTCTGTTGCTCGTCAACCTGGATGTCCAGTGCTGAATATGTCATAGGCCATCTATGTCATTGATAGGCCTCTCACCAACAAGTTGCCCCAAGTCAACCTGGCTGTGGTGTACTATTTGTGGACAACTTGAAAACAAGACAGGAAGGGATGCAGGAGCTGACATGCAGCTGAACCTTGGCTATGGGCTGCCATATTGTGGCTCTGGCAGCATGCCAATAACAATGTTGTTTGCTGGGCTCGGATTTGAACCCCATAATGGAGTTGTACAGACATGGAGACACAACCCCATGCACTACCCTTTGACATTATGGGGCCCTGCTGCATCAGTTGTGAATCTGCTTGCTGTGGACTTCATGAAAATTGTACCATGGCATGCATTTTAAGTCTGTAAGGCCTCATTCTGTACATGTGCACACAACATACACCTATTGTATCACTACTGCATCTTTTGCAGTATGCCCTGATGAAGAGCAGCTGTACAGGGTCTGGATGAGTAGCAAGCAGCGAGTCGCTACGTGTGATTCAAATGCAATGTGAGGGCAGCATGAACAACAAATTTCTGCAGTGATGTTGATAAGCAAACATATAGACGATGCCTCCATTGCCCCTCCATGACATCTGGCATATTACTCAACAGTCTATTGTATAGGTAAAGCTAAGGTATGATTATATGTGATGCCCATGTGCACCAGGGGTGCTGCTGACAATTCCACATGTGTCACAGGGGCTACAGATGATGTGCAAAATAGGAGGTCTAGCTTAATTTGAGCATAATGTTCACATGTCATCTATGCCTCAGACACGGTGTTACTTAGCTGGCAACATTTACATTTTAGCAAGGGATGTCTGAGTGAATCATAGGTCAGATATCAGTATTTAAGGCTCTGTTGGTGTATGATGTATACAGATATATGAGCCTCATAGCTACCTCTGAGAAATGACCAGCTGAAAGACAAATGGTGTCCCCAATGGCTGGGATTCTGAAAACAAACATATCTGAATATCAGTGGTGTGCACTTTTATATACATGTGCTGTCTCACAGAGGTCGGAATCATGCCTAACATATTTGGCAAACTTTACTGCTCACTGATATGTCTGTTATAAATATCTCCACACTGGCCAGTGATGACATTGGTGATCTTGGGATGTCAGTGCAGGGAGTGAGTTGGAGGGCATGCAATGAGTGTGTCCTTTATCATCCCTGGAATTCCCATATCACATATGGGACATGGGTCATGTTCCAACATAGTTCTAGTGAATGTGTGCACATGTATGGATGCAATGTGCTGAAATATATGGTTCACAGATTTTCATCTAGATGGTGCAAAGTGATGTCGGTGCATTGCATGACCGCCAACTGTCTAACCCTGATGTGAATGCTGTGGTCATATATGGCTCGTCCTTTGAAAATCAAGGTCTGCTGTGATGGCCAAAATGTTCCCAAGCCCTTAGGAAAGGGAAAAGAGCACACTTTTACCTTAAGGGAGAGAAGCAGCAGGCGGGGATGTGAAACACAAAATGTTTTGAAACAGGAAAAAACTCACCTAGTGAATAGCTGCAGGCCACGCCCCAGCTTAGGAACAAGCTGTAGGGGTAATGAGGACCAGCTGGGGAAGCAGCACGTGATCACTGCTCAGACACGTGCAAAGGGAGTTCCCAGGGGATTACAAAAGGAAAGGAGCAGTAACAGAGAGCAGAAGTGGCAGATGCAGAGGAGGCAGCACTTGGAACACAGACACAGAGTGGAGAGAGCTGAGTCAGAGAGTTCAGACAGTGGTGAAGAAAGTCTGAAGCTCAGCCTGCTTCCTGAGGCCTATTCTGATGCCTATGCTAATGCTGAGGTTGAGAACCAGCATTACAGGAGGAAGGGAGTTCCCAGGGGAGGAGCTACTGGAGACTCAGAACGGAGCAGGAAGCCTAATGTGCTGGAGGGAGGAAAAAGCTCTCGGGTATCTGAAGAGAGAGGTATTTCCCAGGACAGCCCAGCCTTAGAGGAAACTGCTAGAGTATTCAAAGGAACAAGCCACAAAGCAGGGAGGTTTGCTTTGGAACCAGGAGGCAGGAGATTTCCTTTGGAGAGAGATTTGAATGAGGACAGTTTTACTATAAGCCAAAGGCTTGGTAAAAGCCCATCTGATAACAAGAGAACCGTGAGTAACCCTCTGTCTAACAGACAGTTAAACAAGCTAAAAGCATTAAGCCATTCATGGAGAGAGGAAGAATTGCCAGTATGTGCTAAGCAGCCTAGAGACAGAAAAACCTCTAGGTGGAAGGAAATTCTTAAACTTTTAGAAAGTGTAGAGCCGGGTATTATCAGGAGGAGTTTTAATCTTGATGTACAAGAGCCAGACATTGAAGATATGGAAATAGGAAGTTATCCTTCTGACAGTGAATATGAATGCCCAATGGAATGTGCTATATGTTACAAGACAAGCGTTTGAGCCTTGGAAAGGGGAAAGCTCAAACAGCTGCCTTTGCTAGTTGAAAGGTGTAAACAGGCTGGACTGTGTTTTAAAAGCCTTGTTTCCTTTTAGAAATGTTCCTGGAATAAAACCAGAAAGTGCTTGCATGTGAAGAAGTTTTAGCAAGGCAAACTAGCACTGGTGTTAAAGAGGCTAGGAGAAGTAATGAAGCCTTTGTTCATGAAGTCTGGAAGCAACTGAAGTTAATTATATCAGGAGAAGAAATCCTCGTTTACTTTCTTGTTTTGCGTTGAGCCTTATACAAGCTCTATTTTGGAGAAGCAGTGAAAATCAATAAATTTCCTTTGTTAGCCTTAAAGCCTCTCGGACTTTCATTTCTACATGAAAACCCACAACTACACAATAAAGAGGTGACGCGCCCTATTAGGCGACCGCCTAGGGTGGCCATTAGGGGGCGAGGACATCACACTGCACACACAAAAGAGAGGGAGCAGGAGCTAGCCAGGTAGAGCAAGATTAACTGGCTAACTGCCTAGATCTATTGCCTGAAAGATAGCTCAGGAAAATAGCATCATAGAGGGCCAGCACCTGAGCAGGTGCCTTGCCCAAATCACCAAGAAGCCATTTACACAGGTAACTAGGGCAGTTACCCGAATAAATGCCTTCCGAAATTCGGGCCACGATCTATAATGTTGAGATGGAGGTAGTTATGAGAAGCACATGTGTTAGCACAGTAAAAAAACATGCCTCTCACAGGTGCAGACTCAGCTTTGGGGTTTCACAGTAGGCCCTATGTCCATGAGGTGTACAGGTATGAGAAAGTACATTCAATATTGTGTGCCAGTACAAAATATTCTTCCTTAGAAGAACATAGTTTTTGCAATCGCAAAAACTGTCCAACAGGTATATTATCTCGTATGTGACATGGATGAAAACTAGCATAATCCAACAAACTATTCCGATCCGTAGGTTTTGAAAAAATAGACATATGAAAACCATAGTTATCCAATGAAATCTTAATAACCAAAAAAAATGGACTTCTATCTTTGATAGCTCTGGGGTAAACTGTAAATGTGAATCTTGATGATTCAACCAATGCAAAAATTCCTGTAAATAACTATCCAACCTTGCCATATGAAAAAAATGTCATCAATGTATCTAACCCATTTAACTACTGAAGACCAATACTTGGATTTTGATACAATTTGCTTTTCAAAATGGCGTACATAAAGTCCAGCCACTGACGGGGGCCACTGTGGCACCCATAGAAACTCCCTCAATTTGATGATAGAATTGACCCTGAAATTCAAAATAATTTCTATACACAATTAATATTAACAGGTTATGAAAAAAAAAGATTTTTGACCAGATGATGACCTGTGCTAGCAAGATAATGCATTGCCACCTTAAGACCCTGTTTTTGAGGAATATTTGTGTATAACGCCGAGATATCCATAGTAACCAATATGTATGGCCCTTCTTCCAATTGCCATGTATCCAAATATGTCAGCAGATCCCCAGAATCTTTAATATATGAAAACGCCTGACGTACCAAAGGATTTAAAAAAGAGTCCATATATTGAGATAAAGGCTCCAAAACTGATCCTATACCTGATACTATCGGGCGGCCAGGCGGATTAATCAACGATTTATGAATTTTTGGGACAATATAAAATAAAGGTATACGAGGATCTTTATCATATAAAAATGTTATTAAATGTTCCGTTGTCAAACCCTGTTGTAATGCCTCCTCAAAAACATCCAAAACCTCAGCCTGTATGGCTTGTGTAGGATCATCCTTCAACCGATAAAACTGTCCATTATTCAACTGAGACATAACCTCCATGTTATAGGTGACACTATCCAAAATAACAACGCCCCCTCTCTTATCCGCGGGTTTAATGACTATCGATGAATCATTTTGTAATGATTTCACTGCTACCCATTCATCCCTGGTAAGATTATGTTTTATGCTGGGTAAAGGTAATGTTTTCAACCCGTCTAATATAACGCGCTCAAAAGCAACAATACTATGATCTCCTGTCCCTAGGAGAACCCAGGTAGATTTCGGCTGAAAAGGTGTAATCACCTGAGTAGTGGAATGTAAATCACCAGACTGCGCAGAAAAAAATAATTCAATCCTTAATTTACATAAGAATATCTGTAAACTCACTTGTACAGCAAAGCTATCCACAGGAGTGGTGGGAACAAAAGATAAACCATGATTTAAGACAGTAAACTCCTCAGGGGATAATCGGCAAGATAAATTAAAAACCAAGCCCCCTAAATCCCTAGTATCTTTTCCCTTATATTTATATGATTTTCCTACAAATTTATGTGACTTAACTAGTTGGAATTCATGGGGGTCCGAGACCACCTCTGATATCTGCCTCCCCCTCGGAAGCGATTGCGTCCCTGAGCTGGCCTGTTGCCCTGGTCTAAAAAAGACTCCTTATCTGAGATTCATCGGATGTACCCTCAAAAGTCACATGACACTCTTTGGGAGGTGGCCACTGGTACATCCAAGGATACACTTCCCCCCGATGGTAATCAGCTGTGTCTCTCAGAAATTTTTTAAATTTACGTTGAAGCACCTCCTGCCGATATTGTACCATCTGTTCATCAATTTCTTTAGATTTAGCATCAAAAGCTTCTTGACCATGTAAGCCTAGAAGTGTATTATCCAAATCGCCTTTTAGTGTGGAAAGCTCAGCAATAGATGTTTCTACAATATGTAGCATCAAATCAAATAAACACTTAGATAAAATAGCATTCCATTTCTCCACAAAAGCACTATTGGTTGTGAACAAATGGGGTGCCCGGTACATACGCAAGCCCCAAGGAATACGCCTATCCTGACAATATTCCTTCATAATTTTTGAATGTAATTCAGTTCGTACAATTTTTCGACGTATTGCTGTCAACGTGGACCAATCTTTAACTTCATTACCTGATGTTTTTTCACCAAATAAACAAGAGCCATTTAATAAACATGTGACTTTACCCAGACTGTTGTTTATATATAAACATTTTGAACATTCAAAAATGTAACCAATGTACATATGGCCTGACACACAGTGCCAACATTGGTGGCAGTGGCTACTCCCCTGGCATCATGCCCTGTGCCCTTGAGGTGGTGGCAACACTTGGGTCCCAGGAGTGCAGAGGGCTAGGGTGCAGCCGACCACTGGTGGCACTACCCCTTCTGAGGTCTGCCATTGCATGATGGCTGATGTTCTGCAGAGGCTTGGTACACATCCTTCAGCCTCCGCAGCTCATGAGCCATCATGACCATTGCATCTACCACCTGCCCCATAGTCTGTATGTAGGCCTGCTGGCCCAGTGCAACAGAAACCAGTGCAGCAGCCAGGGTGTAGTCCCGATCTCCCCTTCCCAGGCCCCACGTGTATGGGGTCTGTGTAGAGGCTTCCACCCATTCCCTGGCTGCGGTACTAGTTGACACCTCTGCACCTGACCCTGCCATTGCTGCAGGACCATTGGGGTGTGGGAATGCAGTCTCTCTTTGGCCTCCTCCTCCTTCTCCTCTTCCCACTCCACCCACTCTTTATCCCCCTTCACATTCCACACCTCTAGAGGTTCATCTTGGTGCACCAGCTCCTCGCCCTCCAATTCCCTTCTTCCTCCTCCTCCTCCTCCCCCTCCCCCTCATCTTCCTCCTCCACCTCTGCCTCCTCCCTCCTCCTCTGCCTTCTTGCCCACCACCTCCTCCCACTCACCCTTCACCTCCTCCTCCCCCTCCCCCACATCCCAGATGGTGACTGCCCCACTATGGTCTATGGGGGCCACTTCCTCCTCCTCCTCGACAACCACTGGCTGCTGGTATGCATCTCCACCATTTTATGACCCTCCTGCTCCATTTCCAGGCTCTATGAATGGGAGCAGAGAGTGGCACATCAGCCACATGTTCATTGGCCGCAGGGCAGCTGTCACAATGCCTGCAAGCCTTGTACATAGTTGATGGCCCACCAACCATGTAGCAGGTGAGCCATGCACACCAGGGAATGCAGTCCCCCCAGATCAAACAGCATATTAACTGCACAGATAAGATGCATCCAAGGGGTGTGGATATGACAGACAAGGGGTTGAGAGTTGACCAGTCAGTCATAGAGGGCTGGAGCCCCGCTGGTGTGTTAGTGGCTAGGTGGCCATCTGGCCTACCCACCCTAGATGTCAGCCCCCCAAAGCAGGGCCACAAGGTGTGCACTGCACAGAACAGTGGGAAGGGGAGGCCAGACAGTGTTATTTATTTATTTATTTATTTGCATTCTCTTATATACCGCGCTATTTTGCATCAGTGCGGTTTACATTGAACAAACTGAAATTACATTGAACAGGGCATTATAACTTGGAAATAACTATTTTACAGGGAACATGGGCTATGGAGGGTTAAGTGGCTTGCCCAAGACCACAAGGAGCACCTGTGGGACTAGAAACCCCAGTCCTTCCGGCCCAAGGTTGCTGTCCTCTAGTGGGATTTGAACCCCCGACCTTCCGTCCTGAAGTACCTTGCCCCAACCACTAGGCCACTCCTCCACTCCAGCACTGTGGGGTCCCCAGCAACATGTGTATGCATGCTCTGGGGAGGCAGGTGTGTGACCCTCAGTGTGCATGTGTCCATACATCATCAGGTAAGGTCTGGCAGCCATCTGTTGATGTCTGTGGGGACTATGAGGTGACCTGGCCAAGGGGTGCTACCAGCATGCTGGGGACAGCAGAGGGGACTGGCACATTGGGAGGCTGTGCAGACCACTGGGGTGACTGCTGGACCACAGATGGTGTACACCATTGAAGGAGTGGAAACATATATTGACCTGTCTGGGTGGCCAGGGTACAGATAGGTATCCTAATGGTGTGTTTGTGGTGGTATGTGTGGCAGCTCGGTGTGTCGGTGGGACATGACAGGCAGGTCATAGGTGACAGTTGGATGTATGTTCCACTGGAGAGGGTCAGGCAGTGATGTGGGCAAGTTGGCATATTGGCAGGATGGGGAGGGATGGGGATACTGCGGTGGCAGAGGGTATAGGTTCGGGGATCCATTATGTGGCCACAGCTATGTTCTGTTTTCAGGCAGAAGTAACACAGCCCAGCAGCAATGGGAAGCAGCCAGGCAAGGACCATAAGGACATAAGATATGCAATACTGGGTCAGAACAAGGTCCATCAAGCCCAGTATCCTCTTTCCAACAGTGGCTAATCTAGGTCATAAGTACCTAGCAGTCTCCCCAAAAGACACAGGTTCTTCAATGCTTGTATTCGGTCAAGCAGTGAAATCCCAGGTCCCTTTTAATAACAGTTTATGGACCTTTTCCCCAGGAACTTGTCCAAACCTTTTTTAAACCCAGCTACACTAACAGCTTTTACTACATGGGATGGGGCAGGGTGGATGCACACATATGGCGAGATAGGACAGGGTAACAACAGCACAGTGCAGTCACCCAGAGTCCTATAAAGGGATGTGTGCACATGGGAAATGCATGCAAAGGGGTCTGGCCTGGACACAGGGCACCCCTGGACACAGCAATTAGGTTTGTGCATACAGCAGAGGTTGACTAACACACATATGCCTGATGGGTGAGTGCAGATGAGGCACATGTGGACCCTAAGTCCTCATGGCCCACATGGTCCCTGCCTGCCATCCTTCATTTCAGCTGGGGATGTGACAGGGACTGTTGGGTGGCTGGTGTTTCCAATGACCAGGGGACAGCACCATTGCTACAGGCCTTTGCTACCAGGCACCTGCTGGCAAAAAGTGGCCTCTATATGCATGATCTAGTATAATTCAGATGTGTGTGTGATGTTAACCCTGGGAAGAGAGTGATGCCATACAATACATATCTGCTGTGCCATCGCCATCTCTGCAATGTGCATTTGTTGCATGACCACAGCAGCTATGCACATATTGCATGACCACATAGCTATATGTGTGGACTGGGGGATGGCCGACGGGTCCATATGATGCATCTGAGGCAGCATGCCAGGCCCTACATGTTAATGTGTACTTCTATATGATCTGGACAGTGCCCCATTTCCCACACCAGGCGTGCTAGCACATACATGGGTAAATGTGCAAGAAATATCCTGTTTGGGGCACGGTGCATGCACATATGCCTCCTGGTGCAGTCCAACAGGGTCATTTGGTCATGGCCATTTCATCACACATGCTGTTGTGTCACACACATGCTACAGTACTCACCATCTGCAGAAGGCATCATCTCATCCTGCAGCCACTGGAGAAATTCTGGCTGCCTCTGGCGCATCTCCTGACCCTTTTTCCACAGAGCCTCTACCTGGGGGGAACCGGGATAGATGCCATCTGTGGTGTTCCTAACATACCAGTGGCAACACTACAGCAGACCTCTCATAGGTAAGTGTTTGTCACAATATTCTGGTTGCAGGCTGCAGCTAGCTGGGCCCTTTAAGGTTGCACATTACCACCCCCTTCAAGGCCACACATCTATCACTGCTGGACAGAACATCCATGTCATCACACAGACATGTCAGGGAAATGCCCATGTTGCCACATTTGTGCACCTGCCTTGGGTCATACCTTTGTACCACATGCTGTCTTGTCACAGATCACTGTGAAGGTGTCACACGGCACATGATGTGAGCCATGTGGCCAGTCTGAGAGGTTATGTGCCATACTTGGCCCACACCATTGCTCTCACACCTTGGCCATGTCCCACAGCATCTCTCCAAAGCATCGTGTGCTTATGTGTGTGCTGTTTACCCTGTGTTTGGTTTTCTCACGGTAGCCCATCTCCCTCGGTGGCCCCCTCTTTCTCCGGCACCCCCGTCCCTTTAGTCACTACCTTCCGATACCTGGGTGTACATTTTGATTCTGATTTATCATTTCATGCACATATCTCGCACATACATTACTAAGACCTCTTTTTTCTTTCTCTGTCAAATTCGTGCTATCCATCCCTTCCTTTCCCCATCAGCCCTCACTACTCTACTGTTATCTTTAGTCATGTCACATGTGGACTTTTCCAATTCGGTTTTCACTGGTCTCCCTAAATCCCAATTGCTGCGGCTTCAGCGGATTCAAAACACTGCGGCTCGTCTTGTTACTCACTCCACTCTCCGGGATCACATCACCCCTCTGCTGTTCCGCCTCCACTGGTTACCTATCCCCTTCCGCACTCAATTCAAACTGCTCACTTTAGTTCATAAAGCTCTCCACACCAGTACCCCACAATACTTAACGGATCTCCTTTCCTTTCACTCCCCCAGGCACACTCCTCGCTCTTTCCATCTCAATCGCCTTTCCCTTCCCTCTCCCTCCCGTGCTCATCTCCAATCCACCCCTTCCTCTGCCTTCTTTTTTGCTGGCCCCGCTCTGTGGAATACCCTCCCCACTTCCCTCCATTTAGAACTCCAATATACCACTTTCAAACGAAATCTAACGACTCATCTATTCTCCCTGGCCTTTGACCTCCCTTCCCCCTTTGTGCGATATCCTCCCTCCCTCTTCTTCTTATCCTCCCCCCCAGAATTTGCTACCTACTAATGTCCTGTCTTGTCTCTCTTTCTCTTCTATTCTATCAGAACATTGTAAACTTTTCTTTCTACTTCGTTGGCCAATGGCCTCCTTTTAATTGTTTTTAATTGTACACCGCCTTGATTGTCATAGAAAGGCGGTTTTTATCAAATGAATAAACATAAACATAAATATAAGAACATAAGATATGCCATACTGGGTCAGAACAAGGTCCATCAAGCCCAGTATCCTGTTTCCAACAGTGGCCAATCTAGGTCATAGCAGTTTCCCCAAAAGACACAGGTTCCACAATGCTTGTATTGGGTCAAGCATTGATATCCTGGGTCCCTTTTTAATAATGGTTTATGGACCTTTCCTCCAGGAACTTGTCCAAACCTTTTTTAAACCCAGCTACACTAACAGCCTTTACTACATCCTCCGGTAACAAATTCCAGAGTTTGATTACACATTGAATGAAAAAATATTTTCTCTTATTTGTCTTAAATAGTTTACCCTGTAGCTTCATTGCATGTCCCTTAGTCTTTCTATATTCTGATAACGTAAACAATCGATCTACGTTTACCCGTTCCACTCCATTCATTAAATTTATAGACCTCTATCATATCTCCCCTCAGCCGTTTCTTTTCCAGGTTGAAGAGCCCTAACCTTTTTAGCCTCTCCTCATAGGAGTAGCCTTCCATCCCCTTTACCATTTTGGCGACTCTTCTCTGTACCTTTCTAAAAACGCTATATTCTTTTTAAGATACAGTGACCAGAATTGCACACAATATTCAAGGTGGGGTCGCACCATGGAACGAAATTGAGGCATTATAATATCCTTAGTTTTATTTTCCTAGTAATAACTCTCTAGTTTACACAGGCTGACTTTACATGTTTTGTGACAGACGTCCATGGCCACTACTTGTTTACCTTGTGTTTGTTTTCTGATGTGAGGTAGCACTGTTCTCCATTTATTGGGATTAGGTAGATGGATGGTTTTTGGTATTTCGCAGTGCTGTGTGTCATTCTGGCAGAATGGACTACTAAATGTGGGTATATGTTTGCACTGTCAGCATATGCATGTGGATACAGGTTGGCATTTCAGACATGATATGGCTGATAGCTACATCCGACAGATGTTGGTGCATTTGGGGACAGGGCTGATGATCATAGGTGATGAATTATAGCCTGTGACTACACCTGGTCACCGGTGTCCACTGTGTTGTGGGTCACTATCTGCACATTCAGTCAGTCATCTGCTCATGGTCCGATTTAATTGAATTTTTATGGAGATGCCAGTACAGTGTTTGTCAGGTTATTCCTCCTCCCAGGATTTGACCTTTGGTGTTTGTCTACATACAACCTCCAGTGTGATTGCAGGATCATTCTGATTGGCCCCAGTAGTTTTGGCCAGATCTCAGCAAAGCCTATGCTACAGTTCCTCATAGGTAGCTTATCAGTAAGTAAACATCCTGGGGTTGTTTAAGGGGAAACATGTAAATGTCTTGGAGTGGTCTAGTCACAGCGCAGACCTGGATCCAATTGAAAATCTGTGGTATTAGCTGACGATTGCTGTATACAAAGGCAACATATCACACCTGAGGGTGTTTGATCAGTTTAGGCTTCGTGAATGGCTGGAGGTCCCAGTGGCTAGATGTGCTAGGCTAATGGGGACATACTCCCAGGATGCATGCAGCAGAAATTGCAGAAACAGGTGGCTCTACAATATCCAGAGTTTGGGTGGTGCATACATATGCACACTCCTGCATCCATGTTTTTTGGGGGTCATAAATATTGTTTGTGTCACAATAAAGGATGTTTTGCACCTTCAGAGTGGTAGGCATGTTGTGTATCACATGGGACTAACCCCCAAACCCCCATTTGAATTCAAAGGTTGTAAGATGAGAAAATGGGACAGAGACAGCGGGGATGCATATATTTGCAAAGCACTGTATTTGTCACTAACCTGTCTCACCCTGCCTCAGGGTTAAGAGTGGGACAGAGGTTCACCTTCCATTGGTACAGTGATCCTGCACATACATTTCATACCACTTCAATGTGAAATTGTAGATAACCTCTGATGGCCTGGGCCAGGCCACAGCCGTGCTCCACATACAACACACTGCCATGGGTTTGCTGAATTATGTATCCAAATGAAAGTTATTTTACTTTCATGAGTTGCAACACTCTTGCCCCAGGGTCGGTCTGAAAATCCCAGAGGCTGGATGTGGTGGGCTGATGGAGACATACCCCAATAGACTTGCATCTGGTGGCGCATTAGGGGCTGCTGCAACAACCTCATGACCATGGATGGTGTATACACATGCACACACCTTGTATGTTTTTTTCTAAGATGCACATACTTGCATACAATAATGACAAAGTTATGGAAAACTCACATCTCCTAGGTTATGTCAATGTTGGGTAATACATATTGCAAGCCCAAGTACATGTCACAATTAACCCTCAACTAAAGTCACACCACACTGTCATGTACAAATGATCACCTCACAGACCTGAGACTGGACCCTCTGTGTGTATGGTGTGCCCAGTAGATGATGTGTGTTACCTACAACCTGCTATGTTGAGCTACGTTGGTTGTGGTACCTGTCCCCATATACTTACCTCTCGTGGGTATTCAGACTGTTCATTGAAGCACCTCTGGAGGTGGTACCAGGCATGCTTGACCCTGAACAGATCCTGCCTGATGCTGGAGGTGAGAAAAAGGCACCTTTGCTGGCAGCAAATGAGCCTGCCCAGCAGCTCCAAATCAGCCTTGGAGAAGCTTGGCTTGCACGAACGAGCAGGATTTTGTCTCGTGGTTTTATTGGACAATATCATGGGCTTGCGGCATCTCTACAGTGCACCCTATGGTGGGTTACATCAAGGCACCTTACAGTTCTGTGCGAGCACCTAACCTCTCTTCATGGCACCTTATGCTTCCAGCCAGCACAAGGTGCCTTATGCTTACAGGGCCTTGGCGTCCAGTCCTGAACCTGTGCAATTTTTGCATATGGGTTTCCCATGTTGTGAAGGACTACAAAAGGGGACTACTACATCTGGAGAGAGAATTGCAATATATAGTAAATACTTCTGGGACTTTATATGAATGGAATTCTTTGGATTACAGCTGATTAATCTGTGAACCCAGTGTATTTGTTAAATCAGTCAGGGCCTAGTAGCAGCATAGAAACATAGAAATATGATGACAGAAAAAGACCACATGGCCTATCTAGTCTGTCCTTCCATATCAGCAACTACAACAGTCCCCTTTTTACCTTTAGAGATCCTCTGTGTTTGTCCCATGCTTTTTTGAATTCAGGTACTGTCCTCATCTCTACCACCTCCACTGGGAGACTATTCCATGGATCCACTACTCTTTCCGTAAAGAAATATTTCTGCATATCACTCCTGAATCTATCTCCCTTCACCCTCATCCCATGTCCCCTCGTAGCAGAACTTGCTTTCAATTGAAAGAGACTCTCTCCCTGAACATTTATGCCCCAGAGGTATTTAAACATCTCAATCATATCACCTCTATCCCGCCTTTCCTCTAAGGTGTACATATTAAGATCCTTAAGTCTGTCCTCATATGCTTTATAATGAAGACCACTAACCATTTCAGTAGCCACCCTCTGTACTGACTCCAGCCTGTTTATATCCTTTTGAAAGTGTGGTCTCCAGAATTGCGCACAATACTCCAAATGAGGTCGCACCAAAGACTTATACAGAGGCATTATCACCTCCTTTTTTCTACTAGCCATTCCTCTCCGTATGCACCCAAGCATCCTTTTAGCTTTTGCCGTCACATTTTCTACCTGTTTAGCTACTTTAAGATCATAAGACACAACCACGCCTAGGTCCCGCTCTTCTTTAGTGGACAAAAGTACTTCACCCCCTATACTATATTGCTCCCTTGGATTGCTGCAGCCCAAATGCATGACCTTACATTTTTTAACATTAAATCCCAGCTGCCAAATTGTAGACCATTCTTCAAGCTTAGCTAGATCCCTCCTCATGTTTACACCTTCCTGGGTGTCTACTCTATTGCAGATTTTGGTATCGTCCGCAAAGAGGCAAACCTTACCCGACAGCCCTTCCGCTATATCACTAACAAAGACGTTAAAAAGAATCGGACCAAGGACAGATCCCTGGGGCACACCACTGGTAACATCCCTCTCCTCAGAGTGAGCTCCATTTACTTGTACTCTTTGTCACCTCCCACCCAACCAATTTCTAACCCAAGCAGTTTAAGTGTAAATTTAAAACACAGAAGAGAGCTTTCTGGTTAAATTTAGAACCCAGCAGAAAGCTTGTAGTTTAAATTTAATACTCAGGGCCTAGTAGCAGCAAAGTGCTTTCGTTTAAATTTAAAACACAGAAGAGAGCTTTCTGGTTAAATTTAGAACCCAGCAGAGAGCTTCTAGTTTAAATTTCATACTAAGAATACTACTCTGGCCTAGCAGTAGCAAAAAGCTTTAATTTAAATCAAATCAGAATATAACAGCATAAAAGGCAAAACAGGGTCAATATTCTTTGAAAACTAAATAAATTCTTCTAGAGACCTTCAGAAAGAGGCCTTCTACCTAGGGGGCAAGAGACCTGTGAAACTTTTTAAATAAGTGTTAAAGCCAGGTGGCAGGTCAAAAAGCCATTTTGAAAGACTCCTATCCAAGCAAGGACTGCTAATCACCTAGGAAGTTGGTCATAGCTTTCCATAGAAGCAAAGGACAGGGTACTGTGTAGCAGCCCTCTTTTAATAAGTCTTAGTTCCCTCCCTCCCTCCCCTACACCCACCCACCCCTGGGATAATTGTAGCTTTATAGGTACATCTTAAAGGAAAGGAGCAGCTCTCAGGTGCAGCTCTTTATCCAAATCAGTCATACATTAAGGATATGTGATTAATTAAACTTCAGGTAAACAAGGTATATTAAACGTATTAGGTACATTTTTATTAGTATAGGTATCCACAGCAAAACTTCGTAACTAAAGAACTTAAAATCTTAACAGAAGCTTAAAATTAAGATGCAGACAGCAGTCCAGCAGCGAGATGGGTGCTTTCCAGTCTTTTGCATTGAGTGTCACATGTATGATTTTCTCTCAGTTGGTGAGAGTTCTAACGTGTGCATTAGGTGCAAGGAGCTTTTTGCTCTCAGGGAACGAGTCCATTCTCTAGAGGCTAGAGTAGCAGACTTGGAAGACATAAGAAAGACAGAGAGTTACATAGGCGAGACCTACAGGAATATAGTCCTGAAGTCCCACCTCCAGTCTTGAAGCATCCCTGTTGCCATGGAGGAGAGAGGTCACATGACAGGAGAACATCACCTTGATGTGGCAGGAAGTGATCCTGTAACTAGGACCTGCCCTCCAGGTGATGTAAAACGTTTCTCCAGGGCCATGTGCTCATAAGGGAAGGGTTAGGACATTTGATCATTAGGCATGTAGATAGCTGGTGATCATTAGGCATGTAGATAGCTGGTGATTCGATCATTAGGCATGTAGATAGCTGGGTGGCTGGTGGACATGAGGTTTACCTGGTAACATGCTTGCTTGGGCAAAGGTAGCGAACCTCACGCACCACTAAGATAAGGTCTTAGATAATGCTGGGGAGGAGTCTGCTGTTGTGGTACATGTCGGTACCAATGACATAGGAAAATGTGGTAGGGAGGTTCTGGAAACTAAATTTAGGCTTTTAGGTAGGAAGTTGAAATCCAGAACTTCCAGAGTAGCTTTCTCCAAAATGCTACCAGTTCCTCGCGCAGGACTCAAAAGGCAGGCAGAACTCCGGAGTCTCAATGTGTGGATGAAACAATGGTGCAAGGATGAGGGTTTTGGTTTGTTAGGAACTGGGGAACATTCTGGGTAAAGGAGGGGATCTTCCGAAGGGATGGGCTTCACCTCAACTGGGATGGAACCAGGCTGCTGGCATTAACCTTAAGAAAGGAGATAGAGCAGCTTTTAAACTAGATAATAGGGGAAAGCCGACAGTCGGCCAAGAGCGTATGGTTCAGAACAATGTATCCTTGAAAGCAGAGAGGTTCCAAAAAAGAGTAAAGTAGCCCTTGAGTATGGAGCAGACAGAGCTTAACGATTCCAAATTACCCATGCCAGATTAATATCAATAAATTACAGTCTCTAAAATGCTTGTATGCAAATGAAGTAGAGGAGTGGCCTAATGGTTGGGGCAAGGTACCTCAGGCCGGATATTTGGGGTTTCAAATCCCACTAGAGGACAGCAACCTTGGGCAGGAAGGCCTGGGGTTTCTAGTCCCACAGGTGTTTCTTGTGGTCTTGGGCAAGCCACTTAACCTTCCATTGCCCATGTTCCCTGTAAAATAGTTATCTCTAAGTTATAATGCCCTGTTCAATGTAATTTCAGTTTGTTCAATGTAAACCGCCTTGATATCATGAAAGGCGGTATATAAGAAATATTAAATAAATAAAATAAATAAATGCTAGAAGTCTGAAAACTAAGATGGGAGAGTTAGAATATACAGTATAGCACTAAATGAGATCTTAGATATGATTGGAATCTCAGAGACATGGTGGAAGGAGGACAACCAGTAGGACACTGTGATACCTGGGAACAAACTATATCATAATTATAGAGCTGATCAAATTGGTTGAAATCCAGAACTTCCAGGATAGCGTTCTCCGAAATGCTTCCTGTTCCACGTGCATGACCCAAAAGGCAGGCAGAGCTCCGGAGTCTCAATGCGTGGATGAGACAATGGTGCAAGGATGAGGGTTTTGGATTTGTTAGGAACTGGGGAACATTCTGGGGAAAGGAGGGGTTCTTCCGAAGGGATGGGCTTCACCTTAATCAGGAGGGTACCAGACTGCTGGCATTAACCTTTAAAAAGGAGATAGAGAAGCTTTTAAACTAGAAAATAGGGAAAAGCCGACAGTCGCCCAGGAGCGCATGGTTCGGACGAAGGTATCCTTGAAGGATACTACCAAAAGCAGTGAGGTTCCAAAAAAGAGTATAGTAGCCCAAATGCCCTTGAGTAAGGTGCAGACAGAGCGTAAAGATTCCAAATTACCCATGCCTACCAATAGCCAGATTAATATTAATAAAATACAGTCTCTAAAATACTTGTATGCAAATGCTAGAAGTCTAAACAATAAGATGGGAGAGTTAGAATATATAGCACTAAATGAGAGGTTAGATATGATTGCAATCTCAGAGACATGGTGGAAGGAGGATAACCAGTGGGACACTGTGATACCTAGATACAAACTATATCGTAATGATAGAACTGATCAAATTGGTGGAGGAGTTGCACTCTATGTTAGAGAGGGCATTGAGTCAGAAAGGATTAAAGTTTGGCAGGAAACAAAATTTGCTGTAGAATCTCTATGGATTGAAATTCCATGTAAAAAAGGGAAGGCGATGGCAGTGGGAGTGTACTATCGACCGCCTGGCCAGAATGAACAAATGGATGATGAAATGCTCAAATAAATCAAGGAAGCTAACAAAAGTCACAGCAGAGGAGTAATAATGGGTGATTTCAATTACCCTGGTATCGACTGGGTCAGTGTTACGGCAGGACAAGCTAGGGAGATAAAGTTTCTAGATGAAATAAATGACTGCTTCTTGGAGCAGCTGGTTCATGAACCGACCAGAGGGGAAGCCATACTGGACCTAGTCCTTAGTGGAACACCAGATCTGGTGCAAGAAATAAGGGTGTTGGGACCACTTGGCAATAGTGATCATAGCATGATCGTGTTTGATTTAATTAGTGGAGGAGGAATAGTAAAGAAATCCACAGTACTACCTTTTAACTTTCAAAAGGCAGACTATGATAAAATGAGGAATATAGTTAAGAAAAAACTAAAAGGAGCGGTTGCAAAGGTTAAAGACTTACAGCAAGCTTGGGTGTTATTTAAAAATACTATCCTCGAAGCCCAGACCAGCTGTATTCCACGCATTAAGAAAAGTGGAAGAAAGTCCAAAAAACTGCCAGCATGGTTTGAAGGTGTGCATAAACAGGTAGACAAAGATGAGTCGGTTGATATAGTGTATCTGGACTTTCAGAAAGCTTTTGATAAGGTTCCTCATCAGAGACCTTTGGCGAAACTAAAAAGTCATGGGATTGGAGGCAGTGTACTATTGTGGATCGGGAACTGGTTAAAAGATAGAAAGCAGAGGGTAGGGCTAAATGGCCAATATTCCCAATGGAAAAAGGTGAATAGTGGAGTACCCCAGGGATCTGTACTGGGTCCGCTACTTTTTGACATATTCATAAATGACCTGGAAAAGGGAATAACGAGTGAGGTTATCACATTTGCAGAGGATACAAAACTGTTTAAAGTTGTTAAAACCCAAGAGGATTGTGGAAAACTGCAGGAGGATCTGGATAAATTGGAAGACTGGGCATCCAAATGGCAGATGAAATTCAATGTGGACAAGTGCAAAGTTATGCACCTAGGAAAGAACAACCCACACTATAGTTACACAATGCAAGGTTCCACGTTGGGAACCACCACCCAGGAAAAGATTTAGGAGTCATCGTGGATAACATGTTAAAACCCTCTGCCCAGTGTGCAGCGGCAGCCAAGAAAGCAAATAGAATGCTAGGTATCATAAAGAAAGGGATGGAGAATAAAACAAAGGATATTATAATGCCTCTTTATCGTTCCATGGTACGACCGCACCTTGAATATTGTGTGCAGTTCTGGTCACCGTATCTTAAAAAGGACATAGAATTATTAGAAAAAGTACAGAGAAGAGCCACCAAAATGGTGAAGGGGATGGAAGGCTACTCCTATGAAGAGAGGTTACAAAAGTTGGGACTCTTCAACCTGGAAAAGAGACGGCTGAGGGGAGATATGATAGAGGTCTATAAATTAATGAATGGAGTGGAGCGGGTAAACGTGGATCAATTGTTTATGCTATCAGAATATAGAAAGACTAGGGGACATGCAATGAAGCTACAGGGTAAACTATTTAAGACAAATAAGAGAAAATATTTTTTCACTCAACGTGTAATCAAACTCTGGAATTTGTTACCGGAGGATGTAGTAAGGGCTGTTAGTGTAGCTGGGGTTAGAAAAGGTTTGGACAAGTTCCTGGAGGAAAGGTCCATAAACCACTATTAAAAAGGGACCCAGGATAATCAATGCTTGACCCAGTACAAGCATTGTGGAACCTGTGTCTTTTGGGGATATTGCTAGGTATGTATGACCTAGATTGGAAACAGTATACTGGGCTTGATGGACCTCGGTCTGACCCAGTATGGCATATCTTATAGTTGTGCTCTATTTTAGAGAGGGCATTGAGTCGGAAAGGATTAAAGTTTTGCAGGAAACAAAATTTGCTGTACAATCTCTATGAACTGAAATTCCATGTAAAAAGGGGAAGGCAATGGCAGTGGGGGTGTACTATCGACCACCTGGCCAGAATGAACAAATGGATGATGAAATGTTCAAAGAAATCAAGGAAGCTAACAAACTTTATAGCACAGTAATAATAATGGGTGATTTCAATTACCCCAGTATCGACTGGGTCAGTGTTATGGCAGGACATGCTAGGGAGATAAAGTTCCTAAATGAAATAAAAGACTGCTTCTTGGAGCAGCTGGTTCATGAACCAACCAGAGGGGAAGCCATATTAGACCTAGTCCTTAGTGGAACACCAGATCTGGTGCAAGAGATAAGGGTGTTGGGGCCACTTGGCAATAGTGATCATAGCATGATCGCGTTTGATTTAATTAGTGGAGGAGGGATAGTAAGGAAATCCACAGTACTACCTTTTAACTTTCGAAAGGGAGACTATGATAAAATGAGGAAAACAGTTAAGAAAAAACTAAAAGGAGCAGTTGCAAAGGTTAAAGACTTACATCAAGCTTGGGTGTTGTTGAAAAATACTATCTTGGAAGCCCAGACCAGCTGTATTCCACTCTTTAAGAAAAATGGAAGGAAGTCCAAAAAACTGCCAGCATCTTTCAGGAAATGGAAAAAAGAGCCAAACGACGAAACCTGGAAACAGAACAAGCACTGGCAAGTCAGATGCAAGGCATTGATAAGGCACGCAAAGCGAGAATTTGAGAAGAAGCTTGCTGCGGAAGCAAAAACGCGAAATAAAGACTTTTTCAAGTACATTTATAGCAAAAAACCTGTGAGAGAGTCAATTGGTCCATTAGATGATAAAGGGGTTAAAGGAGCAATAAGAGGCGACAAGGCGATAGCGGAGAGACTGAATGAATTCTTTGCTTCGGTCTTTACTGAGGAAGATGTAGGGATGTTACCCATGACTGAAGTGGTATTTAAAGGTGCGTAAGAATTGAAGGAAATATCGATACATCGGGAAGATATCTTACAACTATTAGGTAAACTGAAGAGTAGCAAATCACCTGGGCCGGACGGTATACATCCAAGAGTGTTGAAAGAACTGAAGTATGAGATTGCAGACCTGCTATCAGTAATTTGTGAAATATTATTAAAATCATCTCTAATACCCCAAGATTGGAGGATCGCCAATGTAACCCCAATTTTTAAAAAGGGTTCCAGGGGTGATCCTGGAAACTACAGACCGGTGAGCTTGACGTCAGTACTGGGAAAAATGGTAGAAACCATCATAAAGAATAAAATTACTCAGCATGTAGATAGTCACAACCTAATGGGAGACAGCCAACATGGCTTTAGACAAGGAAGATCTTGTCTTACTAATCTGTTATGTTTTTTTGAAGGAGTGAATAAACAGGTGGACAAAGGTGAGTCGGTTAATATTGTGTATCTGGACTTTCAGAAAGCCTTTGACAAGGTCCCTCATCAGAGACTTTTGGCAAAACTAAAGAGTCATGGGATAGGAGGCAGTGTACTATTGTGGATCAGGAACTGGTTAAAAGATAGAAGCAGAGGGTAGGGCTAAATGGCCAATTTTCCCAATGGAGAAAGGTGAATAGTGGTGTACCCCAGGGATCTGTGCTGGGTCCGCTGCTTTTTGACATATTCATAAATGACCTGGAAAGTGGAATAACAAGTGAGGTTATCAAATTTGCAGATGACACAAAACTATTTAAAGTTGTTAAAACCCAAGAGGATTATGAAAAATTGCAAGAGGATCTTGATAAATTGGAAGACTGGGCATCAAAATGGCAGATGAAATTTAATGTGGACAACTGCAAGGTTATGCACCTAGGGAAGAACAACCCAAACTATGGTTACACGATGCAAGGTTCCACATTAGGAACCACCACCCAGGAAAAAGATTTAGGCGTCATTGTGGATGCCATGTTAAAACTCTCGGCCCAATGTGCAGCGGCGGCCAAGAGAGCAAATAGAATGCTAGGTATGATAAGAAAAGGAATGGAAAATAAAACAAAATATATTATAATGCCTCTATATCGTTCCATGGTGAGACCGCACCTTGAATATTGTGTGCAATTCTGGTCGCCGTATCTTAAAAAGGATATAGCGATTATAGAAAAGGTTCAGAGAAGAGCCACCAAAATGGTAAAGGGGATGGAAGGATACTCCTATGAAGAAAGGCTAAAAAGGTTAGGGCTCTTTAACCTGGAAAAGAGACGGCTGAGGGGAGATATGATAGAAGTCTATAAATTAAAGAACGGAGTGGAACAGGTAAACGTAGATCGACTGTTTACGTTATCAGAATATAGAAAGACTAGGGGACATGCAATGAAGCTAAAGGGTAAACTATTTAAGACTAATAAAAGAAAATATTTTTTCACTCAACGTGTAATCAAACTCTGGCATTTGTTACAGGAGGATGTAGTAAAGGCTGTTAGTGTAGCTGGGTTTAAAAAAGGTTTGGACGAGTTCCTGGAGGAAAGGTCCATAAACCATTATTAAGAAGTGACCGAAGATATCAATGCTTGACCCAGTACAAGCATTGTGGAACTTGTGTCTCTTGGGGATACTGCTAGGTACATATGACCTAGACTGGCCACTGTTGGAAACAGAATACTGGGCTTGATGGACCCTGGTCTGACCCAGTATGGCATATCTTATGTTCTTATGTTCTTATGCTCTCCTTCTGCCATTAGTGCTGCTCTGTGTTCTGCTGTTGGTTCATCCCACCATCCCCCATGATGCATTGCAGATTCAGACCTGCTGTGTGCATACTCAGCCAAGACCAGCAGAGGCTCTGTCCCTTCACAAGACAGAATGATTTTACAGGCCCTTATGGCCTTCATAACACATACAGCATCAGATACCATTAAATAGCAGTTGCAGAGGTCCCCATGAATGGGAAGTGGGTCACACGGCACCTGGTCCACAAGGCTCTGGTTCAGGCACAGATCTTCATCACAACTATTGGACTGCATGTATAATTTGTATTGCATACTGGTGTGTGTATGTTGGTATGCCCTGGTTTCTTTTGTAGGAGGACCCCCTCTTTTTTCTTTTTTTGGGCTTTGGCCAATGTCAGATATCCCATTACAAACAGCTGGATTGCAGCAACAGGTTCAGATATGGTGTGACGTGGCGTAGAGGATGGTGGGTAAAAGTTGTGGAGGCCTCCATGATAACTGAGAGAAGTGGTCCTGACACCCACAGCAACAGAAGCACCTCCCATCACTGCAGCTAAGGCCATCATCATCCTGATGGGCCAATCGGACACAGCTCAACCTGCTATGCTGTAGGTATCAACATATCCATGGCTATCAGATGTGTGCACATTCCAGCTGTCTCAAGGTTGTTGTTGCACACAGAACATACACGTTCAGTGTAGTCAATGTCTCTGAAAACTCTCACTAACTAAACACAACAGGCGCAAGATAACTACAGCTTTAACCTATACATCATACAATGTGGCTACATAGCCAAGTCAGTGTCATATCAAAGTCAGGGTGATGGTGGCCTATCAGCATTCTCTGCTGTTTGCACTGTAATCAGGCTGATGATTATCACATGTTCTCCCATCTCTTCCATATACATTCTCTCTCGCACATGTGCATCTTGTAGTAATGATGCTGTTTCATGTATTTCCCAGCATCCTCTCCCCTTCATTTGCATCACATTCTACTGTGGGACTGTGCTGTGGGACTGCAGTGCATAGTAGACTGGCTGATGTGCCTCATTCATACTGCAGATGCATGCTGCATCCCAGCAAACTACATCTCTTTGTTCCCAGATGCTGTGTGCCCCTACTCTGTCTGTGGCGGTGAGAAAGTCTTGAAGGACTACAAGTCTTGAAGAACTACAAAAGGGGACTTCTACTTCTGGAGAGAGATCTGCAATAGTGAGTACATTCTTCTGGGAATTTTTCTGAAGGGAATTCTTTGGATTAAAGCTGATTAATCTGTGAACCCAGTGTATTTGTTAAATCAGTCAGGTCCTAATAGCAGCAGTTTAAGATTAAATTAAAACACAGAAGAGAGCTTTCTTATTAAATTTAGAACCCAGCAGAGAGCTTGTAGTTTAAATTTCATACTATGACAGACCCTAGCAGCAGCAAAGAGCTTTAATTTAAATCAAATCATATCAGACTATAACTTAGCATAAAAGGCAAAACAGGGTCAGTATTCTTTGAGCAATAAATAAATTCTTCTAACCTTTATAAAAAGGCCTTCTACCTAGGGGGCAAGAGACCTGTGAAACTTTGTAAACAGGTGTTAAAGCCAGGGGGCAGGTCAAAGGCCATTTTGAAAGACTCCTTCTATCCAAGCAAGGATTGTTAATCACCAAGGAAGTTGGTCACAGCTTACCTCAGAAGCCCAGGACAGGGTATTGTGTAGCAGCCCTCTTTTAATAAGTCTTTTTCCCTCCCTCCCCAACACCCACCCACCACTGGGATAATCATAGCTTTATAGGTTGTGATAAGGAAGCTTATCATAGCTCAGGAAGGAGCTATAGTAAAGGTGAAGTGACTCTGAACAAGCAACCTGTCTGTTCTGGTAGAAATAAGAAAACAGAATATTTCCATAAAAATCTACCAGTCCCAGAATGCACCAGGTTTCCAACAGCCATTAGAGGAGCTGAAGTGGGGAAACGTGTGTTCAATCAGGAGGGCTATGAGATAATCCCCAAGCACTCATCTCAAAGGGCAGGGCCTGATTCAGCACAGCTGTGCTAGGGTGGAGCACTCATCTAAGCAGAATAAAGGTAGAGTTTATTCTACAGAGAATCAGCTTGGACATCTTCAGTATCTTGGACATCCTCAGCTTGGATTTCTTCATCATCTTGAGGATCATCAGAAGCAGAAGCCAGAGTGGATGGACAGAGAGAGCAAGCCACCCTTTGGAAGAAAGAAGAGAAAAGCATTTGGGAGGTCTAAAGGAGTCCATAGCAGTACGTATACTGGGAGGCATTCCAGAGGCAAGCATACACCATTGGATTAGGGAAAGCCAAAGGAATGGTGCTGCAGAGCCAGGAATCTCCAGACGGTACCTGTGAGGGAGACGACTGCACTTGGAAGGGACCCTAAGACCCGTGCCAGAAGGTATGTGAAGAGAGATCCAGTGTCCAGGGATCTGGATTGGAAGGCTGGACATAAGAACTGGACTACATACTGGCCAGGCTATATAGAGAGGAACTCTAACAGCAATGGAAGCTCAGGTATGAACACTGATCTATGCCCTAGCTATACCCTTGAAAGACAGCAGGGAAGCAAGTATTGCCCTGAGTGTGCTCCATTGAGAAATTCCTCTGTGCCAATCCATGATATTGAACCCATGATTGTTGAAGAAGGGGGAGAGGTTGCAGATGAAGGCTGTGTGTACATGGATTGCTCTCTGTCTAAACTCCTCTGGTAATTTTATTTATTTATTTATTTAGCTGTATTTATATCCCGCTTTTCACTGGGTCAAAGCGGTCAATTGGGGGATACATTTAACACAAGGGGATATGACACACATATGCTAATACTTACAGGGAACATGGGCAATGGAGTGTTAAGTGGCTTGCCCAAGACCACAAGGAGTGCCTGTAGGACAAGGAATCCCAGTCCCTCCGGCCTGAGATTGCTGTCCCCAGGTGGGACTTGAACCCCCGGCCCTCCAGCCTGAAATACCTTGTCCTAACTAGACCACTCCTCCCAGCCACTTTCTGTTACAAAGTACAACAGCCATCACAAAGAAATACAAACTTGTTCTTTAATCTACTCAGAAAAGCTCCTGAGTAGGATTTTGAGCCATGCAGTAGAAAGTAAGCCAGCTTAGGGGTTTCAGCTGGGTAACTGCTAGCAATTGAGCCTTACCTAATTGGCTGTGAGCTCTGAGGGAACACTTCTGAGTCTGTGTGTGAAGATATGAGAAGTTAACCTGAAAAGAACAGTTTTTCCCTACTTTGTGGGTTTTGTTTGTTGATTGAAGCATTGCTAAGAAAATATTAGCTAGAGCCTACAGAAAAGACCAGTTTGTTAACAACCAGGTCTTTATTCTTTGATTGGATTGCCTGACAAGTTCAACTGTTGTTTTCCTGATTTTGTTTTTCTAAGTATAACACTGAAAGCAAGTATCCTGTTTTATGTGCTACCAAGTATATCTGTGTTGGGAGAAATAACCCCATAAATAAATATCTTATTGGCTTTACACTCAAGCAAGCACAACTAAATTATTGTGAACGGCTGTGTCTGGTATGAATGGACTACAATTCCCACAATCCCTTGCAAGTCATATTAATATTTGCCTTTGCCAAGACTGTGGACATTCTCACCCGGGCTCCCGTCTGACAAGGTACTTACACGTCTTAAGGAAAGGAGCTGCTCTCAGGTGCAGCTCTTTATCCAAATCAGTCATACATTAAGGACCTGAGATTAATTAAGCTTCAGGTGAACACAGTATATTAATCCTTTTGCGTCCACATAATTGTTTTGTAACTGAAAAGTTTTTTTTCTGGTTTTTTTTTCACTAAGATTTGAGATGCAGAATATAAAGGTTTTTTTGAAAACATTTTATTTCTAAGAAACAATATTTACTGTTGCCATATGGTAACTATGGTCCTGAATATCTGAAAATTAAAAAGTCTTGGAAACAGTTTCATTTACTGCTGGGTGTGATAGTTTAAATAACAGGTTTTTTTCAGATGTCAAGCACAGATACACATCACATTTCACACACAGTGTGCGGATTTGTTGGAAATATAGAATCCAGTGAAATGTTTGGGGGGAAATTTGAAGGTAGCTATATGGCAACAACAGCCATGAAAGGGTTAAATGTATTAGATACAATTTTATTAGTTTAAGCATCCACTACAAAACTTAGTAAGTAAAGAATTTAAAGATCTAAACACAAGCTTAAAAGTAAGATGCAGACAGCAGTCCAGCAGCAAGATGGGGGCTTTCCAGGCTTTTGCATTGAGTGTCACATGTATGATTTTCTCCCAGTTGGTGAGAGGTCTTACGTGTGCACTAGGTGCAAGGAGTTTTTTGCTCTCAGGGAACAAGTCTGTTCTCTAGAGTAGCAGATTTGGAAGACGTAAGTAAGACAGAGAGTTACATAGATGAGACCTACAGGGATATAGTCCTGAAGTCCCACCTCCAATCTGGCATCATCCCTGTTGCCATGGAAGAGAGAGGTCACGTGACATGAGAGCATCACCTTGTAACTAGGACCTATCCTATTTCTCCAGGGTCATGTGCCCATGAGGAAAAGGTTAGGACAGCTGTTATAGTTGGTGATTCAATCATTAGGCATCTAGATAGCTGGGTGGCTGGTGGACGTGAGAATCACCTAGTAAGATGCCTGCCTGATGCAAAGGTAGCAGACCTTACGCTTCACCTAGATAAGGTCTTAGATAGTGCTGGGGAGGAGTCTGCTGTCTTGGTACATGTCAGTACCAATGGCATAGGAAAATGTGGTAGGGAGGTTCTGGAGGCTAAATTTGGGCTTTTAGGTAGGAAGTTGAAATCCAGAACTTCCAGGGTAGCATTCTCCGAAATGCTTCCTGTTCCACGTGCAGGACCCAAAAGGCAGGCAGAGCTCCGGAGACTCAATGCGTGGATGAGACAATGGTGCAAGGATGAGGGATTTGGATTTGTTAGGAACTGGGGAACATTCTGGGGAAAGGAGGGGCTCTTCCGAAGGGATGGGCTTCATCTTAACCGGGATGGAACCAGGCTGCTGGAATTAACCTTGAAAAAGATGATAGAGCAGCTTTTGAACTAGATAATAGGGAAAAGCCGACAGTCACCACAGAGCGCATGGTTCTGAAGAAGTTATCCTTGAAAGATAATACCAAAAGCAGAGAGGTTCCAAAAAAAGAGTAAAGTAGCCCAAATGCCCTTGAGTATGAAGCAGACAGAATTTAAAGATTCCAAATTACCAATGCCAACCAATAGCCAGATTAATATGAATAAAATACAGTCTCTAAAATACTTGTATGCAAATGCTAGAAGTCTAAAAAATAAGATGGGAGAGTTAGAATATATAGCACTAAATGAGAGGTTATATATGATTGGAATCTCAGAGACATGGTGGAAGGAGGACAACCAGTGGGACACTGTGATACCTGTGTACAAACTATATTGTAATGATAGAACTGGTCAAATTGGTGGAGGGGTTGCGCTCTATGTTAGAGAGGGCATTGAGTCAGAAAGGATTAAAGTTTTGCAGCAAACAAAATTTGCTGTAGAATATCTATGGATTGAAATTCCATGTAAGAAGGGGAGGACAATGGCAGTGGGGGTGTACTATTGACCTCCTGGCCAAAATGAACAAATGGATGATGAAATGCTCAAAGAAATCAAGGAAACTTACAAATGTTACAGCACAGTAATAATAATGGGTGATTTTAATTACCCCAGTATCGACTGGGTCAGTGTCACGGCAGGACATGCTAGGGAGATAAAGTTCCTAGATGAAATAAATGACTGATTCTTAGAGCAGCTGGTTCATGAACCAACCAGAGGGGAAGCCATTTTGGACCTAGTCCTTAGTGGAACACCAGATCTGGTGCAAGAGAAAAGAGTGTTGGGGCCACTTGGCAATAGTAATCATAGCATGATCATGTTTGATTTAATTAGTAGAGGAGGGATGATAAGGAAATCCACAGTACTACCTTTTAACTTTCGAAAGGGAGACTATGATAAAATGAGGAAAATAGTTAAGAAAAAACTAAAAGGAGCAGTTGCAACGGTTAAAGACTTACATCGAGCTTGGGTGTTGTTTAAAAATGCTATCTTGGAAGCCGAGACCAGCTGTATTCTACTCATTAAGAAAAGTGGAAGGAAGTCCAAAAAACTGCCAGCATGGTTTAAAGGTGAGGTCAGAGAGGCTGTTGTTACCAAAAAAGCATCTTTCAGGAAATGGAAAAAAAAGAGCCAAATGACGAAAACTAGAACCAGCACAAGCACTGGCAAGTTAAATGCAAGGCATTGATAAGGCAGGCAAAGCGAGAATTTGAGAAGAAACTTGCTATGGAAGCAAAAATGCCTAATAAAGACTTTTTCCAAGTACATTCATAGCAAAAAACCTGTGAGAGACTCAATTGGACCATTAGATGAAAGAGCGGTAATAGGGGCAGTAATAGGGGACTATTACTCCTCCATCACACTCCCAACACCAGATCTAGGAGGTCAGCAGCGGCAAATACCCTAACTACACCACATGAGGCCACAAAATACAAACGATCAACAACAGACAGGGCTTTCGCGTACTACGCACCCAGATGTTGGAACAACCTACCTCCCAACATTAGAGCTATTACTGACCTCAAGCAATTTAGAAAAGCCATAAAGCATCACCTCTTCATTCTACATTTCCAAAGCACATCATCAACCCTCTAACACTTTCAGATAAAGTGTAACCGCCCTACTTAAGATGATGAAAAGAAACTCTATCCCGTGTATATAGGTCCTATACATGCTACAAATATGTATATAGTTTCCCTAAGTTATAATCCCAGTTGTATATTTCCTGTTATATGTAAACTCACCACAGTCTGTTGATTGAAATGAGTATTCCTGTTTAATGTAAACCGCGCTGATGAAAAAGAGTGCGGTATAGAAGAAATACAAATAAATAAATAAATAAAAATAAATAAGGCTCTAGCAGAGAGACTGAATGAATTCTTTGCTTCGATCTTTACTGAGGAAGATGTAGGGATGTTATCCATGACTGAATTGGTATTTAAAGGTGATACTGCAGAGGAATTGAAAGAAATATCGCTACACCGGGAAGATGTATTACAACTATTTGAGAATGTATTACAACTATTTGAGTAGCAAATCACCTGGACCTGGATGGTATACAGCCAAGTGTGTTGAAAGAACTGAAATATGAGATTGCAGACCTGCTATTAGTAATCTGTGAACCGTCATTAAAATCATCTATAATACCTGAAGATTGGAGGATGGCCAATGTAACGCCAATTTCACAGGGGTGATCCAGGAAACTACAGACCGGTGAGCGTGACGTCAGTAGCAGGAAAAATGGTAGAAAGTATCATAATGAACAAAATTACTGAAGTTGTAGATAGTGTCACCCCCCCCCCCCCCTCCCCGGTGGCCGCAGGGGCAGGTTGTGCATTTAAATCAATTGTAGAAGTAAAAGACTCTTTTGGGCCAGATGCACCTTGGTCCTTGTAGTCCTTTCTCCTTATAGAAATGAGTTGTGGATGCCAAGTAGAGGGTAAACAAAAAGCTTTTATTTCCCTTTTAGCACTGAAGTTCGCTAAGTAACAAAAGTAAAGTTTTCCTTATTTTCAGGTTTGTGCCAAAGTGTTATTAAACAAGTAAAACTGTTACAGGCTTCACAGTTCCTTGTAGAATATAAAGGGTTTTCTAAACTTCGGAGTGAAACAAATAAACCAGCTCTCCTTTAGCTCAATGTAAGCAAAATCATTGTTAGTGCAGGTTCTGGTAAACTATAGCTCTGGGAGTGACTCCAGGCTTCCCGCAACACAAATAGAGCAGTCCATTAATTCATCCTGTGACAATGCTTCTAAATCCGCAGGCTCCACTTGCATGGGTTCCAGCTCATCGGTGCTTTCTCCTGTATTTGAGCTCTCCCTGGCTGCTATAGTGTGCAAATTAGTATTTCCTTCACCTATCCTCCAGCTGGGCTGTTCAAGGTTTTTCAAGTAGGAAGCATGGCTTGTTCTTAGGCCTCTATGTCGTGGCTTCCAGAACTCCTGCCTTCTTTCATTCCTTTCAGAATGGTTATCTGATTCAAAAGCCCTTCTAGGAGCTAAGTCTCTTTTTAGAATTAAAGTACCACTGTACCTTGGCTTCCTGAAGTCGGTGCTGCTGGTATTTTCCTTACCAGGTACCCTTCCTTGGATACGGTCTCCTTTACAGACTGTTTCTGTGAGTCTCCTGGGCACTGCTTGTCGTCCCTGAAGCTTGGGATGGCCAGGTAACGAATCCAGGCCTCTCTGCTTCTCAGTATGGGGGATTCCACTGTCAGGACCTTTCCTTCCAGTACCTTTAAGTTCCTTTCTCAATCCTTCTGGTGAGCTCAGGCCTCCCTCTAGGCATGGAGTCTCTCTCCCTTGGATCATGGCTTCTCCTGGAGTCTCTCTCCCTTGGATCCTGGCTTCTTCTCCTCTTCCTCCGCTCTCTCCTCTCTCTAGTCTGGCTGCAGCTCTCTGCTTATAAAGCTGTTCTCTTGAGTTTCCTGGCCTGCTCTTCAGGTGCATCTGATTAATCCCTGCATAATCAGTACTTGGGTGTGTTCGCTGAGCCTCAGCAGGTTGGTGCCTGCTCCCTCTAGCTGTGTTGCTATGCAATTGCAGCTCCTGCAAGTCAGCTGCTTTGTGAAAGACAGCATTTTTTTCCAAATTCACAGCTTCACTAGCTTCAGCTCTATCACACATCCCCCTTCTTAAAATATTATGGGCTGGCATTTCATCCTTTTCACAGCACGTAATTCGGGACATTGTGTCTGCATTAGAGTGTAGCTTCCCTGCTCTATGCTCGACCTTATATTCATAGGGTTGTAATGCCATGTTCTTTGACACCTCTCCTACTGAAGTGACTAGGGCCATCCTTTTATGCCATTGTCTAAGGGCATTTATGTGATATACTTGCTTATGCCCCTTTTTATTTTGTACCATGTATGTGGATGGACCCAGTGGCTTGACCACTGTATAGGGCCCCCTCCACTGAGCTTTGAATTTCGGGGTAGCCCCCGATACTAAGACTATCACCTTTTCGCCTATGGTTAACTGTCTGGGCTTCGTGTCTCTATCGTAGTATTTTTTTTGTTTTCGCTGACTATCTTTTAACTTTTCCTCAGCGAAATGAGAGGCTCGTTTGTAGACGACTCCTTAGGTCTTGCAAAAATTGTGGTATTCCTAGCTCCCTTTCAACCGGTTCAACACATTGCTCGCGTAATATGTCTAGAATTCCCCTTGGCGAACGTCCGTACATGAGTTCTGCCACAAGGTGTCGTGACACAAAGATTGCGCGCCACTATGTAGCGCTATAAAGAACAATAAGACCTGAGTGAAGGGTAATAAAAGGCTTTATTCCCCGTTATAATGCATGGGTTCAAATTAGAGATACGTTGCTTAACAAAATAGTCCTTTGTTTCAAAAGGTGCCAAGGCTCTCTGGCTTGAGAACTGTTACTTCACAGTTTATAGCAGGTTTTTCTTAAAGGTAATATTCTTCACAATAAACAACCAAAAGTATATTTACATTCATTCTTCGTTACAGCAGGCACACTTGGGAGCGTAGGCCGTGCACCAATCGCACTCCATGTCCTCCGGCAAAGATGAGGGAATAGCATGGGGGAAATCTACCTCCATCATATCCTCTTCCTCATTTTGGGTCAAAGGGGTTTCACTATCCCTGTCTATGTTAGCCTGACAATCTTCAGCATGGGAGTTTTGCTTTAGGTAAGCAGGAACTCTTATGGCTGGTGGTAAATTAGAATACCAATCTTTATTCAGGTTGTTTTTAGAGAGAAGCTTTCTTTGCGGATGGCTTCCAGCAGTGCAGTGCATAGGGTTAAACCTTACTGTTTCAAACCTTGGCTCATGGAGTAAAAACCTCTGTTGTTTATACAACTGTTTTTCCTTCTGACTGGGTAAAACTGAGCAGTGCTTTTCTGGAGATAAACTCCTTACAGAACCTTCTCCTCTGGTTCTTAGCTTCCTTCTCCTTGTATCATAAACAGGCAGAGTAAAAGAACTAGGCGTGGCACCGCCTCTTACCTTGGAGCACCTTCTACCAAACTCTCCTTGCCCAATAGGCTTATTTTGGATTCTATGGCTTCCCACCTCGTGTGGTCTGTTTCTGTTCCAACTTCCAGCTTGGCCTCTTTCACAGCAAACAGGTTTGTACCTCTGATAGCTTCTAGGCTTTACTGTTGGTTCAGCTTCTAGTTCAGCTCCGGTTCCAGTTCCTTCCTTTCTCAGCTCCAGCTGTTGTTCCCACTGCTTATTTGTCCATGGCTTTCTTTGCAACTGCTGCCATCTCCATTGCTGTGTCTTTCGGTTCTGCTCCTGCTTTTGCGTCTCCTTCTCCTCCTGCCTTCCAAGAGCGTTCTGCTCTGGTTTATAAAGAGAACCTTTGTTACTGACTTCCTGGTTCTCTGTCAGCTGCAGGTCATTACTGTGATTAGATTCACTAGGATCAGTATGTCTGCTCCCGCTCCCTCTATGTGTGCCAGGAGGTAACTGCACCTCTAGTTCCTCTAAATCAGGATTTCTTTTCATAAAATCAGCTTTATTAGTGCCCGCATCATGACAGTTCGTAGGGGGATATGCCTAAAGAACTCTGCTTTCATTCACGGCAAGCATACAGTACAAACGGGAGCATGGTGTCCCACTCAGCCATCTCCCTGTCTAAAGGACGTCTTAGCATTTGCTTTATGGTTTGATTCATCCTTTCCACCAAACCGTTACATTGTGGATGATAGGCGGCTCTCTTAAGGTGTCGAATACCAAAGACGTCCCACACCTGAGCTAAGTACTTGGACATGAAGTTACTGCCCCTATCAGTTAATACTTCTTGAGGGAACCCTACCTCACAAAATAGCTTTATTATTTCGGTGGCTATAGATTTGGCTGATACATTCCTTAGGGGAACAGCCCATGGAAATCGTGTAGCCTGGTCTATTATGACAAGTATGTATTGAAACCCTCTAGGTGTCTTTACTAGTGGTCCCACTATATCCATTGCTAGTATCCTGATGGGCTTCGCTATCAGCGGCATCGGAAGTAGGGGTGCCCCGGGCGGCCGTACAGAGGTTACTCGCTGGCAGGAGGAACAAGACTCACAGAAACGTGAGTTCTCCTTGAAAACTCCGGGCCAATAAAACCAAGCTAGTATTTGGACAAGGGTCCCCTGTACCCCTTTGTGACCTTTGTGACTGGGTGGTCGTGAGCTAACCTCAGAACTAAAGATTTAAAGGTATTGGGCACTACAAGCTGCTTACGGACATTCCTAGACTGGGGGTCTATACTTTCCCTGTATAGCACCTCTTTGTCAATGATGAATCTTGGAAAGGTATCCTTTTCTACTGGTCATGTTCGAACGCGCGCACTAGCGCGGGGTCAGCTCTTTGCTCCTTTGTGAAGGAGGGGAACTTCTCTACTAACTCTGAGGGAACCCAGGGCAATCCTCGTCCCGCTTCTAACTCGGCTCTGCCTTGAGAGCGGCGTCTCCTTTCCCTGCGCTTTTCTGCTCTAGGCTTTCTATCTCTTTCAGCCGGGGCAGTTATTAAGTCTTCGTGAGAGGGCAAGTCACCGAGAGTTGCATCTTGGGCGTCAGAGGGTTTTTCTGCAGCTTTTGATTGGGTGCGTGTAGAAACAAAAACCTCCTGGGGTGCTAGGCCCTTTTCCATACCCCTCCTAAATTGGGGCCAGTCCCTGCCTAGCACCAAATCCTGGGGTAATTTGGGGACCACTGCAATTATCATCTCTTTCTCGATCCCTAAACCTCTTACCACTAGGTTGTATACAGGATAAAATGAAGAGGCGCCATGAATACATTTTATCTTTACCTTCCCTTCTGCTCGGCTCGGTGCGGATTCAGCTTGCTCCTCAATCATAGACCAGAGCTTCCACGAGATCATGCTCTGATCCGCACCTGAGTCGAGAAGAGCCTTTGCGGTTACCCCTTGCACTGTCACCTCCAACAGAAAACCTTCACGTAACACTTTGGTGTTTTCACTTATCAGTGCTGTCCGTGATTGACATTCACTCTGTACATGTCCCATTTTCCTGCACATAAAACATCTCTTAGAGTGATTTCTTGTGCATTTAAATCAATTGTAGAAGTAAAAGACTCTTTTGGGCCAGATGCACCTTGGTCCTTGTAATCCTTTTCTCCTTATAGAAATGAGTTGTGGATGCTAAGTAGAGGGTAAACAAAAAGCTTTTATTTCCCTTTTAGCACTGAGGTTCGCTAAGTAACAAAAGTAAAGTTTTCCTTATTTTCAGGTTTGTGCCAAAGTGTTATTAAACAAGTAAAACTGTTACAGGCTTCACAGTTCCTTGTAGAATATAAAGGGTTTTCTAAACTTCGGAGAGAAACAAATAAACCAGCTCTCCTTTAGCTCAATGTAAGCAAAATCATTGTTAATGCAGGTTCTGGTAAACTATAGCTCTGGGAGTGACTCCAGGCTTCCCGCAACACAAATAGAGCAGTCCATTAATTCCTCCTGTGACAATGCTTCTAAATCCGCAGGCTCCACTTGCATAGGTTCCAGCTCATTGGTGCTTTCTCCTGTATTTGAGCTCTCCCTGGCTGCTATAGTGTGCAAATTAGTATTTCCTTCACCTATCCTCCAGCTGGGCTGTTCAAGGTTTTTCAAGTAGGAAGCATGGCTTGTTCTTAGGCCTCTATGTTGTGGCTTCCAGAACTCCTGCCTTCTTTCATTCCTTTCAGAATGGTTATCTGATTCAAAAGCCCTTCTAGGAGCTAAGTCTCTTTTTAGAATTAAAGTACCACTGTACCTTAGCTTCCTGAAGTCGGTGCTGCTGGTATTTTCCTTACCAGGTACCCTTCCTTGGATACGGTCTCCTTTACAGACTGTTTCTGTGAGTCTCCTGGGCACTGCTTGTCGTCCCTGAAGCTTGGGATGGCCAGGTAACGAATCCAGGCCTCTCTTCTTCTCAGTATGGGGGATTCCACTGTCAGGACCTTTCCTTCCAGTACCTTTAGGTTCCTTTCTCAATCCTTCTGGTGAGCTCAGGCCTCCCCCTAGGCATGGAGTCTCTCTCCCTTGGATCATGGCTTCTCCTGGAGTCTCTCTCCCTTGGATCCTGGCTTCTTCTCCTCTTTCTCCCCTCTCTCCTCTCTCTAGTCTGGCTGCAGCTCTCTGCTTATAAAGCCGTTCTCCTCTTGAGTTTCCTGGCCTGCTCTTCAGGTGCATCTGATTAGTCCCTGCATAATCAGTACTTGGGTGTGTTCGCTCAGCCTCTGCAGGTTGGTGCCTGCGCCCTCTAGCTGTGTTGCTATGAAATTGCAGCTCCTGCAAGTCAGCTGCTTTGTGAAAGACAGCATTTTTTTCCAAATTCACAGCTTCACTAGCTTCAGTCCTATCACAATAGTCATGGCTTAATGGGAGACAGCCAACATGGCTTTAGACAAGAAGATCTTGTTTTACTAAACTGTTATATTTTTTTTGAAGGTGTGAATAAACAGGCAGACAATGGTGAATCAGTTGATATAGTGTATCTGGACTTTCAGAAAGCCTTTGACAAGGTCCCTCATCAGAGACTTTTGGCAAAACTAAAAAGTCATGGGATAGGAGGCAATGTACTATTGTGGATCAGGAACTGGTTAAAAGATAGAAAGCAGAGGGTAGGACTAAATGGCCAATTGTCCCAATGGAAAAAGGTGAATAGTGGAGTACCCCAGGGATCTGTGCTGGGTCTGCTTTTTTTGACATATTGCTAAATGACCTGGAAAAGGGAATAATGAGTGAGGTTATCAAATTTGCAGATGACACAAAACTATTTAAAGTTGTTAAAACCCAAGAGGATTGTGGAAAATTGCAAGAGGATCTTGATAAATTGGAAGACTTGGCATCCAAATGGCAGATGAAGTTTAATCTGGACAAGTGCAAAGTTATGCATCTAGAAAAGAACAACCCAAACTATGGTTACATGATGCAACGTTCCACATTGGGAACCACCACCCAGGAAAAAGATTTAGGCGTCATTGTGGATAACATGTTAAAACCCTCGGCCCAGTGTGCAGTGACGGCCAAGAGAGCAAATAGAATGCTAGGTATCATAAGGAAAGGAATGGAAAATAAAACAAAGGATAACAAACAAACAAACAATGCCTCTGTATCGTTCGATGGTGCGACCGCATCTTGAATATTGTGCGCAATTCTGGTCGCCGTATCTTAAAAAGGATATAACGTTATTAGAAAAGGTACAGAGAAGAGCCATCAAAATGGTAAAGGGGATGGAAGGCTACTCCTATGAGGAGAGGCTAAAAAGGTTAGGGTTCTTCAACTTGGAAACGAGACGGCTGAGGGGAGATATGATAGAGGTCTATAAATTAATGAATGGAGTGGAACAGGTAAACGTAGATCGATTGTTTATGTTATCAGAATATAGAAAGACAAGGGGACATGCAATGAAGCTAAAGGGTAAACTATTTAAGACAAATAAGAGAAAATATTTTTTCACTCAACGTGTAATCAAACTCTGGAATTTGTTACTGGAGGGTGTAGTAAAGGCTGTTAGTGTAGCTGGGTTTAAAAAAGTTTGGACAAGTTCCTGGAGGAAAGGTCCATAAACCATTATTAAAAGGGACCCAGGATATCAATGCTTGGACCAATACAAGCATTGTGGAACCCGTGTCTTTTGGGGAAACTGCAATGACCTAGATTGGCCACTGTTGGAAACAGGGTACTGGGCTTGATGGACCTTGTTCTGACCCAGTATGGCATATCATATGTTCTTATGTTAAGACACCGGCAACTGTGCCTTTCTTCATCCATCCTGTTTTCTCCCTGTCACAAGACTGTGTTGCCATGGCATGAGAGGCAAATGCAGTCACTACCACTGCAAGTGTAGTGGGCACCAGCACAGGTAGCCACGTGCACTGGGTCTGTGAACGGTATGTACATTTGGGGAGTGGGAGCCCAGCAGCACATTGTAGATCTGTTTGTACTGCTAAACCATTACATGCATGCACACTGGATAGCTGCACCTCACACTCCACGGGGCACCACCCATCCACATACTTTCTAGACCCTTTTAGGTATGTTGTTTAACATATGCTTGTTAAATTTTTATTTATTTATTTTATTTATTTATTTTATTTATTTATTTATTTATTTGTGACACATTTTTATATTGCTCCTTCATGTGATCAGCAGCGGTTTACATTTAACAATTTAAGCTCTGCACATTTAGTAGTTAGCAGTTACATATAACAGTAAGATGATAACATTAAACATTGAAGGGTAAACATTAAACATTAAATACCCCTGGACTGCATGTGCAACTCACTTCATCGTACATACATTTGCCACAACCATCCAACTGTAAATGCTCAACTTGTGGGATTTGCCATCATGCCTTACATTGGCCTTTACTCCTTTTTAACTCTGCATTTAGGAATCTTTGTCTGTTTTGACGAATAGCACATCACGAACGCCCACAAGAAGCTTTCGCCCATTCAACAGAGAACACATCCTGTCTGAGACCCAATCACTCCTCAACAAAACCACGCCCGACCTTGAAGAACTGATCTCCTCCTGGAACTCCAACCTGCATGCCATCGCACAACGCCCGAACTCCAATAACACAGCAAGGAGAATAAGAAGCTCCGCCCCATGGTTCTCTCTTGAGTTGCGATCTTCTCTTACTCAACTGCGCAGACTGGAGCACCGATGGCGCCGTTCGCGTTCCACTGATGATCAGACCGCCTACCAAACCCACCTCTCAATACACGGCGAAGCAATCACAGCCAAAATGAAACAATATCACACTGACACCCTAAAGAGATCACTGAATAAACCACGTGACCTCTTCAACTTGGTCAAATCCCTCTCGAAGGAACCATCTCCCGAACAACACAGCGAGATTCACCCACAGAAATTCGCTGACTACTTGAAATCCAAGATCGTGCAAACTAACAAGGTTGAAGCAGTCCCGTATCAAGAACCAACGGACCTAATCCAACTAAACAAATTTTCCACACCATCCACTAAATGCATTGAATATACCATAGCATCTCTAAATACCTCCACTGCGCAGACTGACCCATGCCCAGCTTTTTGAATTAAGGAGCTACATAGTGTGTTCAGCCCCTTCATCGCAAACCTAATGGACCTCTCCTTCACAACAGGATACTTCCCCACAGCACTCAAGCAGACTTCCATTAGGCCACTACTGAAAAACCCCAAGCTAGACCCTCAAAGGGTCGAGTCTTATAGGCCAATAGCTAGTATTCCCCTCCTAGCTAAGATAATTGAGAAAGAGGTACAACGGCAAATTCAAGATCATATTGATTCTGGGGGGCGGAGCCTGATGCCGAGCGGAGTGGACGTGTAGTGCGGTGGCTCCGTGGAGACTCTGCAAGAATCCTGTTTATTTAGTACCTGGTTTGGGCTCTAAGTCTTCTGGGGCGACAGACGGTACCTTCCTGATGGCGGGCCCGAAACCGCAACGCTTGGATTATTCAGGGGCAGCGACTAGCAATGCGAAGCGGTCTAAAACGGAGCCTATCTCTCCACAAAAAATGGCGCCCACACGGGAAGGGCCCGACGCTCACCTCGAACTTCTTACTGAGATATGTGGCGTTAAAGAACTCGTCAAAGCCAACGGGGCAGCTTTAGCCTCTATGCAGGAGGACCTGGTCGGGCTTAATGCTAAACTGGAGGGCCTGTCTGTACGCCAGGACAAGGTGGAGGGTATACTCACCGTTCATGAGGCCCGTATTGCAACCATCCCAAAACTGGAGAGACAGATCAAGGCGCTGCAGCGCGAAGTTGAAGACGGCAATAACCGCGCACGTCGCAACAACATTCGACTGGTGGGTCTGCCGGAGGGAGCCGAAGGAAAGGATATGCGCGCTTTTCTTTTTAAGGCCATTCCCGAGATTCTGCACTGCACCTTTGACAAAGATTTCAAAATCGACCGCGCTCATCGAGTTCCTTCTCATGTTGTGGCACAAAGCTCCAGACCTCGGCCTGTAGTACTGCGTACCTTGCGATATCAACAGGCCGCGCAAATCTTGGAGTTGGCGCGCGCAAGAGCCCCAATTGAATTTGAGGGGCGCAAGCTCTCTTTCTATCCTGATCTCGCCAAATATACTGTTAACCGGCGTAAGCGGTTATTGGAGTTTCGACCCCGACTTCAACAGATTCAGGCGCGCTACGGCCTTATGTATCCTGCGCGTATGCGAGTTACCTACCTGAACCAAACTCGCACCTTTGAGGAGCCTGACGCGCTGCAGCAGTTTTTGGACGACGCTGAAGCAGCTCAAATGCGCTGAACTTTGGCTTATGACTATATTCATCCTCTGCGTGAAAGCTTTCTTCTCTGTGTCAAGCCCCGTTTGCTGCCTCATAATACGTTGTGGTCCGCTGCTGGAGGGTCCTTTCCCAGCGCCTCTGGAGTTGGAGTGACCCGCGGACTGCATTTATGTTAAAGACTTTTTCGTTGCCCTGTTAAGGTCATATTTTCTTTACTAACAAACGACCTTGCTGAGGACTTCCTGATCTGTAACATAGTTCTCATCGTAGATATTGGGTTTATTAAATTTTGCTGTTTTTTCTCCTATGTCTGTTTCCAGGCAAGGTCATCCCCCTGGCTGTTGTATTTTATAAGCGGTAAGGGTCTGGTCTCTCTTTGAGCCTCCGGCGCCAGCTCCGCCGGCCTGTGCTCACCTTTTTCCTGTGCTCAGGACTTTGCCTCTCCTCCGGGGTACTCACTGGTGGTCAGCTTTAGTAACTCTTTTCAGATGCCATTAATCTCTAATTGGTACAATTTGCCTAAATGCTTTCTCTGGGATAACTGGTTTTCTTCTCAGGCCATGGTGGGCTCTCTTTTCTGGCCCTTAGGGGATATTCTAATTGCATGTTTCAGTGGCTCCGTGTAAATTACTTTCCCTCAATGTCCAGGGTATTAATAGTCCGGTCAAGAGGCGGAAAATTTTGGATTATGCACGACGGGAAGGGGTAGACATTTTGTTACTCCAAGAGACACATCTGAATTTACATGAGTCACTGAAACTCACTCAGCGACCCTATAAAGTTATAGCATATTCCCCAGCAGTAAGGAAGCATAATGGGGTTGCAATTCTGGTCAGATGTTCTCTTGGGTTAAGGGTGTTAAGTGTTAAATCTGATTCAGATGGCCGCTGGGCTAAAGTGTTATGTAAGATGGGAGAGCTAGAGGTGTTGCTCATGTGTTTATATGCTCTACAGTAGACAACGCTGCTTTCTTTACAGCAATTGCAGAGGAACTACACGCTGATAGTGGGAAACTGATCTTGGTTGGGGGGGATTTTAATCAAACATTGGATCCCCTGATAGACCGTCAACCTCCTCGTTCTGCTCAGCGGTCTCGGGGGCATCTCATACTTACCTCCATAATTCATGAGATGGCTCTTGTGGACATCTGGCGCCTACAGAATCCACAGGAACTGGAGTTTACTTTTTTCTCAGCGCCACATGCGTCGCAATCCCGTATAGACTATTTTCTGGTCTCTAAGGCCTTAGTTCCCAGTATGGGTCCCTCTCACATTCACTCAATTCATATCTCGGATCATGCGCCCGTCTCGGTGCTTTTGCAAGGTGATTCCTTGCAGTCTCCGGCTCCGCATTGGGCCTTGGATAGATCTCTTCTCGATATTCCTGAGTTCCAGATTGAAATAAACTCTGCTATTTCTGACTATTTCCAGCTTAACTTGGTTCATGCCACCTCTCCCTGGGCTTGGTGGGAAGGCTTCAAGGCCACGATAAGGGCGGCTATCATCGGTTTTGATATACGACTGAAAAAGCAGCGGAAACAACGGCTGCGAGCTTTGGAGCAGCAGATTAAAGCCGGCGAGCGGGTTCTTACTCGTCGCTCTGACCCGTGTATCCTATTGCGTCTTCGGCGCCTGCGTTTTCAGTACAACACCCTTATGTACACTGAGGCCTCCCATCATGTGCGCCGGCAACAGGGATATTATTATCGGGAGAAGAATAAAGCGGGTAAGCACCTAGCGTCCACGTTAAAGGGCAAGCGTGAAAACAAGCGAGTTAGTGCTCTTAAAAGCCCGTTGGGGTCGGATCTTCTAGTCAGAGACGCGCAGATAGCCGAAGTTTTTCGGGATTTTTATGCCCATCTGTACAGTTCGGAATGCAAATTTTTATCTGAGGGCTTCGCACAGTTGGTAGCCAATTTGCAACATCCTACTCTATCCGAGGATCATCGGGAGGCGCTTGACGCACCCATTACCACTGCGGAGATTAAAAAGGCAATTACATCTATGGCCTCGGGCAAGGCCGCTGGTCCAGATGGGCTGCCGGTCGAATTTTTTAAAAGATTTGCCCAAGCCCTTGCCCCTTATTTAGAGCAGTACTACCGTCTTTTGTCCACAGAGGGGCACTCAACAGGTTCCTTCGCGGTTGCTAATATAGTAGTATTCGAGAAACCGGGCAGAGATCCTCAACTTGTTTCTAACTATCGCCCCATATCCTTGCTTAATGCGGACTACAAGATTTATGCCACTGTATTGTCAACCCGGCTATCGGGGATTATTCCATCCCTCATCCACCCCGATCAGTGTGGTTTCACGGAGGGCCGCTCGACAGCTGACAATGCGCGCCTTTTATGTCATATTCTACAAGGTGCAGATGCGATGGGGGAGTCATTGATTGGTCTTTCATTAGATGCAGAAAAGGCCTTTGACCGCTTAGAGTGGCCTTTTCTTTTCGCGACTCTTCGCTGGTTTGGCTTTGGGGAGGCCTTTCTACGGGCCCTCAATCCCTTATACTTTGACCCCATCGCTCGGATCAGTGTTAACGGTGTTATTTCGGCCCCCATTGCTTTGCAACGCGGTACCCGCCAGGGATGTCCGCTCTCCCCTATGCTCTTTAATCTTGCAATGGAGCCTTTAGCTCTTCTTATAAGGCAGAATTCGGATATTCAGGGAGCTAAGGTCGCGGGGCTGGAGATTAAGCTTTCCGCATATGCGGACGATCTCCTTTTATTCGCTTCGCCTGATTCTCTTCCTATAATATTAGACACCATTGAGAAATACTCGAGATATTCAGGATATAAAATCAATTGGTCCAAGTCTGTGATGTTTCCTTTGAATAAATGGGCTCACAAGGAGGCCATTGGTGAGTATCCCTTTTTGTGGGAAGCGGGCGCAGTGAAATATTTAGGGATCCGCTACCGGTATCCGTTTGAAGAAATGATCAGATGTAATGTGGAGGAGATCCTGGCTTTAACGCGGGATCTGACTACGAGGTGGTCGCCCCTAGCACTTTCCTGGTGGGGAAGGTTAGACACCATAAAAATGATGATTGTCCCCAAAATTAATTACTACTTAGAGATGCTTCCTAGTTATCTCCCCTCTCAGGTGTATCAACAGCTAGAGCAGCTACTCTTGCAGTTTCTCTGGAATAATAAAGTCCCGAGGATCGCCAGAGACAAACTTCGACTTCTCCGGGAGCAGGGAGGTGTGAATTTTCCTAATTTCCGCTTCTATCATCACGCCTTCCTGCTCAAGCAGGGGTCCCGTTGGATGGATGGCTTTTCCGATGGGCGCCCGATATGGGTCCTCTTGGAGGAGAAGCTGTTAGCTCCAGTGCCCTTGCGGTATGCCCTCGGAATGCAATTTCCTACTACTTTTCTGCTTCCCACTATTATTATTGATACACTTAAAGCGTTTCAGTCGTTCATCAAAACTTGTGAGCCTAAAGGAGCCTCTCATTTTCATCTCCCTCTATGGTATAATCCTCTATTCACTATTCTGAAAAAACCTGTTGCCTGGAAAACCTGGTATTCCCGGGGGATTTGGCTGGTGAATCATTTATATTCTGCTAGCAGGTGGAAGACTTTCGTGGAACTCAGACGTGAGTTTGATCTTCCCTTGTCCTGTCAGTTCCAGTGGCTTCAACTTAGGCACTGTTTGGGAGGGGCAGATGTAACCCCGTCTCAGGACCCCAGTACTGAGGGTGTCATTGTCTTTCTAGATCAAATTAGGCAAGGTAAGGGAATAGTGTCAAAGATTTACAAGAAATTTGCTGGGTCCTTGCCCCTAGTGACGAGCAAGGTACACACGAAATGGGAATGTGATACAGGGAAGATGCTCTCTGAACTTCAGTGGAGGAAGTACTGGTGCAAGCAGGTCAGAGTGACTAGGTCCGCCTCCTTGACCCAGACTTTATTCTTTTTTGCTCATAACTGTTTTTATACTCCAGTCGCTCTAGCACGGTGGGATAATTCCCTTAGTCCCCTTTGTTGGACATGTGGGGAGGAGGTAGGCACTTTAAGGCATCTCGTTTATGAATGCAGAGGGGTGCGCTCTTATTGGAGCTCTGTATGGGAACAGGTACAGGGCGTCCTCCAGTTCAGAGAGCCCCTTTCTTGGCAGATAATAGGTCTCCGCTCCGCAGCGGATGTCCCTTCTCTTCCTCAACATGGCGCTTTTCTACTCAATTTCATGATTGGTGTTGTGATTTGTTTAATCATGAAATACTGGAAAAATACCACGCACGCTTCTCTTCATGAGTGGTGGAATCATGTTAGTTTATATAGTCAGTTTGAACAATGCTCTTGTAAGTCTAATCCTTTGTCTGGGAAACGCTTCCTTAAATGGCAATTACTAAATGACTTTGTTGCTTCTGCTAATTGTCGTAGCTGACCCTGTTTAGTACACTGTGATCTCCCTCGGGAGGCTTGTTTAAGTACCTCGGAGGAGAGCGATGGGATGGGTGGGGGGGAGGGTTTTTTTTTTTTTTTTTTGGGCTGTTGATTGTGTTTGGTGTAGTATTAGGCTTGCTGTGTTTAGCTAGTTGTTTCTGTGCTTTGCTGTGTTTTGTCTTGTTGTAAAAATGAAAATAAAGATTTAAAAAAAAAAAAAAGATTATATTGATTCTGCAGCTCCCCTAGACCACTGCCAACATGGGTTCAGAGAATATCACGGGGTCGAGACCAATGTTCCCTCTAATTTTCTGTAGGCTGTGTGCGCATAAAATATCAGCTGTGCAGCTTTTGAAGAAGGTAAATTTTTGTGTGCCACATAATGACACTCGGAGTTATGTACTTTAAAATTTGACTACGTGTCAGAATACACTATGTACACCACATTGATTGCACTAGAAAATATTGTAGAACTTGTGAAAACCATAAATACACAACAACTTTTCAATTTTCAGAACGTCTGTGTTGTTTTCTATCAGAATCAGAACCGTAATTTTTGTGCGCTCTGTTGTAAAGTATGTGCGCTCACTCGGCGAGGTGTGTGCGCGCGCACACGCGCACAGCTTAGAGGGAACAGTGGTCGAGACCCTACTCACTAGCCTATTCAACGATATCATCACAGGCATTGACAATATCCGACAAGGTTTCGTGCTCATCTTCTTAGACATTGCTGCGGCGTTCGACTCGGTGAGTCACAAAATCCTCCTCAGAAGACTGAAAGAGAAGGGCGTCTGCAACACTGCACTAGGATGGTGTAAATCTTATCTAGATGGAAGATGGCAATACGTCAAGTCCGGAGCAGAAGAGTCAAAACGCTTCCATCAAAAGCAAGGTGTGCCTCAAGGTTCCTCATTATCTTCCCTACTATTTAATATATACATGCAGCCCATCTGCAACATCATAAGATCATTCAACGTGAAGTGTTTGATATATGCAGATGACATTCTCTTATACACGCCATTCTCCACAGCTCAAGTAGACCTGGCACCATTGATAGACTGTTTCAATGCGGTCTCTGATTGGCTCCAATCACAAAACCTACGCATTCAACATAAAAAAACGGAGGTGCTTTTCATCGCCAGAGACCCCAACTTTACTCCTCCATCCCATATCAGTGTCAAGGAAGCTGACCTACAAACTAAAGAAACAATAAGATACCTTGGAGTTACACTGGACCAACATCTGGATATGAAAAAACACATAAGTAACATAGTCAAAGCTGTATACTTCAAAATCCGAATGCTTAAGCATATGTGCCCCCTGTTGGACCCAGACGATTTCCGGACCATATACCAAGCGCTAATCCTGCCTCACTTCGACTTTGCAAATGCCATCTTACAAGGTCTCCCTCAATCCACACTAAGCCCATTACAGCTGGCCATGAATACCGCAGCAAGGGTCCTCTACGGAGCCACTAGAAGCGACCACGTGACGCCCATTCTTAAGCAGCTTCACTGGCTTCCCATCCATGGGAGGATCATCTTTAAAACCCTAATCCTATCTTTCAAGGCAATCAAGGGTATCTCATCCGCCGCACTCACAGAACTGATTCACTTAGTCCCCCCCAACAGATCCAGAAGGGCAACAGCCGTAAACCTACTAATAACCCAAAGGCAGGGTCAAAGTGCAACATGACAACCACAAACAGAGCGTTCAGCTTCTATGCCCCCAAATGCTGGAATGCTTTACCCTCAGACATTAGAGCCATTGCTGACCTATCTCAATTCAGGAAGACACTTAAATACCACCTTTTCCTCCAATACTACCCAACCAGCAATTGAACCCCGGTATCCCGCCGAAGAAATGACCCACTTAAGAAATTACCCTTTCGTTCATTATGTGATTGATACCTAATTCTGCTCAGTGTAAATATCTCATGTATATAGTTCACCCCTGTTACCCAAGTTTGTACTCCTGTTCGATGTAAAACCAAACAGCATGTTGTTGTGGTCGTTATGTTATAATGTAAACCGCGCTGATGCTGAATAGTGCGGTATATAAGAATTTGTAATAAAATAAATAAATAAATAAATGTGGCAGGTTACACCTAGTGCCCCTGGTCACAACTGCTTTGGTACAGCCTTTACAGTCATTTTTATCATTGTTAATCCACATGCTAGCATTGCTCCTGCATCTCCTGACTCATTTGCACACTAATCTTGTACTTGGCATAACAGCTGCTGTACATGTCTTTGTCATCATATTTGGATGTCCATTGTCAGGGTTCCCTGACATGTCTCCCTGATGTCATGTGTGCATATGTGCACCTAGCTGTCTGAAGGCTCTGTGATTTACTGCACAGCTGCACCTATGGTTTGTCAGACGGCTGCCTAGGGTGAGAACTTACACAATCTTGATGATGCATATATTCATATGATTCTTGCAAGGTATTGTGGGTAATGTAGTTCATTCACTCCCAAACACAGCTGAAGACAATAATTGAGTTGTGAAACCAAGTGGTAAAGCCAATAAAATTCTTTTTTTATTGATGGGGTTTAATTCACCCAGCACAAATATGCTTGGTAGCAATATAAATGAGGATACTTGCTTGCAGTGTTTAAATGGATAACAAAAAGTCACAAAGCAAATCAGAAAAACAACCTTCAGCTTGTCAGGCAATTAGCTAATGTTTTCTTAGCAAATAATTACCAAATAAAAAGGCACAAAGAAATAAATGAACTTTGCTTGTTAGGTTAACTTCTGCTTATTTTCCACGCAGATCCCAGCAGTGATTCTCCCTTGCTCACACACACAATCAGGTGCAGCTTTAATTACTATCAATTGACCAGCTGAAAGCCTTTAGCTGGCTGGCTGCTACTGTGTGAACCCAAATCCTGCTTTAAGAGCTGTTTGCAGTGGAAATAAAGAACAAAGTTAGGTTTCTTTGTGATGGCTGAGGTGTTTGCTCACAGAAAGCTAGCAATAGCATTTAGATAAAGAACAGTCCATGTAATGAATAGTTTCATCTGCTGTATCTCCCCCTTCATCAATCAGCATAGGGTCACTATCATACATTGGCACAGACGAGTCTTTCCATAAGGCACTATCATGAGAATGCTTATTCCCTTGCTGCCATTCACTATTATAGATAGGGTCTGGATCAGTGTTCATATCTGAGCCTCTCCTGCTATCATAATTCCTCTCTGTATAGCCTGGCCAGTATGTATTCCAATTCTGATGTCCAGCCTTCCAATCTTGATCCCTGGACACTGGATCTCCTCTCACATACCTTCTGGCCTTGGTCTGAAAGTCCTTTCCACGTGCAGTCTTCTCTCTTCCAGGTAGCCACTGGTGATTCCTATCTCTTCCATTCCATTCCTCTGGCTGACTCCAGTCCAATGGACTCTGCTGGCACTTGGAATACCTCCCAGTATGGGTACTGCCTTGGACTCTCCCAGACCTTCCAATAGCCTTCCTTCTTTTCCTTCCAGAGAGTTTCCTTCTCTCTCTATCCGCTTGGCTTGGCTTCTGTTTCTCCAAGTGATGTTGGTGCTGGTAGCCGTTGCTGTATCTTTTCCTGAAGCTCTTCCTGAAGCTGTTATCTGAAGAATAAGCTCTATTCTTATTCTGTCCTAATGTGTGCTCCTCCCTAACACAGCGCAGCTGTGTTGAATCATGCCCTGCCCTTTGAGATGAGTGCTTAGGGATTACCTCATAGCTCTCTTGATTGCACACACGTTTTCTCACTTCAGCCCCTCTCATGGCTGCTGGAAACCTGGTGCATTCTGGGACTGGTAGTCTTTTATGTGAAAACTCTGTTTTCTTACTTCTACCAGAACTGACAGGTTGCTTGTTCAGAGTCACATCATCTTTTCTATAGCTCCTACCTGAGCTATGATAAGCTTCCTTATCACAGGTTTCATTGTCATGCCATAGTTTGTGTACATAAGAGTTAGCATAGATAACAGTATGGGTGATGGCTCCCATGCAGGGTCTTTGATGGGGTCAAGAGGCACAGGTGGCAATTTGGTTGGATTACAGACAGAGTGTGCTTCCTTCCTTTCCAATTGTGACAGTGGGCACTGGTTGACTGGGGTGCGAGATGGGTTGGATGACAAGGGACAGGGGTGTACGTGTCAGAGTTCACAATGACTGAGGTGGGCCTTGTGACCAGTGAACTATGCATGCCAATGAGATGGGGAGGGGTGAATGAGACCCACAGATCATGTCCTAGGATGGTATGTTGACATATAAGGAATTATGGTGATTCACGGACTGGCCTTGGACCTGCCACCCTACAGTCATGCACAAAGTGACCTTAGGTTTTGGCCACAGGACTGCCGGATACAAGGACCATACAGGTATACTTAGGTGTTCTATACAAGATGCATCTTGGCATGTGTGGGTGTATTCCCATGTGGATGTAGCTGACTGCTACTCCTGTGACATGCTGACAGACATACACACACACACACACACACACACAGTCACAGTCATATTGACGCATCATGCAAGAATGGAGCTAGTATACTTGATCTACTATCATAAATCATCTTACAATGTTAGTATTCCTGCCTGCTACTCTGGTCCCAATCTCAACTCAGCCATTCTAAAGGTGTGCTCATTGTGTAGGAGCAGATTGTGTGCGCTGATGTTGACAGCTGCTCACTATGCCGGTGGTGTTAGCCTGACTCTGCATGCAGATGTGGATAGTGGAGCCTGTTTGTGTGGCTGTCTGTATCCTTGTTGGGCAATTCTTTGGTGGTTGCACATGTTGGTGTTATACCCTCACTGCGGGAGAAAATGTAACCGCAGGAACATGGAAACATAATCCACAGCCAGGACTTGAACCATCTTGCTTCTTACACACCTACTGTGTGTGGTGCTCCACAGTGCTGCTGCATTGATACCACCGTCCATGATGATTGCATGCTTCCCATCAGACAGACCTTGGCAGATGTAATGCGCATGGCACACTGGATTTGGCCATGGCTTTTGTGAGCTGAACAAGTTGGTGTTGTACCTGCACTGTGGGATATCATTTTGCCACAGGGACATGGAAAACATAATCCACTTGCGGATAGGCAGGTACCTAAGGCATGGGCTCCGTGAGGGGCAAAGGCATACATGGACAGACACACATCCCCCCACCCCAAAATCTGCCTCTCCAAGGTTCACATCATCACGTGGCAATGTTATGTCTCTTTGACCTGGGGAAGGGACAGCTGTGTGGTGTTGGGTTAGAGGTCTGGGGAATATTGTCTGCAGTGGGGGAGGTATTCATTGTTCTATTGTCTATACCATCTGACTGCTGTAGGACGTGCAATGCAGCTGCATTGTAGGCCATTCCAGCCCACTATGTGAACATATGTTGTCCTTCCACACATTGTCACACCTTGCACGCCATTTCCAGAGGATGTAGTAAAGGCTGCTAGTGTACTGGGTTTAATGTATGCTTGGCCAGGTTTCCGAGGAAGGTCCCTAAAGCATTGTTAGTCAGGACCACAGATTTGCAACGCGTATCCTATTGCAAGCATTGTGGATCATATGTGTCTTTTGGGGTACCTGCTAGGTACCTGTGCCATAGTTTGAACACTGTTGGTCACAGGATACTGGGCATGATGGACCTTGATCAGGCACAGTCTTGCATATTTACTGGTCTTCTATTCTTATGTGCCACCTGGTGCACCCTGTGCCCCCGCAGCCCCCACTGTATGATCTACAATGCACCCTCCTATGCCCCATTTGCACCAACAACAAAGTGCTCTTTCATACCTGGGCACTATGCTGTTGCTGCAGATCATGCGCTACTATAACTTTCTTGGGCTCACCTGTCTGTGCAGCACACTGCAGATGTTTAAATAGGTTCTCTCTCCTCAAAGTATACCCTTACCGACAGGTTTTCACTAGCAGTAATGTGCCTGGTGTTAAGGTGACAGCGTTAGGGGAGCCGGGCCTTGTTCCCGCCCATTGCCCACCCATTGACCCTTACTCTCCGCCTACTCTCTGCTCATAGGGCACTTTACACTCCCGGTCCCATTAGTGCATGCTAAGGCGGCGTTTTATGTGCGTTAGGGGTGCAATTGCACCGTTAGCACGCGCTGACGGTACTAGGCGCAATTGCACATGCTGACAGTACTAACGGCGCAACCGCTCCTTTACTGCGGTTTAGTAAACATGCCCCATGTGTACTATGAGGTGCCATGTAAGTACTTTCTTTGCCCCATCCCCCTCTATTGGTGTTTTGAGTTTTGAACTTTAAATGTGTGATATAAGCTGTGAGATGTCAGTGTGAGTGTAGGTGAAGCTTGTTATTTAGTATAGGATTTTAGTGTTGGTTAAGGTTGTTTGGTAGCTCTGTAAGACTGGTTTTAGGAGCTTTGGCAAATTGATTGAGTAATGCTTTGATGTGAGTGGTGAGTACAAAGAGTGTATCATCTAGGCACCTTTATGTTTATTGAACTATTGAATAAAAATTATAATAAAAGACGGGGGAGTTTTTTAATGCCTATGATGTAGAGCTCTTGATCTCCCCTATGGCTTTTGTTGCCGCATGGTGGGAAGTGATAAGGTCCTGAGGGTTTTTCTCCCCTAAATTGTTGCTGCCATTGTGGTTTGACATAATTTTCTCTTTTTAGGTGGTTTAATTGTTGTGACTCTTTGGAGCTATTGGAGTAAGTTTAACCGAGTTAGGAATTATCTAGATTGTTTTCGTCTGAGAGTTTCTGTTTAGTGTATGTAATATTCTCAATGTGAATATTCATAAAAATATTCATTAGGGACATGATGAAAACCAGGCTGGATTGTGGTACACCAGGACCAGAGTTGGCCACCCCTGGTCTAGACTATTGTGACCTACTTCTTACTGCTCTTCCTCTGAATCATCTCTCTCCACTTAAATCCGTTCAGCTCTCTGCTGTGCAGCTAATCTTCCACCAGCACGTTCTACCCCTCTTCTAAAGTCACTTCATTGGCTCCCTATCCATTTCTGCATCCACTTCAAACTTCTCCTGCTGACCTGTAAGTGCATTCACTCTGCAGCTCACTACCTTTCCTCTCTTATCTCTTCCTACACCCTTCCTCAATAACTTTGCTCTTCTGGCAAATCACTTCTATCTGTGCCCTTCTCTTCTAGTGCTAATTCTAGACTTCACTCCTTTCACCTTACTGCTCCTTATGCCTGGAACAAACTATCTGAATCTGTATGTCAGGCTTCATTTCTGGCTCTTTTCAAATCCAGGCTGAAAACTCACCTCTTCACTGCTGCTTTCAGATCTTGATTCATCTAATCTACTTTGTGTTTCCTTAACATTCCCCCTAGACGTATTCTATGTCTACAGCTACGTGTTGACTGTCTTGACTAGATTAAAAGATGTGATGAACAGGGACTGTCTTTTACATGTATCTATGCAGCGCTGTGTTAGTGCTGCTGAATATCCCTCTAAGCAGCATTTACATAGTTTACAGGTCTGTAAACCGTGTATATGCCTTTAAATAAAAGAACATTTATTTACATTCTCTTATATACTGTGCTATTCTGCATCAGTGCGGTTTACATTGAACAAACTGAAATTACATTGAACAGGGCATTATAACTTGGAGATAACTATTTTACAGGGAACATGGGCTATGGAGGGTTAAGTGGCTTGCCCAAGACCACAAGGAGCACCTGTGGGACTTAGAAACCCCAGTCCTTCCGGCCCAAGGTTGCTGTCCTCTAGTGGGATTTGAACCCCCGACCTTCCGGTCTGAAGTACCTCGTCCCAACCACTAGGCCACTCCTCCACTCCATAACAAAAGAACATAAGAAATGCCATACTGGGTCAGACCAAGGTCCATCAAAGCCAGTATCCTGTTTCCAACAGTGGCCAATCCAGATCACAAGTACCTGACAGGTACCTGAAGTCCACAGCTTCCACAATGCTTGTCCTGGGGTAAGCAGTGGATTTCCCGGATTCTCTTTAATGTTGGTTTATGGACCTTTCCTCCAGGAACTTGTCAAAACCTTTTTTAAACCCAGCTAAACTAACAGCTTTTACTACATCCTCTGGTAACGAATTCCAGAGGTGGATTACGTATTGAGTGAAAAAATATTTTCTCTTCTTGTTAAGTGCCATCAATTCAGTGTCTGTCCTAAGCTGTGTTCAGTCTTCAGTCAGGCGGCTCATTGTTGACAGACTAGCACCTGTAGCTACTGTTATTGTATTGATCCTTCTCATTACTGGCCTTCCTCTTTTTCTCTTATTAGTCTAAAAAGGGGTTACATTGTAGCTTCATTGCATGTCCTCTAGTCTTTCTACTTTTTGATGGCATAAACAACCGATCTACATTAATCTGTTCTGCTCCATTCATTAAGTTTTAGACTTCTATCATATCTCCCCTCAGCCTTCTCTCTTCCAAGTTGAAGAACCAAACCTTTTAAGCCTTTCCTCATTAGGGGTAGCTTTCCCATCCTCTTTACCATTTTGGTGGCTCTTCTCTGTACCTTTTTCTAATTCCTCTATATCTTTTTGAAATATGCTGATGAGAATTGTACACCATATTCAGGTGCAGTCAAACCATGGAACGATACAGAGGCATTATAATATCTTTGATTTTATTCTCCATTCCTTTCCTTATGATTCCTAGCATTCTATTTGCTTTCTTGGCTACTGTTGCACATTGGGCGGAGGGTTTCAAAGTATTATCCATGACGATGCCTAAATCTTTTTCCTGTGTGGTGGTTTCTAAGGTGGTATCTTGCATTGTGTAACCAAAGTTTGGGTTATTCTTTCATAAGTGCATAACTTTGCACTTGTCCACATTCAATTTCATCTGCCATTTGGATGCCCAGTCTTCCAGTTTATTAAGGTCCTCTTGCAATTTTTCAGAATCCTCTTGGGTTTTAACAACTTTGAATAATTTTGTGTCAACTGCAAATTTGATCACCTCACTCTTTATTCCCATTTCCAGGTCATTTATGAATATGTTAAAAAGCAGCGGACCCAGCACAGATCCCTGGGATACTCCATTGAGAAAACTGGCCATTTAGCCTTACTCTCTGCCGTCTATCTTTTAACCAGGTTCTGATCCACAATTCTACACTGCCTACAATCCCATGACTTTTTAATTTTGCCAATGCAACTTGGAACAACACCCTCATTGCTGCATCAACTAACCTTCAGAGAAATCCTTCTAAGAAACCCTGCAGCTCCCAACTATGGTACTCTCCGAGCCTAAGAGAAGTGAAGACAGCTCTGAGAAAGGATGAAAGAAGGATGGTGGGCCACAAAATACAACACAGACAGACTGAAATATATGGACACATTAAATCTATACCATCAGAAAATTACCAACACTAAAAAAGAATGCTCCTCAAAATTACTAACTAACTCATTAAACTGACCAAGGGAACTTTTTCTAATTGTCCAAAACCTAATCAAAAACCCAAATGCAAACAAACACTCAGTCCAGTGGCATTAATGCTCAACAACTGGCTAACCACTATATGGAAAATTACAAAATCAAGACAATAAAACCTAATGGAGACCCTCCATGATGAACCTACTAACATTGCAATATGGGACTCATTCTCCCCAAGAAGCAAAGAACATAAGAACATAAGATATGCCATACTGGGTCAGACCAAGGTCCATCAAGCCCAGTATTCTGTTTTCAACAGTGGCCAATCTAGGTCATATGTACCTAGCAGTTTCCTCAAGAGACACAAGTTCCACAATGCTTGTACTGGGTCAAGCATTGATATCCTCGGTCACTTCTTAATAATGGTTTATGGACCTTTCCTCCAGGAACTTGTCCGAACCTTTTTTAAACCCAGCTACACTAACAGCCTTTACTACATCCTCCGGTAACAAATTCCAGAGTTTGATTACACGTTGAGTGAAAAAATATTTTCTTTTATTAGTCTTAAATAGTTTACCCTGTAGCTTCATTGCATGTCCCCTAGTCTTTCTATATTCTGATAATGTAAACAATCGATCTACGTTTACCCGTTCCAATCCGTTCATTAATTTATAGACTTCTATCATATCTCCCCTCAGCCGGCTCTTTTCCAGGTTAAAGAGCCCTAACCTTTTTAGCCTTTCTTCATAGGAGTATCCTTCCATCCCCTTTACCATTTTGGTGGCTCTTCTCTGAACCTTTTCTAAAATCGCTATATCCTTTTTAAGATACGGAGACCAGATTGCACACAATATTCAAGGTGCTGTCTCACCATGGAACGATATAGAGGCATTATAATATCTTTTGTTTTATTTTCCATTCCTTTCCTTATGATACCTAGCATTCTATTTGCTCTCTTGGCCGCCCCTGCACACTGGGCCGAGAGTTTTAACATGGTATCCACAATGACGCCTAAATCTTTTTCCTGGGTGGTAGTTCCTAATGTGGAACCTTGCATCGTGTAACCATAGTTTGGGTTGTTCTTCCCTAGGTGCATAACCTTGCACTTGTCCACATTAAATTTCATCTGCCATTTTGATGCCGAGTTTTCCAATATATCAAGATCCTCTTGCAATTTTTCACAATCCTCTTGGGTTTTAACAACTTTAAATAGTTTTATGTCATCTGCAAATTTGATAACCTCACTCGTTATTCCACTTCCAGGTCATTTATGAATATGTCAAAAAGCAGCGGACCCAGCACAGATCCCTGGGGTACACCACTATTCACCTTTCTCCATTGGGAAAATTGGCTATTTAGCCCTACCCTCTGCTTTCTATCTTTTAACCAGTTCCTGATCCACAATAGTACACTGCCTCCTATCCCATGACTCTTTAGTTTTGCCAAAAGTCTCTGATGAGGGACCTTGTCAAAGGCTTTCTGAAAGTCCAGATACACAATATCAACCGACTCACCTTTGTCCACCTGTTTATTCACTCCTTCAAAAAAACATAACAGATTAGTAAGACAAGATCTTCCTTGTCTAAGGCCATGTTGGCTGTCTCCCATTAGGTCGTGACTATCTACATGCTGAGTAATTTTATTCTTTATGATGGTTTCTACCATTTTTCCCAGTACTGACGTCAGGCTCACCGGTCTGGTCTCCCGGATCACCCCGGAACCCTTTTTAAAAATTGGTGTTACATTGGCGATCCTCCAATCTTCAGGTATTAGAGATGATTTTAATGATAGTTCACAGATTACTGATAGCAGGTCTGCAATCTCATATTTCAGTTCTTTCAACACCCTTGGATGTATACCATCTGGCCCAGGTGATTTGCTACTCTTCAGTTTATCTAATAGTTGTAAGACATCTTCCCGATGTATCAATATTTCCTTCAATTCTTCCGCACCTTTAAATACCACTTCAGTCATGGGTAACATCCCTACATCTTCCTCAGTAAAGACCGAAGCAAAGAATTCATTCAGTCTCTCCGCTATCGCCTTGTCGCCTCTTAGTGCTCCTTTAACCCCTTTATCATCTAATGGACCAACTGACTCTCTCACAGGTTTTTTGCTACGAATGTACTTGAAAAGGTCTTTATTTCGCGTTTTTGCTTCCGCAGCAAGCTTCTTCATAAATTCTCTCTTTGCCTGCCTTATCAATGCCTTGCATTTGATTTGCCAGTGCTTGTGCTGTTTCCAGGTTTTGTCGTTTGGCTCTTTTTTCCATTTCCTGAAAGATGCTTTTTTGGCAACAACAGCCTCTCTGACCTCACCTTTAAACCATGCTGGCAGTTTTTTGGACTTCCTTCCACTTTTCTTAAAGCTTGGAATACAGCTGGTCTGGGCTTCCAAGATAGTATTTTTCAACAACACCCAAGCTTGATATACGTCTTTAACCTTTGCAACTGCTCCTTTTAGTTTTTTCTTAACTGTTTTCCTCATTTTATCATAGTCTCCCCTTTCAAAAGTTAAAAGGTAGTACTGTGGATTTCCTTACTATCCCTCCTCCACTAATTAAATCAAAGGTGATCATGCTATCATCACTATTGCCAAGTGGCCCCAACACCATTATCTCTTGCACTAGATCTGGTGTTCCACTAAGGACTAGGTCTAATATGGCTTCCCCTCTGGTTGGTTCATGAACCAGCTGCTCCAAGAAGCAGTCATTTATTTCATCTAGGAACTTTATCTCCCTAGCATGTGCTGATGTGACACTGACTCAGTCGATACCGGGGTAATTGAAATCACCCATTATTATTACTGCGCTGAAACTTTTGTTAGCTTCCTTGATTTCTTTGAGCATTTCATCATCCATTTGGTCATTCTGGCCAGGTGCTCGATAGTACACCCCCCCTGCCTTTGCCTTCCCCCTTTTATATGGAATTTCAATCCATATAGATTCTACAGCAGATTTTGTTTCCTGCAAAACTTTAATCCTTTCTGAGTCAATGCCCTCTCTAACATAGAACGCAACCCCTCCACCAATTTGATCAGCTCTATCATTATGATATAGTTTGTACCCAGGTATCACAGTGTCCCACTGGTTGTCCTCCTTCCACCATGTCTCTGATATTCCAATCATATCTAACCTTTCATTTAGTGCTATATATTCTAACTCTCCCATCTTATTCTTTAGACTTCTAGCATTTGCATACAAGCATTTTAGAGAATGTATTTTGTTCATGTTAATTTGGCTATTGTTAGACATGGGTAAATTGGGATCTTTAAGCTCTGTCTGCTCCATACTTGAGGGCATTTGGGCTACTTTACTTTTTTGTGGAACCTCTCTGCTTTTGGTAGTATCCTTCAAGGATACATTCTTCCGAACCATCCGCTCTTGGGCGACTGTTGACTTTCCCCTAATATCTAGTTTAAAAGCTGCTCTATCTCCTTTTTAAAGGTTAATGCCAGCAGCCTGGTTCCATCCCGGTTAAGGTGAAGCACATCCCTTCGGAAGAGCCCCTCCTTTCCCCAGAATGTTCCCCAGTTCCTAACAAATCCAAAACCCTCATCTCTGCACCATTGTCTCATCCACGCATTGAGACTCCGGAGCTCTGCCTGTTTTTTGGGTCCTGCGCGTGGAACAGGAAGCATTTCGGAGAATGCTACCATGGAAGTTCTGGATTTCAACTTCCTACCTAAAAGCCTAAATTTTGCCTCCAGAACCTCCCTGCCACATTTTCCTATGTCATTGGTACCGACATGTACCAAGACAGCAGACTCCTCCCCAGCACTATCTAAGACCTTATCTAGGTGGCGCGTGAGGTCCGCTACCTTCGCACCAGGCAGGCATGTTACCAGGCGAGCCTCACGTCCACCAGCCACCCAGCTATCTATATGCCTAATGATCGAATCACCAACTATAACGGCTGTCCTAACCCTTCCCTCATAGGCACATGGCCCTGGAGAAACTTCCTCGGTGTGAGAGGGTTTTACATCACCTGGATGACAGGTCCTGGTTACAGCATCACTTCCTGCCACACCAGGGTGATGCTCTCCTATCACGTGACCTCTCTCCTCCATGGCAACAGGGGTGCTGCCAGACTGGAGGTGGGACTTCAGGACTATATCCCTGTAGGTCTCGTCTATGTACCTCTCTGTCTCTCTTATGTTTTCCAAGTCTGCTACTTTAGCCTCTAGAGAATGGACTTGTTCCTTGAGAGCAAAGAGCTCCTTGCACCTAGTGCACACGTAAGACCTCTCACCAACTGGGAGAAAATCATACATGTGACACTCAATGCAAAAGACTGGAAAGCCCCCATTCCGCTGCTGGACTGCTGTCTGCATCTTAGTTTTAAGTTTGTGTCTAGATCTTTAAGTTCTTACTTACTAGGGGTTGCTATGGGTATTTATACCAATAAAACTGTACCTAATACGTTTAATATACCTTGTTCACTTGAAGCTTAATTAATCTCAGGTCCTTAGTTTATGACTGATTTAGGTAATGAGCTTCACCTGAAAGCACCTCCTGTCTTTTAAGGTGTGTAAGTATCTATAAAGCTATGATTATCCCAGGGGTGGGTGGGTGTGGGGAGGGAGGGAAATAACACTTATTAAATGAGGGCTGCTACACAGTACCCTGTCTTGTGCTGCTGAGGTAAGCTAAATTCTGATTTGATTTAAATTATAGCTCTTAGCTGCTGCTAGGCTCTAACTTCTTATGAAATTTAAACTACAAGCTCTGTGCTGGGTTCTAAATTTAACCAGAAAGCTCTCTTCTGTGTTTTAAAACTAAAAGTACTTTTCTGATGCTAGGCCCTAAGTGATTATTAGATGTACACTACAAGCTCTCTGCTGGGTTCTAAATGTAACCAGAAAGCTCTCTTCTGTGTGTTAAATTTAAACTAAAAGTACTTTGCTGTTACTTGGCCCTGAGTGACTATTAAATTTAAACTACAAGCTCTCTGCTGGGTATGAAATGTAACCAGAAAGTTTTCCTCTGTGTTTTAAATTCAAACTTTAATTGCTGCTACTAGGCCCTAACTGACCCAGCAAAAAAACAGTGGGTTCACAGATTAAGTAGCTTTAATACAAAGAATTCTTTTTAGAAAATTACCAGAAGTATATACTCACAGTTGCAGATTTCTCTCCAGAAGTGACAGTCCCCCTTTCTAGTCCTTCAAGACCAGTGACCAGTGCATCAAATCTCTAAATACAACCACCTCCCTACTCAATCCATGTCCAGTCAGCTGTATTAAATTAGTCAGAGCAGAATTAACTCCCTACATCCAGAAAATAGTCAACCTTTTGCTGTGTGATGAAGCTGACACTACTGAAGCTATGGAGTTAGTAGAAAACTCTGTTTCTTTTAAAGAAATTGATTTACAGAGAATGCAGTTACCAAGAAGTGCAGCTAGAGGGAGTAGGCATGAGGCTGCAGAAGGTAGGCTGACACACCCAGATTGTAGTGATGCAATAGCTAATCAAACACACCTGAGTAGAGGGCCAGAAAGCTCACTAGAGAAACAGCTTTATAAGCAGTATTCGGTCAGGAGAATAGAGAGAGGACCACCAATACAGAGAGGACCACCAATACAGAGAGGACCACGAATAGAGAGATGACCACAGGAGCAGAGATGACCGCAAATACAGAGAGCAACAGAAACCCCTGCTACTAAGGTGAGAGAAAGGGGAAAGCTCCAACTACGGAAGGAAAGGCAGTTAAGCTTACAGTCCTTACAAGGAAGGGACAACTTCCAGGAAGGACAGCCCAGGCTGAAAAGCTCCAGAAAGAAGTCTCCAGGGAAGACAGTGTAAACAGGAGAGTGCCTGGTAGAGGGAATACCAGCAACACACGTCTCAGAGAACAAAGGTACATTCACACCTCCTTTCCTGAATGTATGCCAGGTCCTAGAAAGGCTTGTAAGCCAGAGAGCCATAGATATGAGAAACAAAGCTGGGGAAAGCTTTGGAAACCTGTGCAGAAGGTCCTAGATAAAAGCCATATTAATTGTTTGCCAGACCAGGTCTAGCCAGGCTGGAAAGTCTTGGAGAGAACTACTGAAGTACATCCAGTTTTGCCTAGGGAAAGCTCAGGCTTAGCAGACACCATATCTGAGCAAGAGGATATGCAAACAGATCTTGTAGAACCAGAACCATTGCTACCTGAATATCCTATGGACTGTACTCTCTGTGTAGCTGAGAGTATAGAATCTCTCACAGACTCATAACATAAGACATGCTCTAAAATGTCATTGCTTTGTTGAGCTGAAAAGAAGAAGTTTTTGTGTTTATTTTTATTGAAAAATCCTGCTTGAATGGAAAAGACTGTGAAGCTCTTATAACAGTTTTGGACTTTGTAAATACTTTGGTAGAAACCCTGAATCAAGGTGAATTCTGTTGTCTTCTTGGAGAACCTTAGCGCATCAAGGGAATAAAACCTTATATTCCTTATCGCTTCTCCGGGCCAGTCCAGGGTAAGGTAGGGTTGTCAATCCCCTATAGCAACTGAGGACTGAAGACTTCAAGCTTTTCCTGTGATGTGAAGCCACTCCCCCTGAGGGTAATCCAGCAGTCTTTCAGTCCTCAGCAGCTATAGAGGATCGAATCTGTCTTCTCCCTCAGCAATACACCTGCGGGTTGTTTATCTTTATTATTTGTTTTACAGAATAGTTTTATTAGCTCTAGCAGAGCTGATCTTTCTATAGTCCTATTATAATTTTGTTTCTGGGAACACTATCGCTTTAAGAGCGTGAAGAGACGTTGAGTGCCTTATCCATACAGTGTGAGGTAGAGCCTGCCTCTCTCACTGTCTCCGTCTCCGACAACAGAGTGATACTGGGGGCCCAAGTTCTCTCCTCTGTCTCAAAAGCTGCAGGTTTGTCAGTGTGTCCCGCTAGCAGCGAAACAGCCTTGCCGGCACAGCTTTTCTTCTCCGGTGAGTTCTCTTCATTTTTGTTGTTTTTCCTGTCTCGGGACCGCGGGCTCTGTAGCGGCTCCAGAGCAGAGTCTTTTCCCCAGCGTTTTTTTATCATCGACTTCTTGTGGTTCTTTTTCTTCAGTTTCTGGGGTTAATTTTGCCATGGCAGAGAAGCCATTAATTAACTTACCCGAGCCATCTTTACACGCCGAAAAGGCGGGAAAGGCGGCCATTTTGACGGCGCCGGGCAGTGCTCTAGCAGAGCAACAAAAGCCGCATAAACGCAAGGCAAAGTCCTCTAAAGATGCGATTTCGCCGGACAAGCCCTCCCACTCCCCTGCTATGCCTCAGGAAGATATGGCTTCATTTTTTTCGCCAGACTTTATTCTGGCAATGCACAAAGCATTTCTTCTGCGATCTGCTCAACCTCATGTGCTTCCTTCTGTTTCTAGTCCTCTGCCTGTTTCCCTTCCAATTCCAGTGTCTGATGATCCAGGAGAGGGATCTTCTCATTCTAAAGAGATGGTTAAGGACCCCTTAGATCCTTTGTTGTCTCAGTCTTCTCTGTTACTGGGGCATGGGGATCCAGAGGTTCTGACAGAACCAGCTTTGGAGTTAGAAGCAGATGACTTAGAGGAAGGAGAGATAGCGCCGGGAGAGGATCCTAACATTTTCAGGGTCTTCTGTAAGGAGGAGCTCTCGGCTCTCATTTCCCATTCTTTAGCAGCGCTGCACCTGCTTCTTCCGGCGGCTTCTCGAACCTTTGGAAGATCCGTTACTGCAGGGCTTTAAAACTGAGCAACGGTGTTTTCCCTTGCACCGAGTTATCAAACAGATGATTGACTCGGAATGGGAGTGTCCAGAAGCTTCGTTGCGTGGCAGCCGCGCATTGGCTTGCTTATACCCCCTTCCTCAGGAGATAAAGGACCTATTTCGCATGCCGAAGGTGGATGCCATTATTTCAGCAGTAACCAAAAAGACTACTATCCCTGTAGAGGGTGCTGCGGCGCTTAAAGACCTTCAGGATAGAAAATTGGAAATTCTGCTCAAACAAGCTTTTGATTCTAGTGCCTTGGCTCTGCAGTCGGCTGTTTGTGGGGCTTATCTATCTCAGGCATCCATTCGTTGGTTACAAGGGGACGCTTCATCTGAGGCTGCATCTGCAGTTCCAGATACGGCAAAATTAGAATCAGCCGCGGCTTATATGGCGGATGCTTTTTATGATTTGCTGCGGATTGCGGCTAAGACCATGGCCTCTCTAGTAGCTGCCAAGCGTTTTCTTTGGTTGCGCAACTGGTCGGCGGATGTATCCTCCAAGTTGCGGCTCAGTAAATTGCCCTATCAGGGAAAATTGCTTTTTGGGGAAGCTTTAGAGAAAATTGTTAAAGATTTGGGCGACTCTAAAGGAGGACGTTTGCCTGAGGACAAACCCAAGCCTACGCGAGCGGTTCCTAGTTTCCGAGATTCTGGCCGAGACTCCCGTAGATTTCGCGGTGCGCGCTTTGCGCCCTATTCCAGGGGCCGTTCCAACTTTCGGGGGCATTCCTTTCGTGGGGCCAGAGGATTTGGCAAATCCTACTTTAGTGCGTCCCAACCCTCAGTTAAAAAGTCGCAATGAAGGTCTGCTGGTCCAGCCGCTAGTTCCTGTGGGTGGACGCCTGCAGGACTTTCTGGCGGCCTGGGCCAACATTACTTCCGACAAATGGGTTTTAGAGGTCATTCGGAAGGGATACGCACTCGATTTCGCCTGCCCGTTGTTACCCACCTTTGTAATGTCTCCCTGTGCTCCCGGTCGGAAGAAACAAAACTAATGGTGGTGGTTGCGGCAGCGCTTCGGAAGGAAGGTATCAGAGTGCATCCTTATCTCGACGATTGGTTGATCAGAGCCGAATCGCGGGTGGCGTCCGTCCAGGCGACGGCTCGAGTGGTACAGCTTCTCGAGCAACTCGGTTGGGTGCTCAATCAAGCCAAGAGTCACTTACAACCGTGGCAGCAGCTGACTTATCTCGGAGCATTTTTCGACACCGCACAGGGGAAGGTCTTTTTGCCCGAAGTTCGCGTAGAGAAGCTTGTGCAACAGGTCCAAGCATTTCTAAGCTTGACAGCGCCGTCGGCATGGACGTATTTACAACTTTTGAGATCCATGGCGGCGGCACTGGATCTCGTCCCGTGGGCCAAGGCTCACATGCGACCCTTGCAGCAAGCATTGCTCTCCCGCTGGTCACCGCAGCTTCATCCGCTCTCTCAACTTCTACCCTATCCAGAACTCGTGCGTCACAGTCTCCAGTGGTGGTTGGTTCGGGATCACCTCACGGCGGGTATTCCCTTACAGGAACCCTCGTGGGTGTTAGTCACCACGGATGCCAGTCTCTCGGGCTGGGGAGCCCATTGTCAGTCTCACATTGCACAGGGTGCTTGGACCCCAGAGGAGAGCTCTTGGTCGATCAACAGGCTAGAGCTTCGAGCGGCTCGCTTAGCTCTGCTTCACTTCGCATCTTTGCTCAAAGGGACAGCGGTCAAGATCTTCTCCGACAATGCCGTTACAGTCGCGTATATCAATCGTCAAGGTGGGACGAAGATTCCTTCTCTCCTCTCCGAATGTCAGCAATTGATGGAATGGGCGGAGAGCAATCTCGTGGCAATATCGGCGGCGTACGTCGCTGGCAAGGAAAATGTGCAGGCGGACTATCTCAGCCGCAATCTCCTCGATCCAGGGGAATGGGAATTATTGAATGCAGCGATTATTTCACCAGTTAGCATTGCGTTGGGGACAGCCAGTGATGGTTCTCATGGCCTCCTGCAGCAATGCCAAAGCCAGCCGTTTCTTCAGCAGGCGCAGAGAACGCATTTCAGAAGGTCTCGATGCCCTAGTTCAGCCATGGCCTCTTGATGCTCTCCTGTACGTTTTCCCACCTTGGCCGATGTTGAGTCGAGTTATCCAGCGCATAGCGCAGCACCGGGGACTGGTAATTCTCATTGCTCCAGATTGGCCTCGTCGTCCTTGGTATGCCGATCTCGTTCGCCTCCTAGTAGCTCCGCCGTGGCCTCTTCCAGTCCGCGTCAACCAGTTGCATCAGGGTCCGATCCTCATGCCGCGGGTGGATCGCTTCTTGCTTACGGCTTGGCTCTTGAAATGTCTCGCTTGAAAAGCAAAGGCTATGCGAGTTCCGTTGTAGCTACCTTGCTACAATCTAAGCGGCCAGGGACTTCTTTGGTATATGTTCGAGTCTGGCGTCTTTTTGAGACTTGGTGTACTCAGCGCAATGTGGCGCCCATGGCTTCTACCGTGCCTCATCTTCTCCTATTTCTACAACATGGGTTGGATAAGGGCTTGGCTCTGAGTACCCTTAAAGTACATGTAGCTGCGCTGACTTGTTTTCGGGGGTTAATTCAGCATCGCCGTCTTTCGGCCCATCCGGATGTTCAGCGTTTTCTGCGGGCAGCTAAAATTATCCATCCTCCACGGTGGCCCATCGTACCTCCTTGGGATTTGAATATTGTATTAGAAGCTTTTTCTCGGTCGCCCTTAACATCCATCTGCGCTCAGCAGATTCGAGAGTGTTCTTGGAAAACAGCCTTTCTTGTGGCCTTATGTTCGGCAAGACGAATTTCCGATTTACAGGCCTTATCTTGCCAGGAGCCTTATCTGCAATTTCTGCCTGAACGAGTTTTACTACGGACAGTTCCCTCCTTTTTACCTAAGGTGCTGTCTGTTTTTCATGTTAACCAATCAGTGGCATTGCCCGTGTTTTCTGAGCGCGACGGTTCACCTATGGACCGGGCTCTTAAGCATTTAGATCTTAGCCGAGTGTTACGGACGTACCTTAAGGTCTCACAACCGTTTCGGAAGTCGGACAGGCTTTTTATCCAGTGGGCCGGCCCACGAAAGGGCCAAGCTGTGTCAAAGTCTACTATCGCTCGATGGGTTCGCTCCGCTATTGGAGCAGCTTACCATGCCCGGGGACTTTCGCCTCCTGTGGGTCTCAAAGCTCATTCGACTCGAGCTCTAGCGACTTCCTGGGCGGAGTTTGCCTTTGTTCCTCCGGTGGATATCTGCAGAGCGGCAACGTGGTCTTCATTGCATTCGTTCACTAAGCATTACCGCTTAGATGTTCAGGCCAGAGACGATGCAAAAGTGGGAGCATCGACTCTTATCGCCGGTCTAGCGGGTCCCTCCCATTCTTAGGTACTGCTTTGGTACTGCCCTACCTTTCCCTGGACTGGCCCGGAGAAGCGATAAGGAAGATGAAATTAGTTCTTACCTGCTAATTGTCTTTCCTTGAGCTTTCTCCGGGCCAGTCCAGGGTCCCACCCCGTTAGCTATCTTGACTAATTTGGCCTTTGCAAGCCTCTACAGAATTACATCATCTATATGTTCTCGAAGGAGACGTCTTGGGGCTTCTAGTATTCATTCCAGACCAATCAAAGCTATTCTAGTTTACATATTAAAAAAAACAAAAAAACCCCAAAAAAACCCACAACGTTGTTAATAATGTTTTCAAGGACTATAGAACGTTATCAGTTTTTCAAGGGTTAATCTGCTGTGTTTAGTTTTCTTTCGGTTTAGTTGCTTTGTCAGAAGGAGACTGCTGGATTACCCTCAGGGGGAGTGGCTTCACATCACAGGAAAAGCTTGAAGTCTTCAGTCCTCAGTTGCTATAGGGGATTGACAACCCTACCTTACCCTGGACTGGCCCGGAGAAAGCTCAAGGAAAGACAATTAGCAGGTAAGAACTAATTTCATCTTTAACCCTGCACAAGGCTCACACAACTATTCTTTATAAAGAAGGGAATACAAGGACCATAATGCACCTGGTCTAAGTTAGAGTTCCCGGCTTCAACAAACAATAAATGTCCGCCCTGACCCATCAGCATGCTGCCACTGGGAGGGGCTGTGACAGCTGTCACAAGGACAAAATACCAGAGAGCTTAAAAAATGCTTCCATCTGCCCAATCTTAAAACACAGCTCACTGAACAAGTCCTTCCCAGTTTCTACAGACCACTAGTGAGCCTCCCTTTCCTATCCAAAGTCACTGAAAAAACAGTTCAGACCCAACTCCAGGACTTCATTGACTCATACGCCCAACTTGATCCACATCAATATGGATTCAGAGCATATCATTGAGTTGAAACTCTCCTACCATCCCTCCTCGATACATTAATACAAGGAATTGATAACATGAAACAGGCCTTCATCCTCATATTTCTAAATATATCCTCTGCATTTGACACTATAAATCACAATATCATAATCAACCGCTTGAGCCAGCTCAGAATAGGAGGAACCATACTATGATGGTTTAAGGACTACCTCTCCAACTGCACACAAGTGACCTTCAATAACACCCTCTCCACACAATTCAATCAAGCTCAAGGCATACCACAGGGATTGGCACTTTCTGCACTCCTCTTCAATATATATATCTAGCCTATATGTGAAATCATCAGAGCACACACTATGGATTACAGGATATATGCTGTATTCACATCAATCGAAACAACAAACCCCATCTACCAGAAAATCATCAACTACTTCAATGACGTTTTGCTTTGGCTCGACTCAGCTAACCTCTCAAGAAACCTCAAAAAAGACAAAAGCACTAATCATCATCACAAGGAACAAAACATTCAACCTACCTCAACATCTACAAGTATACAATGCTCTGCTCAAGGTAAAAAAAGAAATAAAATATCAGGGGATCTACCTGGACCAAAACCTCAATATGTCCAAACACATTAACATGACAACTCGAACAATATACCACAAAACCAAAATGATACAAAATAGAAACATAGAAACATAGAAATATGACGACAGAAAAAGACCACATGGCCTATCTAGTCTGTCCTTCCATATCAACAACTACAACAGTCCCCTTTTTTCCTTTAGAGATCCTCTGTGTTTGTCCCATGCTTTTTTGAATTCAATTACTGTCCTCATCTCCTCCACCTCCACTGGGAGACTATTCCACGGATCCACCACTCTTTCCGTAAAGAAATATTTCTGCATATCACTCCTGAATCTATCCCCCATCACCCTCATCCCATGTCCCCTCGTAGCAGAACTTGCTTTCAATTGAAAGAGACTCGCTCCCTGAACATTTATGCCATGGAGGTATTTAAACATCTCAATCATATCACCTCTATCCCACCTTTCCTCTCAGGTGTACATATTAAGATCCTTAAGTCTGTCCTCATATGCTTTATAATGAAGACCACTAACCATTTTAGTAGCCATCCTCTGCTCCGACTCCATACAATACTTAAGACCCCTCCTCTCTCCAGAAGACTTCCGCATCATAGCTCAAGCACTAATTTGTCCTCACTTTGACTACAGCAAGATCATTCTACAAGGATTACCCAAGCAAACACTGAAACCACTACAACCAGCTCAGAACACAGTTGCATGCACAATAATGAAAGCTGCAAGATCAGAGCACATAACACCTATACTTTATCACCTCCATTGGCTCCCTGTAATGCAAAGAATCACATTCAAGGCTCTGATGACCAGCTTCAAAACAATAACAACATTGCACTCACACACCTTAACATACTAATCATGCTACAACAAGACACAAGAAGAAGAAGAGATAACCAAAAAATACTCTAACCACACCAAGAAGATTCTGAAACACAACCCAAGCAGCAACAAACAGAGAGTTCTTTCTCTTCACTCCAACCTTATGGAACAACCTACCCAACAACCTGAGAGAAATCAAAGAAAACACCTTAAGACATTCCTCTTTATGGACTACTACCAACATGAATAATCCACAATGGACCATGAAACCCTACCCTCCCTACTGATAATGAAGAATGCCTCAAATTACCCCAACTCTAACATAGTTATGACCCAGTGTTCATATCATCCGTAAATCACAATATCCTACCTGCACATGATATAACAACGTCACACAGCCTCTCTATGTGTACATAGTTATAGTTATAATGTCCATGTACTCTGTATAGTTAAGTTAAATGCTCCTTGTGTGCTTGTAATCTGTACATTGAAAATTTGTAGACTGTTCATTGTAAACTACCCAGAGCAGTATTTGAAAATGTTCCCTGTAAACCATCTTGATTACCTAGATAAAGTGGTATATAAATCAATTAAATAAATAAATAAAATAAATAAAGCATGCACCGTAAGGAACGTAAACAGCTGTAACCCTAAAGCTGGATAGAGCTCCAAGGAAAAGCAATGTACAGGTGATGGAAGGAAGGAGAGGTGGGAGCTGATGGATCTGCCATATTTACGGGCAGCCTATGTGGCAGCCGATAAAGCAGACAAACATGTTGGAGGCAACTGTACCGATGCACAGGGTGGTGCCAATGTAAAGTGCTGCAATGACAGTGTGTTGCATAGGATGGGGAAAACGTGTCCTCCAGTTGAGGCAGAAGCGGCAGGATGTTTGCAGCGACAGGAGGACAGAGTAGTAGTGGTGACATGCAGAATAGGCACAGGAGAGGCAAGCGCAAAGAGCCAAAATACAGAAAGGAATAGCATGAAGTAGCAGCCTGCACAAGAAGACAGGACTGTACACAGCTGACAGAGGCAGAAAGATGGGCTGAAGGATGGATGGCGGCTGAGGAGAGAGTGATATGGGCTGGCAGCACAGATCTGCAGAAATTGATTACAGTCATGAAATTTATCTGAATAGCACAGTCACAAAACGAACAAGTAGGAATGGAACTCTGTCCCCTGCTTACAGAAACCTTGAACTAACCACTAGGCTACACCTCCACTCCTCTTTGCACAGCAATGGCTGGATACAAAGAGACTGCAGGTCATCGCCTAAAATGGCTGCTGTGTGTACGGCTATAGGGTAGCCCAACCACCATCCATGATGAAGTGTACATGCAGAACAGCAGTCTACAGCTGATCACAGAATGGTGAATGCTTTCTTAACCAGGGCTCCACACATCAAACAGGGAACTGTACTTGAGCACAGTAGTATTGCTGAACTCTGTAACCCCCTCAGGTTCAGGAACTGCTAACACCTAATCAGGGGTTAGTGGGCCTGTTTCCTGAGTGCAATTGAAGCCTGCATAAAAAGGCTGCTTTGCCCTGTCCTTTGAGGCTTTCTTAACCAGGGCTCCACACATCAAACACTGCGAAACAAGCTGGTACTTCGTAGATCTCTCTCTTTTGCTTTAACAGATACCTAAGCTCCACAAACAGAACAATGGCTGGGAAAAATCGTATTGCTAAAGCTGTTGCCCCCGTTACAGCTTCTGCCTCGGTCCAGACAGAGGTCCTATTGCCAGTTGAAGAACCGGTTCCATCTGCAGGGTGCCTGCATGCTGAAGCTCTGAGGAAACAGGTGGAGGAACTCAGAGAGGAGGTGGCCAGGCTGAGGAGTATTCAAGACAGTGAGAAGTACATTGATGAGATGCTGCTTGCAGCAACCAGGCTCTCCAGCACAGGAGAAGATGGGTGCCAACAGAATGTCGATGGTTGGACAAAAGTCACCAGAGCCTGCAAAATCACCAATCCAACTTCTCCAGCCCTTGAATTGAAGAACCATTATGCAGCCCTGGAAGTGGAGGAGGTGAAAGCATCCCTGGAAAGGGAAGAACCAGAGTTCAAGTACCCCATAGTTGCAGAATCAGTGACCAGAAGGAAACGAAGGGTAGTGGTGGTTGGAGACTCTCTTCTGAGGGGTACTGAGGCGTCCATCTGCCGACCAGACTTGATGTCCAGAGAGGTATGCTATCTGCCTGGTGCCAAGATCCAAAATGTTACGGAGAGTTTGCCGAGACTCATCAAGCCCACTGACTATTACCCAATGTTGCTAATCCATGTTGGAACAAATGATACTGCCAGGTATACCTCGGAACGTATCAAAAGTGACTTCATGGCTCTGGGACAGAGGGTGAAGCAGGTAGGTGCACAGGTGGTGTTCTCTTCAATCCTCCCTGTTGAGGGTAAAGGCCAAGGCAGAGAGGCTCGCATCCTGGAGATTAATGCATGGCTGCGTGGATGGTGTCTTCGAGAGCGTTTTGGTTTCCTAGACCATGGGATGCTGTTCCAAGGGTTGCAGAGCAGAGATGGCATCCATCTGTCCAAGAAAGGTCAACACATCTTTGGTAGTAGACTGGCTAATCTACTGAAGAGGGCTTTAAACTAGATTCGTTGGGGATGGGTGAAGAATGCCCCCAGGTAAGTGAAAGCCCCCAGGTAAGTGATACATCAAATACCTTTATGGAAATGGGTAACAGGGGTAACATATGGAAAGCAGTGTGTATAAATGCCCGTAGCATGGGAAATAAGATCTCTGAAGTTGAAGCTTTGGTGGGAGTGGCTGACTTAGATTTAGTGGCAGTTACAGAAACATGGTTCACAGAAAACCATGACTGGGATGTAACTATACCTGGCTATACTTTATTCAGAAAGGACAGGGTAGGAAGAAGGGGAGGAGGAGTAGCACTATATGTAAAAACTACTATTAAAGCTTTGGAATTACAGAGCTTAAAAGGGAGAGAGGAGGCATTGTGGGTTAGACTAGAAAGAGGGAAAGAGAAATCTATTTGCATTGGTGTGATATACAGACCTCCCTCACAAGAGGAAGAGGTGGACAGAGAGTTAATTGAAGACATACGCAGCATTGCTAGGAAAGGGGAAGTGCTACTGCTAGGAGATTTTAATATGCCAGATGTTGATTGGCACATTCCTGCTGCAGTATCATCTAGGAGTAAGGAGATCCTGGATTCTCTACAGGGAGAACTATTCAGGCAATTGGTAACAGACCCCACACGTGAAGGGGCCATACTGGACTTGGTGCTTACCAATGGTGAAAGTGTTTCTGATGTTGTAGTGGGAGATCATTTTGCATCCAGTGATCACCAGATGGTGTGGTTCAGTATTAGGACTAGGGCTGTTAGAATCCATTCCAAGGTGAAGATCTTAGACTTTAGGAAGACTAACTTTGCGATGATGGGCCAATGCCTCAGGGAGTCGTTAGTGGGATGGGAACAGCTGGGGGATGTAGAACAACAGTGGGCAAAACTGAAAGGGGGTATTTTAAAGGCAACCAACCTTTTTGTTAAAATGGTAAACAAAGGCAAAAGGAACAGGAGACCGCTATGGTTTTCGAAGGAAGTAGCTGAAAAAGTGAAGAAAAAGAGGGAGGCCTTCATGAAATACAAGAGATCACAGAGAAAGGAAGACAGGCATCTGTATTTGGAAAAACTTAGAGAAGCTAGCAAAGTAGTCAAGAAGGCAAAGATTCAAAAGGAGGAGGAAATAGCCAATGCAATAAAATGGGGGGATAAGACATTTTTCAGATATATTAGTGAGAAGAGGAAGGGCAAAAGTGGTATTGTCAGACTCGAGGGTACAGGGGGGGAATATGTAAAAGCTGATAAGGATAAAGCGGAATTACTTAACAAATATTTTTGTTCTGTGTTCACAGATGAAAAACCAGGAGCAGGACCTCAGAAAACACCCACAAATAAGAACAGAAGCGAGGGACATCTTGAACAATTTTCAGAAGACTGTGTTTGTGAGAAACTAGCTCAACTCAAAGTAGACAAAGCGATGGGACCGGATGGGATACACCCTAGAATACTGAGGGAACTTGGGGACATTCTAGCAACTCCACTGACTGACCTTTTCAATGCCTCGTTGGAGTCGGGAGTGGTACCAAAGGACTGGAGAGAGGCTCATGTGGTGCCTTTACACAAAAGCAGAAGTAAGGATGTGGTTGAAAACTACAGGCCGGTTAGTTTAACTTCAGTGGTGAGTAAATTAATGGAAACGCTGTTGAAAGAGAAAATAGTGAGGTTTCTGGAGTCCAGCGGATTACAGGATCCGAGGCAGCATGGATTCACCAGAGGCAGGTCTTGTCAGACAAATCTGATTGATTTCTTTGACTGGGTGACCAGGGAGTTGGACCGAGGGAGAGCTCTAGATGTGGTGTATTTAGATTTCAGTAAAGCCTTTGACACTGTTCCTCACAGGCGACTTATAAACAAACTGAGCACCCTAGGGATGGACCCTAAAGTTACTGCTTGGGTTAGAAATTGGTTGGGTGGGAGGCGACAAAGAGTACAAGTAAATGGAGCTCACTCTGAGGAGAAGGATGTTACCAGTGGTGTGCCCCAGGGATCTGTCCTTGGTCCGATTCTTTTTAACATCTTTGTTAGTGATATAGCGGAAGGGCTGTCGGGTAAGGTTTGCCTCTTTGCAGATGATACCAAAATCTGCAATAAAGTAGACACCCAGGAAGGTGTAAATAACATGAGGAGGGATCTAGCTAAGCTTGAAGAATGGTCTAGAATTTGGCAGCTGGGATTTAATGTTAAAAAATGTAAGGTCATGCATTTGGGCTGTAGCAATCCAAGGGAGCAATACAGCATAGGAGGTGAAGTACTTTTGTCCACTAAAGAAGAGCGGGACCTAGGCGTAGTTGTGTCCGATGATCTTAAAGTAGCTAAACAGGTAGAAAAGGCGACGGCAAAAGCTAGAAGGATGCTTGGGTGCATACGGAGAGGAATGGCTAGCAGAGAAAAGGAGGTGATAATGCCTCTGTATAAGTCTTTGGTGCGACCTCATTTGGAGTATGGTGTGCAATTCTGGAGACCGCACCTTCAAAAGGATGTGAACAGGATGGAGTCGGTACAGAGGGGTGCTACTAAGATGATTAGTGGTCTTCATTATAAAGCATATGAGGACAGACTTAAGGATCTTAATATGTACACCTTAGAGGAAAGGCGGGATAGAGTTGATATGATTGAGATGTTTAAATACCTCCGTGGCATAAATGTTCAGGGAGAGAGCCTCTTTCAATTGAAAGCAAGTTCTGCGATGAGGGGACATGGGATGAGGGTGAAGGGAGATAGATTCAGGAGTGATATGCGGAAATATTTCTTTACGGAAAGAGTAGTGGATCCGTGGAATAGTCTCCCAGTGGAGGTGGTAGAGATGAGGACAGTAACTGAATTCAAAAAAGCATGGGACCAACAAAGAGGATCTCTAAAGGTAAAAAGTGGACTGTTGTAGTTGTTGTTATGGAAGGACAGACTAGATGGGCCTTGTGGTCTTTTTCTGTCATCATGTTTCTTTGTTTCTATATCCATCACTTCAGCTCAGTAAGAGGAACCAACAGTGTGTGATACAATCACAGAGAAGCTACAAACCGTGCTATTGAGCAGTCTCCCTGAGGGTGAGGATGAGTGCCCAGCACCAGGTCCCCTGTACCTGCAGTGGTAGAGATGGTCTCTGCTGCTTGTGCTGCAGATCCCCATCATCACCAGTGTGTAGTAGGTACTTTCTGTAGTGTGATATGCCTGTCACCTTGTGTCCTGCTGTATGTGCCAGTCACATCTGGCCCTGTTGGACCAGGACCCACCTAGAACAGTGTATTGTAATACCCACTGTTACAATGCTGATACCATGGCTGCCAACTACCAGAGGAGAGGGGCCTCTGGACCTGCATAGGATGGTTACTGGCTCTACCAGTAATACTGGGAGTAAGCCTGGAACACTTCACTTCCTAACCGCATAGGTCTAACATTCACCCACAGCAAGCACAGTCAGACTGCAGCTGATGCCCACCACTAGGTGTCCTAGCCATGAACAAACCAACTGCAGACAGTCCACTGGCCAGTACACATTGCATGTATACAAAGTGACCATGTGCACCCATGCTTGGGACATACGGCATAGTCACCCAGCAGTTGGTTCAGTGATCAGACCCCCAGGACAAAAAGCACACCCATCTCACTAGAGCCAGAAACCCTGTGGATACATAGCCATGCCATGCTCAGTCAGAGTGAGAGTGACATGCTGTGGCCACCCGGTCCATGCAGTTGGCAATCGGGCACTATGAAGTCCCAGCAATTTCCCTATCCACAAAGCAGGCGCATACTGGCCAATCCGCCCTGTTTTGGCCATACCCACAATACTTTGCTCCTCATTATGCACATTTGCAGGCTAACACTGGAAACAGCTTAGGCACTGCAAAGCTCATTGAGGAGTAGAAAACCACAAAACAATGGATATACACACACACACACACTCATATCAACACACTGTGCATAAATGGGGATGGTTGGCATTCCTGCCTGCCATTCTGGTCCCAAGCTCAGCTCAGGCATTGTTAAGGTGTCCTCATTGTGCAGGCCACTCAGTGTGCCGGTGCCATCAGCTTGACTCTCCAACCAGCTGAGGATAGTGGAGCCTGACTGTATGAGTGTTTGTACCCTTGCTGACTGATTAATTGGGGTTTGCACGTGTTGGTGTTGTACCAGCACTGTGAGATAAAATCTAGGGACATGCACTGTATGATCTACAGCCAGGACCGGAACCTGTGACTCTCTGCTCCAATACACACCAACTGTGTGTAGTGCACCATAGCACTGCTACATAGGCACATCAGTCCCTGGAGCTGACATGCTTCCCATCAGACAGCCCTTGAAATATGTTGCATTGCACACAGTGCAATGAAGCAGGGCATAGCTTGGTCTGCTGCAAGCGGATGCTGCTGCCCCCTCCGCCAAAACCCCCCATGCCATGCTGACATGCCCATGTGCTGTCAGTGTTGGTGGTGCACAGTCACAGGCCAGCCAACATGCAGGTAGGCAGATGCCTAGGGTGCAGGTTCTGGAGAAGGGGGGGGGGGCAGAGGCATATATGGATGGCCAGACATCCCCCCCCCCCACACAACCATCTGCCTCTCCAGGGACCCCATCACTGCCTGCCAATGTTATGTCCCTTCAATCTGGGGAAGAGATGGCTGAGGGGTGTTATGTTAAAAGTCTAGAAAATATTGCCTGGAGTGGAATGGGTAAACGTTAATTGAGTGTTTATGCTAACAGAATGTAGAAAGACTAGGGGACCTGCAATCCGGCTACAGTGTAACCCATTTAGGACTACTAGGTGAAAATATCTTTTCTGTCAACGCATATTCACACCCTGCAATTCATTACTTAATGGTGTAGTAAACTTTAGGTTGTTAGTGTAGCAGGGTTTAAAAAATGTTTGGACAGGTTCCTGGGGAAAGTCCATAGTCCATAAACCATTATTAAAGGAGACCCAGAATTTGCACTGCTTGCCCTACTACAAGCACTGTGGATCCTGTGTGTCTTTTGGGGAAGCCTCCTTTTTTTCTGTTAGCTATTTCTCTCCCAAGCACCCAAGCATCCATCTGGCTTTCACTGTCACTATTTCTGCCTGTTTAGCTACTATAAGATTGTTGGACACAATCATGCCCAGGTCCCGCTCTTCTTTTGTGGACAGAGGTTTTTCACTGTACCTTACACTGTACCACGCCGTTGGAATTTTGCAGCCCAATTGTATGACCCTGCATTTTTTAGCATTAGATCTCAGCTGCCAGATTCCAGACCATTCTTCAAGCTTAGCTAGATCCTTCCTCATGTTATCTACACCTTCCTGGGTGTCTATATTGCAGATTTTGGTATCATCTGCAAACTGGCAAACCTTACCTGACAGCCCTTCTGCAATATCACTAAGAAAAATGTTAAAAAGAATCTGACCAAGGACAGATCCCTGCAGAACGCCACTGGTAACACCTCCTCCTCAGAGTGATCTCCATGTACCCATACTTTTTGCCGCCTCCCACTCAACCAATTTCTAACCCATTCAGTAACTTTAGGGTCCATCCCTTGGGTGCTTAGTTTGTTTATAAGTTGCCTGTGTGGAATGGTGCAGAATGCTGTCTGTGTTCTCAACACATATCATGTTTTAGCAAATTACAAAGGACTACAGGAAAGTATTAGAGTTATAAATTATGATTTTCCTTGGCTGTTCTTCCTCTCATGGAACGGAGTTCCAGTGTAAAGATTTCTTTAAAGGGGTTCATATGTTCTCCAGGAACAATCAGGAAGTCAGTCCTTACATATGGGTGACATCGGCACAGATGGAGCACATGCAGAAGCATCTCCCTAGCTTTCAAAGAAAGCCTTTGGGAGATGCCACCAATATGCATGGTCCACTTCCCACCTAAGGGAAGTCTCCTTTTTCCCATGGAGCCCAACAGACATATGTCCTGTTTCTCTGGAACAACCCTTGACAAAACTATTCCTAAAAGTTAGTTTTCTGGTAAGTATACCAGTTCCTTTTCCCTCTCCAAGTCGTCACTTCCCGGCACCATTCTTGGCCCCTTTTTTATCGAGGTCTCCCTCGACCAGCATTCGTCCCTTTTTTCACTCAGGGGTCATCAACCCCATCCGGGTATTTCCTACCATGTCTCATGATGGGTTCAAAAAGTGTGACCACTGCAGTCAAACCATGTCCATTACTGACAACCATGACTGCTGCCTGGGCCCGGACCAGGACAGCACCTCCTGCAACCTGTGCCAGGCCATGTAGGTCAAAACCAACAAGAAATGGTTGGATTTGCAGGAAACATTGTTCCCTAGGTCTGACTCAGCACTCGCCTCCCCAGCACCGAGCTCCAAGCCCAGCACATCTTGAGACACCTAGGCATCCTCAGAGTGCCGCAGCCATGGTGCCTCCAAGAAGACCCCGGAACCGGAGAAGAAGAAGAAGTCATCAAAGTCCACTGAGGTTGCACTGGAGAAACCTGGTAAAAACCCAATGGAGGGACTAGGACGACTCTGAGAAGTGCCCCACCAAAGTCCTCAAGAAGGATTCTTCAGCCGGTGGATACCTTCTGAGGTTCCTCAAGGCCATAGTCCTCATCAAGGATGCACTTCCTAGAGGACTAGTGCCAGGCCCAAAATTCTCAGTGCTCTAGCCAAAGGCTGCCAAGCCTTGTAAACCAGAATGGCAGCTCTGGAGCAGAACATCACTGCTATCACTGCCAGGGGCAGCCCAAAGGGGGTGCGGGACCATGTGCAGAGACTCAGTGCGGGGCCTCATTTGCATAAGGGGCCTCATTTGCATAAATATTTGCATAATTTTACCATACACTAACTTTTAGTAAACATGCCTCTTAATGAGTGTATGGATAAAGAAAGACTAAAAGATTTCTACACTACTATAATCCAGTGCCAACCGCCAGGCACATTAGGAACTACTACAAACACTGCCCATTTAGAACCAATAGCAAACCTGTCGTATCCTAACAGCACTACCAGGACTCACAAAGCACCATACCCTACCTATCAAAAGGCAACACTGCAAATAATAAACCAATACATTTCAGAGAATAACAATACACGACCTACTGGGGAAAGGGAACAAGTGGCAATGTCAAATAGGAATTGCATAAACAGAATACCTCAGCTCAGTTACACATGCAGAACACAGACCATCACCAAACAAGGAATCACAATTTAGAAAGAGGAAGACAATTAAACTGGGAACCCCAAAAGCCAAACTTGGAATGTACAACAACACTGTAGAAATAAAACTATAAATTAATTTCCTCTTGTACTAAACAAAGCGCAGACATTAATGATGCACATTTCCCAGAACTGACATATTCCAGTTAATAAATTCAAAATAAAGAGATATCTTTCTACCTTTTGTGCATTTTTTTAAGTTGCAATTGCTCCAGCCACTTTCTTCTGATTTCTTTGTGTCTTCTGCTAACTCTCCATCGTCTGCTGTCTATTTGTCCTCTCTTCTAATTTTTTTCCATTCTCTCTCTACATCTGCTTTAACATACTAATCTTTCTCCTTTTGCTCTTTCCTCATTCCTATTTCATCCACTCAAATTTTACCCCTCCATCCTCAATCCCCACTTAGTCTCCAAATACCCAGCCAATTGTAGATTTTTCTTCCGTCCCACACAAAATATTTTTCCCCTCTCGATTTCACTCTCCCAGCTCCATCCCATTCTAATCTCCTCCAACATCAGCTCCCTTCTAGTTCCAGCCTCACCCAGTATCCGCCCCCTTCTAGTCCCCGCATTAGCCCATTTCCAGTCCTAGCTCCCCCATCCATTTCCAGTCCTATCCAAGTCCCTCCATCAGCCCATTTCCAATACCAGCCTCCCATCAGCCCATTTCTAGTCCTTTCCTAGCCCCACCATCAGCCTATGTCAAATCCTAGCTCCCCTCAGCCCATTTCCAATCCAAGCCCCCCATGACCCTACTTCCAGTTCTAGCCCCTCCATGAGTCCATTTCAATCCAAGCCCCCACCACAGCCCATTTCCAATCTTAGCTCCCCCAACACCCAATTCCCAGTCCTAGCTCCGTCCACTCACAACCCATTTCCATTCCAAGCCCCCTTCCCATCAGCAATTTGCAGTTCAAGCCCCCCCTTCCCCTCAGCCCATTTCCATTCCAATCCCCCGTCCCCATCATCTATTTGCAGTTCAAGCCTTCCCTTCCACTCAGCCCATTTCCAGTCCTAGGAACCCCCCCAACCCATTACCAGTCCTAACCCCCCCCCCCCCATAGCCTATTACCAGTCCTAAATCCCCCTCAGCCCACTTCCAGTCCTAACTCCATCAGCCCATTTCCAGTCCTAACCCCCATCACCCAATTTTCAGTTTAAGCCCCCCCCCCGCATAGCCCATTACCAGTCCTAACCCCCCATCAGCCCACTCCCAGTCCTAACCCCATCAGCTCATTTCCAGTCCTAACCCCCATCACCCACTTTTCAGTTTAAGCTCCCCCGCATAGCCCATTACCAGTCCTAACCCCCCATCAGCCCACTCCCAGTCCTAACCCCATAAGCCCATTTCCAGTCTTAGCCCCCCATAGCCCATTACCAGTCCTAACCCCCCATCACCCCATTTCCAGACTTAGCTCCCCATAGCCCATTACCAGTCCCCCCATCAGCCCTCTTCCAGTCCTAACTCCTTTAGCCCATTTCCAGTCCTAATTCCCACCCCAACAGCCCAGGGAAATTTTAAAACAAAAAAAAAAAGCTGTCTGCTGCCGCTGCTGCTGCCGCCGCCGCGGCAACAGCAGAATCGAATATCCCGCGGGCCCCCCCCCCCCCCGCCTGACAGAGCCTGCCCTCCCTGCATCAGCTCTGTCTCAGCAGCCGCACCGGCTTTCAGAGTGCGAAAGGAGAGTTTAACAGAACCGCGAGGGAGAAACTAGTCTCCCTTCGCGCTCTGAAAGCCGGTGCGGCTGCTGAGACAGAGCTGATGCAGGGGGGGCAGGCTCTGTCGGGCAGGGGGGGGCCCCGCGGGATATTCAATTCTGCCGTTGCCGCAGTGGCGGCAGCAGACAGCTTTTTTTTTAAATTTTAAAATTTACTTTAAAGCAGAATGTTCTTTGCGCGGGGCCCCCTGAAACGCGGGGCCCTGTGCAAAAAACATTCTTGCTTAATGGACGGACCGGCCCTGATCACTGCAGCAGGCGATGATGGCCAGTTCCTCTGCCTCATCTGCTCTGAAAACCGGGCCATCAACTGCGAAGGAGTCCCCGGTCATCAAGCCGAGCATTGAGCACCCTTGGCCTCAAGAAAGTCCTTGGCACCGGTTGAATCTTGGTCCCATTCATCAGGCATCCGGTCCTCGCCTGCCGGTGTCTGCAACTTAGATCCCAGGTCCTCTGCAGGCCATCAGACCTTTGGCAGTGGCCTCAACACAAGGAGTCGCAGGGCCTCGGGCTCCTTGTCACCACTCGACTGAATGGGAAACAGAGGACGAGGCATCCCCTGCACCAGAAGGTACCAAGACATTCCTTCGGACCCGTTTCTCCTGGCACCTCGACACCATTCTCCTCCTGAGGACATAACCTTCCATAACTTTGTCAGGGATATGGCCAGGGCCCTTTTGGTGAAAACCAAGGCAGAAGAGGACCCACGTACTGAGGAGTTTAAAATTCTCCAGTATGAGACTCCACCTAGAGAAACCATCACGGTGCTCATACAGTCAATCCTTGAGAGGCTGCTACTCCATATGTGGGAGACACTGTCATTGGTGCCTATAGTTAATTGTCGGCTCAACGCTATGTACCACATCTGGAAAGGGCCGGGGTTTCACAAACCCCAGCTCCCACACAACTCCACGGTCATCGAATTAGACATGCAGAAGCTCAAGAGCCAGAAGACTTACTCCTCCGTCCCTCATGGTAAGGAGGACTGGGTCCTCAATGCCCTCGGGCACAACTGCTATGAAAGCTCAATGCTGGGTTGCCAGATCTAGGCCTATGAACTCTACATAGGCATGTACCTAAAGGCCAAAGAGCTGTTGACCTCATCGGGGAACCCTTCCAGTGGTTCCAGACCCTGATCTCGAGAGTGAGGGACTGCTCCAAATTCTTCTCCTGGGCTGCCTATGACGGCTTTGAGTTGGCAATTTGAGTTGCAGCAGCTGGCATTGGGGCCCGGTGCCAGTTCTGGCTGAAATCCTCTGACCTCGAGTAATGGGTCCAGGATAAACTGCTCAATGTCCCCTGTACTCATGGCTCACAAAGCTCCTGAGATCGAAGCAGACTTTGTGACCCATCAGAGGCTCTCTAAGAAGACCTCATCCCATTCCTGCAAAAAAACACTGGGGAAAAGGACCCTTTTCCTGAGGAAAAAAGGTTTCTTTGCACAGGGTTACCAGTACCAGCCTTACTCTGGCCATCAGCAGGGTTCTCACCCCAAGAAGCAGGGACACAGGGCTCAGAAGGCAAAAACACCTAAGCCCCAGGCTCCAGCTTCCACCCAATTGGGGGAAGCTTTTGACTCCCAGGGCAGGACCTGCTCTCCCCCAGGAGGCCTTCACCAGCCCACTGGGGGGGGGGGGTGTGTGTTTGGCACTCTTCACTCACAGATGGGTCTCAATCACCTCAGACCTTTGGGTACTGCAGGTGATCAGCAGATTCCACCCAGGTTCTTTCTCACAGAGCTTGCAGGTCTTCTCAGGGACAAAGCAGTAGAACCTTTTCCCAGATACCTGTGGGGCAAAGGCTTCTACTCCAGTAATTCCTTGTCCCAAAGAGGACTGGGGGTCTCTTACTAGACCTGCGAAACTTAAACAAGTTTCTGGTGAGGAAGAAGTTCAAGATGCTCTCCCTTGGAACACTGCTGCCCTACCTTCACTAGGGAGACAGACTTTGCTCCTTGGAACTAAAGGATGCTTACACACACATCCTGATCCACCCCTCCCACAGGCAGTACCTAAGGTTCCTGGTAGGAGGAGGACACTACCAATACAGGGTGATAACCTTCGGCCTGACCTCCTCGCCCCCCCCCCCCCCTTCACAAAGTGCCTAGCAGTGGTCAATGCCCACTGCAAGGGGCCTTTGTTTTCCCATGCCTTGGTGACTGGCTCATCAGGGGTAGCACCGCCACAGAGGCCCATCAGGCCACAGGGTGCACAACTCTCCTGCTGCAGCACCTGGAGTTTATCATCAACTACCCCAAATCTCATCTCATTCCAGCCCAGAGCCTGGAATTCATAGGTGCTCAGTTAGGCATCCTGCAGGCCAAGACCTTTCTTCCCAGGGAAAAGGCAAACTTCCTTAGGGAGCTAGCGGCAAAGGTGCAACACCATGGCTCGGTACCAGCCTATCTCCTCCTCTGCCTTCTGGGTCACATGGCCTCCATGGTCCACATGACCCCACTAGCCCACCTACTCATGCCGACAGCTCAGTGGTGCCTCCGCTCTCAGTGGATGCCAGCTATGGGCAAACTGCAGGACAGGATCAGGGTAACCCACCAGGTGGCGGAGTCCATCGACTGGTGGCAACTTCTATGCCACCTCCAGGCTGGGATGTCTTTCCAGGCACCCACACCCCAGAGGGTCCTGACCATGGATGCCTCCCTCCTCGGTTGGGGGGGGTGCATTACGAGGACCGTCGCATGCAAGACAGCTGGTCCCAGATGGAATCCCTACTACAGATCAATCTTCCTGGCCCTACGGCGTTCTTCCACTACCTGTGACACCAGCTGGTGCTGATACAGACAGACAACCAAGTCGCCATGTTCTACCTCAACAAGCAGGAAGGCACGGGATCATACTCCCTCTGCCAGGAGGCAATGGCCCTCCTTTCCTTTGCAGTTCACAAGAATATGCTCCTGTGGGTGGTCTATCTCCCGGACCAGGACAACCTTCTGGTGGACAGACTGAGCAGGGTACTTCAACCGCATGAGTATTGCCTAAACCCCATAGTAGCCTCATGGCTCTTCTGCCTCTCGGGGATGCCCTTGATGGACCTCTTTGCCACCCTGGACAATGTGCAGCTGCCCCAATTTTGCTCGTGGCAGCTGCACCCACCAAGGGTGGTGGCGGATGCCTTCTTGATCCATTGGACAGAAGGCCTCCTATATGTCTTTCCACCAAACCCCCTGATTGCCAAGACCCTCGTCAAGGTCCAGCATGAGGGGGCAGCACTGATACTAATTTCCCCCAGGTGGCTCAGACAGCCTTGGTTCCCACTGCTGCTCTCCCTGTCAGCGACACTCCAGGTGACAATGGGCCATGCCCTGGACCTCCTGTCTCAAGACAAGGGCTCTCTCCTACATCCCAATCTGGGGTCTCTAATGCTAACAGCGTGGTTACTGAAAGGGTAGCCTTGGCCTCTTTCAACCTCCCATGAGAAGTCAAGGAGGTCCTGTTGGCCTCCCACAAGCCCTCCACAAGATGAGCTTATGCTTTTAAGGGGGAAAGATTCTTGGTATAGTGTATGCAGAGGCGGGAGAACCCATTCTCCTGCCCGGTGCAACTAGTACTCCAGTACCTACTGCATCTGTCGCAAGCTGGACTAAAGTCAAACTCAGTAAGGGTGCACCTAAGTGCGATCACCACACACCACCACCCTATTGAGAGGAAGCCCCTCTCGGGTCAGCCCCTGATCTCTCGGTTCCTCCAGGGCCTTCTGTTGTCTAAATCCCCTGTCCCGCCCCCCCCCCGGCGGTGGAATGGGACCTCAACATGTTGGTCTCAGAGCTCACCAGGCTGCCATTCAAGCCTCTAGCTATTTGCCATCTGTGGTAATTTTTCATGGAAGGTTGCCTTCCTGGTAGCTCCTACATCCACTCGCAGAGAAAGTGAACTGCAGGCCCTAGTGGCAGAGCCGCCATATATAAGATTCTACAAGAACAGGGTGGTGCTCGGCACTCACCCCAAATTCCTCCCAAAGGTGGTATATCCTTTCCTCATGCTGGTCAGGAGCAAACTATACTCCATACACTGGACTGCAAACAGGCCATGTCCTTCTACCTACAGTGGATGCAGAACCATCTCAAAGCTCAGCTTTTCATTTCCTACTACCCCAGCAGACTAGGGCTTCCTGTGACTAAGCAAACTCTGTCCACTTGGGTGGCAAACTGTATTGACCTCGCCTATGAGTGAGCTGGGTTCTCCTTGGACCATCAGATCATAGCATATCGTGTGAGACCGATGGCCACATCGGTGGCAAACCTGCTCTCGTTACCCTGTGACAGACATCTGCAAAGCCACCACATGGTCTTCAATTCATATATTTGCAGCTCACTTCTGCCTGGAGAGTAAGTCCTGTCAGAACAGTGCCTTTGGCCAGGTGGTACTCGTAATCTTTTCGGGGTGTAGGCAGCTCCTGCCATCCATGCCTTCTGTGTTCAGGTTACCGGAGTGATGGTGACGCTGGATGCTAGGGTCTTGGTTTCTCAGTTGGGGACTCATCTTCTGCAACTCACGGTCGTTGGTGCTGTCGTGGTTCGGTTCCTGGCAGCCTGGAGCTAGGGAGTCCCATATGTGAGGACTTACTTCCTTACTTCCTGCTTGTTCCTAGAGAAAGTGTAGTTGTGAGGGGGGTTGTGAGGACTGACAGCAGTAATCAGTCCTCACAACCCTCCCTACCCTGACAGTTGTCTCCCTACCTTATTTGATTTTTAAGGCCCCTTGGGTGGGAAGGGGACCATGCATGCATGGTGGCATTTCCCATAGGCTTTCTTTGAAAGCTGGAGAGATGCTTCCACAGTCTCCGTCAGTGCCAATATCACCCATATGTGAGGACTGATTCCTGCTGTCCCTGGAGAACACCTGTTACAGGTGAGTAACCAAGCTAAACAGACAGTTCAGGAGGCATGAATTGTCATTTTATTTTATATTATGGTTTTAATTTTCTTTCAGATACAAGCTACTGCTAATATAACAAAAATACTTATTGTGCCAACTGCTGCCAAGAAAGATATCAAGGCTTCTGCAAATAAGAGATCGGTAGTGATCGAGAGTGCCCCCTGCCTGCAGCATGCAGCAGCTCGTAGAAAAGGTGAGAAGAAACCTCTAGAAAATTTAGTATCATAAGAAAAATATTGGGCATGATATTCAAAAAAGCTGAGCTCCTAAAATTAGGTTCCTATGTTAGACACTTAAATTTATGCTCTATTTTCTGCCAAACTTAGAAACCTAAGGGACATGTTTATTAAAGCACGTTACCCAAGTGGTGTGGAGTTGGCATGCACTTTTTGCACCATGCTAAAAAGTAGCACACAGCCCTGCGGAAAAACACTTGTGGTACCCAAGCAGCGTGCATCTGGGCGGTGCCTGGGTGGGGCGTGTTTATTCCCGCCATGGTGTTGCTAGCACAGACCTTAAAAGCCCACGCTACCAGTATATAACAGGGAGCAACTATTGCCAGCACAATGGTGTAGTTCTTCCCTGTGACAGTAGTAATGTGGCAAGCTGTACTAAATGGGGATGGCTGTTCTGACCCCCTGCATCTAGCTCATGTCCCATGCTAATAATGCAGCTCAAACCTGCATTAATCTGCATACGTTTATGAGTCTAGTACTGAAAACAGGGTTTAGTTCCTAACACCATAAATCTATCACTGTTGCCACCTACTTTTTATACTCTTTAATTTAGATGTTTAGTGAAATTTTAAGTGTAAATTTATGCACACAGCCCTAGTAAATTTTCAAAGAGCCAATTTAAGAGCATAGCAGTATGTTTATTGAAGTGCATTTTTGGGGAGTGCAGGATTAGCATGTGGTATTGGCACCTTCCTAAAAAATAGTGTGGCATCCTGCACTGAAAATCTTGTGATACCCTTCTAGAATACATTAGGGCAGAGAATGGTTGGGACAGCGGTGTTCCCACTGCAGCACTGCTAGCACAGGCATTTATAGCCCATACTACTTGCACTCGGCATAAGTATGATAGGATGCAACAATTGCCCTTTTATTGTGGTGAAGCATAGTAAATACAGGGGAATTTCTGAATACGCCTCTCTGCGGGTAGTATGCAGCCCCATGGTAGTAATGCGGCCCACACACTTTATTGGAGCAGGGCTTTGTCAATATGCCCCATAGTTCTCATAAGAACATAAGATATGCCATACTGGGTCAGACCAAGGTCCATCAAGCCCAGTATCCTGTTTCCAACAGTGGCCAATCTAGGTCATACGTACCTAGCAGTTTCCCCAAAAGACACAAGTTCCGCAATGCTTGTACTGGGTTAGATATCCTGGGTCCCTTCTTAATAATGGTTTATGGACCTTTCCTCCAGGAACTTGTCCAAACCGTTTTTAAACCCAGCTACACTAACAGCCTTTACTACATCCTCTGGTAACAAATTCCAGAGTTTGATTACACGTTGACTGAAAAAATATTTTCTTCTATTAGTCTTAAATAGTTTATCCTGTAGCTTCATTGCATGTCCCCTAGTCTTTCTATATTCTGATAACATAAACAATCGATCTACGTTTACCCGTTCCACTCCGTTCATTAATTTATAGACTTCTATCATATCTCCCCTCAGCCATCTCTTTTCCAGGTTAAAGAGCCCTAACCTTTTTAGCCTTTCTTCATAGGAGTATCCTTCCATCCCCTTTACCATTTTGGTGGCTCTTCTCTGAACCTTTTCTAATAACACTATATCCTTTTTAAGATATGGCGACCAGAATTGCACACAATATTCAAGGTGCGGTCTCACCATGGAACGATATAGAGGCATTATAATATCTTTTGTTTTATTTTCCATTCCTTTCCTTATGATACCTAGCATTCTATTTTCTCTCTTGGCCGCCGCTGCACACTGGGCCGAGGGTTTTAACATGCTATCCACAATGACGCCTAAATCTTTTTCCTGGGTGGTGGTTCCTAAAGTGGAACCTTGCATCGTGTAACCATAGTTTGGGTTGTTCTTCCCTAGGTGCATAACTTTGCACTTGTCCACATTAAATTTCATCTGCCATTTTGATGACCAGTCTTCCAATTTATCAAGAACCTCTTGCAATTTTCCACAATCCTCTTGGGTTTTAACAACTTTAAATAGTTTTGTGTCATCTGCAAATTTGATAACCTCACTCATTATTCCACTTTCCAGGTCATTTATGAATATGTCAAAAAGCAGCGGACCCAGCACAGATCCCTGGGGTACACCACTATTCACCTTTCTCCATTGGAAAAATTGGCCATTTAGCCCAACCCTCTGCTTTCTATCTTTTAACGAGTTTTTGATCCACAGTAGTACACCGCCTCCTATCCCATGACTCTTTAGTTTTGCCAAAAGTTTCTAATGAGGGACCTTGTCAAAGGCTTCCTGAAAGTCCAGATACACTATATCAACCTACTCACCTTTGTCCACCTGTTTATTCACACTTTCAAAAAAACATAACAGATTAGTAAGACAAGATCTTCCTTGTCTAAAGCCATGTTGGCTGTCTCCCATTAGGCCATGACTATCTAAATGCTGAGTAATTTTATTCTTTATGATGGTTTCTACCATTTTTCCCGTACTGACATGAGGCTCACTGGTCTGTAGTTTCCCGGATCACCCCTGGAACCCTTTTTAAAAATTGGTATTACATTGGCGATCCTCCAATCTTCAGGTATTAGAGATGATTTTAATGATAGTTCACAGATTACTAATAGCAGGTCTGCAATCTCATATTTCAGTTCTTTCAACACCCTTGGATGTATGCCATCAGGCCCAGGTGATTTTCTACTCTTCAGTTTATCTAATAGTTGTAATACATCTTCCCGATGTATCAATATTTCCTTCAATTCTTTTGCACCTTTAAATACCACTTCAGTCATGGATAACATCCCTACATCTTCCTCAGTAAAGACCGAAGCAAAGAATTCATTCAGTCTCTTCGCTATCGCCTTGTCGCAACTTAGTGCCCCTTTAACTCCTCTATCATCTAATGGACCAACTGACTCTCTCAAGTTTTTTGCTATGAATCTTTATTTTGTGTTTTTGCTTCCGCAGCAAGCTTCTTCTCAAATTCTTCCTTTGCCTGCTTTATCAATGCTTTGCATTTGACTTGCCAGTGCTTGTGTTGTTTCCAGGTTTCGTCATTTGGCTCTTTTTTCCATTTCCTGAAAGATGCTTTTTTGGCAACAACAGCCTCTCTGACCTCACCTTTAAACCATGCTGGCAGTTTTTTGGACTTCCTTCCACTTTTCTTAAAGCGTGGAATAAAGCTGGTCTGGGCTTCCAAGATAGTATTTTTCAACAACACCCAAGCTTGATATACGTCTTTAACCTTTGCAACTGCTCCTTTTCATTTTTTCTTAACTATTTTCCTCATTTTATCATAGTCTCCATTTCGAAAGTTAAAAGGTAGTACTGTGGATTTCCTTACTATCCCTCCTCCACTAATTAAATTAAAGGCAATCATGCTATGATCACTATTGCCAAGTGGCCCCCAACACCCTTATCTCTTGCACTAGATCTGATGTTCCACGAAGGACTAGGTCTAATATGGCTTCCCCTCTGGTCGGTTCATGAACCATCTGCTCCAAGAAGCAGTCATTTATGTCATCTAGGAACTTTATCTCCCTAGCATGTCCTGCCGTGACACTGACCCAGTCGATACCGGGATAATTGAAATCACCCATTATTATTACTGCGCTGTAACTTTTGTTAGCTTCATTGATTTCTCTGAGCATTTCATCATCCATTTGTTCATTCTGGCCAGGTGGTCGATAGTACACCCCCACTGCCATCGTCTTCCCCTTTTTACTTGGAATTTCAATCCATAGAGATTCTTCAGCAAATTTTGTTTGCTGCAAAAGTTTAATCCTTTCTGACTCAATGCCCTCTCTAACATAAAGCGCAACCCTTCCACCAATTTGATCAGCTCTATCATTACAATATAGTTTGTATCCAGGTATCACAGTGTCCCACTGGTTGTCCTCCTCCACCATGTCTCTGATATTCCAATCATATCTATCCTCTCATTTAGTGCTATATATTCTAACTCTCCCATCTTATTTTTTAGACTTCTAGCATTTGCATACAAGCATTTTAAAGACTGTATTTTATTCATATTAATTTGGCTATTGGTAGACATGGGTAATTTGGGATCTTTAAGCTCTGTCTGCTCCATACTCGAGGGCATTTGGGCTACTTTACTCTTTTTTGGAACCTCTCTGCTTTTGGTAGTATCCTTCAAGGATACATTCTTCCGAACCATCCACTCTTGGGCGACTGTCGGCTTTTCCCTATTATCTAGTTTAAAAGCTGCTCTATCTCCTTTTTAAAGGTTAATGCCTTAACTGAAAGTTAGAAGCATACATCCTTTGAATATTGGGTCTATAATTTCAGCAAAATGTAGTTTAAATGAACGAAAGAATGCATATTAAATATTATGGACAACTGACCAAAGTTATAGGCTCAATAGTGCTACTACTGTACATAGGAATGTGTGCAGTCAAAATATTTGTGGTTTGTTTTTAGATTTTCCAAATTTTGGGTGGTTTTTTGTCGTTTATTTCAAACATTCAATTTTAAAGCATGCATTGTATGTGCTAACAAATGCCCATCCTGTACTGCATGTGCTAAATCTGGGGAGCTAACAAAACAAGATAGATTGCAGTATTAAGGTATTCAATTAATTTGATTTTAAGTACTTCCATCTTCAAAATGCATAAATAAATCTTTAAGAATATAAGCTGGAAGTTACTGACTTCCAAAAATTACAATATAATCAAAATCATTAGTTGGTCATTTGAGACAGTTAAATGTTTGCAATAGTACACAATGACCTAATACATATTCATTGCAGTGCAAAAACAATTGGACTCAATCTATCTTAGCTAACAAGATTTTATCTCCTACCAGGAAAACTTGGTCGTTCCAGTATCAGCATAGCACTGAGTGACAGCCTTACCATACTACGAATCAGTGACTCTTGTAAGTTGAAAATAGATCACTCAGAAAACTGAAAAATTACTTCTAATTAATATGAAAGCTTTCAAGAACAATAAAAATGTTATAAAAATGAGAAACTTCAATAATAGTCATTCTGTCACTTGAGAATACAGTTCAAAAAACAAACAAAAACTCAAGTGTACCAGGTAAAAACGCATTTATGTAGGATTATCCACAAATTATGACTGCATGGGCGATCAATCAAGTGATGAAATAAAAGATAAAAATAAAAGGGAACCAATATACATAAGGAACTTCCTAGATCATTACTCCTCTCATATCATCAACGTTTCCCCAACCTGTTTAAAACCATCAATTTATTATAAATTTCTACAACTTATCTGAATGATGTGATTATCTGGATTGATCAATTGTACTGTTGAAATGTCTGACATGAGTTCATGTTTCCAGGAGTTTACCTCTTTACTTCAGGAAAACTTGTAATGGATAGCTTTCATGTAACAGTGCTACGTGACAGCTATCTGTTGCGAAGAGAAGTTTCTCTGTGGACATGCAGCAATGAGTCCTCACATGTGAATGATGTCCCCAACAGAACCCTGCTTGGGAATGCTCCACAGCTTCTATTGGAAGCTTTTGGGAGGCTCCACTGTGCCTGCGCACCTCCTTCCCACCTGCCACGGTGGCGCTATCTTAGATCAGTGTTTTATTTTCCGCAGAGCCCCACGGACACGTTCCAGACAACCTTCACTTGGTAAACTCCTTTTTCTTCCCTAATGGGGTTTTCTCACCTTCACTTGGGGTCAAATCCACCCTAAAGAGGATCAAGAGCACCAAGACTGACCTGGTGCTCTTGATCCTCTTTAGGGTGACCTGGCAAACTTCAGAAGCAAACTGAAAACCCAACTCTTCCTTGGACACTTTACTAACCCAACCTAACTGTGTGGCCTCTTACCAGCTCTACATGAGCATGTTCTTGATAAACATCATGTGCAACCTAGCTGACCTGCCCTAGATGTGGTGTATTTAGATTTCAGTAAAGCCTTTGACACCGTTCCTCACAGGATACTTATAAACAAACTGAGCACCCTAGGGATGGACCCTAAAGTTACTGCTTGGGTTAGAAATTGGTTGAGTGGGAGGCAACAAAGAGTACAGGTAAATGAGCTCCCTCTGAGGAGAAGGAAGTTACCAGTGGTGTGCCCCAGAGATCTGTCTTGGGTCCGATTCTTTTCGACATCTTTGTTGGTGATATAGCGTAAGGGCTGTCGGGTAAGATTTGCCTCTTTGTGGATGATACCAAAATCTACAATACAGTAGATACCCAGGAAGGTGTAGTTAACATGAGGAGGGACATAGCTAAGCTTGAAGAATGGTCTAGAATTTGGCAGCTGGGATTTAATGTTAAAAAATGCAAGGTCATGCATTTGGGCTGCAGCAATCCAAGGGAACAATATAGTATAGGGGGTGAAGTACTTTTGTCCACTAAAGAAGAGCGGGACCAAGGCGTGGTTGTGTTTGATGATCTTAAAGTAGCTAAACAGGTAGAAAAGGCGACAACAAAATCTAGAAGGATGCTTGGGTGCATATGGAGAAGAATGGCTAGCAGAAAAAAGGAGGTGATAATGCCTCTGTATAAGTCTTTGGTGCGACCTCATTTGGAGTATAGTGTGCAATTCTGGAGACCGCACCTTCAAAAGGATGTGAACAGGATGGAGTCAGTGCAGAGGGTGGCTACTAAAATGATTATGGTTATGGTTATGGTTTAGGCATTTGATATACCGCCCTTTACTTACGCATCAGAGTGATTTACATGTATATACTAACAGGTACTTTTTTATTCCCTTGTCCCCCGAAGGGCTCACAATCTAAGTGTACCTGAGGCAATGGAGGGTTAAGTGGCTTGCCCAAAGCCACAAGGAGCAGCCATGGGACTAGAGACCTCAGTCCCTCCGGCCTGAGGTTACTTCTCCCCATGAGGGAATTGAACCCCCAGCCCTCCAGCCTGAGGTAACCTGTCCCAACCACTGAGCCACTCCTCCCTTAGTGGGCTTCATTATAAAGCATATGAGGACAGACTGAAGGATCTTAATATGTACACCTTAGAGGAAAGGCGGGATAGAGGTGATATGATTGAGATGTTTAAATACCTCCGTGGCATAAATGTTCAGGGAGCGAGCCTCTTTCAATTGAAAGCAAGTTCTGCTACGAGGGGACATGGGATGAGGGTGAAGGGATATAGATTCAGGAGTGATATGCGGAAATATTTCTTTATGGAAAGAGTAGTGGATCCATGGAATAGTCTCCCAGTGGAGGTGGTAGAGATGAGGACAGTAACTGAATTCAAAAAAGCATGGGGCCAATACAGAGGATCTCTAAAGGTAAAAAGTGGACTGTTGTAGTTGTTGATATGGAAGGACAGACTAGATAGGCCATGTGGTCTTTTTCTGTCATCATGTTTCTATGTTTAATACTGGAGGGCTGTGCTCCATGTGCATGCCACCCCACCCTTCTTCAGTGTTTTTAAAAAAATAGGGAGAAAGACATTCAATCTGCCGAACACAGACTGCAGCCAGGAGAGTGAAGCAGAATTTTTTAACTCCACCCCTCCCATCGTGCTCAGACTTGGCATGATTGGGACAGCAGTGCAGCCAGAGGCAGTCTTCCTACCGGCCCTGGCTCTATGGACAATGGCCCAGAGTGTGCGTACTCAGGCCCATGGCTTCCCTGTCCCCCTGGCCCTGCAGCCCTTCCTGGACTAGGTGCAGCCACAGGTGCTCCCAGAGGGAAGGTGAAAACCAAATCTAAACAAAAACACCTTCAGGAGCTGCCAGCTGTGATTTCAGGTAAGGACCTCAAGCACCCAAATTCCAAATCCCGAGAACTTCCTGGAGAATCAGTTTCAAAAGCAGCAAAACTGCAGGGCATGCCGGCCTTCTTCCAGAGTACCGCCTCCTCCATCTTTTCCTCGAGGGGTCCCACTCCAGATGCTGAGAAACATAGAAACCTGATAGCAGAAAAAGACCACATGGCCTATCTAGTCTGCCCTTCCATATCACCCACTACAAGAGTTCCCTTATTTTCCTTTAGAGAGCTTCTGTGTTTGTCCCATGCTTATTTGAATTTAGATACTGCCCTCATCTCTACCATCTCCACTGGAAGACTATTTCATGCATCTACCGCTCCTTCTGTAAAGAAATATTTCTGCATATTACTCCTAAGTCTATCCCCTTTCACCCGCATCCTATGTCCCTTCATAGCAGAGCTTACTTTCAATCAAAAGAAACTCTCCTCATCTTCATTTATGCCAGGGAGGTATTTAAATGCTGCTATCATATCTCCTCTATCCCTCCTTTCCTCTATCATATACATATTAAGATCCCCATATGCTTTATAATGAAGACCAATAACCATTTTAGAAAGCCACCCTCTGCACCAACTCTATCCTGTTTATATTCTTTTGAAGGTGCGGTCTCCAGAATTCCACACAATACTCCAAATGAGGTCGCACCAAAGACATACAGAGGCACTATTAGCTCCTTTCTTCTGCTGGCCATTCCTCTCCCTAAGCACCCAAGCATCCTTCTAGCTTTCGCCTTTGCATTTTCTAATTGTTTAGCTACTTTGAGATCGTCAGACACAATCACGCCCAGATCCCGCTCTTCTTTTGTGGACATAAGTACTTCACCCCCTATACTGTACCACGCCCTTGGATTGTTGCAGCCCTAATGCATGACCCTACATTTTTTAGCATTAAATCTCAGCTGCCAAATTCTACAGCATTCTTTAAGCTTAGCTAGATACCTCCTTATGTTATCTACACCTTCCTGGGTGTCTACTCTGTTGCAGATTTTGGTATCATCTGCAAAGAGGCAAACCTTACCCTTCCGCAATATCACTAACAAAGATGTTAAAAAGAATTGGACCAAGGACAGATCTCTGCGACACACCACTACTAGCCTCCTTCTCCTCAGAGTGAACTCCATTTACCTGTACCGTTTGTCACCTCCCAAGCAACCAATTTCTAACTTTAGGGTTTATCTCAAGGGTGCTTTGCTTGTTTATAAGTTACCTGTGTGGAACAATGTCAGATGCTTTACTGAATTCTAAATACACCACATCTCCCTCATCCAATTCCTTGGTCACCAAGTCAAAGAAATCAATCAGATTTGTCTGACAAAACCTGTCCCCGATAAATCCATGCTGCCTTGGATCCTGCAATCCATTGGACTCCAGAAACCTCACTATTTTCTCTTTTAACAGCATTTCTAATAATTTACTCACCACCGAGATTAAACTAACCGGTCTTGTAGTTTTCAACCACATCCTTACTTCCGCTTTTTTTGTAAAGGGCCACATATGCCTCTCTCCAGTCCTCTGGGACCACCCCCAACTCCAAAGAGGCAATGAAAAGGTCAGTCAGTGGAGCTGCTAGAACGTCCCCAAGTTCGTTCAGTATTCTTGGATGTATCCCATCTGGTCCTATCGCTTTGTTCACGTTTAGTTTAGCTAGTTCCTCATGAACACAGTCCTCTGAAAATCGTTTGAGATGCCCCTCACTTTTGTTTCTGTTGGTGGGTGTTGTGTGAGGTCCTGCTCCCAACCTTTCATCTGTGAATACAGAACAGAAATATTTGTTAAGCAATTCCGCTTTATCCTCATCAGCTTCTACATATTCCTCCCCTTCACTCTTGAGTCTGACAATACCACTTTTGCCCTTCTTCCTCTCACTAACATATCTGAAAAATGTCTTAGCCCCCCCCCCCCCACTCCCCCATTTTATTGTGTTGGCTATTTCTTCTTCTTTTTGAACCTTTGCTTTCCTGATTACTTTGTCAGCCTCTCTTTTTTCCAAATATAAATGCCTGTCTTCCTCTCTCTGTGATCTCTTGTATTTCATGAAGGCCTCCTTTTCCTTTTATTTATCATTCTATCAAACAGATTGGTTGCCTTTAAAATATCCCCTTTCAGTTTTGCCCACTGTTTTTCTATGTTCCCCAGCTGTTCCCATCCTGCTGACTCCTCCTTGAAGTATTGGCCCATCTTGGCAAAGTTCATTTACCTGAAATCTAAGACCCTTGCTTTTGAATGGATTTTATCAGCCCTAGTCCTAATACTGAACCACACCATCTGGTGATCACTGGATGTGAGATGATCTTCCATTATAAATGCAGAAACACTTTCCGCATTGGTAAGCACCAAGTCCAGTATGACCCCTTCACATGTGGGTTCTGTTGCCAGTTGCCTGAATACTTCTTCCTGTAAAGAATCCAGGATCTCCTTGCTTCTAGATGACATTGCAGCAGGGATGCGCCAATCAACATCCGACATATTTGAAATCCCCTATCGGTAGCACTTCCCCTTTCCTGGCAGTGCTGCATATGTCTTCTATTAAATCTCCGTCCACGTCTTCTCCCTGTGATGGAGGTCTGTATATCATGCCAATGCAAATGTATTTCTCTGTCCCTCTTTCTAGTTTAACCCACACTGCCTTCTCTCTCCCTTTTAAGCTCCGTAATTCCAAAGCTTTAATATTATTTTTTACATATAGTGCCACTCCTCCTCCCCTTCTTCCTACCCTGTCCTTTCTGAATAACATATAACCTGGTATAGTTATATCCCAGTCATGGTTGTCCGTGAACCATGTCTGTAACTGCCACGAAATCCAAGTTAGCCTCTCCCATTAAAGCCTCAACATCTGGGATTTTATTTCCCATGCTACAGGAATTTATAGACACTTCTTTCCAGATGTTGCCCCTTTTACTATAAAGATATTTAATGTTTCACTTACCTGGGAGCTTTCTTCACCCATCCCCAGTGAATCTAGTTTAAAGCCCTCTTCAATAGGTTAGCCAGTCTGCTACTGATGAAGTCATGTCAACCCTTCATGGACAGGTGGATATCATCTCTGCTCTGCAGCCCTTGGAACATCATCCCATGGTCCAGGAAACCAAAACGCTCTTGATGACACCATCCATGCAACCATGTATTTATCTCCAGGATGCAAGCTTCTCTGCCCTTGTCTTTACCCTCAACAGGGAGGATTGAAAAGAACACCACCTGCACCCCTATCTGCTTCACCCTCTGTCCTAGAGCCATGAAGTCACTCTTGATATTCTCAGAGGGATACCTGGCAGTATCATTTGTGCCGATATGGATGAACATTGGGTAATAATTCAGTAGGCTTGATGAGTCTCATAAAACTCTCCATAACATCTTGGATACCTCTCTGGTTGTCAAATCTGGTTGGCAGATGATGCCTCAGTACCCCTCAGAAGAGAGTCACCAACCATCACTACCCTTCGCTCCCTAGTGTCACTTATTCAGCAACTTTGGGGTGCTCGAGCTCTGGTTCTTCCCTTACGCGGGATGCCTCCAGGGCTGCATAATGGTCTTCATTTCAAGGACTTGAGGAATTGGATTGGTGATTCTGCAGACCCTAGTGATGCATGTCCAACCTTGGTCCTTCTGCATCCTCACCTCTGCTGGAGAGCATGGATATTTCAAGAAGCATCTCATCAATGTATCTCTCACTGATTTGAATGCTCCTCAGCCTTGCCACTTCTTCTCTGAGCTCCTCCACCTGCTTCCTGAGAGCTTCAGCATGTAAGCATCCTGTACATGGAACCGGTCTTTCAACTGACATTGGGATCTCTGTTTGGACAGAGGTATAAGCGATAATGGGGGCAACAGCTTTGGCAATTCAGTTTTTCCCAGCCATTGTTCAGTTGGTGGAGCTTTGATACCTTGTTTTGAAATGGAGAGACCCTGTTAGGAATGCCTTGTAAGATTCTGAAAACTTGTATGCAGTCTCAGTTCTTTCACAGGCTAATCAGGCTTATCAGGCCCACTAACTCCTAATGAACTGTGAGTGGCTTCAAAGAGCTGAGAGAAAGAGAAACTAACAGCAGAGTCTTAAACCTGCACCACTAAAAAAAAAACACAAGTATTTTTCTTTTTAAAATTCATTCATTCATATCTCTTTTGAAGAAGTTTGTGGAAGACAGTACATTCCTCTTGCAATCTGCATCAGTAGCAGCAACCCCACATGATTCCGTCCCAGAGATCGCAGAAGACCCACAGTGCACTGCCCTCGAGGTCCCCTCGGACCCTCACCTATTTCCTCGTGCAGAGTTTACCCCCCCCCCCCCCGCTAGTCAGCTGGAGGTCCCCTCTCCCCTAGAGGATGATACCAGCTCCGAGGTTCCAGCACCAGCAGCTCCCCCACTAGTCATCTCTGAAAAGGTGCTAAAAAAATAAAAAAAACATCAAATCATCATTCCAAACTTTGCTAGGGAAAGATAAAAAATGTCCGACACAAGATTCTCAAGAGCAGAGATGCCTCTCTCTCCATACAAAGATTTGACTTGTCCAGGACATGGTATTTTCAATAACGTCATATGGATGTGAAAGTCGAACAGTGAAAAAGATAGACAGGAAGGGCCCAATTTTCATTTAGGCAGGCTATGTGTCACATTGGCGCATAGACTGCCCACAAATCCCCTTAACCCGGATTTTATCTTCTGCAGCGAGGGTTAACCCTGTAGTATAAAAAAATCGCTGCTACTCGCTTAGCCCTTTCCTCCATCCCAGAACGTCCCTGACATGCCCTGATGCTAACCGCATAGCATTGGGACGCATAAGGGACAAACCAGGGAATTTTCAAACGCACTACCCATGTAGGTGCCTCTGAAAATTCCCTGTTAAGGCATTTACATGAGTTACTAGGGCAGTTACCCATGTAAATGGCTTAAAAAATCGGGCCCAAAGTAAAATGATGCCTTTGAATTATGGTGCTGGCAACAAATACTGTGTATATCATGGACTGCCCAAAGAACAAACCAGTCAGTACTAGAGAAGATCACACCTAAGCTTTCCTTAGAAGTTCAGATGACAAGACTTTGGCTTTCATACTTTGGACACATCATGCAAAGAGCGAGATCATTGGAGAAAGATATAATGCTTGACAAGGTAGAAGGTCACCGTAAAAGAGGAAGGCTGGCAATGAGATGGATTGATACAGTAACAGCAGCTATGTATGCCACTCTATCAACAATGAGCCACTTGGCTGAAGACCGAACAAAGTTTAGGTCAATAGAAACATAGAAACATAGAAACATGATGACAGAAAAAGACCACAAGGCCCATCTAGTCTGTCCTTCCATAACAACAACTACAACAGTCCACTTTTTACCTTTAGAGATCCTCTGTGTTGGTCCCATGCTTTTTTGAATTCAGTTATTGTCCTCATCTCTACCACCTCCACTGGGAGACTATTCCACGGATCCACTACTCTTTCCGTAAAGAAATATTTCCGCATATCACTCCTGAATCTATCTCCCTTCACCCTCATCCCATGTCCCCTCGTCGCAGAACTTGCTTTCAATTGAAAGAGGCTCTCTCCCTGAACATTTATGCCACGGAGGTATTTAAACATCTCAATCATATCACCTCTATCCCGCCTTTCCTCTAAGGTGTACATATTAAGATCCTTAAGTCTGTCCTCATATGCTTTATAATGAAGACTACTAATCATCTTAGTAGCAACCCTCTGCACCGACTCCATCCTGTTCACATCCTTTTGAAGGTGCGGTCTCCAGAATTGCACACCATACTCCAAATGAGGTCGCACCAAAGACTTATACAGAGGCATTATCACCTCCTTTTTTCTGCTAGCCATTCCTCTCCGTATGCACCCAAGCATCCTTCTAGCTTTTGCCGTCGCCTTTTCTACCTGTTTAGCTACTTTAAGATCATCGGACACAACTACGCCTAGGTCCCGCTCTTCTTTAGTGGACAAAAGTACTTCACCTCCTATGCTGTATTGCTCCCTTGGATTGCTGCAGCCCAAATGCATGACCTTACATTTTTTAACATTAAATCCCAGCTGCCAAATTCTAGACCATTCTTCAAGCTTAGCTAGATCCCTCCTCATGTTATCTACACCTTCCTGGGTGTCTACTTTATTGCAGATTTTGGTATCATCCGCAAAGAGGCAAACCTTACCCGACAGCCCTTCCGCTATATCACTAACAAAGATGTTAAAAAGAATCGGACCAAGGACAGATCCCTGGGGCACACCACTGGTAACATCCTTCTCCTCAGAGTGAGCTCCATTTACTTGTACTCTTTGTCGCCTCCCACCCAACCAATTTCTAACCCAAGCAGTAACTTTAGGGTCCATCCCTAGGGTGCTCAGTTTGTTTATAAGTCGCCTGTGAGGAAGAGTGTCAAAGGCTTTACTGAAATCTAAATACACCACATCTAGAGCTCTCCCTCGGTCCAACTCCCTGGTCACCCAGTCAAAGAAATCAATCAGATTTGTCTGACAAGACCTGCCTCTGGTGAATCCATGCTGCCTCGGATCCTGTAATCCGCTGGACTCCAGAAACCTCACTATTTTCTCTTTCAACAGCGTTTCCATTAATTTACTCACCACTGAAGTTAAACTAACCGGCCTGTAGTTTTCAACCACATCCTTACTTCCGCTTTTGTGTAAAGGCACCACATGAGCCTCTCTCCAGTCCTTTGGCACCACTCCCGACTCCAACGAGGCATTGAAAAGGTCAGTCAGTGGAGTTGCTAGAACGTCCCCAAGTTCCCTCAGTATTCTAGGGTGTATCCCATCCGGTCCCATCGCTTTGTCTACTTTAAGTTGAGCTAGTTTCTCTCGAACACAGTCTTCTGAAAATTGTTCAAGATGTCCCTCGCTTCTGTTCTTATTTGTGGGTGTTTTCTGAGGTCCTGCTCCTGGTTCTTCATCTGTGAACACAGAACAAAAATATTTGTTAAGCAATTCCGCTTTATCCTTATCAGCTTCTACATATTCCCCCCCTGTACCCTTGAGTCTGACAATACCACTTTTGCCCTTCCTCTTCTCACTAATATATCTGAAAAATGTCTTATCTCCCCATTTTATTGCATTGGCTATTTCCTCCTCCTTTTGAATCTTTGCCTTCTTGACTACTTTGCTAGCTTCTCTAAGTTTTTCCAAATACAGATGCCTGTCTTCCTTTCTCTGTGATCTCTTGTATTTCATGAAGGCCTCCCTCTTTTTCTTCACTTTTTCAGCTACTTCCTTCGAAAACCATAGCGGTCTCCTGTTCCTTTTGCCTTTATTTACCATTTTAACAAAAAGGTTGGTTGCCTTTAAAATACCCCCTTTCAGTTTTGCCCACTGTTGTTCTACATCCCCCAGCTGTTCCCATCCCACTAATGACTCCCTGAGGTATTGGCCCATCTTCACAAAGTTAGTCTTCCTAAAGTCTAAGATCTTCACCTTGGAATGGATTCTAACAGCCCTAGTCCTAATACTGAACCACACCATCTGGTGATCACTGGATGCAAAATGATCTCCCACTACAACATCAGAAACACTTTCACCATTGGTAAGCACCAAGTCCAGTATGGCCCCTTCACGTGTGGGGTCTGTTACCAATTGCCTGAATAGTTCTCCCTGTAGAGAATCCAGGATCTCCTTACTCCTAGATGATACTGCAGCAGGAAAGTGCCAATCAACATCTGGCATATTGAAATCTCCTAGCAGTAGCACTTCCCCTTTCCTAGCAATGCTGCGTATGTCTTCAATTAACTCTCTGTCCACCTCTTCCTCTTGTGAGGGAGGTCTGTATATCACACCAATGCAAATAGATTTCTCTTTCCCTCTTTCTAGTTTAACCCACAATGCCTCCTCTCTCCCTTTTAAGCTCTGTAATTCCAAAGCTTTAATAGTAGTTTTTACATATAGTGCTACTCCTCCTCCCCTTCTTCCTACCCTGTCAACTATCCAGAGGGTCGCTAGGAGCCAACACCAACTCAACAGCATTTAACATAACATAACAACCCTCTCAGATGAGGAAACCTGCCATAAGGCTTTCTTACCATCGCAAGTGGGCCCGATTCTCTGCCTGGGCAACAGAACACTCTTCCACTACTCTGTTGGACGGCTCCTTGCCTACCTCTTACACCTCTCCTGTTCTGGCCTATAATCCACATCAGTTTGCTACCACCTCTCGGCCATCACCGCCTCACATGCTCCATTGTACATACACTGTATAAAGCTCATGCTGTAAATAGCGCATGCTAATCAACCCACACTGACGCACACACATCCACTGTACAGTATATGCATACCTTGAACACAAATGCCAACTCCATTGATTGTTTGCTGTGTATACTGCCATGATTGAAAGATAAGGTGGGATAGAAATACCCTTTAAATACACACAGAGCCTTCCCCCGGTGCACTCCTGTCCAATCGGGACAGTGGGAGGTCTCCTGCCCAATCCAGGCAGTGGGAGCAGGCACCCCGAGCAGCATTTAAGCGGCGTCCCTACCCCGAGGGAGCCGCTTACACACAGAGCCTTCCCCCGGTGCATTCCTGTCCAATCGGGACAGTGGGAGGTCTCCTGCCCAATCCGGGCAGTGGGAGCAGGCACCCCGAGCAGCATTTAAGCGGCGTCCCTACCCTGAGGGAGCCGCTTACACACAGAGCCTTCCCCCGGTGCACTCCTGTCCAATCGGGACAGTGGGAGGTCTCCTGCCCAATCCGGGCAGTGGGAGCAGGCACCCCGAGCAGCATTTAAGCGGCGTCCCTACCCCGAGGGAGCCGCTTACACACAGAGCCTTCCCCTGGTGCACTCCTGTCCAATCGGGACAGTGGGAGGTCTCCTGCCCAATCCGGGCAGTGGGAGCAGGCACCCCGAGCAGCATTTAAGCGGCGTCCCTACCCCGAGGGAGCCACTTATACACAGAGCCTTCCCCCGGTGCACTCCTGTCCAATCGGGACAGTGGGAGGTCTCCTGCCCAATCCGGGCAGTGGGAGCAGGCACCCCGAGCAGCATTTAAGCAGCGTCCCTACCGGGCTCGCCCGCGCCTGGCGGGCCCGCGCCTGAGGGCCTCGCCAGAGGGCCCTTTGACGTGGCCCTTAGGCGGTGGCCATTAGCGTGGCCCATCCCACGGAACATCTCTACAACGGGCGAGGCTCGAGCTCCCCTGATCGGGTCTGAGCTCGCCGACACTAGCAACATCAACAGGCCAAAGTCTGTTAAACAGGAGCTCCCTGAATCACAGATGAACACGCCGGCTCCTGTTCCCAGCCTCAATACCCGACAACCATCTTTGATACAAAAGAGGACCAGCGCAGCAAGCAGCCCAACAGAGCAAACACCGGTTACTCAAAAAGCTCCAGCAAATCGACAAGAAAGCGACCACCGCTTCAAAACCCCAGGTACTCTATCACAACATGCCGCCTTTCCTAACCCCCATCTACTTTCTCACTCCTCTCCTAACACTCTACCCCCACCCAACCACACTCAGCAATCCTCTCCATGCAGACACACTGACAGACACAACCTCTTCTGCGCAGACACCGTACCCCCACCCCACCGCATCTACTGACCTCCCATACACAGGAACTACAGAACCGCAACCCACAAACATCTACAACAGCATGAACAACCCAACACACACACACCACACGCCAGCCAAAAGCACCAATCACACCAGCCACCTGCACCTCTCCATCACACTCATAAGCGCACGCTCCACCAGGAACAAATACCACATGCTCCAAGACCTGATCATATCTGAGAAGACTGACATCCTATGCATAACGGAAACCTGGCTAACAGAAACGGACACAGTAATAATGAACCAACTGACACCAACCGGATACAGCTTTCATCACTGCTCCCGAACGCACGCAAAAGGCGGAGGAGTAGCCATCATCGCAAAGGACAACCTCCACCTGCGGACCCACACCTCTGAAACCTCCGACGAAGCAGACATCCTCACCCTCACTAACAGAAACCTCACAATATGCCTGGTCTACAGAACACCCGCTGCAAACTCTGACTTACCAAGGATACTGCACCTGATCTCCGAGAGCATCGACCCATCAAAGGAACCAATTATATTGGGAGACTTCAATCTCCCATCCCTCCAAGACACGCAAACGAAACATTCCTTAACGCCATGGCAGCAATGAACCTATCAAAGATCATAAATGAACCAACACACGAAAAAGGAAACACACTGGACCTCATATTTCTGAACTCCCAGACATCCACCTCATGCAGCAGTCCAACAATCTCACCAGTCCCATGGTCAGACCACTACATCATCCACCTCTCCCACGCATATCAACCAAATACAAACAGAGGAAACACCCAACACACACGGAGATTCAAAGCATTCAACAAAGAAGACTTCCTGACTCTGACCCTACCTAATCTACTTACGAATTCAAACGACCTTGATGACCTCATGGACAACTGGAACACCACAATCTCCTCAGCATCCAGAGCAACTATAAACAAAACCAGCAACAAACTCATCTCCTCAAAGGCCCGCTGGTACACCCCTGTCCTCCGGAAACTGAAAACAAAACTTAGAAGAGCAGAAAGAAAATGGAGGAAAACCAAAAATGACAAAGTCAGAAAGCAATACCTATATGAACTCACTGCCTACCACTCAGAAACCAACAATGCAAAGAGAAACTACCACACCAAAATCATCACGACAGCTGCAAACAAACCTCGAGAACTCTTCCAGATTGCCAAAAAAATGACAAAGGCACCGACCACTTCCGATCAACCCCCAGATATCCCCTCGGATCTCTTGGCCCGACAATACAAACAATTTCAGCAACCTCAACAACCTTACCACTGCGATACAGCCACAAGAACATACCCCGGAATCACCATAAGCGCTGACTGGAATACATTCAATGAAACTTCAAAGGAAGAGATATCCTCCACCATCTCCTGTCTGAACACCACTACCTCACCACTAGACCCCTGCCCTACCGAATGGATAAAGAAAACCAAGAAAGACCTGAGTGCCCCACTAACTCACATCATAAACGAATCCTTTAAACAAGGATACATACCAGATGCCCTCAAAACATCAATCATCCGACCAACCATAAAGAAGAACAACCTGGACCCCATGGACCCCACCTCCTACAGACCAGTGGCAAGCCTCCCCCTCGCCACCAAGATAATAGAAAAGATAGTCCAACACCAGCTTCAAGATCATCTAGACACCAACGACATACTTGACCCACAGCAACACGGTTTCCGACCACTACATGGAGTTGAGACCCTCATGACCATCCTAATGAACACACTCATCATCGGAACCCAAGAGAAAAATTCGGGATATATCCTGATCTTCCTAGACATATCAGCGGCCTTTGACACAATCTCCCACGAAATTCTCATACACAGACTAAAAACAATTGGAATCAAAGACACTGTACTCCAATGGTTCAGATCCTACTTAACTAACAGACAGCAACGGATCCGCACCCTCTCCACAACCTCGCCCCCCTACCAACAACTACAAGGAGTACCCCAAGGATCCACCCTATCTGCCATGTTGCTCAACATATATCTCCGTCCACTATGCTCAATCATACGCACCCACAACATCAACTTCCACATCTACGCGGACGACATAATGCTCTACGCACCAATTACAACCACCAACCCAAAAAACGAACAGCTATCAGCCTGCTTCAACGACGTGACCAACTGGCTACAGGAGAACAATCTATCCATCAACATAAAGAAAACCGAAGCCCTAATAGTAACAAAAGAACCTGACTTCAAACCACCTACCCACCTCAACATGGGAACCACACAAATCCAAATCCAGCCTCAAATAAGATATCTAGGCGTCATCATTGACCAAGCTCTCACCTTCAAACAACAAATCAACAAAACCGCTGGGATGATATTCCACAAAGCCAAAACTGTTCAACGCCTCCGGCCCCTCCTAGAACCTCACGACTTCAGGACAGTTATGCAAGCTGTGACACTCCCTCATCTAGATTTCTGCAACATAATCTATCATGGCCTTCCTGCATCGCACACCAACTCCCTCCGTACTGCCTTAAATACTACAGCAAGGATTATTCAGGATGCAAAAAAACGGGAGCACATCACCCCAATCCTAAGAGACCTTCACCTCCTTCCAGTGCAAGCAAGAATCAAGTACAAAGCCATCTTACTCATCCACAAAACTATCCACCAAACACGGAACACCTCACTCCACTCATTACTGCCTCGACCATCCCACAACAGATCAACCAGACATTCCTCCAATAACTCTATTGTTGTCCCCCACAAAAGAACCAAATCCACACAACGGACCTGCAACAGAGCGTTCGAACTTTATGCTCCATCACTCTGGAACTCTCTACCAACCCACATCAGGAACAACGCTGACAGCACATCATTTAAGAAACAGCTGAAGACAATCCTATTCCGTGAACATCTCTGAACGGAAACACCACCATGCCCTAATACTTAGATACAGCAGAAGTAAAACATGTCCATGTCTATGTCTACCCAAATCATTAATTGTTGACCTTGGTGATGGCCCCACCCTAAAAAAAAAAATTACCCCCTCCTATGTTACATGTTACACCGCTTTGACCCGGTGAAAAGCGGGATATAAATGCAGTTAAATAAATAAATAAATAAATGGGAAATCCATCTCAATTTATCCCCTGGTCTCATGGTTTATGAAAGGCCTCATGAAACCAAGCCTCCCATCAGACCACTTCTCCCACCTTGGGACCTCAACATTGTACTTTCAGAGCTCATGAAGCCCCCATTTGAACCACTGGCTTTAGCTTCACTTAAACATCTCACCTGAAATGCGGTCTTCTTAGTGGCAATCACCTTGGCATGGAGGATCAGTGAATTGTAGGCGTTGGTCCACTACCCTCCCTACACACAATTCTTCCACAACAGAGTGATCCTCCATACACATCCAAACTTCCTCCCCAAAGTTGTTTCCTCATTACATCTCAACCAAGCCATCATTCTGCCATCCTTTTTCCCCAGTCCGACAGCAGATTCTCTGGAAGAAATTCTCCAAACTCCAGTGTTCTACCACCAAGTAACCAAAGATATGTGAGCATCGTCACAACTCTTTGCCACATTCAATCCTAAGAATCCAGTGAAACCTGCGTCAAAGAAAACCATCTCCTCATGGATACTGGACTGCATATGCTATGCCCAGGTGTAGCAATCATCACCTGGGTGCATGGCGCCCCATAAACTACGGTGACAGTGGCTAGCATGGCCTGTTCATCCTCATTTTCTATACATCTGTAATGCAGTCACTTGGTCCTCATTCCATACCTTTGCCAAGCACTACAGTTTGGACCGATCTTTAGCTCACAACGTTGTCTTTGGCCAGGCGGTCCTCAGAAATCTTTTTGTGTCCTGAAAATCCCTCAAAGCTCCAAGTTCGAGCCACCTCACTCTCTAGGACAGCCAGGCTGCAAATAACAAAACCCGAGGCAGCCCTCAGCTCTAGACTCATCATCAAGTGGCTGCATACCTCACGCTGTCTTTGGAGAAAGCAGAGTTGCTTACTTGTAACAGGGGTTCTTCGTAAACAGCAGGGGTACGCAGTCTCACTATCCCATCTGCCTGCCCCACACACAAAAAAAAAAGATAAAAAAAATGTTGAACATGGGATGGAGACAGCCTGCTCCCTGAGTCATCGCTTACACATAGACTACATTGTTCTTGCCTACTGGCATACCCATGGACTCTTTTTTTATGGACTCTTTTTTCTTGCCTAGTAACTGCTCAGATATGAACTGAAGGTCAGCTGGCTGGCAGGACAGGAAGGGCAATGCTTAGACAACTCAAAAGTCTAAGCTAGGGAGAGCTGCCACATTGGCAATGTTGGTGGCATCACCATCAAGTGCAGCTGCATACCCCTGCTGTCTACAGAGAACCTCTGTTACAGGTAAGCATCTCCACTATTTTAGACCAATATGGTCATCACCTTAATTTGAGCACCTACACCAGTGCTTAAATTAATCTGTATATTTAGCATTGCTATTTGTTTAATTGGAAGTGCTGAATATTTTCACTGACCAGTTAGGCACTTTAATTTAGACCTGCTATTCAGCTGGTCTAAATTATACAGAGAGCTTGTTCATGTAGCAGCTGGCAGTTCCTGATGCCACCTCCATTCTTCCCCTAACCCAGCCTTTAATTAAATGGATAACACTTGCCTATCTGGTGGGTTAAACAACTAGATATTATCCACTTAGTATTTCAGAACATGCAGATAGGGAAGTTATGTATTCGGTACCCACCGGTAAATGCAGAATTCTCGGCTGAATATGAGCCAATGAGTGAATCTATATTCTGTGCAGTTGTGATGTCCAGTATTTAAACATTTGCTTTCTAGACATTAGAAATTTTTATTTTATGAGGCTGTCCTATAACAATGAATTATTGAATCAATACTCCTTCTACTGTTCTTGTTTCTAAGTACAGTCCATTTTCTTTCAAGTTGAAAGCTTAGGAATCCCAGTCAATGTCACACCTTTTGCACACAAGTCACTAATCTGTATAAAATAGAATTTGATTATACTTTTTACTTTCAGCAGACAGATAGGAGTATCATGATCCTGTGCTCCAATAAACTCATCACAGCAACAGTAGGACTGCAGGAGTCAGATGAAGAAAAACTACGCAGACATACAGTATTAACATAACTAAATGTTATAATACAATAAAATTGAGTTATTTTATTAAATTTGTTGGTTCAACTTTAGATTTTAAGTTTCATTGTAATAGATGTTTAATAATTTTCTGTTAATCATAAAATTGAAAGTTATAGCAAATAATGCAGTATGCGCATATAGAGCAGGTAAAGGATTAATGTGAATAACTGTGCCAAAAGGGGTGAAAATATGAGTTATTGACCCATAGTTTCTTTTTTTGCTAAAGCTTTTATCCTAAGGATCAATTAATAAGATTCAACCTGCATTTATTTGTTGAACTATCATGAGCAATACAATTAAGCCCTGCAGATCAGAGCTTCCCACATATAGTATGTCTTGGGGAGCCTACAGTCAGTTGGGTATTCAGGATATCCACAATGCATATGCATGAAAGAAATCTCCATATATTAGGTTTCTAATGCAGGCAGGTTTATTTCATGTATTTCATTGTGAATATTCTGAAAATGTGACTTGCTGTGGGGGCTCCAGGAGAAGTTTGGGAATCCCTGTACTAAAAGGGGCACAATTACAGTTATGGTCAACATTATTGGCACCCTTGTAATTCAACCACTTAATGTCCAATATCTCCTAAAAAAGGATCCAGTGAAATGGCATTGGACTATATACTTTGCACATATTTGACACATAAAAGAATCAAATAAAACAAGACCAATCGAAAAAAGAAATATATAAAAACTGGGACATTGCCAGGACATGATTATTGGCACCCTTATAGACAATTCAAATCAGTTTGAATAGAAGAACCACATTCCCACTGCAATAAATTAGATGCACCTTTAATCGATTGTCAGTACTCACATGACTTGAATCAACCAATGAATAATGACTCTAATGTTTAAAATGGCCACATTTTCACAATGTTTCTGAGACCATCAGAAAAGCCATTATCACTAAACATCAAGCTGGTACAAGCAGGGCTGGCCCAAGACTTTCTGATACTCTAGGCAGAAATTCTGGCCTCATCCCCGCCTCACCCCCGCTGCTGGTGTTCCTCCAGCTGCTGCCAATTCCATCTCAGGAGGGGAAGGCAGGCAGTGCAGTATTTCAAAAAGCGGGAGCAAAAAGCAGCCACTTTTGGTCATGTGTGCCGCTGCCACTGCCCACATGGGCTGGCTGCCCTAGGCAGCCATCTTGCTCGCCTAGTAGATGGGCTGGCCATCTCCAAGGATCTCTTTGTCTACAGTTTGCAGTGTTAAGAAGTTTTCTACTCATGGAACAGTCAAGAACCTCCCAGGATGTAGTGGGAAGAGGAATATTAATACAAGAAATTTTCGAAGGTTAGCGTGAACTGTTTCCATGTACAACATTCAAAGAGCTTAAGGCTGACCTGGAGCAATCTGGAGTGATGGTTTCAACCCGCACCATATGCCACGCACTAAACTAAACAACTTCATGGTAGAAGGCCAAGGAAGACCCCACTGCTCAAAGACAGACATAAAAAGCACACCTGATCTTTGCCTAAATCCACCTCTTTGACAATGCAATTTACCGTGAAGAAATGAAGTTTGTAAGGAAAAAAACACCCTTCTTACAGTTAAATATGGTGGAGGCTCCATAATGCTGTTGGACTGTTTTGCTGCCTCAGAAACTGGAGGCCTAAAGCATATTAAAGGAATCATGAAGTCAGAGGACTAACAAGGTATTTTGGAGTGAAATTTGCTACCTAGTATCAGAAATCTAGATCTGGGTTGAAAGTCATGGGTCCTTCAGTAGGACAATGACTCAAAACATAATTCCAAAAGTACAAAAGAATGGTTAAAAAAGAAAAATTGGATTGTTTCAAACTGGCCAGCAATGAGTCCTGATCTCAGGCCAATTGGAAACCTTTGAAAAAAGCTGAAATCTGCCATTGGTTAAAGAAATACTGGAAACATTCATGAACTGGAACAAATCGCAGTTGAAGAGCAGGAGAAGCTACCAGCAGAAAGATGAACAAAACTTATAGATGGCTAAAAGAAACGTTTTGAGGCTGTGATCACTGCCAAGGTTTGTGCAACTAAACACTAGTGAAAGGTGCCATTAATTCTGTCCAGGTCGTATTTTGTATTTTTTCTCAGAAATTACTATGTCTACGTTGCACAGACATTTTTTTGGTTGTATATTTTTGAACATACTATTAAAATATTTTGATGACATACTTCCAATTATTTTGCAAGATAATGAATGCAACATACCTAAAATGCAAAGGTGCCAATAATGTTGACCACAACTGTAAATGCAAAGACAACCAGAGAAACAGTCAGGCAAAAAGAAACAAAAAAATCTAGTTGCATATTAATAAGCAGGAAAAAAAATGTCTGTACAGATCAAAATTCAGCTACGGCATTCAGCGCTCTTTTTTTAAATACTGGCCACCAAAGCTAAAATTATTCTGGAGATTCAGCACCAGTATCCAAATAGAGGCCAGTGCTAAATATCCAGATACAGTGGTAAGTGCTGCCACTATTTGGATAGCAGCAATATTCTGTCCAGTATCTAGATAGCCTGACTGGATAGTCTATTAGGACAGTTTTTTTTCTCCTTGGACAAGATATTCAGTGGCAATAACCTTATAGCAGCTGCTTCTATGGGGATAAATGCTGCTGAATATTCACCCCTTTTCCACTTAAATGTAAATGAAGTCCAGGAATACTTTTAATGGAGCCTAAACATAGTTTTTCTAACGCAACTCCCATCTCTGTCCTATATGCCATTTTTGTAACAACACATAAAGAAAGTTGCTGTTAAGAGGACCAGGAGGTACAGATTCTTATAAAAAGAAGGTGGGGGGGGGGGGAAGAAATATTCATTGACGGCTAGCCATCGCTGCTGAACTTTGCACCTGGATATACAATGCCGCGTCCATATCTGATCCCAGTTAGATAACGCCGCAGCTACCTGGGCAGAGGTGATATTCAGCCACTACCCAGTTTGCTACAATGACAAGAGTTAGCGAGTCTTTCAGGCTGAATATCACCGCTAGCCAGTAATCCCTGAGTGCCACCTCTGCTCTGCCCCCAGAATACCCCAAATGCTAGTCGACTAGCACCAGGACGTTTAGTGCCGGCCCCCATGGATATTGAATGGCACTAATGCTGAATATCCTGCAAAGTGTCATTTAGGAAGTTTGCAGGTCTGCAAACCGCTGCCTAAATGACTTTGAAAATCTCCCCAAGCTATTATATTTAAAAAATGGTTCTCATACATTTTCTGTTTTTCCCCAAAAACAAAAATGTTAAGCCAGAAAATTGAAATTCCAGCATCGACTCTGGATAAAATATTTAGGGATGTGTGAACTTCTTTAAAAAGTTATTGACTAATCAATTTGATACATATTGGCAATTAGGATTTCAAAACATTTTTAAAATGATGAGAGTTGCTGGCACTTAAAATCTGTGTTGGATTGCTTCAGATTAGTCGATTCTTGAATTTTTAAAATACTATACATGGGAAATTTTCTAGTGGACTTTTCATGCAGATGTCAGGTAAATTGGCAGAATTTGTTAATCTGTAAAAGTTTAAATATGCCAGACTTCGGTTTGACTCAAAATAGTTTGCACATCACTAACAATAATCTTTTTACTATTGGGGACCCTATTTACTAAACATTTTCCCCAAATGCACATAATGGGAAAATCCTTTAGCAAACAGGCCCCTGAGGTCAGTTATTTTCCATGGAAAGCCTCTAGTTCTATGTATAGACTTATGGGACCGTTTTTAAACTGTCCATAGGGTTTGTAACACTGTCCCCATCTCGTGGCCCATTAATGGATGTTGCTGTCCTTCAGGCACTGCCAATTCTCTTGCAGGAACCTATAGTGGAATTGCAGAACTTCAGGAAGAGCAAGTTCACGTCTACCTGAACTTGCATTATCTGTGCATTATCTGCAGGACAAATGGTCAGAATCAACCCTATCGGAGCTTAAAGGCAGATGTATGGACACTCATTGAGGCTATTCAGCACCAGAGGTCTCCACCTTTGCCTGTTCTGACCCAGTCCCATAATTCTTTGTTGTATTTCTGCATTAAAGTTTGTAAGGATTTTTGTGTAAAACATGTTTTGTGTTTTGTTAAATAATCACATTTTGTGTATTTATTTGTATTACTGTGAGGGGTGTTATGCATTTTTCTACATTTTCCTATATAGTTTGCCACAAACCAGACATGCACACACTGTCAAAGAAGTACTGAAACTATATCACATTGAGAAGGTGACCATGATCTGAGAAGTTTTTGAGGGTGTTGAAGATCCATTAGAAAAAAAGATCTATGCTGTTACAATCAACCTTAAAAAGGTCAAAAGCACTTCAAAAACATGCTACTCTTGTCTTCACCATCAGCTCATCCTAAATAGTACATATCAGCAGGGCCGACCCATCCATTGAGCAAGAATGTTTTTTGCACAGGGCCCTGCGTTTCAGGGAGCCCTGTGCAAAGAACATTCTGCTTTAAAAATAAATAAAATTTAAAAAGCTGTCTGCTGCCACTGCCACCGCGGCAGCAGCAGAATCGACTGTCCCGCAGGGCCCCCCTGCCTGGCTGAGCTCTCCCTGCCCGGCTGAGCCTCTCCACGACGGCTTTCAGATCCACGAAGGGAGAGTGTCTCCTCACGGCTCTGTTAAGCCCGCAGGGGCTAATGGGAAATTTCCCATCAGTCCCTGCGGGCTTAACAGAGCCGCGAGGGAGACAGTGAGACACTCTCCCTTCGCGGATCTGAAAGCCGTCGTGGAGAGCTCAGCCAGGCAGGGAGAGCTCAGCCGGGCAGGGGGGGGCCCAGTGGGACAGTCGATTCTGCTGCTGCCGCAGCGGCAGCAGCAGCAGCCAGCTTTTTTTTTTTAAATTTTACCTGGGCCGATGGGGGAGGGGGGTTAGGACTGGTAATGGGCTGTGCACTGATGTGGGATTAGGACTGGTAATGGGCTATGGGGGGGGCTAAGTCTGGAAATGGGGTGATGGGGGGGTTAGGACTGGTAATGGGCTATGGGGGGGGCTAAGACTGGAAATGGGCTGTTGGGGTTAGGACTGGAAGTGGGCTGATGGGGGGTTAGGACTGGTAATGGGCTATGGGGGGCTTAAACTGAAAATGGGGTGATGGGGGGTTAGGACTGGAAGTGGGTTGACGGGGGGCTAGGACTGGTAATGGGTTGGGGGGTTGCTAGGACTGGAAATGGGCTGAGTGGAAGGGAAGGCTTGAACTGCAAATAGCTGATGGGGATGGGGACGGGGACTTGGAATGGAAATGTGCTGAGTGGAAGGGGCTTGAACTGTAAATAGCTGATGGGTAGGGGGCTTGGAATGGAAATGGGCTTTGAGGGGAGGGAGCTAGGACAGGAAATGGGCTGATGGAGCAGCTAGGATAGGACTGGAAATGGGCTGTTGGGGAGCTAAGATTGGAAATGGGCTGTGGTGGGGGTTTGGATTGAAATGGACTCATGTAGGGGCTAGAACTGGTAGGCTCATGGGGGGCTTGGATTGGAATTGGGCTGAGTGGAGGGGAGCTAGGATTTGACATGGGCTGATGTTGGGGCTAGGAAAGGACTAGAAATGGACATGGGCTGGGATTGGAAATGAGCTGATGGAGGGACTCGGATAGGACTGGAAATGGATGGGGAGCTAGGACTGGAAATGGGCTGATGAGGGGCTAGGATTGGAAATGGGTTGATGCAGGGATTAGAAGGGAGCGGATGCTGGGTGAGGCTGGAACTAGAAGGGAGCTGATGTGGGAGGATTAGAATGGGATGGGGCTGGGAGGGTGAAATGGAGAGGGGAAAAATATTTTGTGTGGGAGGGATGAAAAATCTACAATTGGCCGGGTATTGGGAGAGTAAGTGCGGATTGAGGATGGAGGGGTAAAATTTGAGTGGATGAAATAGGAATGAGAAAAGAGCAAAAGGAGAAAGATTAGTATGTTAAAGCAGATGTAGAGAGAAAGAATGGAAAAAAACTAGAAGAGAGAAGAAAGGACAAATGGATAGCAGACGATGGAGAGTTAGCAGAAGACACGAAGAAACCAGAAGAAAGTGGCTGGAGCAATTGCAACTGAAAAAAAAATGCACAAAAGGTAGAAAAATATCTCTTTATTTTGAATTTATTAAATGGAATATGTCAGTTTTGGGATATGTGCATCATTAACGTCTGCGCTTTGTTTAGTATAAGAGGAAATTAATTTATTGTTTTATTTCTACAATGTTGTTGTACATTCCAAGTCTGGCTTTTGGGGTTCCCAGTTTAATTATTGCCTTCCTGTTTCTAATTGTGATTCCTTGTTTGGTGATGGTTTATGTTCTGCATGTGTAACTGAGCTGAGGTATTCTGTTTATGTAATTCCTGTTTGGCATTGCCACTTGTTCTCTTTCCCTAGTAGGTCATGTATTGTTGTTCTCTGAAATGTATTTGTTTAATATTTGCAGTGTTGCCTTTTGATAGGTAGGGTCTGGTGCTTTGTGAGTCCTGGTAGTGCTGTTACGATACGGCGGGTTTGCTATGGGTTCTAAATGGGCAGTGTTTGTAGTAGTTCCTAATGTGCCTGGCGGTTGGCACTGGATTATAGTAATGTAGAAATCTTTTAGTCTTTCTTTATCCATACATTCATTAAGACGTGTTTACTAAAAGTTGGTGTATGATAACATTATGTAAATATTTATGCAAATAAGGCCACTTATGCAAATGAGGCCCCGCACCAAGTCTCCGCACATGGCCCCTTTTAAGTGGAAGATTGAATGACCTAACTGCATACTCCTTCTCTGTGATATAGATTTGGAAGGATTTTATGACCTTTAAGGGAAGGACTCAGTGTTAGATTCTCTGGGAAAGGCTTTGGACATAGGCAGCAGGCCAAGGATTCTGTGCAGGAAGGATGAAATAGGAGATATGGTGCAGGTTAGGAGAATCACACTGCAGGAATAGGACAACAGACAAGAAGCACACCTCATATCAGAACAAACTCAGACTCTGATACTTAATCCTACAGCTTCCTATCTCCACAAAGTCAGTGTTTAAGACCAGGCACACAACCATAAATTAATGGATCTGTAATGAAGAAAAAGTATCCTCACCAGTGTTTGTGTATAATCCAATATACTGAAATCCAAGGTGACATAATCCTTTCTAGTCTACAAACTAAAGAGAACATTTGTAAGGACAACAAACCTCATTGTTAGGAAAATAAATAAAAGTAAGAGAAACTAGTGCGGAAAAGCATGCGGAACATGGCTCATAGAATTCTTTCCAACCATTCTGCCTGTACTTGCGTGTGTGTTTGTATGTGCATGTGTATACCTCTATGGGGCATGTTTACTAAAGTGCGGTAAACTACTATACAGCATATGAAAAAAGGCCTTGTGGTAGCTGTATCTGCAGAACAAATGGTCAGCATCAACCCTATAGATAATGTGCAGGGAGAGTGCTTACAGCACTGTCCCACGATCCCTGCATTGGCAGGTAGAGCAGGTTGCCCTGAGATAAACGCTGAGAGCAAGAGGAGGACAGAACAAGAAATTGTCCTATTTTCCCCACTTGAGGTGACAAAAGTGTGATCTCCCTCCCATGCCCATGGTATCCCCACACTAGTAAACGGGTGCCAGGGCCTTGGGTATGCCAGTCCAGAGCACTGGCACCAATGATATTCCTCCTCCTCTTCATCTGCCATCCAGGGGCGGAGTGGTGGTGCTGATTTATGCTTTTCACATCAGAAGGGGGCAGGACCATCAAGGACTTCAAAGCATGCAGGAGTTGCAAAGATCCCACACTTTTGTTTTTTCAATGACTACATCGCCACTGCCACTGCTGCTGCTGCTGCCAAAGATGGAAAGTCAGTGAGAAGTGGCAGTGATGCTGGTGATGAGGGATGACGCTGCCACCACAGACCCGGCATGACACCTCTGTCCCCTATCCTCTGGACCCACCTCCTAGTCTAGGTTCCCCAGCTATGTCCCAGTTATGCTGGGCTAGGGCTATTCTGCCCCTTAAGAAGAACATGAGATCTCTTCAGACACCCTCCCCTTTACCTCAGCATTCCTTGGGTGAGTACCTGCCTCTGCTGGGGCCATCTCCTAGGAAAGGAAATCCATGTCTGCTGTTACTTGCCTGCCCTCTGCTATACCTCATACGTGAAGGGCTGGAGGCTCAGGAACTAGTTCATAACTCTAGCATTAGTCTCTTTGTTTCAGGCTATCCACTTTTGTTTTGGATGTGTGAATAAATATGTGGATAAAGGTGAGCCAGTTGATATCTGGATTTTCAGAGAGCCTTTGACAGCGTACCTCATGAGAACCTCTTGAGGAAATTAAAAAATATAGAAACATGATGGCAGAAAAAGACCATATGGCCTACCCTTTCATACACTATAGTCCCTTTTTTCCCTTTAGTGATGTTCTGTATTTGTCCCATGCTTTCTTGAATTCAGATACTGTCATGGTCTCTATTGCTTCCACTTGGAGACTAATTCCAGGCATCTACCACTCTTTCCATAAAGAGATATTTCCGCATATTACTCCTGAGTATATCCCCTTCCAACTTAATCCTATGCCCCCCTCATTGCAGAATTTTCTTTAAATTGAAAGAGGCCATCCTTCTATGCATTTATGCCACAAAGGTATTTAAACGTCTCTATCATATCTCCTGTCTCCTGCCTTTTCTCCAAAGTACACATATTGAGATCTTTAAGTCTGTCCCCTTATGTCTTAAGATGAAGCCCACCGTCTGTTTATATCCATTTGAAGGTGTGATCTCCATAATTGCACCAAAGACTTATACAGAGGCACTATCACTTCCTTCCTGCTGGCCATTGCTCTCCCTAAGCATCCTTCTGGCTTTTGCTGTCATCTTTCTACCTGTTTAGCCACCATAAGATCATCCTAAGCAATCATGACCAGATCTTGCTTTAATTTCATGGACAGAAGAACTTCATCTCCCTTTACTGTACCGCTCCCTTAGATTCTTGCAGCCCAAATGCATGATCCTACATTTTTTAGCTTTAAAGGCCAGCTGCAAAATTCTCAACCATTTTTCAAGCTTCACTAGATCCCTCTTCATGTTATCTACCCCTTCCTGGGTGTCTGCTCTGTTGCAGATTTTGGTATCATCATCCTTCAGCAGTAATCTACTTTATTTATTTTTCCAAAAAGATTTATGAGCTAAATACTAATAAATAAATAAATGTTCTAGGGCCCACTTCAATATTTACAATGCTGCTCTTTTCTGGGTGGGCTCCTTGTGTGAATTTTGAAAGCTGATGCTGTTACGGTAGCTTTTCACTCTAGGTTCTGAGTAATTTTCTAAGGTTTTGCATTTCCTCACAATAAGGATCATTTGAAATCATTTAGGGATATGTTTACTAAATGGCCGCAAGGAAGCCTGGGTGTCATTGCACGTTCTCGGCACACCTAATGCTGTGATAATGCTGCTTTAATGACCGTTAAAGGCTCTAGCAACATTAAGGGCACATTAGACGGATAGTGGGCGTTAATGGGGTGGAGAGTGGGCATCAACAGCATGCACTTCCTTAATGCCGGTTGCACAATGTATTTCAAAGGCGTTTAATTCTGAGAACCTTAACGCAAATGAAAACTTTGCGGAAAGGCTGTTGTCTGAGGGGAGAGAGCCTATTTTAATGTGTGCAATGTGGTACACAGACAGGGGAGACCAAGGTAGTGATAGTAGTGGTCCATTAGCAGCAACAGCATGGTTCTCTATTATGGCAGGGCACTAGACAGATGTTGCCAATGTGGCAAAGGAGATGTCACATGGGTGCTGCTATTTGGTAAAGGAGGTGTCAAGCGGGTTCCATTGTGGGGCCTGCAGGTCCAGGAGGGTGACAGGGCAGCTACCTAAGATGCACATATAAGATGCATGATTTGACATTACAATGACAGTGGGATCACACAGACATGAATGCTGCCAGCACCACTGCTACTATGCTACCATGTCAGTGCTGTGTGAGTGTGGGGGTTGAGGTGCAGTGTAGTTAGCATGCAGCTGGAAAGAGTGGTGTTCTGGTGGGGTGTGACAGGTGCCATCTTGCAGTTGTTACTGTCAGTGGGATGCCAAGCATGGTGGGAGCAGGCACACTGGAGCACATACCCCCTCCTGAGTGCTATGGCACCAACACCTGTACCAACAGCCTCTGTGGTAGGGGGGCCGGAGAGCCACGGTGTAACTATCGCTCAGGCTAATGAACCTTTGCCTCTCTCCACAACTCCCCCATTACCTCTCTCATCTCCTATTTCCCTGTTACAAGGGTTGCAGAGCAGAGATGGCATCTATCTGTCCAAGAAAGGTCAACGCGTCTTCAGTAGTAGACTGACTAATCTATTGAAGAGGGCTTTAAACTAGATTCGTTGGGGATGGGTGAAGAAAGCCCCCAGGTAGGTGAAAGCCCCCAGGTAGGTGATACATTAAATACCTTTATGGAAATGGGTAACAGGTAGTGTGTATAAATGCCCCTCCTGTATGTTCTCCCCTGTCAAATTGTGATGCATGACTGGCTGCAGATGTATGATGTTTCAGTGTGACCTATATGCCAGGTACAAATGGCTGCTGCATGTGCTGGGATAATAGGGTGGAAGGTGTTAGGCCCTCCCCGTATGTACGGTGCTCCTTTCCTCTCTTGCACAGTGGAGGAGGGGGGGCAATCCACCTCTCTGATGGACTGCCCCCCCTCCCGGTGCTGTACACCTGTTCAGTGCTCTACTATGTCCAGGACTGTGACTGTCATGGACCCAGCCCCAGGTACCTGTCACAGACACCCTGTAGAGACCTTGCCAGGTTTTGCTGGTGGTGTGGCCCCAAGTTGCCTGTGTTGGGGCATACGTGTTCTCAGGACATAGGTCCCCCCCATCCCATCCATGGCCAGCATGTGCTGGGCCGTGAACTGTACGTGTGCTGCATATCTCAGACCAACCTGTGTGTGGATGGACAGTGTCCAGCATTTCAGGCAGTCCAAGCAGGTAGATGGGACCAAGCCTTTCTGTGAGCTGCTGCTCCAGGGGTGACAGGGTTAGGACAAAGGGGGCACCCCCATCGGTGCCCATGGCATGTCGCCTCTCCGCCACCATGTGTGCACGAACATCACAAAATCTTTTATGAGGCTGTCCAGGTCCCTGGGTGGGCCCCTGGCCTGCATTACGGCTTCCTGTACCTCCTCCCACACATGTATGTGTGTCCCCACCATGGTTCTGGAGCTCAACCGCATATAGAGCACCTCATAGCACTCCAGCACACTGGCCAGCAGGATGTGGTTCTCTTGCTGGCTGAATCTAACTGTTCTCTTCTGTTCCTCCACTGGCATTGGGACATGCCTCCGATTGGCAATGGGTGGCCTCTCGGGCTGCCCCTGTGTGGTCTGGGACACACCCGATGGCCCTGCAGCCACCACCTCAGGCCGATCCATCCCTGCCGCCCCTGTGGACCGCTGTTCAGGGGTTTCCCCCTCATCCCCTTCTGCCATGGGCTGTCGCTCCATCTCCCTGCTCCCTGTGGCCTCTTCCTCCCTGTCACACATTCCCACCTCTCCCAGTCCTTGCCTACTATTCCCTCCCCTACTGATTGCTTGCCCTCCTCTCCCTCTCCCCTGCTCCCCTGCTCCCCTCCTCTCCCTCTCCCCTGCTCCTCCCCTCACCTCTCTTCCTCTCCTCTCCTCCTCTCCCTCTCCACTGCTCCTCTCCACTCCTCCTCTCCCTCTCCACTGCACCTCCTCTCACCTCCTCACCCCACCTCCTCACCCTCACGCCTGCTCCTCACCACACCTCCTCTCCCACACACCTACTGCTCACCTCACCTTTCCTGTCCTCTCCACACCTGCTATCACCCTGACCGAAAGCTCTCCACGTCTGCTCTTCACCTCACCTACACAAAACCCTCGGCATTTATCACATGTGGTGAACTTTTTATGTGTTTTGCTCAGGGGCGCGGGGTTACGCGCATTGCGCATGCGCTGCAGCACGGGTGTGCAGTATGCACATGTGCTGCGGCATGTGTGTGTGGTGACACATGCATGCCACTCGTGCATGCACAGTGGCACATGCGCTGCACGCATTGCGCATGCACCATGCTAGGGGCTGCTGTATGAGGGGCACTCCGCACATGCCGCCCGTGATTAGGTGCCCATGCAGCGGACGGTGCCCCCAAACGTCGCGTGCACATGGCCCCATGTCTGCAGACTGCATACGCCGTATGCGTGCACAGAGCCCCACGCAACATATGCACACGCGTCATGGTCAGATCTGACATGCATGCACAACATGCACAGACACCGCATTTGCGGCGCTGTGCATGTGCAATGCATGCACTGGATGAAAGGTACTTATCTGTGATGCAAAAAAAAAGTCACAGGCATGAATAAAACGGAAAGACAGAGTCCTTTATTAAACCAACGGCCGCCCGACACAGGCCGTGTTTCGTACCCTTTGTCAGGGGCTAGCCAGGCAAGAAACTAAAAACATAAACATATTTATCATTAAAAATGATAAAAGAACAGACAAACTAAGCATATAATTAAGACATTACATACACTAATATTAAAAGTCATAAAACAATAAATATATAGAGCAATGTTTGTCGAGGGGGGGCCAATGTGTCAATGTAATCCCAAAGTTGGGTTTGGATTACTTTTTTGATTAGTTTGGCCATGAAGGGTATGCTCGATATGGGTCTGTATGAATTGGGTGATGATTTGTCTAGGTTGCTATTTTTGAGGGTTGGTCATATTTGTACATGTTTAAGGGATGGTGGTAAGTACCCTTTTTCAAGGGATAGGTTGATCATTGGAAGGATGAAAGGCGATAGTATTGGTAGGGTCTTTTTCATCCAGTCTACTGGACATGGGTCTAGGTAGGAAGTAGTTGTGTTTATGTTAGAGATTATAGTCTTGAGTGTGTCCTTGGATATCTGTTGGAAATCCGACCAGTTATCAGTCAGGTCAGGGTTTGCTTCATTGTGTGTTGTAGGGGGTGTTGCCTGCAGTTTTGTTTTGTTCATGTAGTAGTGAGCTAGTGTCTGTGGTGATATTTATTTATTTTATTTATTTAACATTTCTTATATACAGCACTATTGTCATCAGCGCGGTTTATATGGAACAGAACATATACATACAGGATAACTGTAGTGCATTTTACAAGTAACAGGGGTTTGAGAACTTGGAAGAAACAAGGTAAACTCTATAAACCATATACAATAAACTATATACATTAATCACAGTCGAAATTCTCTAGATCTGAACATGGCGTGACTATTTCTCTTGGGAAGGTTTATACTGGAAAATAACTTAAGAATAGGTAGTGCTTGAGACTTTTCCTGAATTGTGTTAGACTGGTTATGGCTCTCAATTCTGGTGGGAGGGCATTCCATGCTACTGGGGCATGAATGCTAAAGGCTCTTTTAGATGTTTCCTTAGTGTATCTGACTGTTTTTTCGGGACGATTAAGGTATTTATTGCTGCTGATCTTCTGGCTCTGTTGAGGGTCTGGGTGTGTAGTAGGTTGGTGATGGTTGAGGGTGCTTGATTGTTTAAGGCTTTGAAAGTGGTGATTATGATCTTGTGTTGGATTCTTGCATTGGTTGGTAGTCAGTGGAGTCTTTTCAGGATTGGAGTTATGTGGTCTGCCTTTGATATTCCTTCAAGTACTCTGGCAGCGGTATTCATCGCCAATTGGAGAGGATTTAAAGTTGATCGAGGGAGACCGTATAGAATTGCATTTGCGAAATAGAGGTGTGGCATCACCAAGGCTTGGTAGACGGTTCTGAAGTCTGTGGGTTCCAGTAGAGGTCTTAAGTGGCGTAGTGTGCATATCTTGTGATATATTAGTTTCGTTATATTTTTTATGTGAGTTTTCATATTGAGACGCTGGTCAAGGGTGATGCCTAGGTATCGTATAGTAGGTTTTACTGTCAATTCCTTGTCCTTTATCTTTAATGTAGTAGGGGGTGTGAAGTTTTGGTTCTTCGTGATAAACATAACATCGGTCTTACTGTGGTTGATTCTTAAGTTCTGTGTGAGGAGCCAGTCTTCTACTGATTCGAAGCATTTTATAAGTGGCGTAAAATCAGGATGGTTGATGGAGAATGGCATGTATAGGAGAATGTCGTCTGCATAGGCTAAACAGGTAACGTTAAAAGAACAGATGAGGTCACAGATAGGTTGCATGTAAATGTTAAACATTAATGCTGAAAGAGAGGAGCCTTGCAGTACCCCTTGATCTTGCAGAAATGGGTCTGATGTTCTTTCGTCAATCCTTACCTGTTGCCATCGGTTAGATAGGTAGGATTTACACCAGTTCAGTGCGGAGCCATGTATTCCCTTTTCCTTAAGGCGATCGATAAGTATTTGATAACTTACTGAGTCGAACGCAGCCGAGATGTCCATGAATATAAGGATGAATCCTTGCCGGATATTATCTATTCCAGTGATTAATGTATTGAATAGAGTGATGAGGAGGGTTTCTACTCCATGAGCTTCCCTAAAGCCATGTTGGGCCGGATCAAGCAGAGCTTCAGTGTCTATATGTTGTTGTATTTTACGTTGGACCACTTTTTCAATTATTTTGGCTAACAGTGGGATGCTGGATATTGGCCTGTATGATTCTACTCTTAGGGGGTCCATTTTATTGTTCTTCAGTAATGGTCTAATGGAGGTTTGTTTTAGGCTCTGAGGAAAGGTTCCAGATGAAAATGATTGTTCTAGGATTTTATGTATGAAGAAGCTTACTTCGCATCTGAACTCTCTTATCCCGGCTGCTGGACATGGATCATTTGATGCAGTGGTAGCGTTGATTGAGGCGATAGTGTTTTCAATATCTTTAGTTGATATCATGTTAAACTTGGTCAATGTGGATGACTGTGACAGCTTGGATATGCTAGTTGACCCAGTGGTGCAGGGGTTATTAATTGTTTTCATCATTTTTGATTTTAAGTAGTTAGCATAGTCTTGAGGGTGTATTTGTGTGTGTTGAGGAGTTGGTTCCTTTGCCAGTGTTTTTACAATATTGAAGAGATCATGATGTTTATTTACCGATTGCTTTAGGAGATTTGTATGGAATTGTTTCCTTCTATCAGCTATTTCTTGGTGATGCTTTCTTAGGTACGAGCAGTAAGCTGTGTAGGCTTCAGTAGTACGGGATCGTCTCCATCATTTCTCAAGTCTGCGAAGATGGAGGAGAGATGTTCTTAGCTCGTTAGAATACCAAGCTACATGTGTTCAATGATTGGACTTTCTTGACATATTCGATAGTTGAGAGTTGGCTCTGAGGGTGTTATCCCAGGTGTTGATTAGGTTATCCAGTTCACGTTTAGAGGTGTGTAGCATTGGGAGAATATTCTTAAGAACATCCTCTCTATCAAAGGGGCGGAACCTCCTAACTGTTGGTTTGGCGGGGGTGGAATTGGAGTTAAGGGTATTGAAGGAGTTGGGTATTTGGAATATGATCAGGCTATGGTCAGACCATGGTACTGGTGTTATGGAAAGTGCATAATTGTGGTCTGCTTCCGTGGATGTTTGTGGTACGAAGATCAGGTCAAGTGTATTTCCCATAGCATGAGTAGGCTCTCTGACTATCTGGTTGTATCCAAGGTTGTCAAGCACTTCCAGAAATGCTGCGATTTGTGTGTCATGTAGGGAGGGGAGGTTGAAGTCTCCTAATATCCAACTAGATATTCATGTTTTTTCTTTGTTGCAGGCCAGGTCGACTATTGTTGACAGATCATCGGCTGATGTTGTTGGAGCTCTATAGACTAAGTTGATTGAGTGTTCGTTGTTTGATATAGTTAGTGTGTTTAGGTGGGTTGTGCTGATATTGTTGGCCATCTGAAATTGTAGCTGGCTTTTTGAGATGGTGAGTACTCCACCTCCTCTTTGGTTGTTCCTGTGGCACGTGTAGATTGAGAAGCCGGGGGGTAGCATCTGGTTGAGAATGACGTTGTCACAGTCAGATAGCCAGGTTTCTGTGATCATCAAGATGTCAAGGTCATGCGTTGTTATGAGGTCAGTGATCAATGGCCATTTTGTGCGGATGGATCTGATGTTGATGAGGGCGCATCGCAATGGTCGTTGGTGCTGTTGCTTAGGTTGAGGTTTTTTGGTAAGTTGAAGGGCGATGTGTAGTAAATGTGGGTGGGGTGTATGTATAGGTTTTGTTGGGTGTGTTTGGGTCTTGTTTGACCATCTCTTCCAGTTGTTCCTTAATATTGGTATAGAGTTTTGGCCACTGTTAAAGGCGTTTGAGTATCCAGATAGTGCAAGGAGGAGATAGGTGATGGTGAGGGTTATGAATGTGTGCATCTTTAAGGGTGACATTGTGTATCAAGGGAAAGGGAGGAGTACTTGCAGCAAATATGGTAGGGAATGCTGAGAATACTGGCAGCAATAATAGCAGTGTACAAATCACAGTATTAGTTGAGGTGGTGGCAGTATTGGCAGTACTGACAAGGAAATTACTGTCTGTAATAAAGACAGCACTGGTAAATACTGGCAGTACTGGCAAATAGGATATTGGCAGTAATAATAACAATATATAGATGACAATGATGGGTTGAGATAGTGATAGGGAGTGTTGGCACTGGGAAAGTATTGGCAACACTAATAACAATGGGATTGTAACAATAGTAACACTGTAGAGCAGTAGTAGCAATTTTTTAACTAACAGTGATGGCTAATGTAAGTTAGCAGTATTGTTGCAATATTGTTGCTATAAGGCAGTGAGGAGCAACAAGATTAGTGGAGCTAGTAGTAACAAGTTGTTGGCAGGCTTAATTAGAGGAAGTCTGCTCTAAGACCGAGGCAAGTGTAAATGGAGGTAGCATGAACTTGTACTATATACACTACCTGGCATTGAGCAGAACATATTGTTACATGCTAAGTGGTTATAAGACTTTGTAAAGGCAAAGTGTCTACACATGCTAATACATGCTATGAAAAATCGCTTTTTTAAGTCCAACACCGTGTTATACTATGGGTTGTCAAACCTTATCATGGGCCGAGTTGTTGGTTGTGAGTTGCTGGATAGTGTCACCGTTCAGGGTTCTGGATCTGTAAGTGTCGTCGTTTTCGCTAATTTTCAGACATTTGGCAGTGTCCGATTCGCAGAGTTGATTGTGAGTTTTTTTCCAGATTAGCCAGTATCGACGAGGGTGCCCGTGTCCGGTGGGTAATTGTGTAATATGCCAGTTTGGCTGCTTCTGGTGTTTTATTATGGCGCCCCGCCTAAGGGCCACGCCAAAGGTCCCTCTGGCGCGGGCCCGCCCGACCGGCGATGCTTTTTAAACTTGGGCCTCGTGCCCCGATTGGGCCGTTAAGCAGGGGGAGGACTCTGGAGCGTTGCTCCGGCCCGCTCTATCCCCGATTGGGAGAGCTCTGGAAGAGGGCCGGAGGATGAATGAAGAGGCCGATCGCCCGACCGGCGATGCTCTTTAAACTTGTGCCTCGTGCCCCGATTGGGCCGTTAAGCAGTGGGAGGACTCTGGAGCGTTGCTCCGGCCCGCTCTATCCCCGATTGGGAGAGCTCTGGAAGAGGGCCGGAGGATGAATGAAGAGGCTGATCGCCCAATCGGCGATGCTCTTTAAACTTGTGCCTCGTGCCCCGATTGGGCCGTTAAGCAGAGGGAGGACTCTGGAGCGTTGCTCCGGCCCGCTCTATCCCCGATTGGGAGAGCTCTGGAAGAGGGCCGGAGGATTTATTTTATTTATTTATTTATTTTTAGTTTCTTATACAGTATACCGCACATTTAGGATCAGCGCGGTTCACAGGGAACAATAACAAAACCAGAACAACAGGCTGTTCGGTATTACATATAACAGGGGTAAGAACTGGGATATGTAGTCTGTTAAATAGATAACATAATCGAACTATGTACATGATTTAGCATGGTTGTTGGGCGAGAATGAAGAGAATAAGAGAGAAAGAAATAATGGAAGGATAAGTGGATGACTGAAGAGGCCGATCGCACGACCGGCGATGCTCTTTAAACTAGGGCCTCGTGCCCCGATTGGGCCGTTAAGCAGGGGCAGGACTCTGGAGCGTTGCTCCGGCCCGCTCTATCCCTGATTGGGAGAGCTCTGGAAGAGGGCCGGAGGATGAATGAAGAGGCCGATCGCCCGACCGGCGATGCTCTTTAAACTTGGGCCTCATGCCCCGATTGGGCCGTTAAGCAGGGGGAGGACTCTGGAGCGTTGCTCCGGCCCGCTCTATCCCCGATTGGGAGAGCTCTGGAAGAGGGCCGGAGGATGAATGAAGAGGCCGATCGCCCGACCGGCGATGCTCTTTAAACTTGGGCCTCATGCCCCGATTGGGCCGTTAAGCAGGGGGAGGACTCTGGAGCGTTGCTCCGGCCCGCTCTATCCCCGATTGGGAGAGCTCTGGAAGAGGGCCGGAGGATGAATGAAGAGGCCGATCGCCCGACCGGCGATGCTCTTTAAACTTGTGCCTCATGCCCCGATTGGGCCGTTAAGCAGGGGGAGGACTCTGGAGCGTTGCTCCGGCCCGCTCTATCCCCGATTGGGAGAGCTCTGGAAGAGGGCTGGAGGATGATCGTTTCATTTGTGTTGTATGCTTTGTTTGTTAAGTTTTGTATGATACTAAACAATTCTCTAGGCCGATTGATGGACTTAGCTAGTAAGTTGGAGTAGTGGTTTTTCTTAGCACTATCTGTTGTCTCCTTGTATATGTTGAGAGCATTTATGTATTTCTCATGGTTTGTTAGGGATTTTGTTCATCGCCATTTTTGTTCTTCTTTTCGTAGTTTTCTTTTCATTAGTTTCAGTGTGGTGTTGAACCAGGGAGCATCTTTGTTTTTAGTCTTGTTATCTTTACTATTTGAGTGTGTTGGGATTAATTTGCATGTTGCAGCTTGAGTGATTGTTTTGTGCCAGTTGTCAACTGATTCTTCAAGATTTGCTGGCGTGAGTGATAGGTGCAGAATTATTTGGTCAAGGAATTCTTCCTCATTGAATTTCTTGAATCTGTTTTTTAGGGATTGTTGTGATCTTCTTGCTTGGGTGTTGTCTATGGAGTTGATACCGAATTTTAGGAGGTGGTGGTCCGACCATGGGACAGGTATGGATTCAAGCAAAGTGGAGTTGAATAGGCTTTGGAGGGAGTTCGGTAGGAAGACGAGGTCTAGTGTTTTGCCTTTGATGTGGGTTTGTTTGTCTATTATTTGGTGGAAGTCCATGTCGGCTATAGAGTATAGGAAGTATGTTGAGTGTGTGTTGGGTAGTGAGGGGAGGTTAAAGTCGCCCATCACTGGATTTGTGTCTGTGGAGGAGCACAGTAATTCGATTAAGGTGTCAGTGTTGTCTGAGCATTGTTCTGGTGGTCTATATACTAGACAGTCTTATGTGTCTTATTTTTAGGGTAAGAGTATCCATGTTGCTGATGTTGCTAGAGGATAGTAGTCTTGCGTTGAGGTCTTTTTTTGTTATGATGAGTACACCTCCCCTCTTTTATGGGTTCTGTGAGTGTGGAAAATCTCATATTCTTTTGTCTTTAATTGGTTGATATAGACCAAATCAGTGTCAGAGGGCCAGGTTTCTGTTACACAAACTATGTCCAGATTTTGGTCATTGAGGAGGTTTGTGAAGATAGGGAGTTTATTTCTCATTGACCTTGCATTGATTAGGTAACATGACAGGGTGTTGTGTTTCAATGCATGGGATTGTGGGGTCATATGAGGGTCTGGTGTTAAATTTATGTTGATAAGTCTAGAGTATTTATATATGTGATTGTGTCCAGTGTTGTGTACTGATATGGTGACATTGTTGCGTATTGTTCTTTGTATTATGGGGCTTGGTCTGTAGTTTTTGTTTTTTAGGCTATTTTTTAAGGCTATGAGGGTGAGGAGTATGATGCAGATGCATATTTTCCTAATGAAGGAAGGTGTTGGGGGTGGCATATTCTCAGGTTTCATAAGAACATAAGATATGCCATACTGGGTCAGACCAAGGTCCATCAAGCCCAGTATCCTGTTTCAGTGGTGTTTTGTGGATTTCGTTTGTTGCTGGATTGTTGCATTCAGGGCTGGTTAGGCGGTATGTTAAGTATCAAGGCATGGTGTTAGTGGAGCTATGAGTGTCTACAATGATTTGTGTATTAATGCTTCTTGTGGGAAAAGTTGTTTAGGTAGCACAATCATTAGTTGCTATATGCAGTTTTAAGTATTCTGAATTCTGAATGTGGTCTCTAGGTTTGCAGGGTCTACCCATGACTCCTTTATCCTGCATCACTCAGCACTATTCGGACAGTTTGAGGCTGGGCAATATGGGCAATACTGCTGGGTGGGTATTTCTTTGCTCAGACGTGCACATGGTGTTCCTCTGGGTACACGTAGGCGCACATGTCTGTGTTTGCATGGTGTCCCCAGTTGTGTTTGTGTGTCGTTTGTGTGTGTGTCCGGGGGGGGGGCACTTCCCTTCACGGTTGTTTTTGGTACGGTGTTTTGTGTTGGTTGCACCTTCACCTCTGACATATCTGGCTATTTCACATGTGTGCTTTGTGTGGGCATAGTACAGGACACATGTATGCTCCATGTATATTCAACAGTATATTGTTGTGTCTGACATCCTCTTGGGGCAGCTCAGGGACCTTTTCCTGTTTCAACCCATGTGTGTGGGCAGTCTCATGGCCATCACATGCTTGCAAATGTGTGCATCACTAACCTTGTCAAAGGTGCATTGCCATGTGTGTGGCTGAGGATCTTGCAGCCGGCACTACTACATTTCTGCTACGGGTGTTTAGGTATATATTATTGTGGGTTACAGCTGAGGTGGTTTGCACACCTTACCCCCACCCCACATGTTCATGGGAGACCTGTCTGTGCTGTTGGTTTGCATGTACATGCTTGTGTGCATGTGTGTGTGGCTGAGCCTCTGCTTTACCTTTCTACTATTTCTCTACAGGTGATGCAGGATATGGGTGTCGTCCCTGGTTGCTGACCCCTGTGCGTCTGCCACAGACACGTGCAGAGAGGAGGTACAATGAGGCCCATGCCTCCAGCTGCTCAGTCATCGAGCGCACCTTTGGCATTTTGAAAAGTCGCTTCAGGTATCTGGATAGAACTGGCGGGGCCTTACAATACAAACCCATGACTGTGGCAAAGATTATTCTGGCCTGTTGCATACTGCACAACATTGCTCTCAGGCATGATCTCCCAGTCCAAATTAATGAGGATCTGGAAAATGATCCTACGTGCCATCCTATATGTAGCCATGGTGACACACGTGAGAGCACGGCAGCCAGATGCCAGCTGATTGTGGCGGTCTTCTCATGTAAGTACTGCATATGTTGGATATTACATTAGTATCTAGACATAAGTACTATTACTACTGTTGAACATTTGTATAGCCATACCAGTCATATGCAACACTATACAGACATATGGGGGACATTCCCTGCCCATCAGAGCATTCAGGATAGTCCAGGGGGAATACAGGCAGGGTGTTTCGGGGATAACTGTGGATGCATGGGGGACAGATGAGACTGGATTGCCTGCCCTAGGTGGGTACGTTACCGTACATGGGAACTTGGTCGGGGATTGGGGACGGTGGTTGGCGATCACACAGAGGTTGTTGGTTGTAGCTGTGGGTACAGCATGGTACACGGAGTGTGGTGTGTGGTCAGCAGTAGGAAAGCAGGATGTAGGTGGCGCCATTTGCCTAGACGTGTGCATGCCACAATGGGGGATATTGGCGCATTGGTCACATAACATACACTGATTGGCACAGACTGCATTACATGTTTGTGTACAGTGCTGTGTATGACTAGCAACAATATGTACATGCTCAGTGGTAGTAGTATTGGCAGGGGTTAATATTCTGGAGGGGAGGTACAGAGTACACACACAGGTACTGCATCATTTGCTCAGCAGGGTAACCTACACCTGGATGCATACACGGATTGTGAGCCAGTGAGGTGATTTGACAGAAGCAGTATTATGGTCATGGTGCGGCCGGCAGATGATGAGCCATGCAGGGGCATGTTGGTTGGTGTGGGGCAGTCACAGCCGATTCAAGGGAATAACAGCAAGGTTACAGTTAGCAGATCGGAGGGGTGACTGAGGGGTTCATTCATGTTTTAGTTGTGTGTTAAGGGAGGATGGGGGGATATTGCTCATGTTATCTGGAATGACACTGCATGTCCTAGCTACATGATGTGTATGTGTGGGGGAGGAGAGGGAGGGGTCACAGACAACCCATGCATTGCGTATCAACATGCAGCAATGTGTTGCAACCTATACACAGACACCTAATATGGGGGCAGGGTTTACGGAGAGAGCTTAGATGTTGGGTCGTGGCCAGGTTCCATTTCAGGCAGTGTGGATACATCAGGCCAGCATTGTCAGACATGCAAACATAGCCCAGGGTCTGGATTGGCAGGGGCTGTTCAGGGATGTTGGGATATATTTGGCACTCATCAGCATACAGTTGGCACTAAGCAGCAGGGGATCAGATAGCCCCAACATGGCATTTGGTATGGAGCTCTGGAACATGCAGACACAAGACATATCCCTGTGTTCCAACATATGGGTGCAGGCATGCAGGGGAGGTGGGACCATTACAATACACACTGAAGGATTGACAGGTGAGATATGGGGTGCAGGGGGTTGGTACGGAGACAGTGTGGACATGCGAGGACAGTATATCAGGGTGACAGGTGTGGTCAGCAGTGTCTGGGGAAGCAGAGAGGTGATGAAATGGGGCGTATAGGGTACAGGACCTTTAATTTTCGCATTAACATGTCATTGGGGAATTTGGCAGGGGAAATTCTGTACAGTGTAATGGACAAAAGCCAGACTGAAATGGTTTGGGGGGCAGGAGGGGTGATGATGTGATGGTGCTGTGTGTGTTACACAGCATAAAAACATGACCTATGTATGTTTCTGGTGTATTTATCCCTCGACAGGATATGTTGTATGACCTCCCTGGTGCTGTTGTTCACTGGCAGTTGTTTGTACCCCACTCAAAGTGCAGGAGAATGGATAGATGGACATACAGGTACATGCTGTGTGGGGACAGTCAGCCACAGATCATGTCTGGGGTCATCTGTCCAATGCACATATGTTGTGGTTCACCTCTTTGGTCTGCACCCCCATACCCCATATGTTATTGTCATCACACACAGACACATGTGTTCCTGCCCAGCTCATCTGCTCCAGCACTTTTTCTGGAACACATCCCAGAGAGCTGCGTGTGTCCACACGTCCTAGGTGTTCTGGTGGTGGGCCGCACGTACACCCCTCCGTGACATTGCAACATCAGCGAAATGCTGTGTAGCATTGCTTCGGCTAAGAGCTATCGCCACTGATCTCAAGTTGTCCACAGACAGACCATTTGCTATTGGTGGCATGCTCACCTTAACATACTGTGTGTGTGTGTGTGTGTGTTTTTCTAGCGTGGGTGTGTAAAGGTACAGTGTGCATACAGTTTGTATTATCATGTGGTGGGTGGTGTTTTAACACCTGTGGAGGGTTGGGGACTCTGCTATCTGTAACCTATAGCTGTTGACATTGTGCGCATGTGTTTTGTGTTGTGACCTGATCTATCTCTTGTGTGCCCTCAGAACACTATCCATCAGCATTTCAGTATCACAGATGACACCATAATTTGGGCATGCGCCAACGGCAGCTGGAGATGGGGATATGGTGATTCTATACATTCCTCTGGCATCTTCTGTATTCACTGTGACATGGTATTGCTTTTTCCTGCCTCAGACAGTCCCTAGCAGACACGTTCTGCAGATAGACGGTAGGTTGCATCTTGGATTTTTTGGAAATGACATCATCCGTTCTCTGCTTGCATTTTGTTGTGTTTTTCAGGGAGTTATCCTGTGGGGTCACTATGCACCAACACTGATGGACATGGGGTGGAGCAGTGAGGCACCTGTGTGACATGTGCATGGACATGACCATATCTATAGGACACCCTCGTGTATGGTTCAATGGCCACATTTCCACAACATGCACTGTGTTATGTGTTGTGCTAATTTCATGTTTGCATGTCTGGCGTTGCATTCTATACATATTGCTGTCTGCCTACCTGCAATGTTCCCTGGTGTTTTGTGCAACATACCTTGACAGTGTTTCTCCTTCTTCTGGTACAGGGCAGAGCACACACACTGCACATAGACTACACTGCATCTACAGGCACCATCACCCAAGTGACAACAGGACCATGCAGCTGTCCCTGGGATATGGTGGCATAGGATGGCTGACCTCTGCGTGTGACCCAATGTCAATGATGGACATTGATGTTGGACTGCTACACTGGGCATAGGCGGCCTGTCCTACACAATGTTGCTGCCGGGCTCTGGCTGGGTGTGGGGTTCATCGCAGGGGACATACATGACCTTTTGTGTGCGGTGGCAGATTGGGATGTACCACTTGCGTATGCAGGCCCAGGGATTTATGGACAGTGTTCACGGGACATGTTGGTTTTCAGAGGTTATTTGTGCTATGGACACTGTGTACAGGCCCCTACATGTGCAGCAGGGACTGACATACTTGCTGCATGTTGTACATCCATCTGACATTGTGTTACTGTATGTTGCCTATGTGTGTGACCTGCACCACAGGATATCCTCATCTGTTTAGTTCACCAAGAGCATACAGCCATGCGTGTGGCACAGGGGTGACATTGTATAGGTCCTCTGGTATTTGTGGGGCTACCCTGCACGTGAACATGACACTGTATTTACCACCACACCACTTTGATGTGCGCCAACATCTTCGGTCAATATTTGCCATCACCATGTGTGCTACAGTGCATGTGGGGCATCACTCTGTCATTGTTTACCGTACGCATTCCAGGTGCATGTGACTGAATATGTTGGTACACCAGGGCATGTGGAAGTGTAGCTTCTGTGCCGGTTACTGGGCCATGTTTGACCTTTCTTTCAACCTCTATGTACAGATTAGTGTGTTTGGTTAGTGTACAGACGTGCCGCTCTACATTGATTTACAGACAGCAATGCAGTCTGCACAGTCTTCTTTATCTCATGACATTCCGGGACTCACATTGCACCAGTAATTTGGCAGTGTGGTAGTGTGGGTGTGCATGTTTGTCCTTCATGGGTGCATTCCATGTGCCGTATCATATGTATATGCATACTGTCTTCACAACACCCCTTGCAGCAGACCCTCTGCATAGGGTTATCTCTGTATGTGTGATAGTTTGCGTTTTCTGTATTATCTGGGATCATGTTCCTCTTGTACCTGTTAGCATATCCGGATTTGGCATTTGCACAGTGTTGTTTTGGATGTATATGGCACTTTATTTGTTATATTACACATTATGCAACATCTGTGACGTGTATATATGTATGTGTGTGTGTGTGCCGTTGCAGAGATTTTGATACGTATGCTTTGACAGGTTTGTGCCACCTGCGTTTTGAGGGCAGATATGTTTTGGTTATACCTTCATGACTGGTGTGTATTGGGCTGTCATCATGCCCTGCCTACTGTCTACATGCACACATATGTGAAAAAGGCATTTGGGGCATGCAGCAGCATGTGGGGGGTGTGGGGATACTGCATAGTACACACCATGCACCTACTGCATATTATCTGTACTGCTTATCATCTGTGGGAGGGGGGCCCAGTAACTTGTACGCGACATATGGGTAGCTGGCCTACTCAATGTGGTTTCAGTTTGTTCACTGTAAAACAACTAGCTTCATATCATGACACACAGTATATACGATATGTCCAGTAACTTTCCAAAATAAAATATATGTCTTTAACGCACATTTGTCTCTGCTGCTGATTCAACACACTGATGCACGTATTTCTTGATTTACTGGTGATGTACATGGCCCACCTGTGCTCACATCCTTGTACAGTGGCAGCTGGCTGCCACGTCAGGGTGTTATGGGTTCCCATACACACATTCCCTTTATGGAACATATTTGCATGGTCCCTGTAGTGGTGGTTTGGGATAGTGGTTAGAGATGTGCATTGGAGCACCCTAGGTTGCAGGTTTGATTCCCACATGCTTTTTTTCCTTTTATCTTGTGCTGTGCTAACCTGACCTTGAGCTGGCTGCAGCTTCGTCAGCTCTCCTTTTCACCCTTCCATCGCTTCTTTGTACAGCACAGTGTGCCCTTTCTGCAGCCTATGTGCAACATATTAGCTATTACATAGGGCTGTTCCTTTGTACTGTCCATGTGGCTGGTATGCTTGGGTTGCTGTTGTTGAGCTGATCTGTCCCAGCTTCTGTTAGCGGGTTCAATTCTCACATGCTCCTTTTCAGTACTACTCCCCATTTTACCCTGCTACATACAGCAACCCCTGCCACCCTTTGGGTTCCTTTTCCTTGCTCTTTTGCATGTTGTTTGGACTGCCTAACACTTTATTGTGTGCGTGTATTTGTGCATATGTGGCTCTTCTACCAATTGCAGACTGTGATATGCGCTGTACACAGCTCTTCTACATTATATCATGGTTACTGTTGGGGTTGCTTTTTCCTGCCACACAGCAGGCTTTTGGTGTGGGGCCATGCAGTGTTGTTGTATGCAGCCTTTGCTGTTCGACTCATGTTGGTGGGGTAGGCATACCAGTTTTTACATTAACTTATGTGCTAGTGGTCATGGGTTCAATCCCACAGAGGGCCTCCTTTAGTCATAATGTGCAGCACAACTCCCTTTTGTGGCTGTGTCAGGCAGACATATATTGGAGATCAGTGTTTAGCACACAGACCACCCTCACCTCATTTGTGTGACCTATGGTGCCCTATACAGTGCCTTGCCTGTGCTTTTACCCTGCCCCAGTATGCACAGCAGATCATTGGGGCGGTGACCTGCAGTTGTTGTGTGGCCAGCCATTGCTATGATGGATACCATAGAGGCATAGCACAGTGGTTAGTACACTGACTTTGTAGCCAGTGGTCATGGGTTTGATTCCTGTGTGTTCTTGGTTTTTCTGCCTGTCCTACACAACTATTTTTCCTTCCTCTAACAGTCATATCTGTGCAGATGTGTGTGGCAGCATATTATAGCCTCATCACAGTTGCCAAGCATCCTTCTGTCTGTCTATCTGTCTCTGCCTGCTGTGTGGTGTCATTCCCTAATGTGCAGACTACTGCCCCATGTTCTGCGCTGTGACCCTTTTCTGCATTGCAGCTCTTCATGATTGCCTCTCATGTGTATGCTCAGCATGGCACTGCTACTCCTCTGTCCTCCTGTTATGCTGCCACCTCTACCTGCTCTGGTGGACACACATTCGCATCCTCTGCCACACACTCTCATGTTGGCACTTTACATTACCATCACTCTATGCATCAGTCCAGCTGCCTCCGATATGTTTCTGCACTTTTCCAGCTGCCACATGAGCTGCATGCAGATTTGACAGGTCCATCAGCTATGCCATGTGATACCCTCCAGATGTTGTTGTTTGGCTTTCCTTGGTACTCTGTGGAGTGGTAGGGTTACATCTGTGTTTGGGCCATACATTTTGTGCTATCAACTTGGGACTCCTTACTGCCACTGGCCACCTTTTCAGGTGTCACCTTGCCCTTCTTTGGGCATCTTTCGATGCACCTTAGTTTGTACCAGCTCATGGGGCACCTTATATGGTGCCTTGGAGGGTGGCAAACTACAGCACATCATAGGGCGCCTTGGGGTGGGAGCCCTAATATGCGCATCAGGTTACTGCACTGCAGCATAGGTTTTTCAATTGGCGGCACACACTGTTCAGATGTGTCCGTTACACACATAAGAAGGAATTGTCTTGGACTGCCATATTGTATGCACCCAGAGGGATTGAACTCATGACCGCTGTCTCGGCAAGCAGTGTATTAACCAGTGTACTACACCTCTGTAGCTATTATCACAGTGCTTCTACATACTTAGGCTTACGGTGCACAAATGTACAGCGCCACACACTATCGCACAAATATGGCAAGGCCCCCTCTATCGTGCGATACATGGCTTAACGCCAGAATGCCTTCTTCCTTATATGGGATTCTTCACGTTAGCACTACAACTAGCGCCGGTAACATTAAGACGGTTTAGTAAACATACCCCAAAGTTTTACAGGTAGGAAATTTATGGATATGATTTTTATAGCCAAGAGTTTTACACACTTCAAAGCATGTCTGGGTATTGCAGTTGTGAATGCCACGATTGCAATCTAAGTTCTTGCTCTGGCAATGTAGTTTGATTGTCAAAGAAAAAATACAATCTGAACCATGAATGGCAGGAGAAAATCAGTCAGGTGCTTTTCATTGAAATAACTTTCCTGGCATAAAAAAACGTCACTGACCTTTTTGAAGCAACATCATTACTTGAGGCTTCCTGATCACTGAGCTTTGTGTGCATTACTATTGCAATTGTATATTGGACTAAATTCCCATCTAGAGGTACACCGTGTTTAAAAATACATATGCATGGGACTGCTAAATCTAAAATATTGCATTACAGCTTTCACAACTCGGGCTGTTAAATTGTAAATTCAGTAACATATCCTTCTTTTAGTTTAAAATAAGACAAAAATAAAGTCAAACCCCCCTCCCCCCAGCCTTTGGTTTCAGGATGCTTGCAGAGTTCTGAACATTAATAATTTGGCAAATTATTTTTGGTGCTCTAACTGATATTTTACAATTTAAAGCTGATCTTCATTCTTAGCTGATCATAATGATCAGGTACTCAAACATGGATAATTAGTCTTAACGCATTCATTAATGCTTTTCAAGTTCACATTGCTCTGCTTTTCCCTTCAAAAGGGTATTGCTTCATATCTGAATGTTTTGTGGGAGAAAATAAAATGATTAGGATTCTACTAGCTTCTGCTATTTCAGCAAACTTTGGATGTATTTATTTTGTTGGGTAGTGACTGAAAGCACAAATTTACACATAGGTAGGACATAGAAAGAGAAGCACAGTTCCTGAGTGGTAGGAACTTTGTAAGGAACAGAAATCTCAGTGGTGGGGAAGAGAGAGCACAGTCCACAGCATTATCAACCTTGGGAGGCAGACGTAAAAGCAGAAAGCCAAAGTAGCAGAAACTAGAAGAAGCCATAAGCATTTTATAATTTTCTTAATCATAAATAAGCAACTAAATCGGGGTGGCCAACTCCGGTCCTGGTGCACCACAATCCAGCATGGTTTTCATGACGTCCCTAATGAATATTCAAGAATATTTTTGTATCAAGGCCCGGAGAGGTAGCAGTCGTATTATAGTGCATTCTGCCTTAAATTGGTAAGAAGTGGCTCCAAAGATGCTGTACAGTATCAGGAGTCCCCCTTAGTTCTGCAGTCAATTTTTCCATTCGATATAAATCCCAGACCTTCACCATCCATTCCACACGAGAAGGTGCATAACACCGCTTCCAATATCAGCTGACCACCGAGTGAGCCACCAGGAGAAGACATTGAGCGAGTCGGGTAATATCGTGAGGGAGTGAATCCGAATCAAAATGTCCTAGCACACAATGTTCAACATCAAAGGGAAAGGTGGAATTTAATCTCTGGATAATACTGGTGTGGCTTATCAAGAAGAAGACCAAAGAAAGCAGCAAAGTATCTGTAAAATGCAATAAGACAAAAGGAACAGATACCAAACTGGCAGATTTTTTTCAGGTTTATTTATTTAGTATACATTTGTATACCGCTACTTCCAACGATCAGCAGCGGTTTTGATTACAGATTGGAAATTGTCAAATCATGACAGGAAATTTTTGAGGTATAAGCACATTGATTAGACAGGGAACATGGGCTATGGAGGGTTAAGTGGCTTGCCCAAGACCACAAGGAGCACCTGTGGGACTAGAAACCCCAGTCCTTCCGGCCCAAGGTTGCTGTCCTCTAGTGGGATTTGAACCACTGACCTTCCAGCCCGAAGTACCTTGCCCCAACCACTAGGCCACTCCTCCACTCCTCCTCCGGCCCCATTGATTTCAATGGGGCTGCGGCTCTGATAACGATCGCAAATCGCTACCGCGGCTTTGTAAACAAGCCCCTATGTTCTTTGATTGTGAGAAACAAATGTTTCAGATCATCTTCACTTTCAGCCAGTCATGTGGTATCATCAGCACAGCGAAGGTTGTTGATGAGTCTTCCACCAATCACACCTCTGTTGTCTTCATACAATCCTGCTTCTCTGATGATTTGTTCTGCATATAAATTAAACAGGTAGGGGGAAAGTACGATACAGACTTGTCTTACACCTTTGCTTATTTTAAACCATTCTGTTTCTCCTTGTTCCATTCGAACTGTTGCTTCTTGATCAATGTACAGATTGTGCAAGAGTACGATCAGGTGTTTTGGTATACCCATGCTTCTTAATGTGGCCCAGAGTTTCTCATGGTTTACACAGTCAAAAGCCTTGCTATAGTCGATAAAGCACAAATAGATATCCTTTTGGTATTCTTTAGTCTTTTCAAGGATCCATCTCACATCCGCAATGATGTCGCTCATTCCTCGCCCTTTCCTGAACCCTGCTTGCACGTCAGGTAGTTCTTGTTCCAGGTATGGTTGTAGTCTCTTTTGAATAATCTTCAGTAGAATCTTGCTGACATGTGGGATCATAGCGATTGTGCGATAATTTCCACAGTCAGTTGGATCACCTTTCTTTAGTATTGGTATAAACACAGATCTTTTCCAGTCAGTTGGCCATGAAGTTGTCTTCCATATTTCTTGGCAGAGCCTTGTAAGTATGGTAACAACTGCATCAGATTGCTGTAATACTTCTATGGGAATGCTATCAATGCCTGGTGCTTTGTTCTTTGATAAGGCTTTCAATGCTGCTTCAACTTCTTCTTTCATCACCAATGGTTCCCGATCATAAGGTACAGGTTGAAACGGCTGTTGGTCCACTTGACTTTTATCATATAAAAACTCTGTATATTCCTTCCACCTTTTCTTGATCTTCTCAGCATCATTCAACATAGAACCTTGAGCATCTTGTAACATTCCAATTCGAGGCTGGAACTTTTTCTTTAACTCTCGTAGCTTTAGGAAAGCCGATCTTGTTCTTCCTCTAATAGTTTCTGCTTCTATTTCCTTGCATGTGTCGTTGTAGTACTTTTCCTTGTCCTGTCTTGTTGCACGTTAGAAATCTCTGTTGAGTTCTGTTATTGTCTTTCTTTCTCCTCTGGCTTTAGCTTCTCTGCGTTTCTGGGCAATTTTCAGAGTTTCTTCCATCATCCATTTTGGCCATTTTTGCTTTTTCACCTTTTGTAGAGACTTCTCGCTTTCTTCCAACACAACCTTCTTGATGTCATTCCATAACTCTTCTGGAGCTCTGTCATTTGTATCTAAAGCAGCAAATTGATTTTGCAGGCAGTCTCTAAATTCCAGTGGTATATTCTCAAGGTTATATTTTACTGCATTCATGAGTGGTTTGCTCTTTTTCAACTTTAGCTTGAGTTTGCCTACTAGTAGTTGATGATCTGTACCACAGTCAGCTCCAGGTTTTGTCTTTGTTGATGTTATAGAACTTTTCCATCGTTGACTTCCACAGATGTAGTCAATTTGATTTTTATACAATCCATTGGGTGAAGTCCATGTGTATAGTCGCCGCTTGTGTTGATGGAAGAAGGTGTTTGAGATGAATAGGTCGTTGGTCTTGCAGAATTCTATCAGTCTTTCTCCAGCTTCATTTCTGTTGCCACGTCCATATTTTCCAACTACTTTGCCTTCTTCTTTGTTGCCAACCTTTGCGTTCCAGTCACCCATGACTATTAGGATATCCTGTTTGCATGTTCTGTCAATTTCAGCTTGTACTTGTTCATAGAACTCTTCAATTTCATTCTCTTCTGCAGCTGTTGTTGGGGCATATACTTGAATTATAGTTGTGTTGATAGGCATTCCTCATAGACGAATAGAGATTAAGCGTTCGCTGACTGCATTGTATTTCATTACAGTTCTTGCAAGTTTCTTCTTTATTATAAATGCAACACCATTTCTTCTTTGTCTTTCATTTCCAGCATAGTAGACCATGTGAGCATCTGATGCAAAGTGCCCGATGCCAATCCATTTCAGTTCGCTGATACCCAACAGATCAAGTTGTACACATTCCATTTCATAATTGACCACCTCCAACTTCCCTTGGTTCATGCTTCATACGTTCCATGTTCCAATGCGTAAGACATCTTTACAGCTTCTGACTCTCATTTCATGCGCAACTACATCAGCAGTCAGACGTCCCAAGGGCTTTGATCCAACCACATTATAAATGCTGGCTTTACTCTGAAAAGTCTTCAGCTCTTCCCCAGTATCTAGTTGAGTGCCTTCCGACCTGGGGGTCTCATCTTTCAGCACTATAGCACAATTTGTTATGTTGTAACTATCCATTGGGTTTTCATGGCAAGATACAGAAGTAGATTGCCGGGTCTTTCTTCCACGCAGTTTAAGTTTGGTGTTGTTGCCGTTGTCACAGAAATGTGATCCTCTGCGGTCAACACTATCCCATTCTGCTGCTGCCCAGATGCCCAAAATGCACTAGATTGTACCATAATTTTATTTCAGCTCTGAGGAAAGGAATCACAAATATGATAACTGTGTTATAAATTATAGTGACTATATCAAAATATGTTAAGAAATCTCCTAAAAACTGTGACAAAAGAGGAGCAATGCAGTGGAAAAAACTGGCAATAACCAGTATAATGCCATTTACTCAATCTTCAAGGAATTTATATAAAAATAAATGGAAAATAAAACATATATAATAGGTTATCCAAATAGAACCACAGAGGGGGAATTACTGATAAAATATTATGCAATCTCTACTGCACTAGCGTTATCAGAACAAACTGAATGAAATTTTTTTTTAATATAGAATCCAAAAGATCTATACATTCAAAGGTAAAAAAATGGCCATAACAGCAACCATCCGCTGTAAAAATAAGTGAAAGGATAAACTTGAACGTTTCATTATCCAAACTAAATAATCACACGTATATTCTTGGATTAAAAAAAAGGATCCAGCTTTAAAGGGCAAAACTAATAACCGAACTTGAACAATTTAACAGTAATTGATTTTACTTATCCAAACTGGATAGTTGTGTGTGATAAATGCATACTATGAAAGTTATGAAAAAAATATAATATCAATCCGAGAGAGTGTATTGAAAACTAAAAACAGCTAAGGAGAAAGACAAAGAGAAGAAAAGCAGTACTGCTGTGTTGGCGTACCCTGCTGAACTATTTAAAAAAACCATAACTTAGCCCTTTCTCATTAAATTTATCCACATAATGCCTAAGAGGAAGGGCAAACTTAAGGCTGTTCCCGCGGCACCGTTGCCCAGCGGTGAGGGACCCATGGATCGATTCGTTCAGCTGTCGAAGGATCAAGTGTCGGGGATTCGAGCGGGTGCTGTGACGCCTGTGGAGGAAGGTGATTTGGCGTCTTCGCCCTTAGACACCTCGCTCTCCCCGGATGGGCGTATCCCTCCTGCTTCCCCCACTACCGCGGTTGCCCGGATTGTGAGAGACGCAGCTGCAGAGTCCAAAGTGGTGGCTGCCGCTGTGCTGGAGCGGGTCTCGTCTTCGGAGACTTCCGCTGGTTTAGCCAGGGACTTTCAAGTTGCCGTTGCGACGACTGTTCCATCCAGCAGTGGAGACCCTGACCAAGCAGATATCCCTTCAGCGGCAGATGGTTCTTCAAGCTCCAGGCCTGTATTTCCTTTATTGGTTCGTCCAGTCTCCGTGACTTTGGACAGCATTTGGGATGCACTCTCTCATTTATCGAATGTTGTGGGGCAGCAATTGTCTACATATTCTTTGAGAACTACTGAGTTGGAAAAGTCCATGACTGTGGTGACAACAGATATTCAAGGACTTAACACTAAGTACGAGTTGCTGGATCAGAAGCTTGACCAAGTTTCTGATCTCACTGCCTCTTTGGTTAAGGAAAATATTGCTCTTAGAGCTAAATCAGAGGCATTGGAGAATGTGGTTCGGTCTTCGAACCTTCGACTGTTGAACTTTCCCATTATTGTTGGGGAGGCTCCTCCTGATTTATTTAAGAAATATTTGTGTGAGGTACTTTCAGTACCAGTTGATTTGTTACCCCCAGTTTCTAAAATACATTATCTCCCTTCGGGGAAGAATGTTGGGAAAGTAAAAGTGGGCCCTTTGGAGTTGGATTCACTTAATGTTTCTGAGTTGCTTAGTACTCCTAAAGAGGAGGACGTGCCTGTTTCCACCTTACTTATCATCGGATTGGGAATGGCTCTTGAAATTGTTTTATAAAAAGAGAGTAAATGTATTTTATGGGAAAAAAGTTTATATCTTCCCAGATGTGTCCAGGGACACTCAGAAGCGGCGGAGGGCGTTTCTCTTATTAAGGCCTGGTGTCCTTCGTATTGGTGCCACTTTCACGTTACAGTTTCCCTGTAAATGCTTGATTGTTCATAATTCCCATAAATATGTTTTTCTTTCACCTGAGGATCTATCTGCCTTTATTAGTAATCAGTTGCCTTTGTGTTCTTCTTCTTCTTGACCAGGGTATGTATACCCCTTTGTTTATTGAGATCCTTCGAGCACTGCCTCTATCTGTTTTTCCTTTGTTATACTGATGCGGCTTGTCCCCGTATATTTTGTTGCTACTTCTCTTTCCCCTTTTAGAGGGCTAATGTAGAATTCTTGCTTGAAAATTTGGGAAAATTGTATTTCTTGTATTTATGTCTGCAAGTATTATTGTTTTCTGGGTTCAAGTTTTTTCTTGATCTTTTTTGTAATATGCTTATCAAAAATAAAATTAAAAAAAAAAAGAAAAAGAAAAAAAATTTATCCACATAAGACATATCAGAAAAATCTTATGAGAAGTTTAAATATCAATGCTGTCCTTTTTTTCCTTGCCTGCGGGTATATTGGGGGCGCTTGTTGTTTTCATGCCAATAGTTTGTGGGTACTCCAGGGGGCCGCCGCCTCCACCCCCCAACGAGACGCCACAGCCACAGCGTCATACCTGGTCTCCTGCCTCTCAGAATCACCCATTCCTGCCCCGCCCCAACACCCCCCCCCCCCTAGAAGTGTGTTATATACTGGGCGATATCCATTTGCCCGGGCTTTACCTGAATACACTTACCCTATTAGTTGTGTCGTGTGCTGGTCGTTGGTCGCTTTATAGTTCGCTTTCATTAAACGTTTTCAGGCAGACACAACAAAGTGTCAAGAATTTGGTGATTTTGGTGGGCTTTTCCAATTTTGTTCTAACTTGTCTATGCCTTGCCTTCGAATTGGTTCAAACCACTGTGACTTTTGCTTGCCTCTGCAATTTTATTTTGCCTAGCCTTTGCGTTGATTCTACACTGCAATTTTATTTCCCCTTGCCTTTGCATTGATTCTACACTGTGTGCAGAATTTATTAAATCGCGTGTGGTGGTATTTGAACTTGTTTGGCGGTATTTGATTTTATCTGGTTTGCTGGACAGGTGTTTGAGTTTTTTTGTTGATTGTTTGGTGGTATTTGATTATTGGTGCCAGTATGATGAATTCTTATTTTTACTTTTAGAACTGCATGTGTGATTTTGGCATCTCCAGTCCTTGTATTGCACATCATCCAGAGGTCTTCAGTTCCTGTTGATCTTTAATACTTTGGGACAGTGACAATTTTGGACCAGAGTCAGCCAGTGTTTATACTAACTTAGCAGATTTAGCCTTCTTACATCCAGCCACCCCAGTATAACGAAGACGAGTGTTCCAAAGAAGAGCAAAACGTATCACTTTCATGATGAATGGGAAATGGACTACTTCATCATGGTGAAAGACAAGTGGTGTTGTCTAATTTGTAATGCCTCAGTATCCTTGCCCAAAAAGGGTAATCTGGAACGTCATTATAAGGCTCTGCATAGCAATAAGTTTGATGCTGATTTTCCACCCAAAAGTGAAATTCGTAAACTGAAGCTCAAAGAACTTAAATCGAAATTGGCTACTCAGCAACAGTTGATGGTGAAGCCAAGGTCACATTCGGTCAATGCAACCATAGCATCCTTCAAGGTCAGCAACCTGATCGCAAAGAAATGCAAACCTTTCACTGAAGGGGAATTTGTAAAAGATTGTTTTCTTGAAGCAGCTGACAATCTTTTTGAAGGATTTAAAAATAAGAAAGAGATCATAGCTGCTATTCAAGATGTACAATTGTCAAGAAACACCATCGTGCGACGAATAGAAAATATGTGTGGAGACACAACTGAACAATTGTTGGAGGATGTTTCAAATTGTGTTGCTTTCTCACTCCAACTGAACGAATCTACAGACATAAGAGACACAGCCCAGTTACTAGTCTTTATCTGGATGGTTTTTGAAGACTTAAGTGTTAAAGAAGAACTACTTGGAATGATTTCTTTAAAAGGGAGAACTACCGGTCAGGAAATATTCCGTTCTTTCCATTCTTTTGTGTTGAAGCAAGAGCAATGACAGGTAAGGTTAACAGTTTCATAGCCCTCTGTAGACAGCATGACAACTTCCCAGATTTCCTTTCTTACCACTGCATCATTCACCAGCAAGTTTTGGCAAGCAAGAGACTCAATACAAAGACTGTCATAAGAACATAAGAACATAAGATATGCCATACTGGGTCAGACCAAGGTCCATCAAGCCCAGTATTCTGTTTCCAACAGTGGCCAATCTAGGTCATACATACCTAGCAGTTTCCCCAAGGGACACAGGTTCCACAATGCTTGTATTGGTTCAAGCATTGATATCCTGGGTCCCTTCTTAATAATGGTTTATGGACCTTTCCTCCAGGAACTTGTCCAAACCTTTTTTAAACCCAGCTACACTAACAGCCTTTACTACATCCTCAGGTAACAAATTCCAGAGTTTGATTACATGTTGAGTGAAAAAATATTTTCTTTTATTAGTCTTTACCTTGTAGCTTCATTGCATGTCTCCTAGTCTTTCTATATTCTGATAACGTAAACAATCAATCTACGTTTACCCGTTCCACTCCGTTCATTAATTTATAGACTTCTATCATATCTCCCCTCAGCCGTCTCTTTTCCAGCTTAAAGAGCCCTAACCTTTTTAGCCTTTCTTCATAGGAGTATCCTTCCATCCCCTTTACCATTTTGGTGACTCTTCTCTGAACCTTTTCTAAAATCGCTATATCCTTTTTAAGATACGGCGACCAGAATTGCACACAATATTCAAGGTGCGGTCTCACCATGGAACGATATAGAGGCATTATAATATCTTTTGTTTTATTTTCCATTCCTTTCCTTATCATACCTAGCATTCTATGTGCTCTCTTGGCCGCTGCTGCACACTGGGCCGAGGGTTTTAACATGGTATCCACAATGACGCCTAAATCTTTTTCCTGGGTGGTGGTTCCTAATGTGGAACCTTGCATCGTGTAACCATAGTTTGGGTTGTTCTTCCCTAGGTGCATAACCTTGCACTTGTCCACATTAAATTTCATCTGCCATTTTGATGCCCAGTCTTCCAATTTGCCAAGATCCTCTTGCAATTTTCCACAATCCTCTTGGGTTTTAACAACTTTAAATAGTTTTGTGTTATCTGCAAATTTGATAACCTCACTCGTTATTCCACTTTCCAGGTCATTTATGAATATGTCAAAAAGCAGCGGACCCAGCACACATCCCTGGGGTACACCACTATTCACCTTTCTCCATTGGGAAAATTGGCCATTTAGCCCTACCCTCTGCTTTCTATCTTTTAACCAGTTCCTGATCCACAATAGTACACTGCCTCCTATCCCATGACTCTTTAGTTTTGCCAAAAGTCTCTGATGAGGGACTTTGTCAAAGGCTTTCTGAAAATCCAGACACACAATATCAACCGACTCAACTTTATCCACCTGATTATTCACTCCTTCAAAAAACAAAACAGATTAGTAAGACAAGATCTTCCTTGTCAAAAGCCATGTTGGCTGTCTCCCATTAGGTCATGACTATCTACATGCTGAGTAATTTTATTCTTTATGAGGGTTTCTACCATTTTTCCTGGTACTGATGTCAGGCTCACCGGTCTGTAGTTTCCTGGATCACCCCTGGAACCCTTTTTAAAAATTGGTGTTACATTGGCGATCCTCCAATCTTCAGGTATTAGAGATGATTTTAATGATAGTTGTCGCACCGCCGCCCTAGTGGTCAAAGGTGGTTAAGGCAGGTCAGGTGGACATGAGTTATTTTTCTAGTTTGAGTTTGGTTCTTGTATGCGGGGTCTGGGTATCAGTTCCCAGTGGCCTTCCGTGTACCAAAGCCTCAAGTAAACACAAAGTCCGAGTGTAGGGAAAGAAATGCTTTTTATTTCCCTTAATGCACAATAATTCATGTAGTGGAATCTACGCCAACATAAAGAAACCTTACTTCAGGTATAAAAGAAACATAACCAGTTGTTGCTTTATCCACTGTTATCTTCACAGGTAATTATACAATAAAACATACAGTCTTTTCTTGCTGAGCCCTGCTTTACACACCAAGCAGGGATTCTAGGCTTCCTGCCTGACAATAGCTACAATCCATGGGCACTTCGGAAGGGTCCTCATTAAATTCCACCTGCATGGGCTGTGGGTCTGAGAGCCATGACTCTGTATCCGTATAGTCGGGTAGAATACGCTGAGGCTTTTCATATACAGCTTGTATTAGCCTCCAATGTTCTGGGCCTAGGTTTTGGCCTTGCTCATGTGAATGCTTGCTATGAGAATACCTTCCCTTGTCTTGGTGCCTTGTATTAAACAGTGTCTCATTTGATAAAAGCTTGTGTCTTGTCTTACAAACAGCTTGATAAGGCGAGCACACCCTTGCTCCTTGTGCTCCCTGTGTCACCAGGTTATAACGGTTAGAAGTATAAAAATGTGGATTACCTTTTTCTCTGGGCCTATCCCAGTGAGTTGAGGTTTGAGGCCTAGTCCTGCTGCAATTCAGCCTTACTCGAGTAGCAGGCCTCCCATTGTCCAGCTGGCCTTCAGGTGGAGTTATCTCTCTCTCACACTCATACCTCTTGTTCCTTGAATAAAGAGTGTTACCTCCTATGGCAATGACTTCACCATCCCTCTGGTAACTTCCACAGTGTCCTGAGTCCGCTGGTACCGGTTCCTCAGATAAAACTCTGACCTCTGTTTCTCTCCTGGTACCTTTCTTTCCAGTGTCTCTTTGCCAAGAACTCCTGGTATTCTGCTGAACCCGGACTCACTGTATCTCCTTGCCAGGAACTCCTTCTCCTTCTCCTCTCTAACCCTCTTCCAACTTCCCAGCCTTTCTTAAAAGGAACTTCCTCTTTCCAGGATTGGCTGTTGGCCGGCATCACATCACAAGCTCTGGGGTGCGGTTCTCTAGGCCCTGGAAGGTCTCTCTTGCTCCCTCTATCTGACGCCTCATAATGTCGCATCTGGTGTTGGAATCTTTTTTCTGAATTTAAAACCTTTTTTTCTGTTTGCATAGGCTCTGCAGTACCACATAGTTCACAGATTACTAATAGCAGGTCTGCAATCTCATATTTCAGTTCTTTCAACACCCTTGGATGTATACCATCCGGCCCAGGTGATTTGCTACTCTTCAGTTTATCTAATAGTTGTAATGCATCTTCCTGATGTATCGATATTTCCTTCAATTCTTCCGCACCTTTAAATACCACTTCAGTCATGGGTAACATCCCTACATCTTCCTCAGTAAAGACTGAAGCAAAGAATTCATTCAATCTCTCCGCTATCGCCTTGTCACCTCTTAGTGCTCCTTTAACCCCTTTATCATCTAATGGACCAACTGACTCTCTCACAGGTGTTTTGCTACGAATGTACTTGAAAAGGTCTTTACTTCGCGTTTTTGCTTCCGCAGCAAGCTTCTGTTTCCAACAGTGAAAAAGAGACAGCTGAGGGGAGATATGATAGAGGTCTATAAATTAATGAATGGAGTGGAACGGATAAACGTGGATCAATTGTTTATGCTATCAGAAAATAGAAAGACTAGGGGACATGTAATGAAGCTACAGGGTAAACTATTTAAGACAAATAAGAGAAAATATTTTTTCACTCAACGTGTAATCAAACTCTGGAATCTGTTACCGGAGGATGTAGTAAGGGCTGTTAGTATAGCTGGGTTTAAAAAAGGTTTGGACAAGTTCCTGGAGGAAAGGTCCATAAACCACTATTAAAAAGGGACCCAGGATATCAATGCTTGACCCAGTACAAGCATTGTGGAACCTGTGTCTTTTGGGGATATTGCTAGGTACGTATGACCTAGATTGGCCACTGTTGGAAACAGGATACTGGGCTTGATGGACCTCGATCTGACCCAGTATGGCATGTCTTATGTTCTTATGTTCTTCTCAAATTCTCCCTTTGCCTGCCTTATCAATGCCTTGCATTTGACTTGCCAGTGCTTGTGCTGTTTCCAGGTTTCATCATTTGGCTCTTTTTTCCATTTCCTGAAAGATGCTTTTTTGGCAACAACAGCCTCTCCGACCTCACCTTTAAACCATGCTGGCAGTTTTTTGGACTTCCTTCCACTTTTCTTAAAGCGTGGAATACAGCTGGTCTGGGCTTCCAAGATAGTATTTTTCAACAACAGCCAAGCCTGATGTACGTCTTTAACCTTTCCAACTGCTCCTTTTAGTTTTTTCTTATCATATTCTCCCTTTCGAAAGTTAAAAGGTAGTACTGTGGATTTCCTTACTATCCCTCCTCCACTAATTAAATCAAAGGCGATCATGCTATGATCACTATTGCCAAGTGGCCCCAACAACCTTATCTCTTGCACTAGATCTGGTGTTCCACTAAGGACTAGGTCTAATATGGCTTCCCCTCTGGTTGGTTCATGAACCAGCTGCTCCAAGAAGCAGTCATTTATTTCATCTAGGAACTTTGGGGCATGTTTACTAAACATTCCTAACGTGCGGGTCCGCGGTAGTGTGCGTGTGCCATATAAGGAGTGGGCGGTTCAGGCAGAAAGAAGAAAAAAACCCGACCGTACTTGTGCGCGTCGCACTAATTTGCTGGGCCCACATTAGCGCGTGGGAAGGCTAAGTGGGGCGCTGCTGAGCACATATCAGAACAGAGCTGTAGCACAACGGTGAACACACTAACCAATGGTGCAGGGGCTACAGGTTCAATCCCCCATTGTGCACAACAAAAAGGCCAGCTGAGGCAACACCTTGAATGTGTAAAAGTGGTTCAGGAGGCAAAGTACTTTTGGACGGCATAAGGCGGCACACTGTTCGTTTTGTACGGCATAAGGCGGCGCACTGTACTATCTGGACGGCACAAGGCGGCGCACTGTTCTTTTTGGGCGGCACAAGGCGGCGCACTGTTCATTTTGGGCGGCACAAGGCGGCGCACTAATTGTGGGCAGCAGGAGGTGGCGCGCTGATGGGCATAAGGCGGCGCGCTGATGCTAAAGCAAAGGAACACAGCCACAGCACAATGGTTAAGACACTGACCAATGGTGCAGGGACCAGGGGTTCGATCCCTCACAATGCCCAGTGAAAAAGGCTAGCTGAGGCAGTATGTTATATGTTGTGGAGTGCTGTAGGAGGCTTTCTAATTTTATTTTGTGATAACTACTAGCAAACGCACTCTCACAGCATATTAATATAAGGCGGCCCATAAGGCACATGTTACAGTGCACCGTCCGCCAAGGCACCCTAGAATGTCCCCTATAGGGCAGCATGTATGTTGCGACACAGGATAATGTATAGTGCACCCTATATGGCTGGCAACCGTAACGTGCCCTATAGGGCGCCCCATAAAGCACCCTCAGAGGCACCTTATGGGTACAGTACGCTGAGGGTGGTATTGCTGGCAGCAACATATGTACAGTAAATTAAAATAAATCTGTGGACATCCCTATCACATAACCCCACTGTGGGTTTGAACCCATGACATCTGGATGCACAGGCAGGGATGTAACCATTGGGCTACAGCTCTATAGCTGTAAGCAGCCCCTGGCTGGCTGCAGATAGCCTGTACGTCACCTCACTGACAGTCTGCTGTTGTGAACCACCCGTACCCATGATGCACTGCACATGCAAATCAGCTGTCCACGATTGAACACAGGATGGGAAATGCACCCCTAAAGCTCCCCGGCCTGGTAGGGGGAAGTGTCCGTGTGCACCCACACAGCACCTCGGCCTGGTAGGGTGTCCTGAGTGGGTGGACAAACGGCAAAGAGTAGCTAAACACCATCACATTGTGCGGTTACTGTGCTCACCCTGAGTGTGAGATGTTGCGCCCAGGACCAGGTCCACAACACCAGGCATGGCCGAATGCGGCCATGTCAGAGCTCCAAAGCAGCAATAACCTGTGGAATAGGTAGGTGCTGCATAAACATTTTGGAGATCTCTGTCTGGCTCAGTTAGTGGGGACCCCCACCCCATGGACCCCCAGGTGGATAAAACAGGGCTTCCCCTCAACAGATCCCCACCCCGATGGCAGTAGAGTGGACCATCAACCCCAGTCCTGCTAGGGAACAGATACCCTACAGGGCAGTCCAAGCAGCTCCACACACATCCATAACACAATATCAGACAGACATTAGGCCTGGATATTCAAAGATGCACCCCACCACTATCTGATATTCACCTGCAGCAAGCCATCAGCCACTGTACCCTGCAAGGCACTCCATCACAACACATATCAGCTGTGAACAGTCTGCTGGTTGGTCCTGATGGACATGCATGCACCCACAACTGGGGTGGCAGCACACACAGACAGATAAGTCCATGAAGAGGCCCCCACAGGACACCCATACATATCACATGGGAGAATCACAATATAGCACTATGGGGGTGCCTAGCCATGCTGCCGTCACTGCACACTCAGGGTGAGAGTGATCCCCCAGCAGCACATACAGAGGTCACCCTGTCTGTGTAGGTGGTGGCCGGGCACTACCATGCCCCTGCCAGTGCCCTATGCCCTGTGCAGCTGCATCCTGGTCAGTCCACTCTGTCTGAGATATACCCATGGTCCCTTGCTACTCATTATGCACATTGGCAGGCCAATACTGGCAACAGTGTTGGCAGTGTGGGCTGTGGAAGGGGCATGCAGCCAACACCCACTGTATAGACAGACACACAATTCCACACCTATGCCATCATGGTGCTACTATTGAGGAGGTAATTAGCCTTGCCCACCAAACCGGTGCTGGGCACGGCAAGGCATGGATATGCTACGCAGTACTGCTGGGGGTCACTCCCCAGGGTGGTAAACACCGTCAGAGGCAAGGGCTGGAGCACGCACCGCAAACACCAAACAGATTGTTCGGATGGGGTCAACTAGCAGTATGTGCGTAACGTATGGATATCTATCTGCCAGTACTCCTAGCAAGCGTCTCAGAGCTGTGTACCGTATACCTCAGGTGTAGGGTTCCATTGCTAGGGTATGCAGGTGCTAGTATTGGGAGATGCACGCAGGGTCCAATGTTCTGCCTCTCCAGGAGACATTGGCCAATGGGGCCTGTGGGTGTGGGTGTGGGTGTGTCTGCCCCTGTTGGCTGCTTTACAGCAGAGATTCCCAACTCCAGTCCAGGTCTGCATCACACTGATCGGGTTTACCTGCTGTTCCTCATGAATATGCATGAGCTACATCTACATGCCATGGGGGTGTATGAGTGGCAGCATGGACCCTGACTGGTGTGTGGCCCACCAGGACTGCATTTGGGAGATTCTGCTCTAGGTACTGCCCCTGTACATGGTGTCTGTGCTCAGTGGGGTAAAAGATAGACGTAGTACCATTGCATATGGCCTCGCCACGAAAGGTTTGTCCTTACTATCACTGTGTAGCTGTGGGAAAAATATGTGGGAAGGATTGGCGGTAGCCCCAGCTGGGCTTTGAACCTGTGACCCTCTGTTCTTGTATGCACTGTCTGTGTGCACTGCACCACCTTGTAGCCACAGATTGGCTGGATTCCCTGGAACGTCCATGCCTGTGGATTCGGCAGGGCCTGTGTGTTGCAGTGGACTGTGCCAGCCTGCACATGGCTTGGCCTCTGTCCTCTGTGGCTAGCTGCCACTGCCCCCTGCACCACATGTACTCGTGCGCCAAAATGCTGGCATGAGCTTCTCTCAGAAAAAGCAGATGATCTGATTGCAATGTGGCAGCACGGGACTGCATTTGGGGGACTTGGCTGTAGGTATGCCCATTGTTGTGGTGTGTGTGCGGTGTTGGGTAACATATGGGTGTTTCCCCCATGCTTATGTTCCCTGCAATACAGGGGTGTCTGCTCTATCTTTGTTTAGTGGTTGGTAAAATATGGACGGGGCTGGCAAGTGCCCCAGCTGGGATTTGAACCTCTGGCCTTCTAGTCCTAGAGGTCATGGCTATGTCCTCTGCACCACACTATGGCCACAGAGACAGTGCAGCCCCTGGAGGTAGTAAACCTGGCAGGATGGCGTCACAAACCCTGCTGTATGCATTTTTACTGTGGGCTCCTTCACCCTGTGTGGTGACAAACGTGCAAATAAAACCCGGGAATGACCACGGAACAAAGGGGAAAAACATATACCCAAGCTGGGCAACAGTGATATTAATGGGCAACCCTAGATAACACTCCCAGGACAGCTCCAGAAAAAGGGAAATGTTTTTTGGACGAGTCTCCGCTCCGTACACCTTTCCATAAATCATTTCCTTTTTTTTGGAGCTTTCCTGGGTGTGTTATCTAGTTTTGCCCATCACTATAACTGTTCCCCAACTGAATTACTATTTTTCATATTTTTGTGGTGGTCATTTTCTATTTATAATTGCACTTTTGTGCTGTGCACATGTATCACACTGCTCACGTTTTGCAGGTTTCCCCGGTTTTGCTTTACATTGCTGACGGAAATGGTTTCTCTTCCCTTTAAATGCATTCTAACGCGAGTGATTCACTCGCGCTATTTTTTTTGGAAATTCAGCCCCGATAATGTGCGGGGCGCCTCTCCCCTCCCCTTCCCCGCCCATTAACCCCTTCTCTCTGCCCCTCCGGGGCCTTCCTCCGCCCACCGTTAGCCTTTCCACGCCTCTATCGGACATTTGCGGGCACGTACTTGTGCGGCACCCGTTACTGTGACGCGCATGTGTGCGGGGCTTCATCGCACGTTTGCGGGGCGTTTAAGCGCTCTTAAGTACCGCTTTTAGTGCGCTATTTTGCGGCGCGCTAATTAGCGGTTTTTAGTAAACATGCCCCTTTGTCTCCCTAGCATGTCCTGACATGACGCTGACCCAGTCGATACCGGGGTAGTTGAAATCACCCATTATTATTACTGCACTGTAACCTTTGTTAGCTTCCTTGATTTCTTTGAGCATTTCATCATCCATTTGGTCATTCTGGCAAGGCGCTCGATAGTATACCCCCACTGCCATTGCCTTCCCCCTTTTACATGGAATTTCATTCCATATAGATTCTACAGCAGATTTTGTTTCCTGCAAAACTTTAATCCTTTCTAACATAGAGAGCAACCCCTCCACCAATTTGATCAGCTCTATCATTACGATATAGTTTGTACCCAGGTATCACAGTGCCCCACTGGTTGTCCTCCTTCCACCATGTCTCTGATATTCCAATCATATCTAACCTTTCATTTAGTGCTATATATTCTAACTCTCCCATCTTATTTTTTAGACTTCTAGCATTTGCATACAAGCATTTTAGAGAATGTATTTTATTCATATTAATTTGGCTATTGTTAGACATGGGTAATTTGTGATCTTTAAGCTCTGTCTGCTCCATACTTGAGGGCATTTGGGCTACTTTACTCTTTTGTGTAACCTCTCTGCTTTTGGTAGTATCCTTCAAAGATACATTCTTCCGAACCATCCGCTCTTGGACGACTGTCAGCTTTCCCCTAATATCTAGTTTAAAAGCTGCTCTATCTCCTTTTTAAAGGTTAATGCCAGCAGCCTGGTTCCATCCTGGTTAAGGTGAAGCCCATCCCTTCGGAAGAGCCCCTCCTTTCCCCAGAATGTTCCGCAGTTCCTAACAAATCCGAAACCCTCATCTCTGCACCATTGTCTCATCCACGCATTGAGACTCCGGAGCTCTGCCTGCCTTTTGGGTCCTGCGCGTGGAACAGGAAGCATTTCGGAGAATGCTACCCTGGAAGTTCTGGATTTCAACTTCCTACCTAAAAGCCTAAATTTTGCCTCCAGAACCTCCCTACCACATTTTCCTATGTCATTGGTACCGACATGTACCAAGACAGCAGACTCCTCCCCAGCACTATCTAAGACCTTATCTAGGTGGCGCATGAGGCACCAGGCAGGCATGTTACCAGGTGATCCTCACGCCCACCAGCCACCCAGCTATCTACATGCCTAATGATCGAATCACCAACTATAACGGCTGTCCTAACCCTTCCCTCATGGGCACATGGCCCTGGAGAAACTTCCTCGGTGCAAGAGGGTTTTACATCATCTGGAGGACAGGTCCTAGTTACAGGATCACTTCCTGCCACACCAGGGTGATGCTCTCCTGTCACGTGACCTCTCTCCTCCATGGCAACAGGGATGCTGCCAGACTGGAGGTGGGACTTCAGGACTATATCCCTGTAGGTCTCGTCTATGTATCTCTCTGTCTGTCTTATGCTTTCCAAGTCTGCTACTTTAGCCTCTAGAGAACGGACTTGTTCCCTGAGAGCAAAGAGCTCCTTGCACCTAGTACACACTTAAGACCTCTCACCAACTGGGAGAAAATCATACATGTGACGCTCAATGCAAAAGACTGGAAAGCCCCCATCCCGCTGCTGGACTGCTGTTTGCATCTTAGTTATAAGTTTGTGTTTAGATCTAAGTTCTTTACTTACTAAGGGTTGCTATGGATATTTATACTAATAAAACTGTACCTAATACGTGTAATATACCTTGTTCACCTGAAGCTTAACTAATCTCAGGTCATCACTTTCAAAATTGTAAATTCAGTTTGTGGAAGATCACTTCAAAGACGGCTTTTCAATCTTAATCTTGATGAAGGGGCAGCGGAAATCATTTTGCACACAGATGTAAGGTGGCTAAGTAGGCACAAATTTCTGCAAAGATTTTGTGATTTGCTGAATGAAATAAGAAGTTTTTTGAAGGAGAGAGGAGATGACCAAGCAGAGTTGGAAGATGAGGAGTGGTTATGTGATCTGGCATTTCTCACTGACTTTAAGTGATATGAACCTTGAACTACAAGGTAAAAACAAATGCATTGGTGAGATGATGAGTACAGTTTCATCCTACAAGTGCAAATTTGAACTAATGATGGTGACTTTGCAAACAAAACTTTTGATCATTTTCCTAATACGCAGGACCATCTGGGACAATATCCAAATTTTGTTTTTCAGAACGAGAAGTATGTGACAGAAATCTGTTCTGTTATCCAGGAATTCGAAAATAGATTCTGCGACTTCCAAAAAATTGGAACAGTTGTGGAGTACTTGTCATACCCATTCAAAGTAGATGTGGACATTAAAGAAACTGCAGCTGCTATCAGTAAAAGTTACTCACTGAACAAGCCATCTCTTGAAAATGAAATATTAACCCTTAAAAATGTCATTTTTCTCAAGACCCGTGCTGAGCAAGAATCGTTTTGGAAGCTAGTGCCTAGAGACAAATTTCCCAACTTGAGAAGATGCTGTGAAGCTGTACACTCCTATTTTGGTTCAACTTATTTGTGTGAATCTGCGTTTTCCAATCTGAAAATGACAAAGAGTACACAATGTTCCAACATGACAGATGAACATCTCCAGGATTCCCTGAGACTGGCCCTCATGCAATATTCACCCAACTTCAAAAAGCTGGTGGATGAAATGCAGGCTCAGACGTCTCACTAATGAGCAAGAGCGAAATATTAAAGATTGTGCAAGATCAGCCTGGATCAATACTCAACCTAAATTTAACACAAATTATTCAATAAAAGTTATAGAAAATTATTAAGACAGTTAAAGAAAGTTATTACTCAATAAAACTTTAAGAAAAATGTACTTTCCATTTCCCCTTGCAGTTCTTATTGGATCTTCGTCTCTCTGTTTTGTTTTTGCTTAATTTGCTTAACAACTGATCACATCCAAGTAAATAACAGAAGGTTCATTAAAAATGAGGGTGGGAGGGGGGAATCCTCCAACTTTATTGGGTTAAAATTTAATTTGAAACTAATTTGAAACTTAATTTTCATTGTGGTAGATCACCAGCACTTTTGGCCGGAAAAAGTAGATCACGACCTGTTCGAAGTTGGACATGCCTGGTATGGAGAAACCAGAACTACAGACATGCGTAAGGCAATACACAGCTGAGTATTAATTAAAGACAAGGAAATTGAGCAGCTGTGGGAGTAGTGGAAGGTGTCTCTCCAGAAATCATCGGATTTACCTGGAAAGTCTCCCTCCCAATGGGTACGGAAGATCAAAGTGGGTAAAATAGTGGAGAAATCTTGGGATAATGAGCTGTGCAAATGTACTAGAAGAGACTTACTGTTTGAGGAATCAAATATAATACGTTCCCATACTCATGGTGCTCGTGCACCTGCTTCAACGAGAGATCTAGATGAGAAACAATGGCAAAACTGACCGCATTGAAATAAGGATAGAGGGGACTGTATTACCGATTCCAACCATTGCTGAATGATCATAGAGCGAAACCAGTCATATATTCGCGATGGACTCCCATGAGGATAATCTTAAATAACCGGGTACGGCGGACAAGTCGCTTCCTGCCCCCGTTCCCCCCCCTTTCTCCCTTCTCCTTCCCCCCTCTTTTCAATGATACACCACAACACCTTTTGGTCGCAGCTTTATTAACCTTTCAACAATAACCAAACAAGATTCCAAACCACATCATAATTGCCCCCCCCCCCCCGACCCTGGCAGATCGAGCCCTCACCAGCCATGTGAGTAGCAAGGTGACGCCGTTTCTGCTTCCGCCGGGTCCAGGCCCCGGCTATTTTGCATAGCCCTCCCTCATCTGGCTTTGCCATATTATTAGCAAAAACCCAAGGGATTGTCCGGGTCGGGGGTACCCCACCCCTGCCCTAATGATTGCCTCCGGCTCCGGACCTCAGAAACCTCCGGGATCCCGCCACCGGCTTAGGTCACGCCTGTCCTGAGCCGCCCCCCAAGGTGAAGCTGCGACCAGCCCTCCTCCCATGCCTAATACCCTCCAAGGCCTCCTGCCAATCATTCAGGAGCAAATCCATCCCGACCGGGGATAAATGCACTCCATCCTGCCTATATAGGCCTGCACAGTCAACTTCAGCCCATGGGTGCAAAATCTGGCACCCGCCATGCTCCCCCACCCATCTGCCAATTTGGTGATTAATTTTTGTTAACCCCCTCGACCACCGCCGCTGATCCCTGCAAGCAGGCCTTGGAATGATATCAGACCAAATGAGAACTACGCCTTGGAACATCAATAACACCTCCCCAAAATCTTTGTGAGCTGCACGAATTAACTGCCTACAAGTCCATGACCCAAGGTCGTTGCCTCCCAAAATTTATCAACAAGATGTCTGGCGCCCCTCTCACACGCTCGTCGTGCCGCAGCAAAGGCAAGAGCTGGATCCACCGTAGGCCACGCTCGCCCAGTCATGAGACGGTCATCCTCAAAGCCTCCAGTCCGATATTCGGCCCCACCGGCCGTGTTGCTGCTTGCCGACCAGCCCAGTAAACAAACGAGTGGCCAATCACCCAACAGTGACACGATCCTTGTCCCACTTCTGTAAAAATAAAGAAATTGTACAGTTAGCAACAGCACAGCTCCTATAAATGCACCTAGCTCTGGAACGCTCGCGACTTCCATCTACCAATCCGCTGTATCTCCCGCTCGGGCAGTCCTTCCACCGCTGCACTGGTAGCTGCACCGATTCTGAAAGAGTGCAGCATGAACAGGCCCGGATCCTCACCAATTCACTGTAACGACAGCCGCAAAACCGCTGTAAACTGAAATCGCGTCAGCACCCGCGCATCTTCATGGATAAAAAGACTGCCTACACCGCCCGGTCGCACTCGCAAGTAAGACTTCAGTAAAGTAACCGGGCACGTAGGTGCCCTGTCCACTGCCCTCAAGACTACCCGGATACAAACTAACCGAATACGAACCCCGCCCTCCACCAGCTTCACCTGCTGCAATTGCAAGCCCCTACCCCTCTTAAACCGATCAGACTCCGCTACCAACTCCCCAACCTGAAAAGCGCCAAAAAAGGCTACTGAAAAAAACCGCCTAAAAGAGTGTGCCTTCATATGGGGACCTTACCACCTGTGGCAATGCTAGGCACAACCGCACCAGCATGTCATGAGTAATAGGCCACCTCCCATCACCCGGCGAGGGAAAGGACCGCTCCCACCCCTGCAGCAGCCTGCATGTTAAAAATCCCCCCAGCAGCCCCCCACCCTACCGCCTTTGCGAAAAATGAGAACCCAGCCAACTGCATACGCACTGTTGCACGCGAGAATCCCGCAGCCTTTGCTGCCAAGACATACTGACCCAGTAGCTGATCCGACACCGGACCCTTCCGCCATCCCTGTTCCACCAGGAAAGTCACCACACTGCTGCAACCACGTTGATAAGCGGCCCACGTTGCCACTGACACTGAACTCCTCAGCAGGTCCATCATTTCCCGAGGCCAATCTGCCATAATTGCTCTGGGACCGATGCCCCCACCTCTTCCACCTCCGGTGCCAAAGTCCGAAACAGCTCCCACTTAAAACGGGAAAGAGCATCAGCAATTTTGTTAGTACTCCCGGGAATATGATGAGCCCTCACCACCACATTCAGTCGCAAGCAAGCTAACACTACCTTCTGCATTAAATCGGCCACCTGCCTGCAGCATGGAGCCTAATTATTTATCACACTGACTACCGCCGCATTGTCACACCACCAAACAACCTTTCGATTCCGAAGTCTGTCCGGCCACAATTCCAAAACCACTAGAATCGGAAAGGTTATATTACTGGTAATGCCTGCCTCCCGCCATGCCTGTGGCCACCCCGCCGCACATCAAGAGCCCCCGAAGTAAACACCCAAACCCAATCCCCCTGTGGCATCGGTAAACAATTGCAACTCCCAACTGGAAATCTCCATCTCCCTCAATACTGTGGTACCGTTGAAATCCCTCAGAAACTCGTCCCAAACCCCTAAGTCAGCCCGCATGCCCTGTGAGACTCTAATCCGGTGATGAGGTTTAGTAACCCCAACTGTAGCTGCTGCGAGCCGATGTACAAACACTCTTCCCATCGGAATTACTCTACATGCAAAATTGAGGGAACCTATCAGCGCCTACATCTCTCGTAACGTCATTCATAACCCACCTGATAACAGAACCAGAAGAAGAACGAATCTCAACACCATCCTCGTGCCTGACTCAATAAGGAAGACTAAACATACAACAAGCATCAGCGCCTTCTCATACACAGCACCAACCTTGTGGAATAATCTCCCGACACAGATTAGAGAAATAAAAGACCTACAAATGTTTAAAAGAGAATTAAAAACTCACCTCTTCACACTACATTATTCTAATACAGATTGTCATACTAATACGACTTCCTATCCTCCATAATTCAATCTGTATTTTCATTACTTCTACTAAATTTACACCTACCCGCATACCTACCTGAACTGATATCTACAACCTGTAAATATGTAAACTATATTTTAACCTGTAAATAGTTTTATCTGTTATAAGCTATACAAAGTTGCTTAAAGCTGTATATAGTTTGTTGATAGTTACCTACTGTTTCTTTGTATTTCACATTTGTTCTCTGTATTTCGACTTATGTTCAATGTAAACCGCCACTGATGTTAGGAAGTGGCGGTATATAAAAATGTTGCAAATAAATAAATAAATAAGTAAATAAATAAATAAATAAATCTTACTTGAGGCCATCACATTCGCTACCAAAACACGTAGCTTCGCTACTTTGTCCACTGGCAGTCGTGATACCATGACTACCATATCCAACTCCACCCCCAAAAAGGTAATACATGTTGCTGGGCTCTCTGTCTTCCCTGCCACCAACGGGACACCCCAAGCCTGGGCCAACTGTACAAATCCGTCCAGTAACTCCTTGCACCGTCCCGACTGTGCTTCCCCAACGAACAGGGAGTCATCCAGGTAGTGCACTACATTTGCACAACCCACCTGTTCCACAAAAGCCCAATGCATAAACGTACTAAACTGTTCGAAATATGCACAGGATATAGAGCAACCCATAGGCATGCACTTACTGTTACCCTCAAAGCAAAACCCCAACAAATGAAATGCCTACAGGTGCACCGGCAACAAACGAAATGCTGATTCGATGTCCATCTTGGCCATCAAGCACCCTCGACCGCATTTTCTCAGCAGCTCCACTGCCTCATCGAAAGATGCATAGCGCACCGCACACAATTCCTTTGGGATGTGGTCGTTAACAGAGGAACCCAATGGGAAGGACAAGTTATGAATTAACCGGTACTTTGCAGGCTCCTTTTTTGGTATGATTCCCAATGGGGACACCACAAAGTCAGCAAATGGCTGCTCCGCAAAGGGACCCACGACCCTGCCCAACCCAATCTCCACAGCCAATTTATCCCTCACAATATGGGCAAACCGTCTAACCGAGGGCGAATTCCTGGCTTTGCTCGAAACTACCTTACCCACAACTGGAATCTGAAACCCCCCTGAAATCCCTCCTCCAAAACCACTCTGTCCTTCCGCCTTGGATACTTTCTCAACCACGGTCATATCGCTTCAATCAAAATTGGAGTCGAAGCTAAGCTCTGCAAGCTCCTACTGCTTGGGATGTGGCACAATGGCACCGACCGTTCCTTTCTTAACACATTTAAGGGCAGAATGCCCCCCATTGCAGACGGAACAGGCGCGCCGGAATTTGCAATCTGGAAAGGGGCATGAAGACTTGTTGAATTGCCAACAAACATCTCCAGTGCCCCCCCCCCCCGACGTTCTCTGCACAGCCGGGGTCCCACTCGCTCAAAAGGACTGCCCAGCACCCGACATAGCGGCTAACCCTCCTTTCACTCCACTCGCCACCTCTCCGCTCTGTCTGACTGCCATCTGTGTTAACCATAAATTGATATCTTGCGTCCCCCAAGACAAAAGCTGAATTTCTTCCATCTTATCGCGGAACTTCTCATCATAGTTGAGCCATGCCCAACCTTCATGCGTCTGCAACGTCTCTAAGATGGAGTCCGCATATGCCAATAGCATCCCATACTGGTCTGGATGCTGGTGCCCCCAAATACTAGTGATATGCAAAAAAGCCCTGGTCCAGTTGACTACATTCCGCGCTACTTTCTGAACCCTACCCGCCTTCTCATCCTCCTTCCTCTTCCTTCTACTGTCTCCCGACCGTTTCCTATCTTCCATCAACCGGAAAATGTCAATGTAACGTCTCTTTTTAATTTTCCGCCGCAAATTCCTCGGCACTCCTTCCCATAAGTCCGAAAAAGCTGCCAATGTAGGCATCACCCCGCCCAACCTGAGCTTCTCCGCACTCCTGCCCCCTCCCTACGCACGCTCTCCTCCGTCGTAGACGAAGGCGATGACGAATCTGTGGACGACGTGGAAGAGGACCCTGACTTATGACGCCATCGACAAGAATGCTTACGTTTCCTTCTAGCCTTCTTTCCCACCCCTTCAGCTGCCACTGTTCCGCCACCCTCTTCTGCACCCTGATGCGCTGCCAACTCACCTGCCATGCCCGTCGCCTCCTCCAGATTCGGACTATGCTCCTCCTGTCTGAGGCGCTGCCTCTGGCTCTCCTGCCATCCTCCTGCCACGTGACTTCTTTCCATGCTCACGGTTGCACCATCCTGTTGCCGCAGCCCACTCATCCTGTGACTTCCAGCGTACTGCCATCCAGGGGGTACCTGAGGAGATAAGACAGCAAAAGGCAAAGGGGAACCAGCCATTGCCCAAGGCGGCTGCCACACCCCCAACCACTCCACCTGCGAAGAGCCTTGCCCCCCCTCCCCGCCAATGCTTCCAAGCCAGCGGATAACAGCCTCCCTCTACCCCCTGCCAGCTAGCAGTACCCACTAACCCTGGCCAGTCTCCCCCCACCATCCATCCTGGCATGCGCTCTTCCCATCCTGAAGGAACAGGCCCTAAGCTTGCGCATCCCTTAGAACCTCGCACTGCCCCCTGTTCCATAGCACCCCTTACCATTCCTCCTCCCCCCCTTCCCCGACCCCCTGGGTCCTCACGGACTTCCACGACCGGCTCGCCCCCCCCAACCCCACTCCGCACCTGCGCTGTTCCCTCCCCCTGCCTTCCTCCCTCCCTTGCGCCTTTGCCCCTGCTAGCTGATCCACCCCTTCCCCCGCTTTGCCCCTTTTTCCCCTTTGCACTCTCCCCCTGTGGCCTGGCCCCCTGCCCCGTGCTCCCTCTGCCCACCTGCTCCCCTTGAGGAGCTGACACCAATAGGTCCTCCCCCACCCCCCTTTCCGCCCCTTCCCCCTTCCAGGATCCCTCCCCTCACCCCTGCGTGGATGCATCATTTTTTCCTTCTTTTCTCCTGTCTTTTCTCTTTATTTTTTAATAAACTGTGAGCTCTTCACTTTATTGCCTCCCGTTTTCCTTCTGTTTTTTTTTAATTGCTTTAATTCTGTCTGCCCCACTTGCCTGCTGCTCCCACTCTACCAGACCATCGCCACGTGCACCGCGCTCTTCCTCCACTCCTGCCCGTCGTCATTGCCTCCGTCCGCTGTCGGATTTCCGCCTGCCCACACCAAGGAATCCTCTGCCGCAGCTCACACCGGCACGACCGACGCCTCCAGCTCCGACCACATAAGTCAGGAGCCATGCCGCGTCCCTGCTCTGCCCCCCCCTCCCCCACTGGGACCTACCTCCTCCTCCCATTGTCTCCCGTGCCTTCCCTCAGTCCACGGGAGCCAATGACACTGCGAGACACACTGTGTCTCGCCCTAACAGCCCCTATGCCACCATCGAGCCGGGCGCTCGTGACCAGCTGCCCCCCCGGTTAATGCCGTCCACGTGCACGTGGGCCCCGCGGCCTTACCATTCCTAGCAAAGTGAAATGCACCCAACACCGCAAAGAGTGACCAAAAGGAAGACAGCACCATCTTGGTACACACCCTTCGCCAAGCCCTCCAAATTGGGCCCAAAAAGATATCAGCTTGCATGTCTCACACTAGCGGTTCCTCAGTAATAAAAGGAAAAGCACATAGAGGAATTGGAGTAAACCAACCCACCTCCAGGGTAACCCACGAAGAAAAGGCATTAGAAGACCACAAGGGCATCACTCGAAAACATGAACAAAAATAATAAGGTTCAAATTCGGGAAGGCTAATACCACCTGCCGGCTTAGGACATGTCAAAATATGCCAGCCTAGCCGATGGCGATGTCCCTGTCACACGAACCCCATAATAACCTGCCATAATTTGATAAAAAAGGAAAGCAGCACAAGTATAGAAAGCTGTTGGAATAGGAGGAGGATCTTTGGCAGTAAGAAAATTTTCACTATATGTATTCTACCCAGGGCCGGATTTACCTTGAGTGAGGCCCTACGCCAACAAAAATTGTGGGCCCCAGAAAAAATAAAAACGAGATCAACTTACCAAAACAGAAATGGCAATAGATGTATAGAATTGCCTGACATAAAGAGGCAATAGGGACAAAATCAGCATCGGAATTCAAGAAATACATTAAAAAATGTCTTATCCATCGGGGAAGAGGATCATTGAATGATCCGGCGGTACTACAGCAGCTACAGGAAACGGACCTGGCCGTCGCTGCTCCCCGGTACTCACTATTGCTTTGGTGTAACAGGCCACCGCCTCCTGGTACTTGCGGGTGACGAAGAGTCTGTTTCCCTGCTCCTTTAACTCCTGAGCACTAGTGCTCTTCTCTGGACTCCCGCCTCCCCCACTCTCCTTTTCCTCTTTCCCCTTCATGCCAGGGCCTGGAGAAGCTCGCGGATGGCCCCGTTCAGCTAGGCCGCAGCAATTTCAACTCTCTCTAGAGAGCAAGGGATCCAGGCTCGCACAACCCCGCACTTCCCAGACCAGACATATTCCAGTTAATAAATTCAAAATAAAAACTATTTTTCTACCTTCTGTTTGGGCATTTTTTCAGTTGCAATTGCTCCAGTCACTTTCTTTTGGTTTCTTCGTGTCTTCTGCGAGCTATCCATTTGTCCTTTCTTCTCTTTTAGATGTTTTCCATTCTCTCTCTATTTCTGCTTTAACATACTGATTGTTTCCCTTTTGCTCTTTCCCCCAATTCTTTCCTTATTCCTTTATCATCCATTTAAATTTCACCCTTCCATTTTCAAGCCCCTCTTACTCTCCCAATACCCAGCCCATCATAGACTTTTCTTCCACACAAAATATTTTTACCCTCTCCATTCTCATTCCCCATCCATTCTAGTCCTCCCCCAAAATTAGTTCCCTTATAGTTCTAGACCCACCCAGCATCCACTCCCTTCTAGTCCCATTCTCCCATGCCCCACATCAGCCCATTTCCAGTCCTATTCTAGCTCTTCATCTGCCCATTTCCAGTGCTAGCCTTCACATCACAGGCCATTTCCAGTCCTAGACCCCCCCCCCCTAATCACAGCCTATTTCCAGTCCTAGCCCCCACCATCACAGCCCATTTGTAGTCCGAGTCCCTCTGCACTATCACAGCCCATTTGCAGTCCTAGTCCCCCCCCCACCATCACAGCCCATTTGCAGTCCAAGTTACCCCCCCCCATAGCCCTTTTCCAGTCCAGGTCCCCCCCATCACAGCCCATTTCTTTCCAGTCCAAGTCCCCCACCCATAGCCCTTTTCCGGTCCAGGTCCTCCCCCCCATCACAACGCATTTCCAGTCCAAGTACCCCCATAGCCCTTTTACAGTTCAGGTCCCCCCCCCCCCATCACAGCCCATTTCTTTCCAGTCCAAGTCCCCCCCCCCATAGCCCTTTTCCGGTCCAGGTCCCCCCCCCCAATCACAGCCCATGCAGTCCTTGCCCCCCGACCAGCACCACAGCTGTCTGAGAGGCTTCAGAGGGAGCCGGGTAAGCTCGCGCGAGGCCCCGGCTCCCTCTGTACAGCCGCCAGCGTGAAGAGCCTTTTCCTTCACGCTGGCGAATGCTGGGAAAGGTTAAAGGGTATTGCCTTTAACCTTTCCCAGCAATCGCGGCTTTACAGATACAGCCGCCAGCGTGAAGGAAAAGGCTCTTCACGCTGGCGGCTGTACAGAGGGAGCCGGGGCCTCGCGCGAGCTTACCCTGCTCCCTCTGAAGCCCTCCGGTGTGTGGGCCGGCCCCGGGTGGGGGTTTTCTCAGTGATGGAAAGAATACGATTGTCCTGGGGACTCTTGTTTGTGGGCCCTTGCCAGCTGTGGGCCCTACGCCACGGCGTACCTGGCGTAAAAGTAAATCCGGCCCTGATTCTACCTAACCAAGATACCGATAGAAATTGCCATGCAGCAACATCCCTGGCTATAGAAGTCAATATAGGGGGGTAGTTCCGCCCCCCTCATTTCACACCTCTTCTACCCCCGTACCCACCCCCACCCCCTTATTGCAACATACTCTCCCCCCCCCCACGTCCTGGTAATACAGGACCAAATTAGAGTGAAAAGAGACCCAACAATTAGGAACTTCACCAGTGTCCAGCAGGAGACGCTAAGCATAAGGTTAGACCCAACCCCCGCCCCTCCTCCCCTGGACCCCCCAGGAACCAAGTAACATCCAGTCCATATCGAAAGACAGAAAATCCCTCCCCCGGGAACCGTTCTACCTTCGCTCCCCCTCCCGCCTCCGCCCGTGCAAAAAGACCCTCCCACTCCCTGCTTATCCCTAGTTGCAGATGAGATGAGCAATATGGAATATCCAAGACATGATCCTTCCACCTCTCCTCAAGCCCACCCACCCCCCAGAAGAAGGATAAAAACACATCTAATATTCCAAGAGGGCTCAACAGTGAAGTTGATTAGAACAAAACATTAAAGTTCTAAAGAGTCCAATATGCATCTCCTTAAGGCAGAGTCGTGGTATCCATTCCGTGAGGGGTAGAATTATCTTGATCTGCACCTGAAGAGCATCTGGACTCTGGAATCTTTCGCTGCTTGGTGGTAGATACTTCCCAGTTCCCATTCACATTCCATTGGTGAAGGGGTTGATCCCTATATTGCAACAAATTGAGAAAGTCTAAGCATTCTGACAGCTCCGATATTCAGTGCTTGGTATTATTCCATTCAAAAATCAGGGTGGACGGACAACCCCACCGATAAGGTACAAAGCGTATTAGGAGGGCTTGTTTGAGGGGTTTGAAGCTCATACACCATTCCAAGGTGTGACAAGAAAGATCTTGAAAGGCCTGTTGCTCATGACCCCTGTATGTAAAAGAATGCTTTCCCTGTAGGCTACGTAAAAGCACCACTTTGTCCTCAAAGAAACTGAAACATGCGACAATCGGATGTGGTTGCAAGTTAGGACTTTTCTTGACCCCAGGACTTCGATGGGCAGGCTTGAGTTTAACCGGCCGGGGAGAGTCTGGTACACAAAAGGCAAACAGATTTTGAATCAAAGCAGACGTATCTTCACGGTCCCCCTGACTCTCCGGCAAGCCTAAGACTCGAATATTATTCCTTTTGTGCTGGTTTTCCAAGTCCTCCTGGTGATCTTGTAGAGTCTTTGCAATTTGATCCATTTTTTCAGTTTGGACTGAAACATGGCTGCGGAGTCAATTTGTTCCCCGATGTTAACTTCATTCTTACTGACCCGGTCATCCAGAGCTTTCAGATCGGCCTGCATATCACGCACCACTTTAGTAAAGTCCAATCTGAAGAGTTTCAATTCATAAAGGATTTCCAAGAGATCATTTTTTGTTGCGAGAGATGCAATCACTGACTCATCCATAACTCATGGAGTGGAGCTGCCTTCAGCCTCAGGAGAGAATCCAGATTCAGAATCAGTGGATCTGGAGAATTTTGACAACGCAGCAGCATATGATTTGACTTTTGCCATAATCAGAGGAGAGATTAGGATATAAGAAAAAACTTTACATGCAATTCTCAGGTGGCCACAAAATGGAGCTCTAAGCTCATTCAATGAGTCCACTATAAGGCATGGAAAAAAACGAAGAGATCAGTATTTTCACTTTGCATTTGAGATGACTGGGCTGGTCAGAGCTGCTGCCCCTCACTCTCTTCCCTGCTTGCTCTACTGCCGTAAAGGTAGGTGAAACTATGCAGAAATTCTCTACGGTGAGAAAAAGGATGAGAGAACCAGACGCAGCTGCACAGATTCATTCATGTCAGTAATGCATTCCAGCACACTTCCTGCCAAAAGAGCAACCCCCTCCTGCGTTCCAAGATGCGTTCCAGCTGAGGAGCGTAATGGCAGAGGGTCCAAGCACACACAAACTCTCTCCTGCGGCTCTGTCAGTGTAATAGAAGATAGCTCTCAATTGTTGGAGAAATCAGCAAGACATGAAGGAGGGGATATCACTAGCGTGCTCTCCGGAAGGGCGGGAAGAGGTCAGGCAGACATATCCCAGAAATGCAGCTTCTCACATTAATCCTTCATAACGCTGCACCAACACAATGATGCAAGTGTTTTTATGCACATTTAGAGAGCCGCAGTGTTCATCGATCCATTTGCAAAGCACATAGAAGAGTGGGCATTTTCCGTGGGTGAGCAGGAGCTTTAAATTGTAGTGCAATCATCGGCAGAGGCAGAAAGGGGGGAATCCTATGGCTCCCAAGCCATCAGGGCCACCAGGAAAGTTGGTCCTAACATCAGGCCATCCTCATTTTAACCCAGAGGCAGCAATTTGAGTTCGGGAAGGGGCAAAATCAAAGGGCTAATCCCTAAAACTGGGCCAGGAACTGAGGAGCTTCACAGAAACATAGCTATCTTGTCAAGGCTCACAAGCACCCCCCCCCCCAATCTTCTGACTTTTAATGCAATGCATAGCCAACTCAACGACCATTGAGTTATGTGGCAGCTGCGTTTTCTGGAAGCCAGGAAACTATGAATCGATACTATGAATCAAGTCAATGGTTCACAGTAAGCACCATTACCGGGGTCTCGCACATCCTGAAGAGCAACCACATGGGCACTGTGAGTGCCTTCCGAGGGGGAGCCTTCCACTGGAGGATCTTGAAATCCTCGGTAAGTGGCTCATCCTCAGGCACCGCCATGAAGGCAAGTGCCTAGGACATCTCCCAGACAAACTCCAGGAAAGCCAAGTCCTCTGGAGGTGGCTGCCACCAATGGTGTGGCAGGGACAGGTTGGAGGGGATGTCCCAGTGGGGAATGGTATCGGAGACTCTTCATCCATCTCCCATGCCGACTCTGAACCAGAGGAGTCAGCCAGCGCTTCATGGTCATCGGGCCGAATTGGTGTTCATGACACCTGCCGTTGGGGCTCTGGCACAACTGTGCCCAACTACCTGCCAGTCCATAACTTGGAAGCCAATGGGATTGACACTGAATGGGCCAACCTCTAGGAGGGGCATCCTCCGGGGACGTCCTGGAGGAGGATGACTCCATCAAGGATGCTGACGACTCAGAGTGACAGGGAATCCAGCCCCTGTAAGCCTTGACAAACACAGCAAAGCTGTGTTCGAGGGCCAGCATCCTGGCCTCAATGTCCGATGGTGCAGCCGGAGCGGGTGCCGGCCTCAGGGGCTCCAAGGCCAGAGCTGGGTCCCAAGGGGGTGAGTCCCAGATGATGATGGCATCAGGGGAACCGGTGTGATCCCCCAACTCTGCTGTCGACGGCTCCCACTGAGGTAACTTGGAGGGCTGCTCTCTGTTATCCCTGGCATCGAGTCATGGACTCCGTGCCTGGGTCTCCAAGGTCTTACCTCCCAGGATCTCGACTTCAGCTTTGATGAAGTCTTCTGCCGGGGAAGATCCTCAAGGACAACTCTGATGCCCGTCGATCCCGTGGCTCCGACCGGACCCAGGATCACGATGCCAAGTCATCCAATGCCGGCATCTAAGGCAGGGATTCCAACCTCAATGCCGATCCTGGAACTGATTTGCTTAACAGCTCCCACTGCCACCTTTCATGTTCCTCAGTACGAGACGTGGACAGGAGTAGGTTCTCACCAAGTTTTATTGATCCATATATATAAAAAGGGAGACCTGACCCAACACTGGCCGTGTTTCGATAGAATCTTCTTCAGGGGTTGGCTCACCTTGATATTAAAAGTACATTGTAATTAAATAAATCATCAATATTAAAAACAAAAACAATAAATAACAAGTATATTGGATAAAACAACATGAAGGAACACAATAAAAATAATAATGATAATAATAAGAATATAATATTACATCAATAAAAATCAATAACAGATATACCATTATTTCTTACAAAAAGACTTATTATCCATAAACTCCTATCAATGTGTGTAATTCCCAACCATATACATATATAAATAAGATTTAATTACGTATATTGTAATTTCTTATGAAAATATTAGTAAAAATTAAAAAAGAATTTAAAAACATTTTTCACAAAAAAACATTATTACCGGCAAATACTAAATGTAAACAATCTTAAAAGATAATAAAACATAATCATAAAAATACCATACGTAAAAAATAACAAATAATCGCACATAAATAGCACACTAGAAAAATTCGTGGAAGAGGAGAACTATAGGGCAAGGGTGACCATGGCTGAAACGCTTATCTAGACATAACATCTATAACCAAATATATGTCTATGTGCTAAAGGGGCAATTAATAACTTATGTGACAATGAGAATATTAATAAAATTAATAAATAAAATAAATAAATAAAATGATAAACGATAATAAATAAGAAATATAGAATAATAAATAAATATAAGGAGGGGATATCACTAGCGTGCTCTCCGGAAGGGCGGGAAGAGGTCAGGCAGACATATCCCAGAAATGCAGCTTCTCACATTAATCCATAACGCTGCACCAACACAATGATGCAAGTGTTTTTATATAAATATAAGTTAAACAGTTAAGCTCAACAATAAATGTCAACACATGTGTGACGTCCAACGTGTTAAAAGTATTAATCCAAACACCTATAAAAGCCAAGACAGAAGTAATGGCCAAATTGCCACAAATAACACCTATTCATTATTTCTGCTAAACTAATCATATTACATAAATATATTAAAAAATGGGTTAAATAAAAAATACTAAAGGACAAATAAAATAAATTTTTGAATAATAAATACATAAAAAAATTATATATATAATAATTTAGTAAGAAAGACTTTGAACTTCTAAACCTAAATAGGGAAAGGGACAGAGTACGAGAGAAGCAGGAGTGAGCCTCTTTACCTGAACAGACCGTGCGGAGATTTGTGGCACACCAAGGTGCCAAAAGGGATACCACTCTTAGAGCTGGAAGGTATGAGAAGGTGAAGTGTAAATACAAATAAAAATGACTGTTTATAATTTAAGCTTAACATATCACTGACTTAGAACGGATAAATATCTAAAACGAATGTGGGAGCATGTGTGGTAACAAAATACTTTCAAAACTAAAAAAAGGAACACGTTGTGGGATTATCTAGTTGATTTCCAATAAATATCCTCTAGTGTTGCAATTACTAAACGTATCGAAAGAATAAAAATCGATATCTCAAAGATGCCTGCCATTGTTATACAAGATATGTAATGTGGCCATACTCTTTGTTAATAAAAGAACAAGCTGTAGAACACCATCTGTAAACAGCACTTAGTGTCATGCTCGTGCCTCCTAGCTGAACCAAAGGTGAAACTAAATAATACTGAAAGTCCTTCTTGGAGGTGTAAGGGCCGTTATGAGTAAATGAATATCGTGGAATCTACTAATATTTATCATTTAAGTCATTGCCTGACTTCTGATCTTAATATGTTAATTATAATCTACTTACATATCTTCTATGTTCGTATTGAAAAGCTTAGACCAGCTTCTACTGCTCGCGGCATCAAATAACATAAAACGCTAGCGCATGCGTATTCTCTCTTAAAATACCCGCGTGAACTTCTAGGTTATATAACTATATTTTGAAGCCAGCGATTAATCTATTTACAGTTACTACTAATGCTGCAGAATCTAAAACCATCATATGTGAATCGCATTATGCTTACTTATTTCATCTGTATTTGTTTCTTTTTTTAAAAAACTCAAGCCAGCTTGTGCCACTCACGGCATAAAAAAGCGTAGACACTCACGCATGCCTAACAGATTGTAAAGTGCCCGGGATACAAGTTAAATAATAGAACTTAATGGTTATGTTGACTCCAATTAAATTAAAATATTTTAAAAACAAAGTTGAGCTCAAAGAGTAGTTTCTTTATTGAATGTAATCTTTATTGAAAAATCTCTATCAATATTTTAAAGAGACCTATATTTATGATTACCTGAGGTCCTACTAACCTATTCTGTTCTTTAAGAACGGCTTTAAACCTTATATAAATAAAATGAATAATTTAAACACTTTTTTTAAAAAATATATATTAATGATAAAAAATCAAGTATCTCAAACTATGATGTATGTGGGCTCAGAGGAGCACTAGAACACTGGATGTGAAACACGATAGCAAACTGTCAAATGAGGTACTAAAAATAAAACAAAAAAGAATCATTTTTAATAAATAAAATATACTATTTGACCATACAAGTCAGCCACATAAGAATTTCGATATTGTATTGACCATCAAAAACTATTAATGGCTGAAGCCTAACTGATTTTATAAAATAATTTGTTCATAGAAAGACTGAAAAGTCCCGTTCTACATTCAAACCATTCGGAGCAAGGGTATTAAGGTCAAAGATGTATCTTTGTTCCATTTGCAACAATGTTCTATCTATGTTTCCACCCCTCCAATTTTGTTTGACTTTTTTTATAACACAGAATTTTAAGTCTGAGAGTGTGTGTTCTCGATCTAACCAGTGTTGTACTAACGGACTGTCAACTGCACGTCTTCTAATGCAGCTCTTATGTTCAACTATTCGTATCCGAATTTTCCGTTTGGTTTTACCTACATATAGAAGGTTGCATGGACACTGTATGATATATATAACATGGGTAGTATCACAGTTAGCGAAATCGTCAATGTAAAACTGCTTGTTTGTAATTGGGTGTATGAAAGTTTTTCTTACTGGTAAGACATTTAGACAAACAGAGCAGTGGCCGCATTGGTATTGTCCTTTATGAACAGAGAGTGGTTTTCTTTTGGTAAAAGCAGATGGCACTAACAAATTACGGAGGTTGACATTGCGTTTATGTGCCACCATAATATTAATATTCTCGAAGCCAGGAATGGCCTGAATTAAACGCCACTCTCTTTTTAGAATGTTAACGATCTGTTGAGATTGAAAGGAATATAATAGTGGACACACCATTTTGGTGTCAGTTCCATTTTTATTGTCTTGTATTACCTCTGACTTATCTTGATGTTTAGCCCGTTTGTAGGCTTTGTGAATATATTGTTGTGGATACTGGCGAGCCATGAATCTCTGTGTGAGATCTTGTGCTTGTAATGTGAATTCGTCATCACTTGTGCAATTTCTCCTGATTCTAAGATACTGTCCAACAGGTAGGTTATTCTTCAATGCTGGGTTATGGAAACTGTGATAATGAAGTAACTGGTTCCTGTCAGTGGGTTTTCTATATAATTTAGTACTGAATCCTTTATCTTCTCACTGAATCACTAAATCTAAATATGGTATATGTCTTGGATCATACATGAGTTGGAACCGAAGATTCTGATCTAATTCGTTTATCCATATGTTGAAGGCAGACAACTCTGCCACAGAGCCCTCCCATATGATGAAAATGTCGTCAATGTAACGAATCCACAACTTGATCTGAGATTCAAAAGGATGGGATTTTAGAAACATATTTTCAAATTTATACATATAGAGGTTGGCAACGTCCGGCGCCACAGATGACCCCATTGCCACCCCTTTTATCTGTTGATAGTATATGTCTCTAAAGCAAAATAAATTATTGCATAATGCTATCTCAGCCAAAGTTAAAAGGAAAGAGGTGGAAATACATGTATGTTCTGTCCTGTTTGTCAAATATTCTTCTATAATTTTCAATGCCTCAACCTGAGGAATATTGGTATACAGCGCTTCAACGTCTAGAGTTACCAATAGAGTGTCTGATGATACATCTCTAAATGTTGAAAGAATATCTATAACATGTGATGCATCCCGAACATAAGACCACATACGGGGAATATGTGGCTTAAGAAAAAAATCTAACAACTGGGAGATAGGCTCTAGAAGTGACCCAATTGCAGAAACTATGGGTCTACCAGGAGGATCAGAAAGTGATTTATGGATTTTCGGGATTATATAAATCATAGGCATGACTGGTTTAGTGACAATTAGAAATTCTTTTTCTTTTTTTGTAATGTGTCCTGTTTCAAACGCATTGATGACTATGTTGTCTATAGTGCATTTTAGAGCTTCTGTTGGATCTCTTTCTAGACGTAAATAAAAATTTCTATCGTTAAGTTGTCTAAGAACTTCTGTAAGATATTTAGACTTGTCCATAACCACTATAGCGCCCCCCTTATCTGCCGGTTTGATGATGATACTGTAGTTGGTTTGTAAGCTTCTGAGCGCCTGTCGCTCAGAGAATGTAAGATTCTGAAATGGTAAACGGTCCTCTTCATGAATCTGACCAACCTGTTGTAAAACGACTCGCTCAAAAGTCTCTATCAGAGGACTAGTGGTCGGGGGAGGAACCCAGGTGGAATGTTTACTAATAACAGAAATGTCATTATAATTATCTGGAAAATCGTTAAAAAATTGTCTTATCCGAATTTTTCTGAAAAATTTATATAAATCTATATGGGTCTGAAAAGCATTATATTTCCTAACAGGCACAAATGAGAGGCCCTTGTTTAAAACGGAGGTTTCTTCAGTGGTGAGATTATATCCAGAAATATTGATCACATTGTCAACTTCTAATAATCTCTTTCGTACGACCGCTCTCTCATCCACTGTCCCCTCCCCCTGCCGCGTCCCCGGCCTCGTCCCCGTCCCCTGCTTGGTCCTTGGGGGAAAGGGTGATTTGTGTATGGTGCTTTATAGGAATTCTTAGTTTTTCTGCTTCTGATGGAAGCCTAGTGTGAGAGGAGCTCCTCCCACTTCCCTTCCAGAGTCGGTCCATATCAAAGACCGTCTTTTTCTTTTTTTCTTTACCTAAAAGTTGATTCGACTTATCCTGTCTACTGGGAACCACAGACACCGAAACTTCTTGGTTCCCTATGGACTCACTCCTGCTTCTCTTTTTCTTATTTCCAGGTGAGACGTCTTTATCAGGGGTGTTACAATCTGCATTAGAAGTACTTTCTTTACGATCAAAAAAGGTAGATCTCCTTTTAAACCATAATCTATCGTTTTCCACTTTCTTACACCAATGGTACACATATCCCACCCTATAGTCCTCCTCATCTCTTCTAAACTTTTCCATCTTTTTTCCTTTTACTTCTTTATGAAATTGTGACATATTTCGATTAAAGTCTGCGTATACGGAATCAAAGTCATTGTCATATTTCTTCAATTCTCCTAATTTCTCATCTACTTCCACCTTATGTAATTCAGACTTCTTATTTGCTGTAGTAATAAGTAATATCATAAGGTCCAGGGAACATTTATTCAATATTGCGTTCCAACATTCTACAAAGCCCTGTTCGCTTTGATATAAACCAGGAGCCTTGTTGACTCGTAGGCCTCTGGGAATGATCTTCGATTTGCAACATTCCAAAAGATAAGCTGCGTGTAATTCTTCTTTAATCATCTTCTGTGTCAACCGGACCGTGTCATCCCATTGTGTATAGAGCTGATCACTATGATCATCCGCATCTTCTTCATGGTTGCCATTGGGTTGTTGAGATAGCAGCTTATCTAACACGTCATTTCCAAAACTCAGGACATTCTTCCATGGGGAGAACATCGCTGCAAAAGCCGTGGGACACCAAAAAACAGCACACTGCCATGAGGAAGCAACACAGTACGAGACGTGGACAGGAGTAGGTTCTCACCAAGTTTTATTGATCCATATATATAAAAAGGGAGACCTGACCCGACACTGGCCGTGTTTCGATAGAATCTTCTTCAGGGGTTGGCTCACCTTGATATTAAAAGTACATTGTAATTAAATAAATCATCAATATTAAAAACAAAAACAATAAATAACAAGTATATTGGATAAAACAACATGAAGGAACACAATAAAAATAATAATGATAATAATAAGAACATAAATAATAAATCAATAAAAATCAATAACAGATATACCATTATTTCTTACAAAAAGACTTATTATCCATAAACTCCTATCAATGTGTGTAATTCCCAACCATATACATATATAAATAAGATTTAATTACGTATATTGTAATTTCTTATGAAAATATTAGTAAAAATTAAAAAGAATTTTAAAACATTTTTCACAAAAAACATTATTACCGGCAAATACTAAATGTAAACAATCTTAAAAGATAATAAAACATAATCATAAAAATATCATACGTAAAAAATAACAAATAATCGCACATAAATAGCACACTAGAAAAATTTGTGGAAGGGGAGAACTATAGGGCAATGGTGACCATGGCTGAAACTCTTATCTAGACATAATATCTATAACCAAATATATGTCTATGTGCTAAAGGGGCAATTAATAACTTATGTGACAATGAGAATATTAATAAAATTAATAATAAAGGCACAATGGTCAGGAAGACACATCATCTTTATCTTTCTTTCTTTATCTTTATTAAAACACTTGACCCAGGCTGGAGCATCAGGGTGGTGTACAATCATAAAAATGACAGCCGCTGGAAAAGAAGAGAGAAAGGAACGCCAAAAATAACAGGACAGAGAGAGAGGCAGTAAAGCAGATAGAGGATATCAAGAGCGCAAGAAGGGCAAAAGGGAAAAGAGGGGAGGAGGGGGGAAGAACATGGGAAAATTAAGGGGGATGGGAGGCGCGACTAGGGGGATAAAACACCATCAGTAGGGGGGGAAGAACATGGGAAAATTAAGGGGGATGGGAGGTGCAACTAGGGGGAAAAACACCATCAGTAGGGGGGGGGGGGAGATCGAAAGCCTGGCAGAAAAGGTGTGTCTTAAGAAGGGCCTTGAAACGAGTGTAGGACAGTTCGGTGCGGAGTGGGAGGGGAAGAGAGTTCCAAAGAGCGGGACCTAAGAAAAAGAAGGCGGAGTGACGAGTGGATTCTAGTTGGGCCTGTGTAGGTGAGGGAAGGAAGAGACGATTGCCGTGGGATGAACGAAGGAGGCGGGGAGAGGGCTGAAGATGAATAATATTGGCTAAATGCTGGAACTGTGGTGGTCCATACAGGACATAGTGCTATTGCACTTTCCACACTGCTTGAAACCACTGGTCGAAGACATAGTGGAAAAAACTAACCCCACGAGGTTAAACTCTGATGTCTCAACCTGCTATGCCATGAGTGAAAAACCCGCGGGCCAAAAAATAAAAGATAGGAAAGGTACCCGAACGAAAAGCACGATGCTGAGGCATTGGACTTGAGCAGGAGAAAGGTAATCGATTACTAAAAAGAAGAAAATATTACCGATACCAGTGGGAAAAAATCAACTTTATCCAGGTGCACAGACAGCATGTCTGAAAGGCTCCGTGGAAAAAAGAAGACTGAGGTAAGATAGCACCTTTGGGTGGGAAGGTGACCACGCATACGTGGTATAGGTCCCAAGGCTTTCTTTGGACGCTGTCGGCACCAATGTCACTGATATGTGAAGACTGACTTCCTGCATGTTCCCGGAGAAAGGAGTGATAATACTCACTTTCAGGTTTAACTGATTATCTTCATCAGCAAGTTATTAGGCCTGAGGAGTAGATTAAGTCCTTGCAGTTCACCTTGAAGTGAACCCTAAAAGTTCCTTGTACTTTCTGGAGATCATTCCGAACCATGATTAAGCCATTTACACATATAGGTTGGATGTTTTTGGCACATAAATGTCTAGACCCGATTCTGACAACAAAACGTTTTACATGTACAGATGAGAAAGATAGGTAATCTGGGCGTGAGCGTGGAGGGGAGGAGCGTGGGCATGGCGAGCCACTTAAACAAATATTCAGACAAAAATGTGTACGTACATCCTGGATGTCTAAGTTAGGCCTGCTAAAACGTGGAAAAACAGACTATAGTAGCACTGACCTCTAACAACACAGAAGGACATCTATGTTTAAATAAAGCAGGTAGTATAGCTGGGTTATAAAAGGCTATGAAATAGTACGTAACCTGGAGGTAAGCAATGTAGCATTTGCTATGTTTCGGGGTTGCTACATTGTAATTGCGAGCCAGATTGGCCACCTCTGGAAATAATAATAGGCTACATGAACTTCTGATCTGAATCAATATGGAAATACCTATGCCCTTATGTTCAGTTAGGTGCAAGAGTATGCATACTGAAGGAAAACAAACTGAACCATGTGGAAGCAATAGGGGTCCAATGGTAGCCAGAATCAGAGGGACCAAAAGAAGGGAAAGAACTGGCATTGCATACAGCCAAATATGATGGGGGTGATGTGGTCATGTTTTGCGGAGCCTGTTATAATGCGTGCCATGGTGTTCTGCGCCAGTTGCAAGGGTCGAATGAGTGCTTTGGGAGGCCATGGTAGATGTGGTTACAGTAGTCCAGGATTGGAGTGATGATGGCTTGGCAGACTGTTCTGAAGTGCTCTTGGGAGAGGATAGGCTTGAGGCGTCTGATGATTCGCATCTTAAAGTATGTGTTTTGAATGGTTTTGTTGATTTGTGACTGGAGGTTCAGTTCTCTGTTGAGAGTGATTCCGAGGTAGTTTATCTCTGGTTTTATGGGTATGGTGACATTGTTGAGCTCAATGGTGGGTTGGGGGGGGGGGGTGAAGGTGGTGTTCCTGGTTATTAGTAGAGCTTCTGTTTTGTTGTAGTTTATTGTTAGGTTGTTTTGTAGTAGCCATCTCGTCATTTTTTGTAGACAGTCTGCTAGTTTTGTGTAGTCTGGGTTGTCTAGGTTCATTGGGATGTATATCATTATATCATCTGCATAGATTGAGTATTGTATGTTGTGCTCTTTGATGATGTTTCAGATGGGCTGTAAGTATAGGTTAAATAGTAGTGCTGAGAGGGCGGATCCTTGTGGTAGTCCTTGTTTGGCTTGGAACGGTCGGGAGGTGTTAGGGCTGCATTTGACTTGGAGCTGTCTGCTTGTGAGGTAGGAGGTGAACCAGTTTAGAGTTGTACTGTTGTTGGAATCTTGAGATAAGGATGTTGTGGTCAACTTTGTCGAAGGCTGATGTGATGTCCAGGAAAATGATGATGATGATGCCTCTTTTTATGTTGTCAATCGCCTCAAGCAGTTTGTCGAAGAGGTGTATCAGGAGAATTTTGATGCTGTGGTTTGGGTGGAATCCATGTTGGTGGTGGTTCAGTGGGGCATGGTTGTTGACGTGCTCCTGGAGATGGTGTAGTACTGTCTTCTCGATGATCTTTGCCATGAGGGGGAGGCTGGTTATAGGCCTGAAGGCTACTGGGTTATCTTTATGCAGTGCACATTTCTTGGGGATGGGGGGAATAGATGCACATTTTAGGGCCTCTGGTATTGTCCCACAGGTGAGAGAGTTGTGCACTATGTTGTGGATAGGTTTGATGAGTTTGTCCTTTGTTGATTTGATCCATGCCATAGGGCATGGGTCGGTCGGGGCGGTGCTGGTGTTGAGTTTGGTGATAATTTGGGATATCTGCTCCATTGATGGGATGCTGAAGTTGTTCCAGCTCTGGCTGGGTGTTGATGTTTTGGAGGGCGTGTTTGGGGTTGTCATTTTGGGGATTGAGCAAAAGCACTGTGCAAAAGCTTGGTTTGGAGGTAGTCAGTGAAGGTTTGTGGATGTATTGTTTCGTCTTTCTCTAGTGTTGGTTCATTGGTGAGCATCTTTACTATCTCGAATAGTTCTCTGGATCTGTTGGGGGATTTGAGAATCATGTTTGTATGGTATTCCTTTTTGTGCTGATTGATGAGTTTGTTGTATTCTCTTTGTTTTATCAAATATTGATTCTGGGAGCTTTCGGATCTTTGTGGTCACAGTGGTGGTTGCATGGGGCAGTTTCCCATTGGAAGTGGTGCTGTTGTGGGCAGTATCAGACCTCATAGGGCATGGGGCAGACACAGGGTTCTCACAGGGGATTGGTGTGGTTGTTGGTAGTGGGAGGCGGCCTAGGTCAGCCATGTGTTGTCTTTACTAGCATCATGTCTGTTTCCACTGTGCTGTGTTTTGGCCAACAGTATTGGGTCATGTTGCTGCACTGTTCCACACAATAGTTTTTTCACTGTATTCATTTTTGCTTTCCATATGTGCTTTCCCTTGTGTCCATTCTTCATTTTATTTATTTATTTATTTATTTACATTCTCTTATATACAGCGCTATTCTGCATCAGTGCGGTTTACATTGAACAAACTGAAATTACATTGAACAGGGTATTATAACTTGGAGATAACTATTTTACAGGGAACATGGGCTATGGAGGGTTAAGTGGCTTGTTCAAGACCACAAGGAGCACCTGTGGGACTAGAAACCCCAGTCCTTCCAGCCCAAGGTTGCTGTCCTCTAGTGGGATTTGAACCCCCGACCTTCCAGCCTGAAGTACCTTACCCCAACCATTTTTTCCACCTTGCATTCCTCTTGGCCATTATGTTTCTGTTTGCTTTTTTCCTGTGTGCACCCTGTTTTGTGTGTTTACTGTCATTTGGTTGTGTGGTGGGTCCAGCCGGCCCCCTGCTCTTCTTGCCCTTTTACTTTGCAGCTGTTTCCTGGCTCTTTGCACAGTTGTTTTCCCCCACATGCTTTTCCCCTGCCTCTTCCCTTTCCCTATTTACTGCTCCAGGGTGGTCCTGATTCTTTACTAGCCCCTGCGTGCTGCAGCTAGAGCTGGCCTTCTGTGTCCCATTGGGAGCAGGGCATGTTCCTCCTGGAGGACCATTCTGCAAAGCAGGTGGGTTTCAGCTTCATTGAAGTTCACCTATCTCCTGGCCATTTTCCAAGGGTCTGGCTGCGGTCAGGGGGGGGAGGGGGGGCGGATTCCTGTATCCTGTTTCCTGTTGCATGTGGACAACTGTGCTGGTGGACATGTTTTCGGGGTTACATGTCTTACTTACATGTGAAAACCCGCCACTGTGCGCGAGTTGCAAGTTTTGCAGTAAGACGTATAACTCCGTATTCTGTCATGCGGCTACACGTCTAATCGCATATGAACAGAATCTCATCCAGATTTTGGACGTACACATTTTGGACGCAAACATCCGCCCTGCATGTCTTTCTCAGAATAGGGCCCTTTAGGTATATAATTGTATTGGTTCAATTATTCCTATTTCCCTAGCAACTTTAAACAACTGAACAACTTTAAATAGTTAAAAGAAATCTTTAAATCTAAGATGCAGACAGCAGATGTGAATTATGTAATCTTTTGCACCGAGTGTTAGATGCATAATTGCAACAATTCCCCCCATCCCCAAGAAATGTGCACTGCATAAAGATAACCCAGCAGCCTTCAGGCCTATAACCAGCCTCCCCCTCATGGCAAAGATCATCGAGAAGACAGTGCTACACCATCCACAGCTGGTTGGAGGCTAATAGCACACGGTAATATAGCACGTGCAAACAGAGCTGACATTTAGACAGGAGTGTCAAGCAGGAATGCCAATCATCTCCACTTTTGCTCAGTGCGCCAATGAGAGTGTATGTGTGTGCTCTTCCAAGTCTGCACTCTAGATGTGTAGCCTCATGACAGAATACGGAGTTATACGTCTTACTGCAAAACTTGCAACTCGCGCACAGTGGCGGGTATTCACGTGTAAGTAAGACATGTAACCCCGAAAACATGTCCACCAGCACAGTTGTCCACATGCGACAGGAAACAGGATACAGGAATCCACCCCCCTCCCCCCTGACCGCAGCCAGACCCTTGGAAAATGGCCAGGAGATAGGTGAACTTCAATGAAGCTGAAACCCACCTGCTTTGCAGAATGGTCCTCCAGGAGGAACATGCCCTTCTCCCAATGGGACACAGAAGGCCAGCTCTAGCTGCAGCACGCAGGGGCTAGTAAAGAATCAGGACCACCCTGGAGCAGTAAATAGGGAAAGGGAAGAGGCAGGGGAAAAGCATTGTTTACATTATCAGAATATAGAAAGACTAGGGGACATGCAATGAAGCTGCAGGGTAAACTATTTAAGACTAATAAAAGAAAATATTTTTTTACTCAACGTGTAATCAAACTCTGGAATTTGTTACCGGAGGATGTATTAAAGGCTGTTAGTGTAGCTGGGTTTAAAAAAGGTTTGGACAATTTCTGGAGGAAAGGTCCATAAACCATTATTAAGAAGATTAATACGGATACAATTAGGTAATGAAACATCAGAAACCTTCCCTCAAGGTCAGGGTATCCCCCAAGGATCAACTCTCTCCGCACTCCTCTTCAATTTGTACCTCCAGCCCATTACAAACATATTCAAGAAGCATAAAATCAACCATTTCATATATGCGGATGATATCATGCTTGCCATCCCCATAAACCCCAACAACCCCAAATATGATAGCCTACTCGAATGCATGAACGAGACTACCACATGGCTTGAAGACAACCACCTAAGCATTAACCTCAAAAAAACAGAAGCAATGTTCATAACGAGGAAATCAGACACTGACTACAACTACCCTACTACAATCACAATAAGTAATACACCTATACCTGTTAAAAAGGAGGTAAAATACCTTCGAATAATTATAGACCACTCACTCACCATGATCCCACACATAAAACATACAGTAAAAACCATATTTCATAAACTCAAGACGATACAACATCTGAGACCCCTACTTAACACAGATGACTTTAGATCAGTAGTCAATACCTTCATCACCCCCCATTTCGACTATTGTAATAGTCTCCTAAACGGACTGCCATTAAAGAGCATATACCTTCTCCAAAGAGCCCAAAACATTTGCACCAAGATGATCACAAAAGCTAAACTAACAGACCATGTGACCCCAATTCTATTAGACCTACACTGACCATAAACAGCCGAATAAAATATAAAATCCTCCTAACTACTTTCAAAATCATTAATAACATCTCTCCCTCACAACTATCTACTCTAATACACCCCCCATCAGAAACTAGAACGCGCAGACAGAATGCAACCCATTCCCTCAACATAAAAACAAATTTCAGAAAAACTAAAGCGACAACAAGTGATAGAGCCTTCTCCTTTGCTGCCCCCCCCACCCTCTGGAATGAAATACCTTTAACCCTCCGCATGATAAAAGACCTTCACCAATTCAAAAAGGAACTAAAAACCTACCTCTTTACAAAACACTTTGAGATCCCCTATCAACAAAAAACCTCTCCAAAACAATCACAGAAACACATCCACAGTATTCAGGACAGAACAAATGACTAACTCAAGAAACTTTACATATATCACACAACATGCAAAAGATCTACGCAAACTTTCGGCTATGTCACTATTGTTAATAACCACTGGTAATTAACTATGTTGTGCTCCATGTTATATAACCTGTACATAGTTTTGATAAGTACTGTTCTAGTTAACGTTCAATAACATGTTCCCTGTAATTACACTTGTATATAGTTATAACATAATGTTCCTTGTAAATGTATACAGAAGTATATAAATGTTCTGTTCACTGTTTAATGTAAACCGCCCCTGATCTCTGGAAGGGGCGGCATAGAAGAAACTGTTAAATAAATAAAATAAATAAAGAAGGGACCCAGGATATCAATGCTTGACCCAGTACAAGCAATGCGGAACCTGTGTCTTTTGGGGAAACTGCTAGGTACGTATGACCTAGATTGGCCACTGTTCGAAACAGGATACTGTGCTTGATGGACCTTGGTCTGACCCAGTATGGCATATCTTATGTTCTTATGGATAGTGGAGCCTGTCAGTGCTACTTGTGGGTGTTTCCACCCTTGTTGGCTATCTCCTTGGAGGCTGCACATGCTGAAGCTGTACTTACACTGTCAGCTAAACCTTGTCCACATGACTTCACCATCCGACCCATGCCCAGTGGCATGGATCAAAGCCACTAGAAGCCATCTATCCCACTACCTCCACAAAATCGTTAAAGAATCCCTCCAGCAGGGACATATGCCGGAATCAATGAAGCAAGCCATAATATGTCCGATTCTCAAGAACACCACGTTAAGCCCCTCCGAATCAAAATCCTACTGCCCCATCTCAAGCTTACCATTCCTTACAAAAATCATCGAAAAGACAGTGCAAAGACAACTACAGGACCACATAGATTTCAATGCCCCAATAGACACCCACCAGCATGGCTTTAAACCACAGCACAATGTGGAAACTCCGCTCACCTCCCTCTTCGACAATCTCCTAAGAGGCATAGACAACATAAAGAACGGATTCCTGCTAGTGTTCATGGACATCTCAGCAGCTTTTGACACAGTGTCTCATACCATAATGCTACAATGCCTTCAGAAGATCGGAATAACAAAGAACACCCTAAAATGGTTAACCTCCTACTTGAATGAATGGTAGTGGTCGCAGTCCCAGCATTTTAAACCTGCAGGTTTGGCGAGTGCTTGGGCATAAGGTCTGGATGGGGGGGGGGCATGAGCACACTAGCTGCCCATGTAGGGGCCTCATGCCAGCCTGCCACCGACACATCTTGGGGGGAGGATGGCAGCCACTGCTGTAGTATTTCCCTGGGCACTGAAAGGAAGCTTGTCTGTACAGGGCTGTGTACACTGAGGGTACTTAATATGAAAGCCCTCAGAAAGAGTTAACACCACAGATTCAGTAGCTCAGACATTCCAGGGCCTATTACTTAGCTAACGACCTTGAGAGACTCTACTGAAAAACTAGGCTGAACTTTCACATAACAGATAAACTAAGTTTGTTTATGAAACAGACAGTGCAGGAAGAAACTGCTTGTGTTTGAATTATTTTTTAAGAAGCTATGTCTGGGAATACATGTATGTCTCCTCTTGATGACCTATACTAATAAAATATGACCTATGACAAAGAGACATAGAGATGCACATTATGAATATACGCGATGCTTGACGTAGAAAAATAAGGTGAAAATTATGCTGTGTAATGGATTTTTGACCTATAAATAAAATAGCCGAAGTCTGTGATGTCAGGGAGACAAGGTGCAAGCTTTGTTCTCTCTCCCAAAGCTTTGGTGGTTTTTATAATACAATTGTGTGTGTTTTGTATTATTAACAGTACTTGCTTCCTTCTCATTGCTCTGGGTGTGGAAATCCGTTACTCAAGAACCCAGGTGCTGTTACTGGTGAGGGGAGGTGCAGAGTACACTTTCAGGCACCTGCATTTTCCAGCTACCTGGAGGGTTACAGCATCTGTCACTATCAGCCTCTTCCTTCACAGTTGGGTTCTGTGGCAGCGGGAGGGGGGAGGCAGCCTGGATCTCTGCCTGGGATGCCACCTTATGTGGCACATTGCCTTTCCACAGCAGTAGCAGGACTGTGTGCTGCTACTGTCACTGTGGGATCATGACAAACATCACAGATGGTTCTGCGGATGGCAGAATACCCCTTTGTGGAGAGGCTAAAAAGGTTGGGGCTCATCAAAATGGGGAAGAGACGGCTGAGGGAAGATATGATAGAGGTCTATAGATTATTGACTGGAGTAGAAAAGGTAAATGTAGGTCGCTTTTTTATGCAATCAGACTGGACAGACAGGGGACCTGCAATGCGGTTACAGTGTAACCCATTTGGGTCTTCTAAGTGAAAATATTTTTTCAGTCAACGCGTAATCAAATCCTGCAATCCATTACTGGAGGATGTAGTAAAAGCTGTCAGTGTAGCTGGGTTTAAAAATGTTTGGACGGGTTTGTGGGTAACGGTCCATAAACCATTGCTAAACAGGATCTGAACTATGCGCTGCTTGCCCCATTACAGTTACTAGGGATCCTCTGTGTCTTTTGGGGAAACTGATAGGCACTTGTGACCTAGATTGTGCACTGTTGGACACAGGGTACTGGGTATGATGGACCTTGGTCTGACAAAGTTTGGCATATTTTGTAGTCTTATGTTCTAATGTGCCATCTAGGCAGCTGCCTGGTCCCCCCTATGCATCAGCAGCCCCCACTGCATGATCCATGTGCCACCTCCTTTGCCCCCATTTGCACCATCAACATAGTGCCCTTTCATACTTGGGCACTATGCTGTTACTGCTAATGGAGCACTACTGTCACTCTTTTGGGCTCCCCTCTCTGTGCATCACATTGCAGATGTAAAATAGGCTCTCTCTCCTCAAAAAACACCCTTTCTGCCAGGTTTTGAATTGCGTTAGGGTTCCTGCCATTAAGGTGCCTGAGTTAAAAGAGCAAGCCTTGTTCCCGCCCACTCCCTGCCGTCTCTCCACCCACAGGTCACTTTACGCTGCTGGTGCCATTAGTGGCCGCTAAAGTGCCTTTTGCACGTGCTAAGTGTGCACCTGCTCCTTTACCGTCGTTTAGTAAACATACCCCTAAGTGTTCACTACTGCCATGATGCAGCTTTATTGAACCAGAGGATTATTTTGGAATCATGAATACACTATATTGCCCCAGATTATGATTGCAACTATTAGTGGAAACAGTTTGGAGATCCAGTCTTGAGGTCACAAGGCAGTGCAGCAGGCCCCTTGAAATTATACCCTGATCGGATGGTCCAGCTAAGACAGGAGGGTCTTTCTGCCAGATAGCTACACCATGAAAGCTTTAGAGGAATTTAAGGCACAGTTTTGAACCCTATCAGATACTTTGTTGATGTGCAGATATGATAGTGTTGCTTGCTTTTAATGCCAGGCGCCCAATGCTTTAAAGTAGGTATGTACAATATGCTGATCTGCTTTCTGCAGTGATAACTGCAACATTCATGGAGACTTGTGGGACACCCCACTTTTCACTTGAGCTGCTGCTGTGGTATCTCCCCTGCAGAACAAATGTGTACAGAATGTTTTGACTTAAATTCTGCTGCTGCCTAAGCCCACTTGAACACCAGGCTAGATTATAGTCAGGTGATGGGAGTGGTATTTAGTGTGCTAAGAATTGTTAGAACAGGCTAGACCAAATAGCCATGGAACCACAATACTAGCAGCTTTCTAAAGCCTAAGGCATTATGTATTTACAGAAGTTTATACTATATTTGTATTCAAAATAAGCCAATCAAAAGGGTGTACAAAAGAATGACAAAAAAAATTACATCATACCCTATAAATGCAAAGAGGACATTAGACATACAGTATTAATTTGAATTATGGTGCTGGCGGCGAATACTGTGTATACCATGGACTGCCCGAAGAACAAACCAGTCTGTACTAGAGGAAGATCAAACCTAAGCTTTCTTTAGAAGCTCAGATGACAAGACTTCGACTTTCATACTTTGGACACATCATGCGGAGAGAGAGATCATTAGAGAAAGACATTATGCTCCTTCAACGTCTCATGTCTGATCTATGCCGATGAGTAGTAACTCTTCATCCCATTCTCGACTGACAATCTGGATTTCTCCCCACTAATAAAATGTTTCGAGGCTGTAATGGACTGGTTCCACGCACAGGTCCTCAAGATAAACTTCAGCAAAACAGACGTACTCTTCATTACAAGAAATCAATCTTTCTCCCCTCCACTGGCACTAAAGACAAGAGACGCTGAGCTCACAAGCAGACCCACTATCCGCTACCTCAGTGTCACATTAGACCAGCAGCTCGAGTTCAAAACGCACATCAGCAACATCATCAGGCAGATCTACCATAAAATACGAACATTGAGACATCTCCGATCTCTATTGCAACCAGGCGACTTCAGGACAGTCTTCAGGCCCTTGTGACCCCCCACTTTGACTACGCCAATGCGATCCTTCATGGCCTACCCAAGAACACATTAAGCCCGTTACAACTAGCAATGAATACCGCGGCACGCTTCCTACATGGAGCCTCCAGAGGAGACCATATCACCCCAATTTTAAAGGACTTGCATTGGCTACCAATCTACTGTCGGACCACATATAAAGTAGTCCTGATGACATTTAAGGCCATCAACAACATGTCGTCCTCCTCCCTAACGGATCTGCTACACCCTACCCCAGCAAACAGAGCGAGGAGGTCATTCGCCATCAATACCTTTCAGACCCCCTATGAAATAACCAAATGCACCCAAACATCAAAGAGCAGAGCTTTTAAGTTTTCTGCTCCCATCTGCTGGAATATGCTCCCAACCTCCATTCGAGCAATTACCGATATTGCTCAATTCAGAAAAGCACTAAAACACCACCTCTTTCTCCTACACTACTCACAGCCCAACCTTAGCCACCTTACACCCAGCTAAACAATGATAAGCCACAAGACAACTCATAGCTATAAGGTACATAGTTGTAGATACTGTAAATAGTTCCCCTAGATTGAAATCCAAGTTGTATCTCCCGTTCATTGTAAGTGCATAACAGACACTCTGAGATGCATAAATGTTACCTGTAAACCGCACTGATTTTAAAGAGCGCGGTATTTAAAAGCAATAAATAAATAAATAAATAAATTTGGGATATCCCAGTGTATGTAGGTCACTGCTGTAGATGATTGTAATTCAATATGTCTTGTTCCTTGCTGTTGGTGAGCAAACGACTAGAAAAGTGTGTTAGCCCATTAATATTGCATATTTAAGAACATGCAGCTATTTGTGGATTGCATAATCTGGTAATCAAACCAAGGCTGAGTCACCATCAGCAAGTGGCTATATTTGTGCATTTATATAAAAGGTGAGGATCCTACTTAAGTAGGAACTGACAATTTGATTCCTGGGAAGAGAGCTTAGCTGGTGTGATTGAGCTCATGAATAAGGAAATTCTTGCTTCTTAGATGTCTAAATATGGAACCTTCTTCAAGCCAAACTTAGTAAGATCTACTGATCATTTAGTTCGTGAATGGCCAACTCCGGGCCTGGTGCACCATAATCCAACCTGGTTTTCATGATGGCTCTAATGAATATTCATGAGATATATTTGCATTAACGACCTCTCCTCTCCATTCACATATCGAATGGAAAAATTGACTGCAGAACTGAGGGGGACTCCTGATGCTGTACAGCATCTTTGGAGCCACTTCTTACCAATTTAAGGTGGAATGCACTATACTACGACTGCTGCCTCTCCGGTCCTTGATACATTTATATCTCAAGTCTCTTTTGCCCTGCCGCAGTTTTGAAGCTTGACTGAACTCCCGCTTTTTGTCTTTTTTTCTGCAACACTCCTACTTTCGCATCTGAGCTGGGTTTGGTTAGGTAAGGGGAGGGGGGAGGGAGGGGGCAGTGGGAGGGGGAGGCAAAAGGAGAGTCTTCAGGATGCTCAGGCTGGTAATGTCTTTGACTTTTTGAGCATATTGTTCTTTGAGTCATTTTTTGTTCTCTGACTTGTTCTCTCCATCTCTCTCAGAATACTGTTTGCTATCTCTGGGGCAGGCCAGTAATCTTACAGTTGTTAAACAATTTGCTTGTCACATTATGAGATATGTTCTTTCAACCTACTTTAGATACCACTGAACCTCTGTATTTAATGTTTTACTATTGGCCTTGTCAGACGTTTAGCTTGAGGGAAAGGAAATGAGGATGGGTACATGGGAACACTGTACCTGAGTTGTTCATGGCTGTTTTCTATCGTGTTATGTCATTGACTTTCAATAACAATTCTTTACACCAAAAAAAGCCAGAAGATGCACTCCTCGGTGCCTCCAGCAGAGAGGTATGTACCATGGATGCTTTTGACAGGTTTCAGGGCTCTATGCTCACAGCCCAGATCCAGGCATACCAGCTGAACATGGACATGTACCTGAGGGATCTGGTGAAGGAAATCACTGGGTTTTCGGCTGGCTTAGTAGGCAAAGATCTTGAGCACTTCAAGGCCCTGGTGTCATTGGTCAGAGAATGCTCCAAGTTTCAAACTCGAGTTTCAGTGGCTTGGGTAGCGGCAGTGGGTATTAGTGCCCAATGCCTTGCCTGGCTACTGTTCTCTGACTTGGAGCAGTGGGTTCAGGACAAGTTAGCTGATGTCCCGAGCTGGGGGGTAAATCTCTTTGGCAAGCCCATGATGGAGAAGGCTGATGAGCTGGAGAAGGAATTCATGACCGGAACCAGGCTGTCCAAAAAAGTGCCTGAACCTTCCTATAAGAAGGCTTTGGGGGAAAAAGTCATTCTACCTGAAAATCAAGAAGGCTTATGGAAACTACCCCAAGTTTCAGGCCTATCTCATTTCCCCACAGGAACAGCAGGCCAAGGGCCAGGAGCATGTTCCCATAAGCCGAAGGTCCCCAAACAGTGCCTCAGCCGCAGCCTGGGGGGGGGGGGGGTTGACTCCTTGGGCATAACCTTCCTTCCCTAGGAGGTACAGGACCCAGGGTTCACAGGAGGATGGCTAGTCCATTTTGCCCACTGGTGACCAGACATTACCTCAGACATATGGGTGCTGCAGGTGGTCGGGGAAGGTTATCTCCTCCACTTTGCCCAGCTGCCTCCTCCCTTCTTCCCCAGGGAATTACTAATGTACCCCTTGCACAGGGAGCTTCTGCTGAAGGAGCTCAAGGATTTTCTTGAAGATCAAGTGATGGAGCCGTTCCCCCTGCACCTTCTGGGCAGGAGGTTCTACTCCCACTACTTCCTTGTCCCCAAGAAGACCAGGGGAAGACTGGTCAAGGAAAAGTTCAAGATGGTATCCCTTGGAACCTTGCTGGGGAAGAAGGGAGGAGGCAGCTGGGCAAAGTGGAGGAGATAACCTTCCCCGACCACCTGCAGCACCCATATGTCTGAGGTAATGTCTGGTCACCAGTGGGCAAAATGTGGCCTCCTGCAGGGAGATTGGCTATGCTCCTTGGATCTCAAAGATGGCTATACCCACATCCTGATCCACCTGAGGTACCATCAGTACTTCTGGTTCATCAGTGGTGGAAGACATTTGCAGTACCAGGTACTCCCCTTCATCCTTGCCTCAGCTCCTAGAGTATTCATAAAATGCCTGGTGGTTGTGGCCACTCGCCTCCATCTCCTGGGGTATTCATCCTCCCTTATTTAGATGATTGGCTCATTCAAACCAGGGGAAGCCCACAATGCAATGCAATGCAACGCACCATCGAGCTACTCCAGAGCCTGGGCTTTATGGTCAACTTCCTGAAGTCCCACCTTCGGCCCAACCAGCAACTGGAGTTCACCAGTGCCCTCCTCGATTTCACTCAGATGAAGGCATTTCAGCCTCTCAATTGAACTCAGCGGCTATCAGCCCTGTCCCAGGCCATCCAGGGAGACTCAGTGGTGCTGGCCATGCAAATACTCTGCCTAATGAGGTACATTGCCTCCACCATCCACGTCACCCCATTTGCCAGCCTCCACATGAGGCAGGCGCAGTAGGCACTCAGTGCCCAGTGGACGCAAGCATCCAGCTGTCTAGAAGATCGTATCCTGGTAACACCAGCCCTGAAAACCTCCCTTGACTGGTGGCAGGACCCTCTCAATCTCAGAGCTGGCTGGTCCTTTCAGCTTCCCCGGCGCAACACACTCTCACAATGGACGTGTCCAAGCTGAACTGGGGAGCCCACTGTGATCATCTGCAGTCGCAGGGTCCATGGTCACCAGAGGAGAGTGCCTCGCAGATCAACCTGCTGGAACTCAGAGCAGTCTGCACTGTGCATCTTCCAGGATCATCTGGAAGGCCAGGTGGTTTAGGTCCAGATGGACAACCAGGTAGCAATTTACTACATCAACAAGCAAGGGGGCATGGGATCATGTTAGGAGGGGTGCACCTCTGGAATTTCACAGTGAGGAAGGACATCTCCCTCAGGGTGGTGTACTTACCAGGCCAAGACAACATGCTGATCGACCGACTGAGCCATGCCCTCCAGCCCCTGAGTAGAGGCTGAACCCAGCCATGCTGAGAGAGATTTTCTGGCATTGAGAGACCCTGGAGATGGACCTCTTTGCCAGTCTGGACAATGCACAGTTACTGCGTTTCTGCTCACAGAGGCTGACCTGGGGCCGGGAAGCAGCAGGCACTGATGGCTCACGCGTCTTACACCAGATTCCACAAGAACAGGACTGTCCTTTGGACAGTGGTTCTCATTGTGCCCAGGTGGCCCAGGCAATCCTCGTTCCCCCTACTTCTGCAGCTGCCCTGGAGGGACTCTTTGCCACTGGGAGCAACCCAGACCTGCTATCGCAGGAGAACGGAAACCTACTGCACCCCAATATCCCATCACTGGTGCAGATGACCTGGATGCTGAGAGGCTAGCTATAGCCTACCATGACCTCTCCAGGCCAGTTTTTTATCTTTATCTTTATTGTGGCATTTGATATACCACCCAATGCCAAGGTGTCTGAGTGGTTTACAATATAAAACAAATTGCTACAAGAAACAAGGAAAAGGAAATGGAATGGGATGGGTCTCGTGTAAGGACTCTATATGACTGGCGTATGCCTTTAAATGGCACAGGTTTTCACGCTGGTGTGTGAATGAAGGTCTTAACTCCTTCTCCTGCATGATGCCAGACATCCTGTGGTACCTTCTGCATTTGTCAGGAACTGACCTTAAGTCCAAATGTTCGAGTGCACCTCTGTGCCATCTCAGCTCACCATCACATAGTGGAGAGTCAGGCGTTGTTGCTGCACTTCCTGGTGAGCAGATTCATGCGGGCCTCCTCCTCTCATGACCCCCAATCTGTTCATCCCCAGTGGCTTGTTACCTCAATGTGGTTTTGGGGAAGCTTATGGCTCCAACCTTTCAACCCTTCGCCACCTGCCATCTCAAATTTTTTTCCTGGAAAGTTGTGTTCCTGGTGGCACTCACCTCAGCCAGAAGGTTTAGTAAACTACAGGCACTGATGGCTCACGCGTCTTACACCAGATTCCACAAGAACAGGACTGTCCTTTGGACTCACCCAAAATTCTTACCGAAGGTTGTCTTGGCCTTCCATTAAAATCAAGAGGTGGTGTTGCCCACCTTCTTTGCTAGGCTTCATTCTTTTAGGACGGAGGCCTCATTGCACATGCTCGACTGTAAGTGATCGTTGTCCTTTTACATCCAGAGGACGCAGCTCCATCGCTGCTCTTTGACTCTTTGACTCCAGTCGACTGGGGCTTGCAGTCTCCAAGTACACCCTTTTATGCTGGGTGGCTGATTGAATCTCCTTCACCTACCAATAGGCGGGATTCTCTCTCAAGCACCATGGAGTGGAGGAGTGGCCTAGTGGTTGGGGCAAGGTACTTCAGGCCGGAAGGTCAGGGGTTCAAATCCCACTAGAGGACAGCAACCTTGGGCTGGAAGGACTGGGGTTTCTAGCCCCACAGGTGCTCCTTGTGGTCTTGGGCAAGCCACTTAACCCTCCATAGTCCATGTTCCCTGTAAAATAGTTATCTCCAAGTTATAATGCCCTGTTCAATGTAATTTCAGTTTGTTCAATGTAAACCACACTGATGCAGAATAGTGCGGTATATAAGAGAATGTAAATAAATAAATAAATAAATGTAACAGCAGCCTCAATGGCGAGCCTGCACTTGGTGCCCTTACTTGAGATATGCTGGGCTGCCACCTGGTCTTCAATGCACACCTTCACTGCACACTACTGTCTGAAGGAAACCTCTCAAAGGGACAGTGACTTTGGTCTCCATCATCTCTTTGGGAATGATGCAACTCCTCCCTCTAACCCAGGATGTCCAGGCTACTGGGAAGAGGACTGCATCCTTGCTGCTGCTATGGTACTGTCAGACGTCTAGCCAAACAGTGCCCCTGCTGCTCTTACAGTCCTCTTTTTGGGTTGCCTGTAGCTTTACAGGTTTTTCAGTAGCCTGTAGCTTTGGAGTCCCATATGTGAGGATTGACTTCCTGCTTGTTTCCAGAGAAAGCGTAGTTCCTCGCCTGTGTTCCCCAGGACAGCAGAAATCAGTCCTCACAACCCACCCTCCTCCCCGTGGGGTTGTTTTCTTTTTATGCTTTTTTTAGCTATGTCATCATACTGAGGTAAAATGGCACCTTTGGGCAGAAAGGTGACCGTCCATGTGCGGTGTATGTCCCAAAGGCTTTCTTTGAAAGCTGGGGATTGGATCCACGTGGGCTTCGTCGGCACCGATGTCACCTATATGTGAGGACTGATTCCTACTGTTCCCAGAGAACACCTGTTATAGATGAGTAGCTATGCTTTCCCCTTAACACTAGAAGCCCCAAAGTGCGTCAATTGACGCAAATGCATCTTCGAAGTTGTATACCAGCGCCACTGCTAGAACCATGTCAGTTATGTTCCATGACTTTATTAGCAAGGTCAAGATGTTCAAATATGTGCATCGAAAATTAATGACAAATGCAACACCTAGCAGGAAAATGAATTTATACCTAGAAGCCCCAAAGTACATCAATTGACGTACTCAATTGTCTTGGATGCATCAATTGACATACTTTGGGGCTTCTAGGTATAAATTCATGTTCCCACTAGGTGGCGCATCTCAATCACTGTTTACAGTTTTCCTCCAACATTACAAACAATAAACACATGATGATGTCATGTAATGATGTCACATACTGCACGTATTTAACAAATAAGTAACTTCACATTAATTCACATCTGAATTTCATGCTAAACGCAGTCATCATGATAATGTTCAGTTGACACGCTTTGGGGTTTCTAGGTAAAATTCCTTTTGGGGTTTCTAGTGTTAACTAGTATCGGAGGCAATAAATTAAAGATTATGCCTGAGGTGAGTGTGAGTTGGGGTGAGTGGGTGGGAAGTAAACACAAACTGAAGGTTGGCTTGTTATATTATGCCTTAACTGACAATCAAATACTGAATTTTAAAATGCATATGGGCAATATTCAAAGGCGTTTACATGGGCTATAGACCTACGAACCATATAAATGCTGCTCAGCACAATATTCAGCAGCACTAACACATTTAGTGCCTCTGAATATCCGCAGGTGCCACCAGTGCTTACTCTGATGCTAAGCAGTTAACAGGGTGTGCCAGGAACATTCTGGGGCAACACCTTTCGATAACCAGGCAGCAGCAATATTGAGTTGCTGCACGGTTACCAACATGTGGTAAAAGCCAGGCACACGAAAGGCTGGCCAAACTTTCACCGCATAAGCTAACTGGGTAGCAGCTGAATATCGCCATTGCCTGGTTAGCTTTTCAGCAATCCAGCCAACCCTGGATATGGCTCCAGCATTGAATATCCATGTTTAGAGTACAACGGCGACAGCTAGCTATGGTAGATTGGCTAGCCACCACCATTGAATATTGGGTCCACAAATTTTATCAGCTTTAACCCAAAGATGTCCCTTTTCTCCAAGATTTAGAGAATTTCCCAGCAGTGAAATACTTATGAAATAGCCCAAATGCAGCTAATAAAAGCTCTCTCTCCCATACCCACAGAGGGAAGACAAGTCAGACAGACTAGAATGCAAACAGAATCTTTTATTGTGTGCACACAGCCTCAGAGACACAGAGCCGGCCACCCTGAACAAAAGATCTGAGTTCCCTCTCCACGTCATACATTGTCTTATATACAGTATATTTTCAAGCTCATTCTACTTTCTGATTCACCTCAGGTATCTTTTGTCCACCAATCAGTGGTCCCTGGGGAGGGGGGGGGGTAAGGTGGGCTATCATAAAGCATTCTCAGTGACCTGTCCAAACTGGTATTCTCTGGTCTGCTGTTATCTAGGGGAGAGGGTATTGTGCTTAGGTTCATTCACTGTAGCAGCTTTGGCTTGGGGGAGGTGCCTGCTGAGATCTCTATGTTTCCGTTCAACAAGCTGATCCTTATGTAAAAGAGCATGGCTGGGGGGGGGGGGGCAGCTACCTTCCCGGCTGCCTCACTCCCCCCTTTTTTAGGTGTGACCTCAACCTACCGGGTGAGGGCACCATCATGGGTGGCAAACTGCAGAGGAGTGCATTGGGATAGGGCCATGACAGTGGCAGCAGTTTTGCGCTCTACTAGGGTGTCGAGGGCGGTGGTTATGAAACGGTGCAGAATGGGGATACAACATGGTAAGAGGGCACATACCAGGAGAAGGAGGAGAACTCCGAAAACTAGGGTCCTAAGGCCTCCTAACCAACCAAACCATTTGACGAACCAACCCATTCCCAATCCCAAGGACGGGTCTGAGATGTGTTTCGCCAGGTCACGTAGGTCTTGGATAGAGCGTTCAATGGACACGCTCTCATCAGTGAGGTTAAAACAACACATACCTTCAAAGTCCTCACACCCATGGTTGAGGCGTAAAAGTAGGAAGTCTATGGTCATTCTATTCTGTAGGATTGCTGTACGTAGGCCGGACAGCTCGTGATTCATGGTAGCTAATACCGTTGAGGTCAGATTAAGGGATTTGGCTAGAGAACAAGCAAGTCGGCTTATCTCCAAAGAGTTGTGTAGGGCTAAACCAGGTGTTCCAAGGATTGATAGTAACAGCCCAAGGGCTGTCTCATCACTGTAGGGCTCTACATTTGAGTTGCAGGTCGAGGGCATAGGGATAGAGCGGGGATTTCTGGGGGGTGGACCCTAGTGGTACGGGGTGTATGAAGGAAGGCTGCAGTTGTGAGCCTACCAAATGTACATAGACCTCCGGTGGCATTGGCGTGGACATAAGTATACGCTATCTCACCACAAACTAAAAACCAACCTAAAGGAAGATACATTTCTGAATATGCATAGGATACCTTAGTTACAGAGTTGCATGATAACACAGTATTCAAGACATTGACCCCCCCTTTTTTTAGCATTTACAAAAAAGAAGCAATCAGTAGCATTCAGGGTGGAAACTACCTGTAAGGAAAAAGGCACCTGGTTAAAACGTGCAGAAATAGGTCGGGTAACCCCAATAAAATAGAAGAATGTGGAGTAATCTATTCCAGGTTGTCTACAGTCCAGATTAGCAAGTATAGTAAGGTTCTGCATTTCACATAAACTAGATGGTACAGCAATGAGAGAGGATGACAGAAAAATCCCAGTTTTTGGAGAATTACATATGCAAAAGTCTGTCATGTTCAGAGCAGTTTGGGCAAGTATTACTGCTGTGTTAGTAGTCTCTGCAGCTGTTAGAAAGTGGGTCCATATCAGGGGTAGGAATAAGGCTAAGGCACATTTTCTCATTCTCTCTGGTTGTCCGGAGTTCGTTGGCAGTCTGTTAGAACCCCTCACTGGATGGTGTATCCTTTTTCAATTTCAAATGCAGGGGTTGATCTGGGATCGGGACTGAGGTCCAGGCTGGAACAACTTCCGGTGCAGCGGCCTTGACGCGAGAATGATGGATCCACAAAGCAACTTCAGCCACCTTAACAGCCGTGGGGGTGGTCAGCAGAACGGTATACGGACCTCGCCACTGGGGGGTCAATGGATCCTTCTTCCACTCCTTGACCCACACTCGGGAACCAGGCTGGTGTGTATGGAGCGCTTCATTCAGGTTGATGGGGAGCCACTCCTGGATCCACTGGTGCAATTTCTGCAAAACAGAACTGAGAGCCAACAGTTCCTGTTGGGTTATTTCTGAACCTATCTGTATTAAATCTCCATGGATGCCCTGTATGAGGGGTGCAGGGCGACCATATACAGCTTCAAAAGGGTTTTCGTGGGGCAGATCGTATGTGGAGCAGAGCTATAGGGAGCAATTGGGGCCACTTTAACGAGGTTTCTTGACACAGCTTCGCTAGTTGGCTCTTTATGGTACGGTTCATGCGTTCTACTTTCCCCGAGCTCTGCGGACGGTAAGCTGTGTGCAGCTTCCAGTCGATCTGCAAGGCCTTAGCTACTTGTTGCACTACCTGGACCACGAAGGCAGGTCCATTATCTGATCCCACTACTACTGGGAGCCCAAAGCAGGGAATGATTTCATGCAGCAGCACCTTAGTCACTTTTCTGGCTTTTTCTGTGCGGACTGGGAAGGCCTCTACCCACCCCGTGAATGTACAGACTAGTACTAGCAGATACCGGTACCCATTGGCTCGGGGCATTTCCGAAAATTCAACCTGGATGTTTCCCATAGGGGTGACCCCATAAGATTGGACCCCTGGGAGTTGGCATGGACCTTGATGGGCGTTATTTTTAGCACATGTTGTGCATTGTCTGACAACAGCGGCCACTAAAGAGGACAGGCAGGAGATGAAGAAATATGGGCGCAGGGTAGTTTCCATTGCTGTCTTACCCATATGAGTAGCTTGATGGAAGGAGGATAGGAATGCTGGGGCAAGGCTGTCTGGGATGACTATCACTGGAGCTGTCCCTGTTCTGGGTAACCTTATCCAGCCATCCGTGTGTAATACCCCTCCCTCCTCCTGGCAGAAGAAATCTAGTTCTTGTGTTGTGTATCTCTTAGACCATTGGCTTAGTGGGACTGGAAACAGTGGGGCTTGTAGGTCCTGGGTGCCCTCGGGGAGGGACTGGGACAAGGATATGGTTGCGACCCGCCGGGCCTCTGCATCGGCCCGTCTATTCCCCTTAGCTATTTCACTGTCCCCTCTCTGGTGGCCTCGGCAGTGCATAACGGCTACCGCCTTAGGACGTCAGACTGCTTCTAAAAGGGCCAATATTTGGGGGCCGTTCTTTATTTCTGAGCCAGCTGTAGTAACTAACCCTCTTTCCTTGTATAGGGCCCCATGGGCATGGAGAGTGGCAAAGGCATACCAGGAGTCTGTGTATATATTCACATGAAGGCTAGTCCCAAGGATTAAGGCACGGGTCAGGGCAATAAGTTCCACCTTCTGTGCAGAAGTGCCGGGGGACAAAGGCTGAGCCTCAACGGTCACCTCCATCGTCACCACCGCGTACCCCGCACACCTGCGGCCCTCCAACACCAGACTGCTTCCATCTACGAAGTAGGTCTCATCCGGATTGCTTAACGGTACATCTGTTAGATCAGGGCGACTGGAGAAGATTGTATCCATCACTTCTAGGCAGTCATGGTCAGGTGGTTCCAGGCTGACAGGTAGGAAAGTAGCAGGGTTCAAGGCTTGACTGGTGGTTATCTGCACCCTGGGATTTCCCCATAGCATACTCTGGTATTTCAACATCCAGGAACTGGTGAACCAGTGACTTCCTTTATGCTCCAGTAATGTTTGGACCGCATATGGGACGGTGACTAAAAGGTTTTCACCCATGGATAGTGTAATCTTCTGAATATGTAATCTCTGATCTAGTCTCCGCTTGGTCCTGGGTTCATTTCACTTCACAGACGCAGGAGGGTATTGTAATAAGACAAGCAAACAGGTGTGGCTTGGAGAAAGGTTTTTATGTAAAAATAGGCTTAATACATAGGTATTGAACAGAGGTATATAGTGATTGTTACAGAGCTGTTTCAGTGTGCATCACTGAATCTGTGTGTGTGCATGTGTGAAGTGTGAGAGAGATAGAGGCCAGAACCTGTGGGTCAGGGCCGCATGGTAGGCCAGAACATGTGGGTAGAGAGAGAGAGAGGGGAGGGGTGAAGGGAGTTGAGTATCAGAGCCTCATGGTAGTGTCCAAACCTGTCCGATGAAGGAGGGAGAGAGAGAGAGACAGGAAGTGTGTCTGTCCTTTATAGTGCCTCTCCAGCAGTTCCCCTTGAGGTCTGCTATTGTCTTTGGCCACTCCCTTTAAGGTCTGCCCATCTTGATTTAGCAAGGAGGGGCTGCAGCCAGGTCCTAGAGACTGACATCACCAGGGGGTCAGAGTTTAGACTGAATTAAACAGAGTCCATAGCTGCATGAAATGTATGCTGACATCTCCCACACCTTTTTTTATTTTTTATTTATTATTTGTGCCTGGAAATGGTGGAAGCAAACCTGTGGTACCTGTCCCAGCTGCCATTACCTGATAGTAGGCAGCTTGTCGAATACCTCCTGTATTAAATACCTTGCTATGTCTAGCAGGTCCCCTGTCCTGCACAGTACTGTCTCTAGTGTTCTAGAGATAAACAAGTCTCCTTATGAGTCCAAACCTCGTGTCTTAGGTTGAGCAGCCACTACTGGGGGGGGGAACCCAATATGCCACTTACATACCCGTCTTAGAGAGAGTGAACAGTGCATAAGGTCTGCAGGAATTTTTAAGGAGGCTAAAACCAAACGGTACCAGGATGCTATGAGTGAGGATAGGAAGCAATACTAGACTGCAGCTGACTCTGGTATTCAGTGTAATAGGAAATACCGAATTAGCCAAATTAGCAGGCCAAGTTAGCCTGGATGTAGGGGTGGATGCTGGAGAGGTTCAGTGTAACTACCTTAAAATGTTGTTGTTCTGTATGACATGCGCTGCAAGGAAATATACATTTTTTTTCATCTTACAGCACAAGAAAATTACAATAATGCATAGCAATATTTGTACAGCAGTTAAAATAATAATAGGGTGAATAAAAACATTAAAGACATGATCAGCAGTAGGTGAGTAACCAAATAACAATTCCCACACAGACACATGAGCATCTTGTAGCAAGTGTCCAACAATTTGTTGAATGTGTCCATTCTCATAGGCGATGGTGTGATTCACTTCAGTGGATGTTGTTTTAAGGTGATCAATATAGGCATGGAGTTCTGTAAAGTTGAGCAGTTTATGTAGTGTCTCTTCTCCCATGCCAAGTGGTAATGGATGCACAGCATATGAGATAAAGTCTGGAATGTCCATAGAGTCATTGGTAACCAGCGGTGTGGAATAAGTTGTCCCATTAATGGTGATGGAGACCAGTGGTGTATGACTGCACCAGGTATTGTTTAGTAAATAGTTTGAACTGTACAACAAAGTGTTCTTGGGAAGGCGAATGTCATGCATTCTGGGAGCAATCAAAAAAGAAACATTCTGGGGAAAGAACAGATGAAAACACAAGTGTCCAGCTCCAAGGTAATACAAACTGTGTGAGGTAGTCAGGGAATATGAGAGTTTAACAGTCAGGGAGCAAGAAGAAGAATTGTTCCAGCAGGAGGTGTCAGCCTCTTTAAACTGGTGAGGTTGACACTTGAACTGAAATGTAGTCTGCTCGCACAAACTGGGGTCCATCGGCTTGAATGAAGTCCAGGTGTCGTCCAGTGGCTGCACCCATGTGAGATGGTCCACAGGATACATAAGCATATTATCAAATTGCACCCCAATATTAACAACAGGATAAATAACTGTGTGTTGTCCTGACCATGGGATCAAAGTACAGATAGAGCAGCCTTGTGGTGAACAAATGGGAACACTAACTGTCCACCAATCAAGGTGAGCTATAGCAAATTCAGGTATTTTGGTACTAGCCATATGGATGAGAGATGGTGGCCAGTGTCCTAACTTAGCAGTGATCAGAATTTCCTTTAGTATAGTAATAAGCTCGATCTGTACTTGATCACAGGCAAGAGCCCAGGAAATATTCTTTCCCAATCTATATTCTCCATGTGCTAAGGTAACAATTTTCTGTTCTATAATGGGAGATATAAGAACAAAGGTATCTACAACTACATTGGACAGTTTAGAGGAAGCTTCATTAATAATATGTTGTGAGGTAAAACCATCAGCAGCATGCTGAGCAGTGGATCCCATTTTATTACGGAGCACCTCTATATCAATTACATTAAGGGCACCCAGTGCAGTCCCTGTGCCACCTAAAATTGTATCAATTAATTCACGCTTGTGTCAAAATTGCTTAGCTCTGGGTGTTACTGACTGCATATCAAACCAAGTATTGAGCATTTGTATGTGGTTGGCCACAAACTGAGAGCAATTTGGATATTTGTGAGTAACTAGAAACAATTTGGGAAATAGATGTCAAGTAAGAAAATGGTATTCCACATCATATAAAACATCGTGTGGTGCATCATATTTAATCTGAAAGGGATGTCCTTCCTGAAATGGGTGGATATCAGAAAGGTAGAGTACAGGAGGAGCAGAAGTAGTGGGAGGGGTGGGATGAGGGGTAGTAGGTAAACAAGATACATCCAAAAGGAATGAAGTCTCAGTGATGTGCTGTTGATCACTCAAAACCCATGTATAAGTTATTTTCCAGGTACCTCTGTCCTGACAGGAAATATTGTACAATATCAAAGCAGGAGGACCTAGAAAGTAACGTTCTGGGCGTGCCCTCAATTCTTGTGTCCTTTCCAGAGAAGTGGAAACTGGTGGCTCCCACTGTACTTGAGTGATGTTTAATGAATAGAACACTGGCTTGTCCTGTACGGAACAGAAACTCAGGATGACCAGATCCTTTCCTTCCGGGAACGGTGGGGGTATTTCTTGATAACGATATACCCCACTTGTGGAGTTAGCCCAGCCAATCGTGCATATTCGGATGATAGTTCCTGTAATGAGACTTGAGTGGAAGAGAGCAGATACAAGAACAACAGCAAACCGAGACATAATAAAAGCAAACTTGTTTCACTCTACTAGGGAGTAAACTAATGCTCCCCACTTATACTATGTAACAACAAAACAAACACAAAAATTTAATAATTTCTACTACTTATTTACATAACTAACTACTTATTTACATAACTATTAAACACATGTTAACTATACAGCAGAAGCACATAGTTACCGTCCTCAAGCGACTTTTGTTCAGAAAGCAGCTGTCCGTGCTGTCTTCATAAAGCAGCTGTCCGTGCTGTCTTCAGGTGGTAGCTGAAAACAAAGACTGATAAAACACATATTACCCATATGGTTTTAACTGGGTGATGTGTTTCCAGTACTGCTGGTTATCGTGCATTAGGATAGGCTTGGGCCTAAGGTATCAGTAACTAAGTATGGTCCCTCCCACTGTGCAGTTCCAAAGGGGAGTTTTGGTCTAGGTCTCATCTCTGCAAGACACTAGTGACAGGGCTTCCTTCATGTATTCATGAAATATTGCTGGTGAATCTTTATATCCCTGTGGCCCCTGTACATGCCCTGGATGAAGAGGCATTTTCTTTTATTTGTTTTCTTTTTGAATTCATGATCATGGCTTAACATTCGTTTTTGAATATTATACCATGAGTCAGGGAATTCCCCTTCATATGGACCTCCTTTTCTCTTACAATATGAAATTAGAATTTCTGTAAGTTCTTTAAAATCAAATGCTGCCATATTTGATACTGCAGAAAGGCTGTAGTTGGACTATCTCAACTGTGTAACCTTAGAAGGAGGAATGCTAACTTAAAAGGTATTTCACACCTATTTAACTGGGTGGAGTAGATTAACAGAATTGTATCAGTTGCAGCCAGCTGTAAGCCTGCTCTCAGTAAGAAAGTTACTGACAGGAGACAGAGAAATAAAAGTAAAAAAGGGACAGGAGATTAACAGAATAGTCAGATATTCCTGCTCACACCAAGATATATACTGACAGGAGAGAGAAATAAAAGTCAAACAGACAAGAGGTAAATTAATGTTACCAGGAAAGATGTATATTGTACTCTATGAGGAATATTTAACTGTGTAACTCTGTATTTTCTTAGCAGTTCAAATACTATATAAAATCTGTAGCAAGCCTATACATAAAAATAAGACAATTGCAAGCCACTCTGTGTAATGTCCTTAAAATTCTAGATTCTTACAGAGCCTTTTGACACTAAAAGTCTCACCTTGTCTAACCCACAAAACAAAATTGTAAATGGTCACAAGGGCTATTGATTTTCCTGTCTCACTCTGTCTGAAATCTACTTAATGTATTATACAAAATTATTACTTACCCAACTGGAGGTCTGCTGTGAAATCCGAGAGACGAGCCCCCAATATGTAATCTTCTGAATATGTAATCTCTGATCTAGTCTCCGCTTGGTCCTGGGTTCATTTCACTTCACAGACGCAGGAGGGTATTGTAATAAGACAAGCAAACAGGTGTGGCTTGGAGAAAGGTTTTTATGTAAAAATAGGCTTAATACATAGGTATTGAACAGAGGTATATAGTGATTGTTACAGAGCTGTTTCAGTGTGCATCACTGAATCTGTGTGTGTGCATGTGTGAAGTGTGAGAGAGATAGAGGCCAGAACCTGTGGGTCAGGGCCGCATGGTAGGCCAGAACATGTGGGTAGAGAGAGAGAGAGGGGGAGGGGTGAAGGGAGTTGAGTATCAGAGCCTCATGGTAGTGTCCAAACCTGTCCGATGAAGGAGGGAGAGAGAGAGAGACAGGAAGTGTGTCTGTCCTTTATAGTGCCTCTCCAGCAGTTCCCCTTGAGGTCTGCTATTGTCTTTGGCCACTCCCTTTAAGGTCTGCCCATCTTGATTTAGCAAGGAGGGGCTGCAGCCAGGTCCTAGAGACTGACATCACCAGGGGGTCAGAGTTTAGACTGAATTAAACAGAGTCCATAGCTGCATGAAATGTATGCTGACAGATAGTTTATCAGATTCCTCCACTAACAAGGCTGTTGCTGCTATTGCTCTCAGGCAAGGCGGCCATCCCTTGGCCACTGGATCTAGCTGTTTTGACAGGTAGGCGACTGGCCGCGGCCAAGACCCCAGTTGTTGAGTCAAGACCCCCTGCTGCTTCATGTACATAGAGGGTGAAAGGTTTAGTAACATCCGGAAGGCCTAGGGCTGGTGATGACAGCAGTGCCCTTTTCAGATGCTCGAAGGCCTTCTGTTGGTCCCGACCCCATTCAAGGGGGCTTCTTTCTGGGCCTTTTGTAGACTCAGAGTGGCTTCGCAATCTTTGTGAAGTTGGGAATCCAGATACGACAGTACCCTGCAGCCCCAAGAAAAGCGCGTACTTGCTTGCGGGTTGTTGGCACAGGGATCCGACACACTGCTTCCTTCCTTTCACTCCCCAACCGTCATCTTCCTTTCGACAGATGGAATCCCAGATACTTCACTTCCGATTGGCATAACTGAGCCTTTTTCCGTGAAGCTCGGTAGCCTGCATTGTACAGGAGTTGGAGAAGCTCTGTGGTTGCCAGTATACATTCGGCTTCAGAGTCGGCAGCAATTAGTAGGTCATCGACGTACTGTAAAAGTACTCGTCTGCCGGGCTCCCCCGGGGGAAAACTGGCAAGATCTTGGGCCAGTGCTGTGCTGAAAATGGTCGGGGAGTTCTTGAATCCCTGTGGTAAGCGAGTCCAGGTAACTTGGGACTTCCTGCCAGTAGCAGGATCCTCTTTCTCAAAGGCAAACAAGTGCTGGCTTGTAGTAGCCAGGCGTATACAGAAGAAGGCATCCTTTAGATCCAGTACTGAGAAGTGAGTAGCAGCAGCGGGATGAGGCCCAACAGCGTATAAGAGTTTGGCACTACTGGATGCAGGGTCACAGTGGCTTCATTGACACGACGGAGATCCTGAACAGGTTGGTAGTCGGTGGTTCCAGGTTTATGGACAGGCAGCAAAGGCATGTTCCATGCCGATTGGCAGGGCCGCAGGATACCATACTGTAGTAGCCGTATCAAATGATGATGAATTCCTTCCACAGCTGCCCGCGGCAGCGGGTATTGTCGTACATGTACAGGGGAGGCTCCTGGCTTCATTTCAATGCTTACAGGAGGAATATTGATGGCCATTCCGGGGGGGTTTCCTTCAGCCCAAACTCCAGGGGGCACTGCATCCCACTTATCCAGGGCGGCCACAGCAGATCTAGGCCTGTCCTCATATAACCGCCATTCTTCTTCTCGGGGGACGGACAGTACCAAAACCGCTGGGCCCAGGCTGGGTATTTCGAGCTCAGCCTGACCCTCAGGCCCGAATGAGATTTGGGCCTGACGTTTTGCCAGAACATCCCGACCCAGCAAGGGTATCGGACATTCAAGCATATACAGGAACTGGTGGGTGATGGTCCGTCCCCCCAATTGGCATGTGCGGTTTTGCAGAAAAGGTCTCTGGGCCCTCTCTCCCGTGGCTCCCACAACAGTGACTGATTTGTTGGAGATCGGGGCCACTTGTTGGGTAACCACTGAGTGTGTTGCTCCGGTATCGACCATGAATTGCATTTCTCGGTCCCCTAAATTCATTTTGACCATAGGCTCCTGGGGACCCAACAGAAACTTGGAGCCCGGTCTGGCCTAGTAGTCGTCTGAGTCATAATGTTCCATAGCCGCAAGGCCTTCAATGGCTGGTGTCAGTGAAGGCGGGAAATCATCATACTGGTCTTGCTCCCGTGTAGTATGTACAGGTGCTCTAGTGCCCCTCATGGATGGATATCCTCCCCGTCTTAAGTTACGATTTGGACATTCATTTTTCCAATGTCCCTCCTCTTTGCAGTAGGTGCATTGATTGTGGCCCAGGGAAACCCTCGGCCCCCCGTATCCATGGCCTCGTCCTCGTCCCCTACTCCCTCCTCTGGCCCAGGCTGGAACCGGTGATCGCTGGTGGTCGGCTAGGGCGGCTGCTAGGAAGTCCGCCTTCTTCTTCATCCGACGCTCCGATTCACGCTTCTGCTCCTGGTCACGATAGCACAGTTACTTACCTGTAACAGGTGATCTCTGGGAATAGCAGGAATTAGTCCTCACATATGGGTACGTCGGTACCGACGGAGCCTGCGTGGGAACGCTCCCCAGCTTCCCAAAAAGGAAAGCTTTTGGGAGCATCCCACAGCGCATGCACGCTGCCTTCCCGCCTTTCCTAACCAACTCTCCTCAGTTCGAGTTTAAAGCTGAGACAATAGAGAGAGAGAGGAAAGGAAAGAGAGAGAGAGATACATCTCCTAGGGGAGGTGGGAGGGTTGTGAGGACTAATTCCTGCTGTTCCCAGAGATCACCTGTTACAGGTAAGTAACTGTGCTATCTCCAGGAACAAGCAGGAATGAGTCCTCACATATGGGGACTCCCTAGCTAAGATGCCTGGGAGATCCCCAAGGGTATGAGACCCTGAAGGGTTCCTCGTCTTCCTATGGATCTCAGGCATCCATTCAGGGAAGGAGGGCAGGAGTTGTTCAAGAATGGAACAGGTGTCTGAGGATGGCCTGACCAAACAAGGCATCCCGGCGGGAGTCCTTGTCCAAACAGTAATGGGCTGTAAAGGTATGAACCGAGGCCCAGGTGGCTGCTCGACAGATCTGATCAATGGACACAGAATAAAGATGAGCCATAGAGGTGGCCATGGCCCTCACATTGTGAGCTGTTACATGGCCCTCCAGAGAAAGGTTCTTACTCTGGTAAGCAAAAGAAATACACTGAGCAATCCAATTGGACAGTGTTCTTTTAGAAACTGGAAGTCCTAAATGAGAAGGATCAAAAGCAAGAAAAAGCTGGGAAGACTTTCGATGTTGCTGTGTCCTGTGCAAGTAAAAGGCAAGAGCTCTTTTACAATCTAGAGTATGAAGGTTCCTCTCTGCACTGGATGCATGAGGAGCTGGAAAAAAGACAGGTAAATATACCTCTTGATTAAGATGAAAAGGTGAGACCACTTTAGGCATAAAGTGTGGATTTGTCTTAAGGACTACCTTATCATGATGGAACCTTGTATAAGGTGGGTTAGCCACTAAGGCCTGCAGTTCACTGATGCGGCGAGCTGAGGTGACTGCAATGAGGAAAATAACCTTCCAGGAAAGAAATTTCAAGGAGGTAGTGGTTAAGGGTTCAAAAGGTGGCTTCATAAGCTGACCAAGAACCAAGTTTAAGTCCCATGCCACCGGAGGAGGTCGAATGGGAGGTTTAGTTAAAGTTAGGCCTCTCATGAATCTTGCAATAAGAGGATGAGAGGAAATAGGTAGTCCATTGAGAGGCTTAAGGGATGCTGCAATAGCACTCAAATGGACCCTTACTGAATTCGTTTTGAGGCCTGCATCGGAGAGATGCAGGAGATATTCCAATAGAGAATTTAAAGGTAATGCCAGAGGGTCAAGACCTTTTTCAGTACACCAGATGGAAAACCTCTTCCACTTAAAAGCATAGGAACGCCTAGTGGAAGGTTTTCTGGAAGCATGAAGGATACCCTTCACTTGCTGAGAAAGATTGAAGTCTTGAAGGTCTAGGCCTTCAGTAACCAAGCTCTGAGGTGAAGGGACTTGGGGTTTGGGTGCCACAAAGTCCCTTCCTCTTGAGACAGAAGGTCTGGAGCAGCTCCCAAGTCCAGGGAGGGGGCTTGGGAGAGATGCAGAAGTAGAGGGTACCACACTTGGTGTGGCCAGCGTGGAGCTATGAGGATCATAGATCCTTGATCCCTCTGAAGTTTGAACAGAGTCTTGGGAATCAAAGGAATGGGTGGAAAGGCATACAGGAAGTCCTGACCCCAATGAAGGAGGAAGGCATCCTTGGCCAGAGCCCCCTGACACGGAATTCTGGAACAGAACCGGGGAAGTTTGGCATTCCACGGACTTGCAAAGAGGTCTATGTCTGGGGTTCCCCATTCCTGGAAGATTCTGAGTACCTGATCCATGTGCAGGGACCATTCGTGTGGAAGCAGAACTCGACTGAGTCTGTCTGCCCAAGAGTTTTGGATTCCTGGGAGGTATACTGCCAGGAGATGGATTTGATGCTCTCTGGCGAAGGACCATAATCTTAGAGCTTTGTTGCAAAGCAACAGACAGCCAGTCACTCCTTGTTTGTTTATGTAAAACATGGCTACTTGATTGTCCATATGAATGAGGACTGTCTTGTAGCTGAGGAGGGTATGAAAGACCTTGAGAGCTAGGAACACTGCTTGAAGTTCCAAGTGGTTGATATGAAGAGAGGTCTCCTGTGGGGACCAAGTGCCCTGAGTGGAGAGGTCCTGTAGATGAGCTCCCCAACCTGTTTGGGAGGCATCTGTGGTGAGGGTCGCTTGGGGTAGTACAGGTTGGAAGGGGGACCCCAGCAACAGATTTTGAGTGGACATCCACCATTGGAGAGACCAAAAGAGACGTTTGGAGTTTGCTATTTGATCTGAGAGAGCTTCTAATGCATGAGTCCACTCTGTGGACAAAGTCCATTGAGCTGCTCTCATATGTAGGTGAGCATAGGGTACCACATGTACTGTGGAAGCCATGTGGCCTAGAAGTTGTAGCATCTCCCTGGCAGTTAAGTGACTCCTTGACTGAACCTGGGAGGCTAACTGCACTAGACGTTGGCAACGGGCCTGAGGAAGGTAGGCTCTTGCAGTAGTGGTATCCAACCAGGCCCCTATGAATTCTAGAGATTGCGTAGGAGTGAGCTGAGACTTTGGGAGATTTACCACAAGTCCCAGATATGTAGAATGCGCCTTGTGCGGTCCAGGGTAATCTGGGCTTCTGACTGAGATGGAGCTCGGATGAGCCAGTCGTCCAGATATGGGAAGACAAATATTCCCAGAGCGCGTAGAAATGCAGCAACTATTGCCATGAACACTCTTGGAGCAGAGGCTAGACCGAAAGGAAGCACTCTGTATTGGTAATGTTTTCCCTGGAACAGAAACCGTAGGAATTTTCTGTGAGATGGATGGATGAGTATATGTGTGTACGCATCCTTGAGATCTAGAGAACAAAGCCAATCCTGACTCTGCAGGTATGGAAGGAGAGTACCTAGAGAAATCATCTTGAACTTCTCCTTGTATAGGAATTTGTTCAATTCTCTGAGATCTAGAATGGGTCTGTATCCCCCTGTTTTCTTTGGAATGAGAAAATAGGGGGAGTAAAACCCTGACCCCTGTTGAAGAAGAGGAACTTCTTCTATGGCCCTCTGGGCCAGAAGGGTGGTCACCTCCTGATTTAGAAGGTCTAGGAGAGATGTGGGAGAATTGAAGTGTCTCACCATGGTGTGGGGAGGAAGGTTTGAGAAATGAAGTTTGTAGCCCTCTCTTATGATGGAGAGGGTCCACTGCTCTGAAGTGATTTGCTCCCATCTGGGAGCAAAATGAGCTAACCTCCCTGGAATGGTGAGAGGTTCTGGCTGTTGTAGAGCCAGAAAGGTTAGGTTCTCTAGTATCAAGTCAAAAACCCTGAGGGGGTTGGGACTGCTGAGATGTAGCAGCCCCTGTAGGTTTAGGCCTGGCCTGTTTAGGTTGCTGACGCTTAGAAGCAAAGCGACCTGTAGAAGATTGTTGACCAGAAGTGGAAGGAAATCTGCTTTTCTTGTAAAAAGGTTTTTTGAAAGATTTTTTCTTGGCTGGAATGGAGGTAGACTTGGAAAGTCTATCCAGAGCAGCATTTTTTGCATCCATTTGAGTGGCTTTAATTTGCCACTCTTTGCCAAATAGATTTTCACCTGTATAGGGCAGATTTCCTAAGCCATCCTGAACCCAGGGTTCTAGATCAGAAGCCTGGAGCCAAGCAATTCTGCGAGCAGTTATAGCAATGCCTGAGGCTCTGCTGGCACCTTCAAAGGAGTCAAAGGCTGCCCTGTTGGAAAACTTAGAAATGTCTTGAGTATGCTTCAGCCAAAGAAGGAACTCATCCCTTTTATCCTCTGGAATAAAAGGGAGAAAGTTACGCAGCTTTTGTGCAACTTCCTTCAGAAACATACCCATATAAAGGCTATATGAGTTGATTCTGGCAATAAGCATGCTGGCTTGGAAGATTTTCCTACCAAAAGCATCCAAGGTCCTACATTCTCTTCCTGGAGGAGTAGAAGAGTGCCTTTTGGTACTCTTTATCCTTTTCATAGCTGACTGCACCACAATGGAGTGGTGAGGGAGCTGAGTTTTTTGAAAACCAGGAGAAGGGGGGACACGATACATGGTGTCCAGACGTTGAGAATGTGGAGAAAGGGTGACAGGAGTCTCCCATAAGTCAATCATATGTTCTTGAAGAATTTCATGAATTGGCAGGGTGACTGCCTCTCTGGGAACCTTAGAGTATCCCAAAATATCTAATTGTTTTGCTCTAGGCTCCTTTTCAGAAGTTACTGAAATAGAGAGTCCTTTAGCCACTTCTAAGATGAAGTCCTGAAAGGACAAATCCTCTGGAGGAGACATTCTCCTTTTTGGAGAAGTAGGCTCCTCAGGAAGGGTAATGGATACTTCAGGAGAGTCATCTGATGAATCAGAATCATCAGAGGATGCGAAGTATCGTCTGCCCGATTCCAACGATCGATACGCGTATCGATCGGTATCGACATCGGGCATCCCCGGTACCGGATCGGTACCGAGAAATAGCCCTGGACAAGGAACCGGAACCGGAGTCAGTATCCTGGCCGATGTCGATACGGTCGGTACCGGTGCTGATGCCGGTACCGACAACGGGGCTCGTTGCGGTACCGATGGCGTCGCAGCTTGGATAAAAGCCAGAATAGCTTGCTGCATGGACTGGACCGTGTGATCCATGGACGCCACGACTGCCTGGATGTCGGTACCGGGAGAAGGTGCCGGTACCCCAGAGCAGTCTAACAGGTGATCGGTCGAGGCCGTGCCATCGACGTCAACCTGTAACCCCATAGGAGGAGCTTTGGAAGCCGGAGCTTCCTGCCAGGGTTGTTTGGCTGGGGCAGGATCCTCAAGGGCAAGCCCGGAGGCATCTCGATGCTTAGAGGGAGATTTGCCCTTCAAGGACCTGCTAAAGGAATGTTTGGTTACCTGAGATCCATCAGGAGAGGAAGACCGGAAAGATGTGGATGCTACTGCAGGTGCATCCGTAGGAAACAGCACATGGAGCTTGGCTGCTCGGTTCTGTAGCCCTCATTTAGACATCAGTGAGCAGGACTGGCAATCCGGAATGGAGTTGTCAGGCCCCAAACATTTAAGACACCATTCATGGGTATCTGTAACAGAAATTGTACCGCTACACTTAGTGCATTTTTTGAACCCGGAGGCTGGTTTTTCCATGAGGGAAAATTTTCTGATAGGCCTGGAGGCCTAAGAAGAAAAATACACCAAGTGGGGAAAAAGAATATATATATTTTTTTTTTTAAAGAAAAGAAAAGAAAAAACCGGCGGTACTGTGTTCCCTGTATGTATTAATGTGTGTGTCTCATATCCCCTCGTGTTAAATGTATCCCCCAATTGACCGCTTTGACCCGGTGAAAAGCGGGATATAAATACAGCTAAATAATAAAAAAAAATAAAAATAAATAATAATAAAAAAAAATACTGGTCCGGCGTCGGGGAAGGCAGACACGCGACCAAAGAAACAAATTAAAAAAAAGAACTTCTTCAGCGGTGACAGGAACACGACCTGCTGGCTCCGCGGAAAAGAAGAACTGAGGAGAGTTGGTTAGGAAAGGCGGGAAGGCAGCGCGCATGCGCTGTGGGATGCTCCCAAAAGCTTTCCTTTTAGGGAAGCTGGGGAGCGTTCTCGCGAAGGCTCCATCGGTACCGACGTACCCATATGTGAGGACTCATTCCTGCTTGTTCCTGGAGATTTACATATATTTTCTGTGCTACTTCCATCAGTTGTGTTGCATTCATGCCCGCAAACCCTTCCATTTTCTGCAGCTTCCGCCGTATATCACCTTGTGCCTGTGCCACAAAGGCAGTATTCACCATACAGAGATTCTCTGGAGCCTCTGGATCGTAGGGGGTGTATAATTGGTATGCTTCAGTCAGACGCTCATAAAACACCGCCGGACTCTCATCAGGAAGCTGGAGAACTTCCGCGATTTTACTGATATTCATAGCTTGTTGTCCCCCCTTCTTAAGGCCCTCAAGGAACGCAGTCCGAAAACGAGTGAGAGCCAGTGCTCCAGCTGAGTTATTCGGGTCCCAGTGGGGGTCTTCATTCGGGAAATCTACCGTTGCCTGCTGCCATGGATTTATAACTCCCTCATGGGCAGGATGCGCCTCCAGCCACTCGAGGGTGGCCCGTACAATGCGCGCCCGTTCTTCTGTACTGAATAAAGTGGAAAGCAATTGTCTAGTGTCCGACCAGGTAGGCTGGTGTGTTTGCATAATACTGGTCATAAGATCTGTCAGTTCTTGGGGCTTTTCAGTATAGGAGGCATAGTGGGTTTTCCAGTTCAACAGGTCCGTGATGGAGAAAGGGACATAAATCAGGCTGGATGGTCCCACTGCTACTTGCCCAGCGGCATCAAGGTACGGAAGCCCCTGTACTTGGTGTAGTGGCATTTGGAGATCATGCGACCGCAGGCGGTGGGCCAGCGGGGTGGATGTTTCAGGCTCAGTCAATGTGCTACCAGGGGATGCTACGGTGGTACTGGAGGTATCCGTAGTGGGAGGGGTCAAGGATGTCGGAGGGGTCTGAAGGGGTGTATCCCTATGTGGGGAGGAATCAAGAAAGGAAGAATCTTCCTCAGACCTGGCGCCACCCACCCCTGGAGGAGGTTCTACAACTACGGGCGGATCCTGTCGCAGGATGGACGGGACAAGGGGGCGCAACAGAAGAAGGGGGCATGGAGGGATATCCGGGGAGTCCAACCCCTGATAGATGGGGATGGGCGTTCGTCCCTTCCGGTGACCAACGACCGCTACCATTATCCTACACTGATCCTTGTGGCAGCGCTGGAGCCATTTTGGCTTGTGCTGGCATATAGCCAGCCATGAATCAATATAAGGGAACTGGTCTGGGTGCTCTTTCGCTACAACTTGATGAACTAAAAACACGGTGGGCAGATCAGTTGACCCCCCGGGAGGCCACAGCTTAACTAAAGCTGGCCACTCCCGCTCACAAAGAACAGACAGGCGAGAGGCAGAGAGGGGTACCCCATAATCTTCCCCAAACCCAGCCTTAAAATTACAAAGCATACACTGCAGGGGCGTTTGCACTTTTGATTCCCCTGTCCCCATGCTCCCCAGTACAAAAATAAGTAAAATATGCAGTATAAACGCTCTAATCTCACTGCAAGGAATGCAATGTACAGCGTAAATTCAGGTAACAGACAGAGACCAATTGCACAGGACACACACACAGGACTACAAAAGGGGAGAGAAAAACAAAACGACAAGGGGAACAGAGACGTCTCAGCAACTCATACACTCTCACTCTCTCTCTCTCTCTAGTAATCTTCAGCAGCTGCCGTTACATACAACGTCACCACACTCTCACTTTCTCTCTAGCAGCAGCTGTTACAAATACACACGCTCTCTCTCTCTCTCTCTCTCTCTCTAGCTGCAGCACAAACCCCCCCTCTCCCCCTCTCCCCCTCTCCCTCTTACCAAGCACAGACTGAACGGGCAGTGGTTTCAGGTTTCAGCAGAGATCCCAGAGCCCTTACTCGAGCTGCCAGTGTGGGTGATCAGACCGCAACAGATTACAGAGTTACAGTTACCGAATATCCCCAAAGCAAAAATGTAGAGTACTCACCAGACCTCCGATCAGAGAAGTTTGGATGCCAGTCTATCCAGCCGGATTTCAATCGGAATAATCAGCCTGCCGGGACCAACCAACCAGACAAGTCAAGGTATCCTTCCGGACAAAAGGGCCGGGTGGCGCCAGGACCATTAACGTCACCCGGGGAGCCGGTCCCTGACCGGCTGAGGCCCAATGCTGCAAGAGCAGACAACCTCCCATCATGGGTGCAAGGGGAGAGGTTGATATTTTAACAATTTCGTCCCATCTGGGTCCCAGATTTAGCCCAAATGCAGCTAATAAAAGCTCTCTCTCCCACACCCACAGAGGGAAGACAAGTCAGACAGACTAGAATGCAAACAGAATCTTTTATTGTGTGCACACAGCCTCAGAGACACAGAACCGGCCACCCTGAACAAAAGATCTGAGTTCCCTCTCCACGTCATACATTTTCTTATATACAGTATATTTTCAAGCTCATTCTACTTTCTGATTCACCTCAGGTATCTTTTGTCCACCAATCAGTGGTCCCTGGGGGGGGGGGGGGGTAAGGTGTGCTATCATAAAGCATTCTCAGTGACATGTCCAAACTGGTATTCTCTGGTCTGCTGTTATCTAGGGGAGAGGGTATTGTGCTTAGGTTTGTTCACTGTAGCAGCTTTGGCTTGGGAGAGGTGCCTGCTGAGATCTCTGTGTTTCCGTTCAACAAGCTGATTCTTATGTAAAAGGGCATGGCTGGGGGGGGGGGGGGGGGCAGCTACCTTTCCCGGCTGCCTCACTTACAAGTCCAGATTCCTTCCCAGCAGTAGCAGCCTCTCTTGGTAGTCCTTCAAGCATGGATGGCTGCGTACACTTATTGCATTTAGGTGCATACTTGGGGAGGAATATTCAGTGGCGATAGCTAGCACTGATAAAGCTGCTGCTGCTAAACTCTAAACTCAGATATTCAATGTCGGGGCCATATCCAGCCACTAGCATTGACTAGCATTGGCCAGATAATGCAGAAGCTAATCAAGCAGCAGCAATATTCATCTGCTGCCTGGTTAGCTTCAGTGATGAAAGGTAGGCAGACCTTTCAGGTGTCTATCTTTCAGCACTTTGGGATAAGTGGCTAGCAGCTAGCTGATTATTCCTGGCTGCCACCTCTGATCCGCCCCTTAACATGGCTAATATCAGAAGGTTGAGTGGCGTCATCTGGGGATATTCAGCAGCAGGAACTGTGCCAGTTCTACTGAATATCTTGCTTACTGTGATTAACACAGAGAACAGGTTTACTAACTGCATTATTTATTTATTTATTTATTTATCTATCTATTTCTTCTATACCGCCCCTTCCAGAGATCAAGGGCGGTTTACATGTAACAGCTAACAATTGTATACTTAAGTATACTTTACATAGAACGGTGTTTGTAACTATGTACAGGTAACATTACAAGGAACAATAATAACAGAACTAATTACAGGGAACTATTTACAATGAGCAGAGATCAACGTTATGTATATGACATTTTGAATGGTAAGAGTGTTAGTAGTGAGAGGTCTGACTGAGTTAGTCATTCATTATTTCATGAGCTTTGTGGGTAAGTTTTTTGTGCATTAATGACTTCAACTATCCCCCTCATTTACGTTTAGAGTGCACACATATTTTATGAAGGCATGCACGGCTGTGTTCACTTTATAAATTATGTGCACACATAAAATCGGCACCATATATAGGGGCTACCAGATATTTAGGCAGCCTTCCTCATACTGGTCTGTTTCAATACTGGGCCCTTAGTAAATGCAAAATAAATTTAAGGCATATTAAAATGTGAATGAATGCACATACAATACATTTCTTGAATTAAAATATGCATTAAAAATATTTTTATTAAATTGTATGTGTGAGATGAATGAAAGAACACATAAAAATGGAGAACATTTCTGAAAATTCTGAAAATAGGTAGAAATGTTTGGCCATGCACATCACCAGTAGTTATGTGTTGACTGCATATTGGAGCACTTGCTTTGAAAATGTATTTACTTGCTTGAAACCTAACTGGTTTTTAACCTGCTGTTGTAACCATTAGGTTTCACCACTACTTTGCCAGTCAGGTAAAGTAGGTAGTGAAGAACTTACTTGACTCTCCCCTCACCAGTAACCTCACTGGGCTCTTGAAGCTACAAAGAACTACATTCACAGACACTGGGAAGGTTATCAAATACTCAATAAATACACACAATTCTATAGAAAAATTACACCAAAGCTTTGCGGAGAGCAAACTGAGAGAAGCACGTTCTCCCTGTTTACTCTAACGTACTAGCCATGGTTCACTTTATTTATAAGGCTTTTTAGATGATACAGCATAATTTCACTTTATCATTATACGTCATGTATGTTTATCATATTGTAGGTCAACTTATTCAGTGTGGGTCAATGTGGAGCCATAAATGAAGTCCAAGACATAATTGTTTACTTTACATGGCCATTATGAGGAGACATACAGGATTCCAGAATATAGAATGACCTAATTGACATAATTGTTTACTGCTGATAACTTGATATCTTCTAACCTTGAGCTTCTTGATATCTACTAATTACTAACCCTGAAAGTATTTTAGCTAATAACCCTGAGACTGCTATCTGGTATCCCTGAGACAGAGAGGCTGGGGTACAACCTGCCCTTTCTTTATTTATGTAAACCTTCACCTAGTAAGCTAATATATGAGGTTTTATTTCTAAGCAAGGTTCTGAACAGAATTAACTCTTTCTCAGTTTTAGTTATTCTAATAGTGTATGGTATCCCATACTAATATACATGCTTTCAGGTAGATTCTTGCCTCAAAGACTTATAATCTAAGGAGCATGTTAAGCTGGGCTAATGTGCTAACCATCAGGTGATGCAGAAGGCTAGTGCAGCCTTTCAGCACAGATATCACCACCTTGAAGTACACTTACTGCTACTGTCAAAAGCAGGAAAGAGATGGACGCATGCGTAAACAGCAAAGGAAAAACTAGCGCACAACTAACGGCAAGAGTATTAAATGTATAAAAATTATAGGCAAATGAACTGCACATAATAAACTGGTATGCAAATATTAGCTGCACCCAATGTAGAAAAGCGTATAGAGGATTTCACATCCAGCCTTAGCTCCAATATCTCTATGTTTGGGTCTGAGGTAGCTTAAACAACTAGCGTGTTCCTCCCAACAATATTTTGATTGTATTGGGGGCTCTTCCGATGCCTGGATCATCTGAGGAGAAATGTTAAGATGATCCAGGCATCGGGGAAAACCTCGACCTGGTACCTTTAGAAACAAGTGAGACCACTATCCAAGCACACCCACTCATGCCCCGCCATCTTGAAAAATGGCAGTGCCTGGTCCTGTGCAGTGCCATATAATATGTCTTTTATGGAATATAAGGTAGAATATGCCTTATATTTTATTTTATTTATTTGACAAGTTTTGTATCCCGCTTTTTTCTTCAATCAAAGCGGTCACAATACCGTACAAGGTTATACAAAGGTAAGGGAAACCTACATCACTTTATAATTACATCAAAGCGATGTAGATAGTGCACGGTACAAATGTTACATAACATTTAACTACCAGCAAACATAATTATCATGGAGCAGCTGTCTCCCCGGTCTTACGCCTAAGGGCCACACCAAAGGGCCCTCCGGTGAGGCTCCCAGGCACGAGCCTGCAAGGCGTGGGTGCGCTCCTGTGCTGGCGGTTAAAGTCTGTTGGTCCCTCATGCTGTTTGGCCTGCTCCGATGTTGAAAGCTGGTCAGGCACATACATGGCATATCTTTGTGTGGTTTCCACATAAAACCTTTGGTTCTGTTTCCTTCGTTTTAATGTTGGAGGCTGTGGGTGATGATTGGGCCTCGGGGAGCCGATCGGGGAGGAGTACTTCTTCCCGGTCTACTCCCAGATGCTGAAGCAACTCCCGGATGGTCTGCTGGTGCTGTGCTGGTCTGTTCGCAACAAGGGCGCCTTTGTTTTAAAGTCTTTGGTCCCCATCTAAGGGCCACGCCAAAGGGCCCTCTGGCAAGGCCATCAGGCACGGGCCTGCCAGCACGGGCGCACCAAGGGCGTTCTCTTTTAAGTAGTTGGTGCTGTTGTGGCTTGATTGGCTTCGGCAGGTGGACCGGGGAGGAGCTTTCCCTCCTGCTCCACTCTGTCCCTGCCCAGTGCAGCCCAGAAGGTGGGGCACAAGCAGGAGTGCATGAGCAGTGCTCACACTCATTTCTAAAGGTACTGGATGGGGATGGGGTTCAGGGCCACTGGGCCACCAGGTTGATTTTTAGTTGGGAGGGGGATAGGGGGATCGGGACCGCTGGGCCACCAGGTTGACTTTTAGTTGGGATAGGGGTGGGGGATAGGGGCTGCTGGGCTACCAGGTTGATTTTTAGTTGGGAAGAGGGTGGAGGATCATAGTTGCTAGGCCACCAGGGATTCGCTTTCTGTGAGGGGCACCGGCACCTGCCAGTATTTTGATGGCATCGGGGACTTGCTCCAATGCCTTAATCATCTAAGGGGAAGTTAGACATCAGATGATCCAGGCATTGGAGAAAGTCTCCGATGCCATCAAAATACTGTAGGTGCTCATATGTGTCAGAATACATGACATAGGAGTCATGGCTTTTTCTCCAGACCTTGGATTTCATGCAGTTGTGTTACTCTGGTGATTTCAGTCTCCAAAGTTAAAGAGAGTAGTTTACAAGATGAGATTAACTCTGACCCCCTGTTGATGTAAGTCTCCAAGCCTGTTGAGAATGGTCTGCAGCCCCTCCCTGCTAAATCAAGAATGGCAGACCTCAAAGGGAGTTGCTAGAAACAATAGCAGACCTCAAAGGGAGTTGCTAGAGAAAATTCACTATAAAGGACAGAAACACTTCCTCTTGCTCTATCTCTTCCACTATTCATCGGACATGAAGGACAGGAGGCTCTGATAATCAATTCTCTTCACCCCTCCCTCTCTTTCTCTCTCTCTCTTCCTATTGTCATCAGACACACCTTGCCATGAGGCTCTGACCCACATGTTCTTACCTCTCTCTCTCACACACACACATGCACACACAGAGTCTTTTATATAGAGTATTCTCTCTTACTTCACTATGTAATAAGCCTATTTCTACATAAAGACCTGTTTCCAAGCCACACCTGTTTGGTTATCTTATTTGTGATGCTTACCTTACTGTCTCTGTGAAATGAACCCAGGACCAAGCGGAGACTAGACTAGAAGATTACTAGACAATAAGATTACATTTTGGGGGCTCTCTCAGACTTCACAGCAGATCTTCAGTTGGGTAAGTAATAATTTTGTTTGATACAGTAAAGTGGATTTCAGACAGGGTGCGACAAGAAAATCAATAGCTCTTGTGACCATTTGTTTTGTGGGTTAGACAAGGTGAGATTTTTATTGTCAAAAGGCTCTGTAATAATCCTGAATTTTAATTATTACCTACACCTAGAGAAATTACATAGGGTGGCTTGCAATTGTCTTATTTTTATGTAGAGGCTTGCTACAGATTTTTCTCTAGTATTTGAGCTGCTAAGAAAGGACAGAGAGATAGTCCAGATTTAGTTTGGAAGTGGTACACAGGTAAACAGTCCCTCATTGAATACAATATACATCTTTCCTGATAAAGCTATTACCTCCTGTCCCTTTTAACTTTTATTTCTCTGTCTCCTGTCAATAAGTATCTTAGTGAGAGCAGGCTTAAAGCTGGCTGCAATTGATACAATAACTGGACAATTCTGTTAATCTCCTAACACCCTTCTTACTATAACTTCACCCTAAACTTCCACCCTGTTAAAAAGGTGATAAGCACTTTTTATTCAGGTATAATTTTAAGGCGTGGTCTTTATGCCAGTACTCTTTACTGAACACCCATAAAATTTATACCATTCCAACTATAATTCTAAGTCTCACTTCTTCATAAAAGTGAGCATTACTCCTTCCAAGGTTGCACATTATTATAGTCTCATAAAACAAATAAAAACATAAGTGTAGGCCCCTGTACCAACTCTTTTCTGCAGTATCAAATATGGAAGCCTTTGATTTTAAAGAACTTAAAGAAATTGTAGTTTCATACTGTAAGAGGAAAGGGGGTCCCTTTGAAGGTGAATTCCCTGAGTCATCATGGTATAATATTCAAAGACAAATGTTAAACCATGATCAAGAATTCAAAAAGAAAACAAATAAAAGAAAATGCCTTTTTATCCAAGGCATGTGCAGGGGGCTCATTAGCATGAAACAGGACAATACTGAACTGACTTCTCAGTGTACCCAATTGACCAAAGACCTTGAGGAGGCACAAATTTGCATCTCTATGCAAAGGACTCAAGTGATCCAAGCCACAAATTCTTTTATAACTGTTAGTGAGCAATTAGAAGCACTTAAACTTGAATTGAGGCATGTTAAGGATCAATTGGCCTCTGAAAGACAAAAGAAATATACGCCCTGGCCAACACCCACTCCTCCCTCAGCCCCTTATGCCTATGACACACCCTATCAGCCATGCATACAAGCTATTGAGAAACAAAAGAATACTAAAGTATGCATAGCTGGACTTAGGACTGACAGTTTATCTCAGTCAGAACAGAGCAATAATCAGGATCTGTGTCAGGAGGATAATTCAAATGACTTAGACATGGCACCCAGTACTGAACTCAGAGCACCAGTTAAAGTGATGCTGCAGGACAATTTAAAAGACAGAGACATGGAAAAAATAATTGAGAAAATTGGCCCTATGCCTTTTAATGTAAATCATTGGTGTAAATGGGCCATTGATATTCTGATTCACTGGGGTCTAGGGAAATACAGAAGAAAACAATCAGACTTTGATAGACTTATGCATCTGGCTCTGGGGCCACACTATTATAAAGTTGGCTCTCTCACTCACCCATACCAGTTGGTTAAAAGGGGCATTGAGAAACTATTTCACTGTTCCCCAATGCAAGTATTTAAAATTATTTCACCTCTACCAAATGATACACTGGAAGAGTTTGCATATAGAGCCTGGATTTTTAAAGCAGTTCTTAATGAGCAGGAGTCCTGGCCCAATGCAGAAGATTATGGGGAGAGCATGCATAAGGCATTTTTATTAGAATTGCTATCCCCTGAGATTACAAAACACCTTCTGTTATTTTCTGAAGACCCTGAAGCAACCCCTTTTGATACTTTAATGCTCAGAATTGGTTTTGTTTGGAAGACCCAGCCCTCGCAGGTCATTACAGTATCAGAAGCATGGAAGTGGCAAGCTGAGGGATCCTCCCAACACACAAAAAATACAGACAAAGGATACAGGGGACAGACACCTTGGAGAGGACAAAGCAGAGGTACTTTTAGAAACTCCTCAGGTTACATCCCCTTTCAAGAGCTCAAAGCACAGAGAGATGGATTAGAAAAGGAGAAAATTAAAGGGGAACAAAACAAACACATACTGCAGAAAGAAATAGATAAATTAAAACAGGACATACAAGCAGCTCAGGACAAACACAAAGCTAGTGCATAGGGATGTCTTGACCTCTTGAGTTCAGATATCAAAATGTCTCAAGCCTTCATAGCCCAGCCTGCCTCCGTTCTCTCAGCAGAGGACTTGATTCCAGAGCCTCTGGATGATGAAATGGATACAGGCCCAGAATACAGTTTAAGGCTTGTAACATCCTTGATACTGGACTCTAGTGGACGCCCCAATGTTATCAGTAGAATAGGGGGTCAGGATAAACTAGCTTTGATTGACACAGGGGCTGGAATTAGTTTTACAAACAGAGCTTTTCCCACTGCAGAGCAGAAAAATATGGAAATTTATGAAATTCAAGGAATTAATGAAACAGCTTCCAAGTGTGTGGCTATCCCAGTTAAATGGGGTATTCCTGTGCACAGTGAACAAAACAAGGACATGTTGGAAACCACTGCCTCCACTATAGTAAACACACCAAAAGAAATAATTGGACTTGATGTTGTCAACCAGTTAAATTTGGTGGTGGATATGGCTAATCTTAAATTGTGGCAGTATTCAGGAACTTCAAGTGCTTCTAAAACTTTAGTGCATGAAGTCATTTCCATGCAGTTAGCAACTCAGTGCACCAAGGCAGCTCAGCAGTATGATCTGTGTGTAATTCCCTCTGAGGTGGCTGATATTCCGGTCTGGGCTCAAGACAAGTTAGATTGTGGGAAAATGCACACAGAAATGCTGTTGGAAGGCGAGGATCCTCCACCACAGAAACAATACCCAGTACCTCATCAGGCTATAGAACCAGTGACTATAATTGTGAAGATACTGGAGGAGAGGGGTCTGATTAGACCTATTTCTTCCACATGCAATTCACCAGCCTGGCCGATAGTTAAACCGGGGGGTTCCTTCAGGCTCACTATGGACTTCCGTGGCCTGAATCAAGTTTCAAAATCTGTAGTGCCCGTGGTAGCCTCATACCCTGAAATGATCTCTAAACTGAATCCCAAATGTAAATTTTTCTCTGTTTTAGACATATCCAATGGGTTTTGGAGTCTGCCACTGGCCCTTGAATGCCAGTACAAAACAGCCTTTCAGTGGCTGAATAAACAATATGCATGGACTGTGCTTCCACAGGGATATAAGGATTCCCCCTCAATATTTCATAAATACATGCAGGAAGCCCTATCACTATTGTCTTGCAGAGATAATATAATTCAGTATGTAGATGACATTCTGATTCAGTCTGAGAATGAAGCCGTACACTGGAATCATGTAAGAGAAGTTTTAAAAGCCCTCTTACAAGCTGGTCTTAAAGTTAATCCTGCCAAGGCTCAACTGTGCAAACCACAGGTTTCCTTTTTAGGGGTTACTATTGGCCAGGATGGTAAATCTGTAGATTCTCAGAGGATAGAGCTGATACAGAAACTTCCACTTCCTACAGATCAGAAATCACTCCAGTCATTTCTAGGGCTCACTGGTTTCTGTCGTGACTTCATGCACAATTATGCTGAAGTGGCAGCTCCCCTTTACTCCCTGCTAAAAAGTAAAAGTTATGTTTGGGAGGAAGGACATACAGAAGCTGTAACTAAATTAAAACACATTCTGACTTCTGCTCCTGTTCTTGCACACCCAGATCACACACAACATTTTTTCCTGTACCCTGTAGTTGGGGAGAACAGTGTAGGTGCAGCTCTAACATAACGCCTAAGAGGAGTAGATCGCCCTATTGCCTTCCGTTTCAGAGTTCTCACTTCTCCTGAACTCAAAATGGGAAACTGTGAAAAACATGTACTGGCTTCCTATGCTGCTATGCAGAAATTTACATACATCATTGGTGCTCAAACCACATACATATGCAGCCATCACACCCCCCTCAAATTCATTGTAGAGGGAAAGTTAGCATGTAGCAAGATTAGGACTGAGAGAATAGTCCAGTGGACTCTCATGTTGCAAGCACAGAATGTAAAGTTTGAATTGTTGAAAGAACCTAACGTGCAAGTGGCTGGAATCTTGCTGGAGGGGCAACCTCATGACTGTCAGTCCTCACCCAGTGCCCCTAATCACATGATCTTTAGGGAACTGGGACTAGACAAAATGTCACCTTTTCTTCCTACAGTATATATTGATGGTAGTAGCCAATGTGAAGGAGGCAGGCGACTAGCAGGTTTTGCAATTGTACAATTGGACCCAAATAACCAAGTGGTACTGCAGAGACAGTATTCCTGTGGGTCAGCGTCAGCACAGTACTGTGAGCTGGCTGCTTTTGTAGCTTGTATGCAACAATATCAGGATTCACACCCAGAAATACAAATCATTTAAGATTCTGATTATGTCTTTAAAAGTGCCATTGCCCTGTTACCCTGGTGGCTGGCAAATAAATTTAAATCTACAGATGGGTCCACAGTGAAAAATTCATCACTGTGGACTATGGCACAAGAACTGAGTGAGAAGTTTCAGAGAGTACATTTAGTTAAAGTAAAGGCACATAGGAAGAAAGGCCCTTTAGTGAAAGGAAACACATTAGCAGACTCACTAGCCAAGGAAGCTATGTAGTATATGTAGGCCTCATATGGCCCTGGTAAGAGCAGACACGCATGGTTGCTATTGCTACACGTTCCACAGATTACGATCAGATAATACCACCAGATTACTTTGTAGCACTGCAGACAAAGGACCCTGAGCTTTCCAATTTGAGGAAGCTTGTGCAGGACACCCCAGATAACCTATATCAGCACACACCCATTCTCACACTCGCTATAGAGAAAGACATTCTATGTGCAAAAAGAGAGGAAGGCTTGGTTATAGCTATCCCTAGAGCTCGAGGTAAGGAATGGATTTATTTTATTTATTATTTATTTTATTATAGTTTCTTATATACCGCGCTATTCGGTATCAGCGTGGTTTACATCACAACACAACGACCATAACAACAAGCTGTCTGGTTTTACATCGAACAGGAGCACAAACTTGGACAACAGGGCTAACTATATACATAAGCTATTTACACTGCAAGGATAGGTAAAATCAGATACTGAATGAAGGGCCTTTCTAGAGTGGGTCATTTCTTGAGAGGGATATCTAGGTTCGATTGCTGGTTGGGTAGTATTGGGGGAAAAGGTGGGATTTGAGTGCCTTCCTGAACTGATATAGGTTGGCGATGGCCCTAATGTCAGGAGGTAGAGCATTCCAGCATTTGGGGACATAGAAACTGAATGCCCTGTTTGTGGTTGTCTTGTTGCACTTTGTCGATGCCTTTGGGGTTATGGATGCATTGGGTTCATGGTGCAGGTCCTATGGGACACCCTAAAGCAGAAGAAATGCAGACTATCCTCAATAGGTTGGTATGGTGGCCAGAAATGAAACATGATATACAGGATCATGTTTCCTCCTGTGTAATCTGTGCTTCATTTGGGAGGCAACCTAAAAAGAGAAGGGGACAGTTAATGAGAGCTCTTCCTCGTGGCCCATTTGAGAGATTGCAAATAGATCATGTGGGCCCTCTCCCATTGACTGCTAGGAAAAATAGATTTTTACTCACTGTTGTTGATTCCTTTTCTCATTGGGTAGAAGCGTTCCCTGTCCCAGATCAAACTGCTCGAACCACTGCAGAAATCCTAGCTATGCAATTTTTTACACGCTGGGGCATTCCCAAGACTATTGATTCTGATAATGGTCCTGCATTTGTTTCTCAGCTCATCAAGGAATTGTTTGATTTTCTAGGCATAGAACAACAACTCCACATTCCATACCATCCACAGGCAGCAGGGCAGGTAGAAAGAATGAATCAAACAATTAAAGCCCACCTCAGCCCTATGCTTAATCTGACTGGGAAAAATTGGGATCTGGTGCTCCCTTTAGTCCTTATGCGTATCAGAGCTAATGTCTGTAAATCCACAGGTTTTGCACCCTATGAAGCCTTAATGGGAAGGCCAATGCAACGGTGGGAAAATATGCTGAGTCCTTTTCTTCCAGAGGACCAGACCGTAATTCTCACCAATGAGTGGATGAAATCCCTGCAAGAACATCTAAAAGAAATTCAGACCACTGTGCTAGCTAACACAGAAAAAGCTAGAGATTATTTGTAGGAGGTACATGCAAAAGGTTCTGATTTAAAGGCCCCTAAAGGTTGGGAGTAAAGTGATGATTCTGAGACCTAGACCAAACCTCCCCTTTGGAACTGCAAAGTGGGAAGGACCATACTTAGTTACTGATACCTTAGGCCCAAGCCTATACCAAATCCTAATGCCTGACAACCAGCAGTATTGGAAACACATCACCCAGTTGAAACCATATGGGTAATACGTGTTTTATCAGTCTTTGTTTTCAGATACCACCTGAAGACAGCACGGACAGCTGCTTTCTAAATAAAAATCGCTTGAGGACGGTAACTAGTTACTTCTGCTGTACATGTGTTTAATAGTTATGTAAATAAGTAGTAGAAATTATTATTATTATTTTTTTGTTTTGTTGTTACATAGTATAAGTGGGAAGCATTAGTTTACTCCCTAGTAGAGTGAAACAAGTTAGCTTTTATTATGTCTCGATTTCCTGTTGTTCTGGTTTCTGCTCTCGTCTACCCCAGTCTCATTACAGGAACTATCATCCAAATATGCACGATTGGCTGGGCTAACTCCACAGGTGGGGCATATCGCTATCAAGAAATACCCCCACCTTTCCCGGAAGGAAAGGATCTGGTCATCCTGAGTTTCTGTTCCGTACAGGACAAGCCAGTGTTCTATTCATTAAACATCACACAAGTACAGTGGGAGCCACCAGTTTCCACTTCTCTAGAAAAGACACAAGAATTGAGAGCACCTCCAGAACATTACTTTCTAGGTCCTCCTGCTTTGATTTTGTATAATATCTCCTGTCAGGACAGAGGTACCTGGAAAATAACTTATACATGGGTTGTGAGTGATCAACAGCATATCACTGAGACTTCATTCCTTTTGGATGTATCTTGTTTACCTACCACCCCTCATCCCACCCCTCCCACCACTTCTGCTCCTCCTGTACTCTACCTTTCTGATGCTGCTGATGGTTTTACCTCACAACATATTATTAATGAAGCTTCCTCTAAACTGTCCAATGTAGTTGTAGATACCTTTGCTCTTATATCTCCCATTATAGAACAGAAAATTGTTACCTTAGCACATGCAGAATATAGATTGGGAAAGAATATTTCCTGGGCTCTTGCCTGTGATCAAGTACAGATCGAGCTTATTACTGTACTAAAGGAAATTCTGATCACTGCTAAGTTAGGACACTGGCCACCATCTCTCATCCATATGGCTAGTACCAAAATATCTGAATTTGCTATAGCTCACCTTGATTGGTGGACAGTTAGTGTTCCCATTTGTTCACCACAAGGCTGCTCTGTCTGTACTTTGATCCCATGGTCAGGACAACACACAGTTATTTATCCTATTGTTAATATTGGGGTGCAGTTTGATAATATGCTTATGTATCCTGTGGACCATCTCACATGGGTGCAGCCACTGGACGACACCTGGACTTCATTCAAGCTGATGGACCCCAGTTTGTGTGAGCAGACTACATTTCAGTTCAAGTGTCAACCTCACTAGTTTAAAGAGGCTGACACCTCCTGCTGGAATAATTCTTCCTCTTGCTCCCTGACTGTTAAGCTCTCATATTCCCTGACTAACTCACACAGTTTGTATTACCTTGGAGCTGGACACTTTTGTTTTCATCTGTTCTTTCCCCAGAATGTTTCTTTTTCGATTGCTCCCAAAATGCATGACATTCGCCTTCCCAAGAACACTTTGTTGTACAGTTCAAACTATTTTCCAAACAATACCTGGTGTAGTCATACACCACTGATCTCCATCACCATTAACGGGACAACTTATTCCACACCGCTGGTTACCAATGACTCTATGGACATTCCAGACTTTATCTCATATGCTGTGCATCCAATACCACTTGGCATGGGAGAAGAGACACTACATAAACTGCTCAACTTTACAGAACTCCATGCCTATATTGATCACCTTAAAACAACATCCATTGAAGTGAATCACACCATCGCTTATGAGAATGGACACATTCAACAAATTGTGGGACACTTAAGAACATAACATAAGATATGCCATACTGGGTCAGACCAGGGTCCATCAAGCCCAGTATTCTGTTTCCAACAGTGGCCAATCTAGGTCATATGTACCTAGCAGTATCCCCAAGAGACACAAGTTCCACAATGCTTGTACTGGGTCAAGCATTGATATCTTCGGTCACTTCTTAATAATGGTTTATGGACCTTTCCTCAAGATGCTCATGTGTCTGTGTGGGAATTGTTATTTGGTTACTCACCTACTGCTGATCATGTCTTTAATGTTTTTATTCACCCTATTATTATTTTAACTGCTGTACAAATACTGCTATGCATTATCATAATTTTCCTGTGTTGTAAAATGAAGCAAATGTACATACCCTTGCAACGCATGTCCTACAGAACAACAACATTTTAAGGTAGTTACACTGAATTTCTCTAGCATCTACCCCTACATCCAGGCTCATTTGGCCTGCTAATTTGGCATTTCCTATTACACTGAATACCAGCTGCAGTCTAGTATTGCTTCCTATCCTCACTCACAGCATCCTGGTACCTTTTGGCTTTAACCTCCTCAAAAATTCCTGCAGCCCTTATGCACTGTTCACTCACTCTAAGACGGGCACGGAGGTAGCATATTGGGTCCCCCCCACCCCCCCAGTAGTGGCTACCCTACCTAAGACACGAGGTTTGGACTCATAAGGAGACTTGTTTATCTCTAGAACACTAGAGACAGTATTGTGCAGGACAGGGGACTTGCTGGACATAGCAAGATATTTAATACAGGAGGTATTAGACAAGCTGCCTACTATCATGTAATGGCAGCTGGGACAGGTACCACAGGCTTGCTTCCACCATTAACAGGCACACATAATAAATAAAAATAAAAAAGGTGTGGGAGATGTCAGCATACATGACATAGGAGTCATGGCTTTTTCCCCAGACCTTGGATTTCATGCAGCTGTGTTACTCTGCATGGACAGAAACACTTCCTCTTGCTCTATCTCTTCCACTATTCATCGGACATGAAGGACAGGAGGCTCTGATAATCAATTCTCTTCACCCCTCCCCCCCCCCTCTCTCTCTCTCTCTCTCTCTCTATTGTCATCGGACACACCTTGCCATGAGGCTCTGACCCACATGTTCTTACCTCTCTCTCTCACACACACATGCACACACAGAGTCTTTCATATAGACTATTCTCTCTTACTTCACTATGTAATAAGCCTATTTCTACATAAAGACCTGTTTCCAAGCCACACCTGTTTGGTTATCTTATTTGTGATGCTTACCTTACTGTCTCTGTGAAATGAACCCAGGACCAAGCGGAGACTAGACTAGAAGATTACTAGACAATAAGATTACAAGTCAGAAGATTACAATATGCAGATTAGCCATTAGCGCCTCTTTTTATGAGATAGCATGCCAAACTAGCCCCGACTTCTTGTGTACATGTGTTTGGCTTGCTCTTTCAGTTTAACGCTGTTATTTGTGCACAGTTTAATGAATGGCTAATGTGTAATTAATTTACATATGATCCCCTTTCTGCATGCCCATCATGCGACTTCAGTGCCGGCTTTCTGCATCGGCCTGCCTGTTATTCAGTGGGATCTAGTTACAAATAGCATGTGCAGTTAGCCCAATTTAGTAAACATGCCCCAAGGGGTCTATTTACTAAGCTACATTATGGCAATAACATACATTATTGCCCAATTAACATACAAGTTATTTGCAACTAAGATAGTTTAACAGCAAAAACTCTTGCTCAACCTATGTTTAAAAATAATGTGCTACATCACATGCATATGCAACTCCTGACTTTGCAAATTGAATAACTTACAAATCACTTTCCCTGAAGATGTTCTTAACTTTGCACAGGGGCTATACATTTCAAGCAAAGGTAAGAGTTTGTGGCTTTTTAAATTACTAGCTCTCTGCATGGGAGCTCTTAAAAGAGTTTTGATACATTTTTAAAACAAAGTTACATTCTTTTTAGTGCTTTAGATTAAAAGGGGAAATATTTTTATTAGTTTATCAGACTTAAAGAACTTATCAACTGTCAACATACAACCAGAAAAACACAGAGAGAACAAAGTAACAATAGGGTTAAGCAAGGCATATAGAGCTCAGCAAAAGACCATTAAAGCATATAAGGCTCATAAAAGGGGAAATATTTTCTTTAGTGGAGTAGGTTTAAAACTCTGCTTTAGTATCTTTCTCAGCTCTTTGAAGCTACTGACACCTCATCAGGTGTTAGTTCCCTCCCTACCCCTCCTCCCAACTCCCACATACTCCTAGTGAGCAGTCTTGCTTTATAGGGCACCTCCCCAATTAACTACACACAGGAACATGGAACAGCACATTTTGAACACACTTAAAAGAGATTTAACTGCTTATTCTCTGAAACGACAGCTAGGAAACCAGCTGGTACTTTGGTAGGTCTCTCTTTCTTTTGCTTCAACAGATACCTAAGCTCCACCAACTGAACAATGGCTGGGAAGAATTGTATCGCCAAAGCTGTTGCCCCCGTTACAGCTTCTGTCAATGCTGGTTCCATGGCAGGATGCCTGCATGCTGAAGCTCTCAGAAAACAAGTGGAGGAACTCAGAGAGGAGGTAGTGAGGCTGAAGAGCATTCAAGACAGTGAGAAGTACATTAATGAGATGTTTCTTGCAACATCCAAGCTTTCTAGCAGAGGAGAAAATGGGAGCCTATAGAATGATGAAGGTTAGACACAAGTCACCAGGGCCTGCAGAATCACCAATCCAACTTCTCCAGCCCTTGAATTGAAGAACCATTTTGCAGCCCTGGAAGTGGAAAATGTGAAAGCATCCCTGGAAAGGGAAGAACCAAAGTGCGAGCACCCCAAAGTTGCAGAATCAGTGACCACAAGGAAGCGAAGGGTAGTGGTGGTTGGTGACTCTCTTCTGAGGGGTACTGAGGTGTCCATCTGCTGACCAGACTTGATGTCCAGAGAGGTATGCTGTCTGCAAGGTGCCAAACTCTGAGATGTTATGGAGAGTTTGCTGAGACTGATCAAGCCACTGACTATTACCCAATGTTGCTAATCCATGTCAGCACAAATGATACTGCCAAGTATCCCTCTGAGCATATCAAAAGTGACTTCATGGTTCTGTGACAGAGGGTGGAGCAAATAGGGGCACAGGTGGTATTCTCTTCAATCCTCCCTGTTGAAGGTAAAGGCCAAGGCAGAGACACTCATATCATGGAGATCACGTGACAAGAGAACATCACCCTGGTGTGGCAGGAAGTGATCCTGTAACTGGGACTTGTCTTCCAGGTGATGTAAAACCCTCTCGCGCCGAGAAAGTTTCTTCAGGGCCATGTGCCCATGAGGGAAGGGTTAGGACAGCCGTTATAGTTGGTGATTCGATCATTAGGCATGTAGATAGCTGGGTGGCTGGTGGACGTGAGGATCGCCTGGTAACATGCCTGCCTGGAGCGAAGGTAGCAGACCTCACGCGCCACCTAGATAAGGTCTTAGATAGTGCTGGGGAGGAGTCTGCTGTCTTGGTACATGTCGGTACCAATGACATAGGAAAATGTGGTAGGGAGGTTCTGGAGGCAAAATTTAGGCTTTTAGGTAGGAAGTTGAAATCCAGAACTTCCAGGGTTGCATTCTCCGAAATGCTTCCTGTTCCACGGGCTTAACAGAGCAGCGAGGGAGAAACTCTTCCCTCACGCTCTGAAAGCCGGCGCGTGTGACTGGAGGCAGCTGAGAGAGGTGATACCGGGGAGGGCAGGCTCTGCTGGGCAGGGGGGGCCCCGCGGCACACTCAATTCTGCCGCGGCGGCCCCGGCCCCGGCAGAGGCAGCGACAGCTTTTTTTGTAAAAATTATTTCGCTGGACTGGGGTGGGGGGGGGGGTTTAGGAGTGGTGATGGGCTGGGGGGGTTAGGAGTGGTGATGGCTGGGGGCTGTTGGGGGGGTTAGGACTGGTGATGGGCAGGGGGGGTTAGGAGTGGTAATGGCTGTGGGCTGTTGGGGGGTTAGGACTGGTGATGGGCTGGGGGGGTTAGGAGTGGTAATGGCTGTGGGCTGTTGGGGGGGTTAGGACTGGTAATGGGCTATGGGGGGCTAGGACAGGAAATGGGCTGATGGGGGGGTTAGGAGTGGTGATGGGCTGGGGGAGGTTAGGAGTGGTGATGGCTGTGGGCTGTTAGGGGGGTTAGGACTGGTGATGGGCTGGGGGGTTAGGAGTGGTAATGGCTGTGGGCTGTTGGGGGGGTTAGGACTGGTAATGGGCTATGGGGGGCTAGGACAGGAAATGGGCTGATGGGGTGGTTAGGAGTGGTGATGGGCTGGGGGAGGTTAGGAGTGGTGATGGCTGTGGGCTGTTGGGGGTTAGGACTGGTGATGGGCTGGGGGGTTAGGAGTGGTAATGGCTGTGGGCTGTTGGGGGGGTTAGGACTGGTGATGGGCTGGGGGGGTTAGGAGTGGTAATGGCTGTGGGCTGTTGGGGGGTTAGGACTGGTAATGGGCTATGGGGGGCTAGAACAGTAAATGGGCTGATGGGGGGTTAGGAGTGGTGATGGGCTGGGGGAGCTTAGGAGTGGTGATGGGCTATGGGGGGCTATGGGCTATGGGGGAGCTAAGTCTATATGGGCTGATGGGATTAGGACTGGAAGTGGGTTGATGGGGGCTTAGGACTGGTAATGGGCTATGGGGGGGGCTTAAACTAAAAATTGGGTGATGGGGATTAGGACTGGAAATGGGCTGGTGGGATTAGGACTGGGAGTGGGCTATGGGGGGCTAGGACAGGTAATGGGTTGGGGGGGTTGCTAGGACTGGAAATGGGCTGGGGGATTAAGACTGGTGATGGGCTGGGGGGGTTAGGACTGGTAATGGGCTGTGGGCTGTTGGGGGGGGGGTTAGGACTGGTAATGGGCTATGGGGGGCTAGGACAGGAAATGGGCTGATGGGGAGGGGTTAGGACTTGAGGTGGGCTGTTGGGTGGGGTTAGGACTGGTAATGGGCTATGGGGGGCTAGGACAGGAAATGGGCTGATTGGGAGGGGTTAGGACTTGAGGTGGGCTGTTGGGTGGGGTTAGGACTGGAAATGGGTTGATGGGGGGTTAACACTGGAGGTGGTCTGATGGGGTTAGGACTGGTAATGGACTATGGGGGGGTTTAGGACTGATAATGGGCTATGGGGGGGCTGGGACAGGAAATGGGCTGATGGGGAGGGGTTAGGACTTGAAATGGGCTGATGGGGTTAGGACTGGTAATGGGCTGTGGGCTGTTGGGGTGGTTAGGACTGGCAATGGGCTATGGTGGGGTTAAGACTGGTAATGGGCTGTTGGCTGATGGGGGCTGTCTGGTAATGGGCTATGGGGGGTTAGGACTGATAATGGACTATGGGGGGGCTAGGACAGGAAATGGGCTGATGGGGAGGGGTTAGGACTTGAGGTGGGCTGATGGGGTTAGGACTGGTAATGGACTGTGGGCTGATGGGGGGGTTAGGACTGGCAATGGGTTATGGGGGGCTGACTGGAAATGGGTTGATGGGGGTTAGGACTGGAAGTGGGCTGATGGGGGGTTAGGACTGGAAGTAGGCTGATGGGGGGTTAGGATTGGTAATGGGTTATAGGGGGGCTTAAACTGAAAATGGGGTGATGGGGGGTTAGGACTGGAAGTGGGTTGATGGGGGGCTAGGACTGGTATTGGGTTGGGGGGTTGCTAGGACTGGAAATGGGCTGATGGGGGGCTAGGACTGGAAATGGGCTGATGCAGGGACTAGAAGGGAATGGATGCTGGGTGAGGCTGGAACTAGAAGGGAGCTGTTGTTGGGGGAGGATTAGAATGGGATGGGGCTGGGAGAGTAAAATGGAGAGGGGAAAAATATTTTGTGTGGGAGGGATAAAAAATCTACAATTGGCCGGGTATTGGGAGAGTAAGTGGGGATTGAGGATGGAGGGGTAAATTTTGAGTAGATGAAATAGGAATGAGAAAAGAGCAAAAGGAGAAAGATTAGTATGTTAAAGCAGATGTAGAGAGAGAATGAAAAAAAACTAGAAGAGAGAAGAAAGGACAAATGGACAGCAGACGATGGAGAGTTTGCAGAAGACACGAAGAAACCAGAAGAAAGTGGCTGGAGCAATTGCAGCTGAAAAAAAAATGCACAAAAGGTAGAAAAATATCTCTTTATTTTGAATTTATTAATTGGAATATGTCAGCTCTGGTAAATGTGCATCATTAACGTCTGCGCTTTGTTTAGTACAAGAGCAAATTAATGTATAGTTTATTTCTACAGTGTTGTACATTCCAAGTTTGGCTTTTGGGATTCCCAGTTTAATTATTGTCTTCCTGTTTCTAAATTGTGATTCCTTGTTTGGTGATGGTCTATGTTCTGCATGTGTAACTGAGCTGAGGTGTTCTGTTTATATAATTCCTATTTGACATTGCCACTTGTTCTCTTTCCCCAGTAGGTCATGTATTGTTGTTCTCTGAAATGTATTGGTTTAATATTTGCACTGTTGCCTTTTGATAGCTAGGGTTTGGTGCTTTGTGAGTCCTGGTAGTGCTGTTATGATACGGTGGGTTTGCTATGGGTTCTAAATGGGCAGTGTTTGTAGTAGTTCCTAATGTGTCTGGTGGTTGGCACTGGATTATAGTAATGTAGAAATCTTTTAGTCTTTCTTTATCCATACACTCATTAAGAGGCATGTTTACTAAAAGTTAGTATATGGTAACATTATGCAAATATTTATGCAAATGAGGTCCCTTATGCAAATGAGGCCCGCACCGAGTCTCCGCACATGGCCCTGCACCCCCCTTGGGCCGCCCCTGTTAGAGAGGGCATTGAGTTCGAAAGGATTAAAGTTTTGCAGGAAACAAAATTTGCTGTAGAATCTGTATGGATTGAAATTCCATGTAAAACGGGGAAGGCGATGGCAGTGGGGGTGTACTATCGAGCGCCTGGCCAGAAATACCAAATGGATGATGAAATGCTCAAAGAAATCAAGGAAGCTAACAAAAGTTACAGCGCAGTAATAATAATGGGTGATTTCAATTACCCCACTATCGACTGGGTCAGTATCACGTCAGGTCATGCTAGGGAGATAAAGTTCCTAGATGAAATAAATGACTGCTTCTTGGAGCAGCTGGTTCATGAACCGACCAGAGGGGAAGCGATATTAGACCTAGTCCTTAGTGGAACACCAGATCTAGTGCAAGAGGTAAGGGTGTTGGGGCCACTTGGCAATAGTGATCATAGCATGATCGCCTTTGATTTAATTAGTGGAGGAGGGATAGTAAGGAAATCCACAGTACTACCTTTTAGCTTTCGAAAGGGAGACTATGATAAAATGAGGAAAACAGTTAAGAAAAGACTAAAAGGAGCAGTTGCAAAGGTTAAAGACGTACATCAAGTTTGGGTGTTGTTGAAAAATACTATATTGGAAGCCCAGACCAGCTGTCTTCCACGCTTTAAGAAAAGTGGAAGGAAGTCCAAAAAACTGCCAGCATGGTTTAAAGGTGAGGTCATAGAGGCTGTTGTTGCCAAAAAAGCATCTTTCAGGAAATAGAAAAAAGAGCCAAACGACGAAACCTGGAAACAGCACAAGCACTGGCAAGTCAAATGCAAGGCATTGATAAGGCAGGCAAAGGGAGACTTTGAGAGGAAGCTTGCTGCGGAAGCAAAAATGCGAAATAAAGACCTTTTCAAGTACATTCATAGCAAAAAAATCTGTGAGAGAGTCCATTAGATGATAAAGGGGTTAAAGGAGAACTAAGAGGCGACAAGGCGATAGCGGAGAGACTGAATGAATTCTTTGCTTTGGTCTTTACTGAGGAAGATGTAGGGATGTTACCCATGACTGAAGTGGTATTTAAAGGTGTGGAAGAATTGGAGGAAATATCGATACATCGGGAAGATGTATTACAACTATTAGATAAACTGAAGAGTAGCAAATCACCTGGACCGGATGGTATACATCCAAGGGTGTTGAAAGAACTGAAATATGAGATTGCAGACCTGCTATTAGTAATCTGTGAACTATCATTAAAATCATTTCTAATACCTGAAGATTTTAGGATCGCCAATGTAACACCAATTTTTAAAAAGGGTTCCGGGGGTGATCCAGGAAACTACAGACCGGTGAGCCTGACATCAGTACCGGGAAAAATGGTAGAAACCATCATAAAGAATAAAATTACTCAGCAAGTAGATCGTCATGACCTAATGGGAGACAGCCAACATGGCTTTAGACAAGGAAGATCTTGTCTTACTAATTTGTTATGTTTTTTTGAAGGAGTGAATAAACAGGTGGACAAAGGTGAGTCAGTTGATATTGTGCATCTGGACTTTCAGAAAGCCTTTGACAAGGTCCCTCATCAGAGACTTTTGGCAAAACTAAAGAGTCATGGGATAGGAGGCAGTGTACTATTGTGGATCAGGAACTGGTTAAAAGATAGAAAGCAGAGGGTAGGGCTAAATGGCCAATTTTCCCAGTGGAGAAAGGTGAATAGTGGTGTACCCCAGGGATCTGTGCTGGGTCTGCTGCTTTTTGACATATTTATAAATGATCTAGAAAGTGGAATAACGAGTGAGGTTATCAAATTTGCAGATGACACAAAACTATTTAAAGTTGTTAAAACCCAAGAGGATTGTGGAAAATTGCAAGAGGATCTTTAGAAATTGGAAGACTGGGCATCAAAATGGCAGATGAAATTTAATGTGGACAAGTGCAAAGTTATGCACCTAGGGAAGAACAACCCAAACTATAGTTACACGATGCAAGGTTCCACATTAGGAACCACCACCCGGGAAAAAGATTTAAGCGTCATTGTGGATACCATGTTAAAACCCTCGGCCCAGTATGCAGCGGCAGCCAAGAGTAAATAGATTCCTAGGTATGATAAGGAAAGGAATGGAAAATAAAACAAAAGATATTATAATGCCTCTATATCGTTCCATGGTGAGACCGCACCTTGAATATTGTGTGCAGTTCTGGTTGCCGTATCTTAAAAAGGATATAGCGATTTTAGAAAAGGTTCAGAGAAGAGCCACCAAAATGGTAAAGGGGATAGAAGGATACTCCTATGAAGAAAGGCTAAAAAGGTTAAGGCTCTTTAACCTGGAAAAGAGACGGCTGAGGGGAGATATGATAGAAGTCTATAAATTAATGAACGGAGTGGAGCGGGTAAGCGTAGATCGATTGTTTACTTTATCAGAATATAGAAAGAGTAGGGGACATGCAATGAAGTTACAGGGTAAACTATTTAAGACTAGTAAAAAAAATATTTTTTCACTCAACATGTAATCAAACTCTGGAATTTGTTACTGGAGGATGCAGTAAAGGCCGTTAGTGTAGCTGGGTTTAAAAAAGGTTTGGACAAGTTCCTGGAGGAAAGGTCCATAAACCATTATTAAGAAGAGACCCAGGATATCAATGCTTGACCCAGTACAAGCATTGTGGAACCTGTGTCTCTTGGGGAAACTGCTAGGTACATATGACCTAGATTGGCCACTGTTGGAAACAGGATACTGGGCTTGATGGACCTTGGTCTGACCCAGTATGGCATCTCTTATGTTCTTATGAATGTGTGGATGGAGTCATCGAGAGTGTTTTGGTTTCGTGTTTCGTGGTTTGGTGGATGCTGTTCCAAGGATTGCAGAGCAGAGATGGTGTCCATCTGTTCAAAAAAGGTTGACGTGTCTTCAGTAGCAGACTGGCTAATCTACTGAAGATGGCTTTAAATTAGTTTGGTTGGGGATGGGTGAAGAAAGCCCCCAGGTAAGTGAAACACTAAATACCTTTACGGAAATATGTAAAAGGGACAACATATGGAAAGCGGTGTGTATAAATGCCCATAGCATGGGAAATAAGATCCCAGATGTTGAAGCTTTAATGGGATAAGCTGACTTGGATTTAGTGGCAGTAACAGATACATAGCTCACAGAAAATCATGACTGGGATATAACTTTACCAGGCTTTACTTTATTCAGAAAGGACAGGGTAGGAAGAAGGGCGAGGAGGAGTGGCACTATATGTTAAAAATAATATTAATGCTTTGGAACTACAGAGCTTAAAAATGAGAGAGGAAGCACTGTGGGTTAAACTAGAAAAATAGGAAAGAGAAATCTATTTGCATTGGTGCGATATACAGTCCTCCATCACAGGAGGAAGAGATGGACGGAGAGTTAATTGAAGACATACACAGCATTGCCAGGAAAGGGGAAGTGCTACTGATAGGGGATTTCAATAAGCCAGATGTTGATTGGCACATTCCTGCTGCAGTATCATCTAGGAGATCCTGGATTTTCTACAGGGAGAACTATTCAGGCAACTGGTAACAGAACCCACACGTGAAACATAGAAACATAGAAACATGATGACAGAAAAAGACCACAAGGCCCATCTAGTCTGTCCTTCCATAACAACAACTACAACAGACCCCTTTTTACCTTTAGAGATCCTCTGTGTCGGTCCCATGCTTTTTTGAATTCAGTTACTGTCCTCATCTCTACCACCTCCACTGGGAGACTATTCCACGGATCCACTACTCTTTCCGTAAAGAAATATTTCCGCATATCACTCCTGAATCTATCTCCCTTCACCCTCATCCCATGTCCCCTCGTTGCAGAACTTGCTTTCAATTGAAAGAGGATCTCTCCCTGCACATTTATGCCACGGAGGTATTTAAACATCTCAATCATATCACCTCTATCCCGCCTTTCCTCTAAGGTGTACATATTAAGATCCTTTAGTCTGTCCTCATATGCTTTATAATGAAGCCCATTAATCATTTTAGTAGCAACCCTCTGCACCGACTCCATCCTGTTCACATCCTTTTGAAGGTGCTGTCTCCAGAATTGCACACCATACTCCAAATGAGGTCGCACCAAAGACTTATACAGAGGCATTATCACCTCCTTTTTTCTGCTAGCCATTCCTCTCCGTATGCACCCAAGCATCCTTCTAGCTTTTGCCGTCGCCTTTTCTACCTGTTTAGCTACTTTAAGATCATCAGACACAACCACGCCTAGGTCCCGCTCTTCTTTAGTGGACAAAAGTACTTCACCTCCTATACTGTATTGCTCCCTTGGATTGCTGCAGCCCAAATGCATGACCTTACATTTTTTAACATTAAATCCCAGCTGCCAAATTCTAGACCATTCTTCAAGCTTAGCTAGATCCCTCCTCATGTTATCTACACCTTCCTGGGTGTCTACTCTATTGCAGATTTTGGTATCATCCGCAAAGAGGCAAACCTTACCCGACAGCCCTTCCGCTATATCACTAACAAAGATGTTAAAAAGAATCGGACCAAGGACAGATCCCTGGGGCACACCACTGGTAACATCCTTCTCCTCAGAGTGAGCTCCATTTACTTGTACTCTTTGTCGCCTCCCACCCAACCAATTTCTAACCCAAGCAGTAACTTTAGGGTCCATCCCTAGGGTGCTCAGTTTGTTTATAAGTCGCCTGTGAGGAACAGTGTCAAAAGCTTTACTGAAATATAAATACACCACATCTAGAGCTCTCCCTCAGTCTAACTCCCTGGTCACCCAGTCAAAGAAATCAATCAGATTTGTCTGACAAGACCTGCCTCTGGTGAATCCATGCTGCCTCGGATCCTGTAATCCGCCGGACTCCAGAAACCTCACTATTTTCTCTTTCAGCAGCGTTTCCAATAATTTACTCACCACTGAAGTTAAACTAACCGGCCTGTAGTTTTCAACCACATCCTTACTTCCGCTTTTGTGCAAAGGCACCACATGAGCCTCTCTCCAGTCCTTTGGCACCACTCCCGACTCCAACGAGGCATTGAAAAGGTCAGTCAGTGGAGTTGCTAGAACGTCCTCAAGTTCCCTCAGTATTCTAGGGTGTATCCCATCCGGTCCCATCGCTTTGTCTACTTTAAGTTGAGCTAGTTTCTCACAAACACAGTGAAGGGGCCATACTGGACTTGGTGCTTACCAAGGGTGAAAGTGTTTCCGATATTATAGTGAGAGATCATTTTCATCCAGTGATCACCAGATGGTGTGGTTCAGTATTAGGACTAGGGCTGTTAGAATCCATTCAGAAGCGAGGGTCTTAGAATTTGGTAAAACTAACTTTGCCAAGATGGGCCAATACCTCAGTGAGTCGTTAGTGGGATGAGAACAGTTGGCGGATGTAGAAAAACAGTGGGCAACACTGAAAGGGGATATTTTAAGGGCAACCAACTTTTTTGTTAAAATGGTAAATAAAGGTAAAAGGAAAAGGAGACCGCTATGGTTTTCAAAAGAAGTAGCTGAAAAGGTGACGAAAAAGAGGAAGGCCTTCATGAAATACAAGTGATCACAGAGAGAGGAAGACAGGAATCCATATCTGGAAAAACTTAGAGAAGCTAGCAAAGTAGTCAGGAAAGCAAAGATTCAAAAAGAGGAGGAAATAGCCAATACAATAAAATGGGGGGGGGGGGGGGGGAGACATTTTTTTAGATATGTTAGTGAGAAGAGGAAAGGCAAAAGTGGTATTGTCAGACTCAAGGACGAAGGGGAGGAATATGTAGAAACTGATGACTTTATAAACAAACCGAGCACCGTAGGATGGACCCTAAAGTTACTGCTTGGGTTAGAAATTGGTTGAGTGGGAGGTGACAAAGGATACAGGTAAATGGAGCTCACTCTGAGGAGAAGGAGGTTACCAGTGGTGTGCCCCAGGGATCTGTCCTTGGTTTGATTCTTTTTAACATCTTTGTTAGTGATATAGCAGAAGGGCTGTCTGGTAAGGTTTGCCTCTTTGCGGATGATACCAAAATTTGCAATAGAGTAGACACCCAGGAAGGTGTCGATAACATGAGGAGGGATATAGCTAAGCTTGAAGAATGGTCTAGTATTTGACAGCTGGGATTTAATGTTAAAAAATGCAAGGTCATGCATTTGGGCTGCAATAATCCAAGGGAGCAATATAGTATAGGGGGTGAAGTACTTTTGTCCATTAAAGAAGAGCAGGACCTAGGTGTGATTGTGTCTGATGATCTTAAAGTAGCTAAACGGATAGAAAAGACAACAGCAAAAGCTAGAAGGATGCTTGGGTACATAGGAAGAGGAACGGCGAGCAGAAGAAAGAAGGTGATAGTGTCTTTGGTGCGACCTTATTTGAAGTATTGTGTGCAATTCAGGAGACTGCACCTTCAAAAGGATATAAACAGGCTAGAGTCAGTACAGAGGGTGGCTACTAAAATGGTTGTTGTTGTTAGGTGCCGTCGAGTCGGAGTCGACTCATGGCGACCCTCTGGAAAGCTATCTTAAATTGTGTTCGGTCTTGAGTCAGTCGGCTCATTGTTGACAGACTGGTACCCGTAGCTGCTGTTATTGTCTCGATCCATCTCATTGCTGGCCTTCCTCTTTTGCGTTGACCTTCTATCTTGCCAAGCATGATGCCTTTCTCTAATGATCTCTCTCTTTGCATGATGTGTCCAAAGTATGAAAGTCAAAGTCTTGTCATCTGAGCTTCTAAAGAAAGCTTAGGTTTGATCTCCTCTAGTACCGACTGGTTTGTTCTTTGGGCAGTCCATGGTATACACAGTATTCGCCGCCAGCACCATAATTCAAAGGCATCAATTTTCTTCCTGTCTATTTTTTCCACTGTCCAGCTTTCACATCCATATGATGTTATTGAAAATACCATGGCTTGAACAAGTCGAATCTTTGTATGGAGAGAGACATCTCTGCTCTTGAGAATCTTATCTAGGTCTTTCACAGCCATTCTGCCAAGAGCAATGCATCGTCTGATTTCTTGACTGCTTGTTGCTTCTTTATTGATAGTTGATCCAAGTAGGTTAAAGTTGTTCACCATTTCAATTTCTTCTCCTTCAACGATGAACCTGTTGATTATGCCAGTTGTCATGATCTTTGTCTTCTTTAAATTAAGGTGCAGGCCCATTTTGAGACTATGTTCTTTGATTGTGAGAAGCAAATGTTTCAGATCATCTTCACCTTCAGCCAGTAATGTGATATCATCAGCATAGCGAAGGTTGTTGATGAGTCTTCCACCAATCTTCACACCTCTGTTGTCTTCATACAATCCTGCTTCTCTGATGATTTGTTCTGCATATTGTCACCAGTAGTCGGCCCGCAGCCTGGGTGTACGGGTTGGACTGCCTGGGGACCCTTATTGAAGGAGTTGAGCAATGCTTTAGGCATGCATTGCTTCCTGGGAGTTGTAGTATTTTCCCTTTCAATAAGAAGCAGTTGTGGTGCGAATGGTACAGGCAATGACAGGATTTTTATTTCCCCTCCCGGGCGGATTTAAACACAAAATTTATTTATTTATTTATTGGCATTTCTTATATACCACGCTATTACAATCAGTGCGGTTTACATTTGAACAATATATACAACAATGTAACAAGTTACATTGAGTTTACAATGAACAAGGGATACAAACTTGGAAGAACAGGGATGAAAATTATGTACAGTGTTATGTTGGTAAAAGAACTGAGGACAAAAAGGCCATAAACTCTGGCACAAAATAAGTAAAGAACAATACAGCTTCTCAACAGAAATCCAAAGTTCCACAGTATTCACAGCATACAGTCACTTTGCACAACAAAGGAAAAATCCTGTGCTCTTTAACTGCCAGTTGAAAAGGCTTTCATGAATCACCTGGCTCAGCACAGAGAAGTTATATCATCTGTAATCATTAAAGTACAGTCCATTTGGTCATCTGATACTTCCTCCTTATGAGGGTCAATCAGCATTGGCTGATGCTGATTCTCCGGTAGGTAAAGCTTCTGTTTGTTATGCAACGTTTTCAAACTTCCACCCTCTATCTGTTCCCGGGGCTTCTCTAACCAGCCCTCTGTGAGATAGGGTTCAGTATTACCACATATATCAGAATAGCAGAGAGGAGAGTCCCACCCTTCAGGGGTTTCACAAGAGAACTTCTTATAAGTACTTTTATCCTTAAAGTATTTAGATAGCCTACCTTCTGGCTTTGAGACAAGAGAAAGTCTGTGCACAGCTTGGTCAGCAAGGGATTTAAACCTTAGAGGTTTTCCTCTGAGTTTTGGCTTTTCACCCTCTTCTTCTGACATGCAGATATCCTCCACAGAATACCTTTCACTCCCTGGGGTTTGCAAGTGCTTCCCAGATAGCTTCACCGGTAACGTTTCCCTCTGGCTACCTTCCTAATAGGACACCTGCCTGGAGTTCTTTCCACAGGGCTTTTGGGCTCTGCTTCTCCAGTTACTCCTGCTGGTTACCTCCTGTAGTTCTCTATCCGACTCGCTCTCAGACTCACAATCCTATGAGTCACTCACGTGCTTTCTCTCGTGCTTCCTTCCACTCTGAAACACACGTTGCTTCTGAATCTCAGTCTGCTTCCCAAACTGACGCTTCAGCTGTTCTCTCTCAGTCTGATTCTTGGTCTCAGACTTCAGCTTATTCTGACGCTGTTTCTCACTCTGCGTCTCTCCAAGTTCTCCTAGCTGGGTCTGCCCCAAGCTCACAGCCTCCAAGCTCTCCAAGACCTCTTTCAAAGTCTAAGGAGCGTTTGTTATATGTCCGGTTTGGAGCTAACTTAGCCCTTCCCCCACTCAGGTGAAAACCATTAGGCTCAGGAGATGGGGATTGTTTGCTGGCTGGGTGGGGCTGCTGCACTCGTGGCTGGGTTTGTTTATGCTGCTCCTGGCAACTGGAAGTCATGTGCTTTGCCTTCCTGTCAGCAACAGACCTATTTCTCTCAGATTCCTCTGTTTGCATGGCAAAGGACGTCTCTTCCCCATTACAATATAAATTAAACAGGTAGGGGGAAAGTATGCAGCCTTGTCTTACACCTTTGCTTATTTTAAACCATTCTGTTTCTCCTTGTTCCTTTCGAACTGTTGCTTCTTGATCAATGTACAGGTGTTCTGGTATACCCATGCTTCTTAATGTGGCCCAGAGTTTCTCATGGTTTACACAGTCAAAAGCCTTGCTATAGTCGATAAAGCACAAATAGATATCCTTTTGGTATTCCTTAGTATTTTCAAGGATCCATCTCACATCCGCAATGATGTCTCTCGTTCCTTGCCCTTTCCTGAACCCTGCTTGCACTTCAGGTAGTTCTTGTTCCAGGTATGGTTGTAGTCTCTTTTGAATAATTTAGTATTGGTATAAACACAGATCTTTTCCAGTCAGTTGGCCATGATGTTGTCTTCCATATTTCTTGGCAGAGCCTTGTAAGTACGGTAATAGCTGCATCAGATTGCTGTAATACTTCTATGGGAATTCTATCAATGCCTGGTGCTTTGTTCTTTGATAAGGCTTTCATTGCTGCTTCAACTTCTTCTTTCATCACCAATGGTTCCCGATCATAAGGTACAGGTTGAAACGGCTGTTGGTCCACTTGATCTTTATCATATAAAAACTCTGTATATTCCTTCCATCTTTTCTTGATCTTTTCAGCATCATTCAACATAGAACCTTGAGCATCTTGTAACATTCCAATTCGAGGCTGGAACTTTTTCTTTAACTCTCGCAGCTTTAGGAAAGCTAATCTTGTTCTTCCTCTAATAGTTTCTGCTTCTATTTCCTTTCATGCGTCATCGTAGTACTTTTCCTTGTCCTGTCTTGCTGCACGTTGGAAATCTCTGTTGAGTTCTGTTATTGTCTTTCTTTCTCCTCTGGCTTTAGCTTCTCTGCGTTTCTGGGCAATTTTCAGAGTTTCTTCCATCATCCATTTTGGCTGTTTTTGCTTTTTCACCTTTTGTAGACACTTCTCGCTTTCTTCCAACACAACCTTCTGGATGTCATTCCATAACTCTTCTGGAGCTCTGTCATTTGTATCTAAAGCAGCAAATCAATTTTGCAGGCAGTCTTTAAATTCTAGTGGTATATTCTCAAGGTCATATTTTGCTGCATTCTTGAGTGGTTTGCTCTTTTTCAACTTTAGCTTGAGTTTGCATACTAGTAGTTGATGATCTGTAGCACAGTCAGCTCCAGGTTTTGTCTTTGTTGATGTTATAGAACTTTTCCATTGTTGACTTCCACAGATGTAGTCAATTTGATTTTTATACAATCCATTGGGTGAAGTCCATGTGTACAGTCGCCGCTTGTGCTGATGGAAGAAGGTGTTTGAGATGAAAATTCTATCAGTCTTTCTCCAGCTTCATTTCTGTTGCCAAGTCCATATTTTCCAGCTACTTTGCCTTCTTCCCTAAAATGGTTAGTGGTCTTCATTATAAAGCATATGAGGATAGACTTAAGAATCTTAATATGAACATCTTAGAGGATAGGCGGGATAGAGGTGATATGATTGAGATGTTTAAATACCTCCATGGCATAAATGCACAGGAGAAGAGCCTCTTTCGACTGAAAGCAAGCTCCGCTACGAGGGTACGTTGGAAGAGGGTGAAAGGGGATAGACTTAGGAGTGATATGCGGAAATATTTCTTTACGGAAAGAGTGGTGGATCCGTGGAATAGTCTTCCAGTGGAGGTGGTAGAGACGAGGACAGTATCTGAATTCATAGAAGCATGGGGCAAACACAGATGATCTCTAAAGGAAAAAAGGAGACTGTTGTAGTGGTTGATATGGAAGGGCAGACTAGATAAGATATGTGGTCTTTTTCTGTCTTCATTTTTCTATGAGCCACCGGTCTGCTAATGCACATGCTCTCGCTAGTAGAGAAATATTTCAAGGAACTGGCCTGTCTCTTCCCTGCTAAGTGATGACATTGCTGGCGAGCTAGAGTGAAGAGCATGTCTGCCCTCCAAGCATCAGTATCCAGTTCCCAAAATATATTGTAAAAAATTATATTCCCAAACCCCACCCCTTTAAAAAGTAAACTTACAATTCCCCTCCAACCTCCTTACTTCTCTGTGAACTTTCATTTAAAAGGGGCAAGGCTTAAGGGGAATTTTTTGTAGCATGATTTGGGACTAGGGGTACTATGGAAGAGAAAGGCACAGCACTCATCACTAGGCCAGCAGGGAATTGGGAGCTCTAGGAAGGGCAGCAACGGGTAGCCTTTTATTCAAATGCTGGCACCTTTAAAATATAGCAGGCCGAATTGGAGCCTGCTGTCATATGATGCTGCAACTGGAAGGGCATAATATTCCTGGTAGCAGCAATTGAAAACAAAATTACCATTACCATAGGTTACACTGATGTGTGATGCCTTAACAAATGCTGAGGTAATTTTTCTGTGGTAGATAGCATGCAAATACACTCTTTTTATCACTGCTTAGTAACTGGCTTCTAAGTTTGTACCTGGTTTTGATTCTGAGCATCATTTCTTTTATTCTTAAGTTTAGTTTGTCCAATTACCCTTTTACTCTTTGTTATTTACTTGGCATGTTTCTCTTTTACTGACCCCTCCATTTTCATGATATTCCTTTACCAAACAAAAAAAAAATCACACAGTTCAATGCATTTCAGTGAGAACCATTCAGTGCAGTCACAATGCAGACAATTTTACTTTGGGCACGGCAGCTAACAACTCACATAAAGAAAGTACTCAGTTCTAGAATACATAATGATTTGCATAAGAGCAGAAAATGATTATGCTATTATGGACATTATTGAATAATGATGCTAAATAGCGAACAAACTTGTGTGATGCTCAAAAAAATTAGATTGTGCTAATAAAACAGGCATCATCATCTTATTGAATAAGAATTAGCTATTCAGGAACAGCATGTCTTAGCTTTTTTTGAAATGCATAAACTTTAAGGGGCTACTCAGTAAAAGGGTTTTACGTTTCCTGATAGTTGATGCAAATGCAATGTGTGCCTTGGAGTCAGTGCTGACTTCTGGTGACCCAGCAGTTTCTGGGTTTTCTTGACACTGACAGGAAATATATTGCCAGGCCTTTCTTCTGAGGCAATGGAGGATTAAAGAGACTTGCCCAAGGCCGGAAGGACTGCTAATGGTAATCAAATGCTGGTCTCTAGGTTAGCAAGCCAGTGCATGAACCACTCGGCCACTCCTTCATAAATACATTTAAAGTCCTTATATAAATACACCAGTTTTTATCTATAACATGACCAAAATGTTTTTCTACTCTTGTAAAACAAAAAAGCACATTCAATTTTGACTTTATCATCTAACATAAAAAAGCGCATAAATTTGCCACATTTCAAATATTTGGTTGAGGAGTGAAAAAGTTAAAAGCTTGGTTGCTTGTTTAATTTTTATTAAATTGTTAAGTACAGATTGCTGTTTGAGGTTTAAAGTAATTGCATGAGCTGCATAAATACATGCTTGAATGTGATGCCAAGCACATAGCATATGTTAGACCGTGAGGGACCTTGCAAAGGATAAGAAAAAAGAACACAAGATGCTGGACATTGGTCAGGAGTCCATAACAATTTGCTTGGTCATGGTGATGGGGCATAAGCGTTATGAACTAGCCAATAGCAATAAGAAAAAAGATGTTGCTGGCCAGAAAGATAGAACAACACTGTTAAAAATATGTTTCTAATCTAAACTTGAGAGACTATCAGGGTGAAACACTGCTCCTTTTCCGTTTTAGTTCTGCTTTTCTTAGCATCTGTTCTTCTGCCTTTCGCTTATAAAAGATGTGCCTGATCAATACTAGTGAGCAATGTTCCCGCTAAGCAGCTTGAAGCTTCGCTGGAGTCCTCTGCCAGCATTCCTGCCAGTGGGGGGGAGGTGAAACGCGATCGTGCTTAGGATTGCATGGCATAGGTTGGAGGTTGAGGACCAGGATGATGGTGCTATGGTGAAAGTGTGCTGCACTGACATCCCAACAGATGTCACAACACAACACCACAGGCTGCTGACACAGGGACTGAGGTGCCTGCAGCTGCTGCAGAGGAACCAACAGAGGGAGAGGGTGTTTATGAGGAGGGGGAAGATGACATACATCTACACCTCATAGATAGCAGCAGCACTGATGAGGGGACAAGAAGCCAAACAACATAAACAGAGCTGGGGAGTGGACCTTGCCCTGCCCCAGGGTTGTCTGAGGCTGCCAGTTCCCAACGTCTGATGAGGGAAATGATGCAGGAGTTGCATCACTACACAAACACACCCCATGCAGACCTTGCAGGTGGGTGACAAACCATAACGTGGCATGTTGTGGCACATGGTGGGGGGTGGGTTTCTTACTGTGAGAGCCATAAGGGAAGGGGTAACACAAAGGACATCTAACATATGAGCAACTTGCTGGCGTTTGTACTGCACGTATGTCGTGGGATGCTAGGGGTATTAGGTGACATCAGATGGAAGAAATGTGAGAAAAAAAATTATTTACAGAGCACAGGAGACAAAAGGTATCACTAGCATGGGTACAGCAGTTTGGCATTGAGCCTAATGAAATGCTACTGTGGAAACCATCAGAAGACTAGCCATAAACCATATATGCTGATATACATACCATTCACAATCCCAACACTCCCACTACAACTGTTAACAGAATGCTTCTCTGAATTAACAATCTGGCTAAAGGAACACAATCTCCATATCAATCATTCTAAAACGGATATATTAATAGTAACTAAAAATCAATCCTACATACCTCCAACACACATCACTCTCCAAAATCACAACATTACTATAAAAAATGAAGTGAAATACCTAGGTGTCACCCTTGACTCACACCTTAGTATGGACACACATATTAGAAACATCACTAAGAAAATCTACTTTAAACTCAAAATTTTAAAACAATTACGTCCTCTTGTACTTCTACATGATTTTCTGAGCATTGTTCTGAGCATCACACCACACTTTGATTTCGCAAATCTCACCCTACTAGGAACAACAAAACAAAACATTAAAAGACTCCAACTTGCCCAAAATGCAGCAGCAAGAATTGTAATGAAGGTTCCACCATTTGAACACATTACCCCTATACTAGCAAACCTTCACTGGCTCCCAATTCAATCCAGAATAAATCACAAATTGATTATCACTACATTTAAGACACTAAATACAATGGCCCCAGTCCCCTTAACAAAACTTATCACTAAAGACACATCCCAAACTATGCTACGGAGAGGCCACACGAATAAAATTAGGATCCCGAAAGATTTCACAACTACTAAAAAAACTACTAATAAAAAAGCGTTTTCACATGCAGCTCCCACCCTATGGAACTCCCTCCCCGAAGAAATAAGAGCATTAAACGATGCAAAGGAACTCCGCAAGAAATTAAAAACATATCTATTCATCTCCCATTTTGGAACACTTGAAAATACCTTACCTCTAACAGGTAATGGTTAATAGCGACCTAGGGTACACCAACTCCAATTCTCCTACCTAACTACAATTAAAGTCGATTAAATAACTACTTGTAAATCTTGTAAATAGATATATGTAATAGTTCAAAATATGTAAATAGTTCGATTGTTATTTAACAAATTATTTACCATATTTAGTCCATTCATGTTTAATGTATTTAGCAAAATTGTACCTAGTTAATTAATGTTCCATGTAAAACAGACTTGTAAATCTGTTCATTCCTTGTTCACTGTAAACCGCACCTGATCTGTGGAAGGTAGCGGTATATAAGCAACTGTTAAATAAATAAAAATAAATAAATAAATATATATGGTAGTATTATTGAAAATAAGTGATAGAAAGGCAACCCCAGTGGAATGTTGAATAGGTGGGAAAAGGATCAGATAACAAGGAATACATCTGACAAAGCATAGTTACTCACCTGTAACAGGTGATCTCCGGGAACAGCAAGAATTTAGTCTTCACATATGGGTATCATCGGTACTGATGGATGCTGTGCAGGAACGCTCCCCAGCGTCCAATTAGAAAGCTTTTGGGAGCATCCCACAGCACCTGCGTGCTGCCTTCCCGTCTTTCCCAACTGCCTCTCTCCAGTTGGCCAAAGCTGAGACAAAGAGAGAGAGAGGGAAAGAGAAAGATATAAAGAGATACAACTCCCTAGCTTTAGATGCCAGCTTTAGATCCCAGAAGTTGTGCATCCCTGTGAAAGGGCTCCACTTCCCCCCATGGGTCTCTGGTATCCTACCAGGGATGGTGGGTAGGAGTTGATTAGGTATGGAACAGGTGTTAGAGAACAGCCTGACCAAATAAGGCATCCCGGCGGTAGTCCTTGTCCAAGCAGTAATGGGCTGTGAAGGTATGAACTGAGGCCCAAGTGGCTGCTCGACAGATGTCGCCGATAGACACAGAGTGCAGATGAGCCATTGAAGCTGCCATGGCTCTCACATTGTGAGCTGTGACATGGCTCTCCAGAGGAAGATTCTTACTCTGATAGGCAAAGGAAATACACTGTGCAATCCAGTTGGACAGTGTTCTCTTGGAGACTGGAAGTCCCAGATGATAAGGATCAAAACCAACAAAGAGTTGAGAGGACTTTCTATGTAGCTGGGTCCTTTGTAAGTAAAAATCAAGTGTTCTTATACAGTCCAAAGTATGAAGATTCATTTCTGCATTTGATGCATGAGGCCTTGGAAAAAACACAGGCAGGTTGACCGCTTGTTTCAAATGAAAAGGCGAGACCACCTTTGGCATAAAGTGTGGATGAGTCCTAAGGACTACCTTGTCATGATGGAACCTTGTATAAGGAGGATCAGCCACTAGTGCCTGCAACTCACTAATGCGACGTGCTGATGTGTTTGCAATGACAAAGATAACTTTCCAAGAAAGGAATTTCAACGAGGTAGTAGCCAAGGGTTCGAAAGGTGGCTTCATAAGCTGGCCAAGAACCAGGTTTAAGTCCCATGCCACCGGTGGTGGCCTAATGGGGGCTTAGTTAGAAGAAGGCCTCTCATAATTCTTGTTATAAGAGGATGGGAGGAAATAGGTTGTCCATTTAAAGGTTTGAAAGAAGCTGCAATAGCACTTAAATGGACTCTTACTGAGTTTGTTTTAAGTCCTGCATTGGATAAATGAAGGAGATACTCCAGTAATGATTCCAGAGGTATCGCAAGGGGGCTAAGACTCTTCTGTGAGCACCATATGGTAAACCTTTTCCACTTGAAAGCATAAGAGCGTCTTGTGGAAGGTTTTTTAGAAGCATAAAAGATATCCTTTACTTGCTGAGAAAGGTTAAGATCATGGAGATCTAGGCCTTCAGCAACCAAGCCCTGAGAAGCAGAGACTGGGGATTGGGATGCCATAACATTCCGTCCTCCTGAGACGAGATCTGGAGCAGACCCTAACTCCAGAGAGGGAGCTTGAGAGAGATGTAGAAGCAGAGGGTACCACACTTGCCGTGGCCAATGTGGAGCAATGAGAATCATACGGCCTCTATCTCTCTGAAGCTTGAACAGGGTTTTGGGAATCAGGGGAATGGGTGGAAAGGCATAAAGGAAGTCTTGCTCTGAGTTCCAGAAGATTGATGTGTAGATGGGTCTCCTGTGGAGTCCAGGTGCCTTGGGTGGAGAGGTCTTGCAGATGAGCTCCCCAGCCACTGGTGAAGCATCTGTTGTGAGAGTGGCCTGGTGTAAAGGTTGTTGAAATGGGGACCCCAGCAACAGGTTTTGAGTGGACTGCCACCATTGGAGGGACAAAATAAGGCGATTTGTGTTTGCTATTTTGTCTGACAGGCACCCTGATGCCTGGGTCCATTGAGTGGATAAAGTCCACTGGGCTGCTCTCATATGGAGGTGAGCATAAGGGACCATATGCACGGTAGATGCCATGTGGCTTAGTAGTTGAAACATTTCTCGAGCAGTGAGGCAAGGCTTTAGCACTGCTTGAGAAGCTAACTGCACCATGCGAAGGCAACGGGTCTGGGCGAGATAGGCCCTTGCTTTCCTGGTATCCAACAAAGCTCCTATGAACTCTAGAGACTGAGTGGGAGTTAGGCTGGATTTTGGGATGTTTATGACCAGACCCAAATACTGAAGGATACGCATTGTGCAAGATAGAGAAATCCTGGCCTCTGACTCTGATGGGGCTCGAATGAGCCAGTCGTCTAAGTAGGGGAAGATGAATATTCCTAGAGTGCGAAGAAATGCTGCTACCACAGCCATGCATTTCGTAAACACACTTGGTGCTGAGGCCAGGCCAAAAGGAAGAACCCTGTATTGGTAGTGCTTTCCTTGAAAAAGGAACCGAAGGAACTTTCTGTGAGTTGGACGGATGAGAACATGAGTGTACGCATCCTTGAGATCTAGAGAACAAAGCCAATCCTGACTCTGAAGGTACGTCAGCAGGGTTCCCAGAGAAATCATCTTGAATTTCTCCTTGAACAGGAATTTGTTCAATTCTCTGAGATCTAAAATAGGTCTGTGTCCCCGTTTTCTTTGGGATAAGGAAATAGGGGGAATAAAACCCTGTACCCTGTTGAGGAATGGGTATCTCTTCTATTGCCTCTTGATCTAACAGGTTGATGAGAGAGGTCTGAGAATTGAATTGTCTTACCATTGTGGGAGAGGGCATGCGGAGAAAGTGAAGCTTGTACCCCTCTTTTATAATAGAGAGAGTCCAATGTTCTGCTGTTATCTGCCCCCATCTGGGGGCAAAGTGAGACAACCTTCCTGGAATGGTGGAAGGTTCCGGTCCATTGAGGGCCAGGAAGGCTAAGTTCTCTAGATGGAAGTCAAAGGCCTTGTGGAGGCTGAGACTGCTGAGACCGTTGAGGCTTAGCAGTCTTTGCTTTCCTTTGTTTAGGTGGTTGCTGACTCTTCTGGACAGACTGACCTGCAGAACGTTCCTGCTGATAAGAGGGATAAAACCTCTTCTTTTTGGAGAAGAATGTTTTTTTGAAAGATTTCTTCCTTGCAGGATCAGCTGTGGCTTTAGATAGTCTATCCAAAGTGGAGTTATCAGCATCCAACTCATTGGCCTTTTCTTGCCAATTTTTGCCGAATAGATTCTGACCTGTACAAGGAATATTGCCCAGTTTATCCTGCACCCAGAGCTCCAAATCGGATGCCTGGAGCCAGGCAATTCTACATGCCCCTATGGGAATGGCAGAGGTTCTGCTTATGCACTCAAAACAGTCAAAAGCTGCACGATTGACAAATTTAGAAACATCCTGGGCATGTTTATCCAGTGTGAGAAAATCCTGCCTCTTATCTTCAGGAAGAAGAGGGCTCAAAACCTCTAAATCTCCTGCGACTTCCTTAAGGAACATTCCCATATATAAAATATAGGAACCGATCCTGGCAGAAAGCATGGAAGTCTGGAAAGTACGACATCCAAAGACATCCAAAGTTCTGCACTCACGTCCTGGAGGATTAGAGGCATGCCTCTTTGCACTCCTGATCCTTCTCATAGCTGACTCCACTACAATAGAGTGGTGAGGAAGCTGAGTCTTCTGGAATCCAGGACACGGAGGTATTCGATACATGGTATCCAGTCTACGAGAATGAGGAGAGGTGGTAAGGGGGGTTTCCCACATTCTTAACCTGAGATCATGTAAGATCTCATGGATATGCAAGGTAGCTGTCTCCTTAGGAGCCTTGGGATATTGTAGAATCTCCAACTCCTTTGCCTTTGGCTCTGTTTCAGGAGCCACAATAATGGAGAGACCTCGAGCCACCTCCCTGATAGTAGATATCTTCTGGAGGAGACATCCTACGTTTGGGAGAGGAAGGCTCCTCGGGGAGAAGTACTCCGGTACCGACAGAACTGTCAGAATCCTTAGACTCCTCCAAGAATTCAAAGTACCTTCTGTCCGGATGCTCTTGTAGAGCACGATACCCATACTGACTGAAGTCGGTGCCGGGGGGGATCGGTACCGGTGTATCGGTACCGGAAGGCATGGCTTGAATGGGTGCTGGGAATGTAGACACCGATGTCGATGCTGATGCGATCGGTACCGGTACTGATACCGATGTCAGCGCCGGAGCCGGTGCCAGTACCGGTTGAACTGTCTAACGCAGTTCCGAGGGTGTCGATGCCGCAAGGAGAGCCTCCAGACTGCATTCAATAGCCAGGAACCTCTGGTCTATTGACACTGCCGATGCCTGGGTATCAGTACCGGAGAGAACAGAGCATGGCACCAGTAGTTCTGCCAAGGTTGAGGCCTCGAGAACATCCTGGAGCCCTATAAGAACATAAGAACATAAGAACATAAGATATGCCATACTGGGTCAGACCAAGCCCAGTATCCTGTTTCCAACAGTGGCCAATTTAGGTCATACATACCTAGCAGTTTCCCCAAAAGACACAGGTTCCGCAATGCTTGTACTGGGTCAAGCATTGATATCCTGGGTCCCTTTTTAATAATGCTTTATGGACCTTTCCTCCAGGAACTTGTCCAAACCTTTTTTAAACCCAACCCAGCCCCAATAATGCTTTGGAAGCCGAAGCCTCCCGCCGGGGCAATTTTGCCAGTACAGAACCCTCAAGGGCAACGCCAGAAGCATCTCGATGCTTAGAAGGAGATCTACTCTTTGAGGACTGGCTGGACTTATGTTTAGTTCCCAGAGATCCATGGGAGGAAGACGAAGCTCTGGAAGACGTCGATGCCACAGAGGCTGCATCGGAGGGAAAAAGGGTGCTGAGCTTAGCAGCCCGGTTTTGTCGACCCCTCTTGGACATCATGGCACAGGCCATACACTCCGAAATGGAGTGGTCAGGACCTAAACATTTAAGACACCACTCATGGGTGTCGGTGACGGAGATGGTACCGCCACACTTGGTGCACTTCTTGAAACCCGAGGCGGGGTTTTCCATAGTAAGGGAAAAATTTTGGAAAAAAAAAAAAATATATATATATATTTTTTTTTTTTTTTTTAAAGAAAGAAAGAATCGGCGGTACCGGTATAGCGTCGAGGGAAGGCAGACGCGACCAAAAAAAAAGAAGGAGAATAGGAAAACTTTTCTGCGGTGACAGGAACGACAACCTGCTGGCTCCGCGGAAAACGAAGGACTGGAGAGGGGCAATTGGGAAAGGCGGGAAGGCAGCACGGAGGCGCTGTGGGATGCTCCCAAAAGCTTTCTAATTGGACGCTGGGGAGCGTTCCCGCGCAGGCTCCGTCGGTACCGACGATACCCATATGTGAAGACTACATTCCTGCTTGTTCCTGGAGATAGGCCTGAGCACATGCTTATACACAAGGACATAAAGGTCAACAGGTCAGCAGACAAAGGAAGTAATGAAAGAGAGAATCCAGATGCCAGAAATCAAAAGCAATGGGAATAATTAAAGGAACCAAGTTGAAAAGGAAATCTGACAGGACAGAAATTTCAAAGATTGGGAATTGACACCACATATTTTTGAAGAAGGTGGTATGAAATTTTCCACTGCATGTCTGCTAATGAGTGTGTGGATATGATCCTGAATCTTTGTTCTGTGTGAAATGTTTCCCTTAGTTTCTCTCTGAGTGTAGTTACGAACTATATATCCTCCTTTGTCACTGTGCTAGGATCTGTTGCAGCGTTACGATCATTGCAGAAGAGTGCCAATATTGTTGTGCACAGGGCGGATAAGGGAGGGGCGATAGTCGTCCAAGATGTCCATAAATATCGGAGAGTTGTGGAGGAGCATCTTCAGGATACGAAATATTATCTTCTATTACAAGCTAATCCGACGTCTTTCCTTCAGACGGAGATCCGTGAGATAACAACGACCGCTTTGGCGAATGGTTGGATAACCTCCCAGGAACACCAGTTTCTTAACCCTCTGCACCCAGTTACCCCGATTATTTATATGGTGCCCAAAATTCATAAAGATCTGTCTAACCCCCCGGGCTGTCCCATAGTTTCTTGCCGTGGGTCACTTTTGGAGCCATTATCACAGTTTTGTGACTTGTTTTTTCGACCCTTATTACCGACTATTGCATCATATATTAAGGATTCTTTTCATTTCCTATCTCTTCTGAAGACCCTGCCTGGGGATAAAAAAGATTGGTATATGGTCACGATGGACATTTAGGCGCTCTATACAAATATTGAGCAGGAAGCTGCTCTCCAAATGGCTGAACGGAAAATAGGTTCATGGCATAGCCATGGGAGTGACAGTGGCTCCATCTATTGCCACCTTTTTTATGGCGGAATTTGAAACCAGATTTGTTTATCCATCTTTATGGTTTCCGAGGATACGAATGTGGACGAGGTTTCTTGACGACATCTTCTTTTTTTGGATTGGCACACTCGACTCTTTAAAAGAGTTTTTTGTTTGGATAAACTCTTTATCAGAAGATCTTCAATTTACACCTGTGGTGGATAAGAATGTAATCGATTTTTTAGATATCCGTTTGATCAAGGAGGGGTCATCTATTAAATCTACTCTTTATCGGAAAAGCGTTCAGCGAAACACACTTCTTCACTACCAGAGTTATCATCCTGGTCCCCTGAGACGGGGTTTACCTATAGGCCAGTTTATTTGACTACGCCAGTTGTGCTCCACTTTGGATGACTTTAAGAAGCAAGCCACCTATTTGAAACAATGATTGTTGGATCGGGGCTACCCTCGGTTTATTATTAATCGTGCTTACCATCGTGCTCGGTTTAGTTACACTGAGTGGTGGGATACCCCGACATCGACACCAGCTGCCTCTTTGTCTGAATCTGATTCTCCTTTTATAGGAGGATTACCACATATGCCTGGCACGTCTGATATCATGAAAATTATTAAATCTCATTGGCCAGTTTTATCGATCCACTCAGTCTTTAGGAAGTCATTGAGGATTGGACTCCAACGGGGTAGAAATATTGCTGACTGGATAGTACATCATGGAAATCAATCTCAGTCATCAATGGGGGATTCCCCTATTGAGCATTTTGGTTGTTTGCAGTGTGATTTTTGTGCTTCTACGTTGGACGGGACCTCTTGGGAGCATCCGTCGTCTCATCGGTGGTATCAAAATAAATTTGCTACAACTTGCTTGACACCCTTTGTAGTTTACATAATAATTTGTCCATGTTCTTTGATTTATGTGGGGAAGACGTCCCGGAACATGAAGAAACGACTTCAGGAACATCGTTCTCGAATTACTAGGGGGGTTATTACAGCCCCACTTGTATCTCATTGCCAGGAGTGTAACCACTGTTTTCAAGATTTACGATGGCGAGTGATCGACCACATCCCCCCTCATGTTAGGGGAGGAGATCGACATTCTTGGTTGAGTCTCCATGAGCAATATTGGATTTACTCATTGAATACTGTCACTCCTCAGGGCTTGAACTCTAATATCGAATGGTGGTCAATAATTTGAATCAATATCTGAATGTGATCCATGCCTATTGGTTACCAATCGGTCAGGTGACTACTACCCGAGTTTAAAGGGCAATGTTGGGTGGTAGCGCCCTTTGAGCGATAGAGTTTGAAGAAGAGCCGGGAACTACGGAGGCTCGAAACGCTACAATGTTGGGTTACCAGTTCTGCTCTTGTGAAGCTGTGTATTTGGAACTAGCTTGAGTCGACTCTCGGATTTCTCTAATGCCGACAGTTGTAATCACTGTGCCCACCCTGCAATGCATGGACGGCTGTGAAGAAGGATGCCTATAAATAACGGAGAAGGCCTTGTCGGTTTTTACCATCGAGAGTTATTTATCCATTAGAACAACCTCAAGCTAAGTACTCTTTTCCAACTCATTTACTGCTGGTTGGTATTGAGGGTGTGATCCCTCGATCCTTTATGAGGGGTAAATCCCTAACTTTTATTTTAAGATAAAAACGGAGCAATACGCTACGAGAAGGGGAGGTTTTTCTTCCTTCCTTCTAGGCGTGCGTTCCAACAAAAATTTGGTGAATTGTTAGGTTTCTCTCTCTTTTCATATGGCTTAGCTGTGGGGAAAACTACTAGGTTAGTGGGAGTAGTTTAGGATCTGTTGATGGGCAGGAAATCTCATAATTACTTCATAGCTGTAAACTTGTGAGACTAGGGTGAGGGATTTCCCCAGGTTCCTTTGTATTTAGCTTGTTTGGTTGTGCTTCCTATATGCCTACTTCTATGATGTAAGAAGGAAATGAAGGTGGTCTTTTGATAAGGGAAATCTTGGGGAATTTTGTACCAGGTACGAGTATAATCAGCATGAGGTGCGTTTTATTGGGAGGATGGGGTAGGCCATCCCTGTATATGTGCTAGTTTGCAAAGATTCGTTACCCTCTTTCAAGGCAGAGGAGGTGGCGATATCTGCTTACCCAACAGAATGGCCCTCCCCCCACCCAGGTCGATACAGTATGCACACGTTACTGTTCCGGCTTCTAAAAGAATCAGCTCAAGTATCATTAAACACTATTACAATTAAGCGGTTGAAACAGAATTTAGAAGACTCTATAAACTTTAATAAGAGACTTAACGTACCGGCTCCTAGGATTACCAGAGAGAATAGAAGGGACAACCTGTTAAGCTATATCTCAATATTTTTCAAGATGTTTGCGCAATACTTTAATCCACCGCTTGAATTCAAATCTGTTTACTATTCTCCTCAGCTCCTGCCATCAACTCCCCAATGTTTTCCTTGTCCAGTTGTGCTACAGCTAAACCAAGTACTTCAATTACTCTCCATCGCAAAAGAAAATCCAGATAAAATGAAGATCAGCGACAAAAAGCTGAATTTAGTTCCTGATTTGTCAAAAGAGACTGTCTCTTGAAGGAAAGAATTTCTGCTCCTCCGACAACCTTTGAAAGAGATCGGGGCTCAGTACAGATTACTTTACCGGGACAAAATGCGGGTTTCTTACAGAGATTGCACTCAGGTCTTTCAAGAACCAGAAGAGCTAAGAAGATTCCTAGACTCAATTAAAATGTCTTAAACGTTGACTGTCCATGCTTATCTCAAAATTGTGGGTTACAAGATATTTATTCATTAATCTATTTCTCCCTCTGATAAGTTATTTATGGTCTGGATGGGTCAAGTGGGTGCCTCATTGCTGGCGCTGGCCATGGATGTGTATATCTGCCTTGATCTGATGACCGCTTTGCTTGCTGCAGGCTTGAGGCTTGTCCTCGGGGATTGGTTTCACTCCCTGCTCCATCGGGCGTGCTGACCATGATGTTCTCCTCAAGTTACAACAGTGTCGCTTATTGCTTGTGATTGTCATGGGACTTTGAAAATATGCCCAATGTCTGGCATTTCGGAGAATTTCGCTAGATGTGGGCGTATGTGGTGTCAAACTCAATCTTCCTATAGTACTGCTTAATGGAATAATTGATTTAAAGGAGAAAATGACAGATTGGTTCCTTTCCCCATACCTTAGAGCCTTAGAGTGCCACTGAGAGAAAAGCCATCATTAAAAATGTTCCCAAAATTGGGGAGGATCTTCTTAAGTGGCAGCACGAGTTACAGATTGCATCTGATGCCTACGATCCTACCTGAGTTGTGTTATTATATTATTGTGTACTGATCAGGTTTACATTACAAGAGATAGTGAGAAAAATTTTTGAAAAAGCAAAGTGGGAAAGCTGTGTAAGTTGAGTTAATATGGAAGCTTGAGAAATCAGAAAGATTCTAAAACTTCAATAAGAATACATCCTCTAGACATATGTGCATATATTTTCCATACACAAATAAAACCATTTACACAGGAGAATGTATGTAAACAAGTCTATCCACCCTGAAATCAAATCCCTCCCCACTATAAGAAAAAGAGAAAGAAAAAATAAAAACCAAACATGCCATCAGAGGTCAATATACAATACCATTCATGCCATTGATAGATCTACATCAAAAGATCTCCAAATCCGTTCTACCTTATCAATACAATTTAAAGAAATGGAGGCAGCCCCTTCAAATTTACGAGTCTGGCAGATTGCATGCCAGCAAAAGGTAATATTTAGAGCAGAGGTGTCTTTTCAGCTGCTCATTACATGTTGAATAGCAATAGAAACCATAATGTCTAGGAGCATTTTACTGTATTTGGAAAGCTCATCTTTCAATCACAAGGATCTAAAAAACACAACCTGAATTGACAAAGAGGACTCTAACTAAGTATATCCTTAATATAGTCCCAGACTCCTTCCCAAAAAGGCTTAAGAGAGGGGCAATCAAAAAGGATGTGATTAAGTGCCCCTATGTTAGTGGAACACCACCAGCATGTATGGACTGTACATATGGAGAGGAGTCCATACTGCATGATGTGCTAGAAAAAATAAGGTTTGGGTGAGACTGCTAGACATTGTAGACCTTACTGTACGACTCCGAAAAGTTTCCCAGTTCATCAAATCCTGCGGTAATCCAAGATCAGCCTCCCAAATATGATGAAGCCCTAATAGAGATGAACCCCCATTCTCTTTTAATAATTTATAGAGGAATGAGGTCAAATTTTCCACACCCAAAGCCTTGCGGCAAATTCCAACCAAATCAGAAGTTGAGCAGTTTGTATTTGATCAGATATTTTATTTGTTTATTCATTTAGCTGTGTTTATATACCACTTTTCACCGGGTCAAAGCGGTTTACAATAAATAGGGGGGATACATTGTACAGGATTGTATGCAAATACATGGGGGAACGGGGTATACCATCACCAGGGGGGTAAACATATTTACATTCTTACGAGATGTCTCCAGTCACGGTTACCTTTCTGGTTCTCTCTACAGTCATATTCTTAGGTCGTATTTTTTACAGTTCTGCTTTTCTCTTTTGTCTTAGCCCTCCATGGAGAACTTCACTGGGTGCTGTTCTGTGTTGACCCTAGGTGCTCATGGAAGAGGAGGGTTTTTATCTGCTTTCTAAATGCAGATAGGTCATTGTTGCAGCGGATTTGGGTTGGAAGGGCATTTCAAAGTGAGGGTGCATAGAGGTCGAATGCACGGTTACATGTCTGCTGGTTAAATTTTGTTCTGTCATGTGGCACAATGAGTGTATTGTTCATGGACTGACGTGTTGATCTTCCAGAGTTTGTTCGAGCTAGTATTGTCTGTAGATAGGATGAAGGCTGTTGGTGGGGGGGGACTGCATCATGCTGTGGGCCAAAGGGATAGTCTTTAACACCTGTGAAAGTGATAAATTAAACACTTCTGTCAGTTGTTGTATTGTAATCATGCAACCCTCCTCAAAATGTGGGCCAATATTGAACAATCCTTTACCAATGCATCTTTTCCAGAAGATTTTTCTACCCTTAATACGTATAATTGGATTGAACCAAAAGGAGGAAGCCACTGAATTGGAATATGGAGTAGAGCAGCAGCCGTCTACATTTTTAAAGGCCCCCCTCACCCCAGGAATCAGAAGGTCTGCCAATTACACCTGCATCCAGTCCGCCCTCCCCCCCAACGCTGCCACAAATCGGAAGGTAACAAGCCCACCAGCCTACTGCATTTAGAGACACCACCTGTGGCATTTTTGAGTAACTACTCCTATGCTGTCTTGTATCTTTACGATTGGCTTGTGCTGATTTTTCCTCTGTGCTGTCTCAACTGGTTTGCCAATTACATCTGCATTCAGTCTGCCCCCCCTGGAAGTGACGTGGCTGTGTTGAATCAGAAGGTAACCAGCCTAGCAACCTCCTGCATTTAAAGACACCACCTGTGATGTTTCATGCTGCGGTGGTGCGCACCGTGCTCCTTGGGCACGCTCCTTGGGGTGGCTCTGATGGTGTAGGTGTTTCCAAGGGCCTCTCATCACTGTCTTTTCCAGCTACAACTTCCCGGCCTATGAGCTCCCCTTTGTTTCCTGGTGAGTGCTCTCCAGTTAAGTCCACTGTCCACCTAATGCATTCCCCACTATTTACCTTTTACCTCATCCTCTCCATGCCTGCCATCCCCGTTCATTGGGAATGGTGTCCCCCTCCTCTGATGTCTACGCTTTATGGTTGTTCTGTACGCATCTTTCCCAATCTTATTCCTTGCCTCCCATCTCTCCCTCCATGTCTCTTGGCCTTCCTCTTCCTCTCCTCTTCTCTGCCCCTCCAGCTTGGTTTAGTTATCTGCAGGTCTCTGCATGCCAAGATGATATTGGTTCAGGACCTTCTTCTCCAGGAATCTTTTGACCTTCTCTTTCAAAGAGAAAACTTGGCTGAAGGAGGGGAAGGAACCTCTCCTCAGCCGTTGCCTTCCATCTGGTTTCTCAGCTATATCCACCCCCCGCCTAGGCCATACTGGGGAAGGGCTTGCTGTACTCTTCCGCTTCTCCCTTCCACTCACTCAGGTCCACTCCTCTTCCCTTCACTACCCAGAGTCTCGTCTCCTCTGTCTTTGTATCTGTCCTGTTCACTTTCTTTTGATCTACTCTCTACTCTCCCTCCGCCCTCTCCTCTGGGATACCCTCTCTCTTACCATCTCAGAGGTCTCTCTTCAATTTCCCTGCCATATGCTTCTGGGCAATTTCAATGTCCAGTATCATTCACCTTCCTCCTCATGTGACTATTCTTTTCTCACTATTCTCCGCGATCTTACTCTCTCCCAACATCTGAGCCTGCCCACTCACATGGCTGGGCATACACTTGACCTTTTTTCATGCCCCTCACCTCTTTCCTTTTGCCCTCTGGCCTTTCCCTCAAGCCCCTGCTTTGGACTGATCATTTCTGTATCAAGTTCTCCCTGTGATTTCCCCTATCTTCCGTCCCATCAGTCCTCCCTCTCTGCCATGCCTGAGCTTCCCTTCGTCTTTCTCGCCACATCACTCCCTTCAGTCTTCAGCACTTCGCCTCTGCTGATCAGCTCATTTCCCCTGATTTCTCCACTCTCTCCCCCAATTTATAGATTTCTCCTCTGCCATTGATCAGCTAGTTCACCTGTGGCCACGTCCCCCTCATAATCCCTCTTGTTAGTCTTGGCATCACCTGTTTGCACTGCTCTCATCTCATCTCTGTCGCTCTACCTTTGGTGAAAGTCCTGGTCCTCCAAAGTTCTGCAACACTTCAAGTCCTGCCACCAACACTACCGCTGTCTTATCCACCAGGCCAAACACTCCTACTACTCTAATCTTGTCTCCATGGCTCCTAACTCCACTAAGAACATAAGAACATAAGATATGCTATACTGGGTCAGACCAAGAACAGCAAACCCAGTATCCTGTTTCCAACAGTGGCCAATCCAGGTCACAAGTACCTAGCAGTTTCCCCAAAAGACACAAGTTCCTCAATGCTTGTATGGTGTCAAGCAGTGATATCCCGAGTCCCTTTTAATAATGGTTTATGGATCTTTCCTCCAGGAACTTGTCCAAACCTTTTTTAAACACAGCTACACTAACAGCTCTTACTACATCCCCCGGTAACAAATTCCAGAGTTTGATTACATGTTGAGTGAAAAAATATTTTCTCTTATTAGTTTTAAATAGGTTATCCTGTAGCTTCATTGCATGTCCCCTAGTCTTTTTATATTCTGATGACACAAACAATCGATGTACGTTTACCCGTTCCACGCCATTCATTAATTTATAGATCTCTATCATATCTCCCCTTAGCCGTCTCTTTTCAGGTTGAAGAGCCCTAACCTTTTTAGCCTCTCTTCATAGGAGTAGTCTTCCATCCTCTTTACCATTTTGGTGGTTCCTCTCTGTACCTTTTCTAATAATGATATATCCTTTTTAAGATATGTACCAGAATTGCATACAATATTCAAGGTGCAGTCGCACCATGGAATGATACAGAGGCATTATAATGTCCTTTGTTTTATTTTCCATTCCTTTCCTTATGATACCTAGCATTTCATTTGCTCTCTTGGCCGCCGCTGCACACTGGGCGGAGGGTTTTAACATGTTGTCCACGATGACGCCTAAATCTTTTTCCTGGGTGGTGGTTCCCAATGTGGAGCCTTGCATTGTGTAACCATAGTTTGGGTTGTTCTTTCCTAGGTGCATAACTTTGCACTTGTCCACATTAAATTTCATCTGCCATTTGGATGCCCAGTCTTCCAATTTATCAATATCCTCTTGCAATTTTCCACAATCCTCTTGGGTTTTAAGAACTTTAAATAGTTTTGTGTCATCTGCAAATTTGATAACCTCACTCATTATTCCCTTTTACAGGTCATTTATGAATATGTCAAAAAGCAGGGGACCCAGCACAGATCCCTGGGGTACTCCACTATTCACCTTTGTCCATTGGGAAAATTGGCCATTTAGCCCTACCCTCTGCTTTCTATCTTTTAATCAGTGTACATTACCTCCTATCCCATGATTTTTTAGTTTTGCCAAAAGTCTTTGATGAGGGACCTTGTCAAAGGCTTTCTGAAAGTCCAGATACACTATATCAACTGACTCATAAGAACATAAGAACATAAGAACATAAGATATGCCATACTGGGTCAGACCGAGGTCCATCAAGCCCAGTATCCTGTTTCCAACAGTGGCCAATCTAGGTCATACGTACCTAGTGCGACGCTCCTGCCCCCGCCTTAGAGCTAACGGACAGGAGTGGCCTGTTGTCTCGTGAGAGAGGGAGTTAAACTGTTCCCTGGGGATGATGGGAGATGTAGTTTTGTTCTCCTTTCTCTCACTGATAAATGTAGTTGCGCCAGAGACGGTAAGGCTTTTGCAAGAATGTTTTATTCGTGTTGGGGAGATTCCTCCAGCGCATCAAAATTCAGGTACATGAACATAAAAGGTGCTTATAAAGGTAACAGAAGAAACTCAGGATTATAAGGCAACATAAAGTGAGATTAGCTTTTCTTCTATGGAGCTTAATTCAGCTCTGCCTCAAGAGGTGACTTACAAACATTGCAGCCTCATGATAATCACTGTTCCCTTCACAGTGTGAACTCTAACTCAGGTGCAAGTAATTAGGTTTTCAGAGCACGGCAGCAGAAACTACCATGTTGTATTCTTTTCATACACGATACAGCCAGCTTTGTTATACTGTTACTTCCTTACAGCAAATTGAGCAGTCCATGCTATCATCGTCAGAGTTTATCAAAGGTAAGGCATTTTCCACCTGCATAAAATCTTCTGACTGCACAGAGCTAGTGTCCTCATTCAGCTTTGACTGTCTGCCTGCTTTTAGTTCTAAGAACTCTTTAAAGTCCTGAAGGAGCAATTCAGCCTGTTCAGTTCCTGACAAACAGTTGTCAGCAAACACTGAGATATTCTCCCGGTTAGTAAAGTTTCCCCCTTCAGCTCTTGGCTTGAATGACTCGGTAACAATTGGGATCCTTTAAAACAGCCTTAAATATAGGAGATTGGATTTTACCTTCTCTCTCCAGGCTCCTGTAGGAACTGCTCTCTTTCTGCCAGGCTCCTCTGTTTTTAGGTAGCTCGAAAGCTTTGCAGCCAAACTGCTTCCTGGTCATCTGCTCATGGCTTTTCTCATGGCTTCTCTGCTCGCTTTTCCCATAGCTTCTCTTCTCAGAGCTATTCTGCTTCTGGCTGGTCTGTTTCTTCGTGTTCTGTTTCCAGGCCCTCTGTTCAAAGGTCCTCTGCTCCTGGAAATTCCTCTTCTTGTTCTGCTCAATACTTTGGCCATGCTCTCTAGCAGCGTCATTCACTGCTTCATAAAGGGATTCTTTTTCAGACACACCCCGTCCAACCCCTGGGTGTGCCCAATCAGCACTGCTCAACTCCTCCCCTGGGCTGGTCTCCATTCTCAGTTCAACAGAAGAGGGCTTTTTTTTCATTCTAGGATTGTAAATCCTGCGTAAATCCTGCTGATTTTCAGGATTTCCTTCAGTCTCCATTTCCTCAGGAGGGCGCTCTTCACCACACTAGCAATATCCCCAAAAGACACAGGTTCCACAATACTTGTACTGGGTCAAGCATTGATTATCCTGGGTCCCTTTTTAATAGTGATTTATGGACCTTTCCTCCAGGAACTTGTCCAAACCTTTTTTAAACCCAGCTACACTAACAGCCCTTACTACATCCTCCGGTAACAAATTCCAGAGTTTGATTACACGTTGAGTGAAAAAATATTTTCTCTTATTTGTCTTAAATAGTTTACCCTGTAGCTTCACTTTTGTTTACCTGTTTATTCACACCTTCAAAAAAACATAACAGATTAGTAAGACAAGATCTTCCTTGTCTAAAGCCATGTTGGCTGTCTCCCATTAGGCCATGACTATCTACATGTTCACTAATTTTGTTCTTTATGAAGGTTTCTACCATTTTTCCCAGTACTAATGTCATAATTACCAGTCTGTAGTTTCCCGGATCACCCCTGGAACCCTTTATAAAAATTGGAGTTATATTGGTGATCCTCCAGTCTTCCGGTATTACAGATGATTTTACTTTACTCCATCCTTAAATGCCTATCTGATATCCATCCTTGTTCTTCTCCCGGTACCTCCACCTCAGATCCAACCCCTCTCGTCTGGCCTCCTTCTTTACCTCCAAAGTTAAGGATCTCCACTCCTCCCTCCTCCTCTGTCATCACCCCTCCTACCTCCCTGCCCTGCCCCCTCACCCCCTCTCACAAACCTGGGCCACTTTTCACCCTCTTACCACCACTGAACTCTCGAAATCCATTTCCACATCCCACAAGACAAATTGCTCCTCTGATCCTTTACCATTATCCTGGCTCTTGGATCCCTCCCTCACTCTTTTGCCCTTCATACTCACCATGCTGAATTCTAGTCTCTCTTCAGGAATTTTCACTTCACCTAGCCACAGTTCGTCTACTTCTCAAAAAACCATCTCTGAATCCCCTTGACCCCATTCACTATTGCCCAGTCTCAAACCTCCCCTTCCTCTCAAAAGTTCTTGAGAAAGCTATTTTTCCACAACTATCCCATCACCTAGACTCTATCGTGTCAAAACCATCATACTCTCTTTCCTCAACAAGCTTCATATCCTCATGACCATGGCGATGTTTCCTTGACAGTATCTCTTGATCTTTTGGCGGCTTTTGATCTTGTCGACCACTCTATCCTTCTTTCTTGCCTTTGGGATGTAGGCCTTTGGGGTTTGGTGTTTCACTGGTTTCACTCCTTCCTCTCCTCACGATCATTCTCATTCATTTCGGGTACTACCTCTTCTGACTCTGTATGTTGCAGAGTCCCACAGGGCTCTGTGCTCACACCTCTCTTGTTTAATATCTTCCTGGCACCACACACTTTTCTTATCCAACAATCTGTTCTGTCGGCATACAATTACACTGACGATATCTTGCTTCATCACACCAGTCCCCTTCAGCTGAATCTTTCTCCCTCATCTGTCCCATGTTTCCAGCTGGCAAGCCACGAACTGTCTCCACCTCAGTTTGTCCAAGACGTCAGCCATATGGTTTACTTTTGGTGGCCCCTGTCCCTCAGTGGCTCTGGTCCTCTCCAACTTGCCTAGTCCTCTGGTCTCTTCTTTTCACTACCTCGGCGTGAAACTTGACTCTGATCTGTCTTTCCATGACCACATTTTATTGCTCACTAGTCAATCCTTTTTCTACCTCGGACAAATTTGCGCTATCCATCCCTTCCTTTCTCCCTCATCACTGGCTACTCTTCTTCTGTCTTTGGTTATGTCCCATCTTGATTTCTGTAACCTCACCCTCACTGGTATCCCATAGTTCCAACTCCATCACCTCCAATTGACACAAAACACAGCAGCCAGATCACACATGCTACTCATCAAGATCACATTACCCCACTCCTCATTCACCTCCACTGGCTCCCCATTGACTTTTGCATCCCCTACAAGATTCTTATTAGTACACCGTGCCATCTAAACTCATACACCACAGTACCTGGCAGATCCTTTACAGTTTCACACCCCCACCCACAGTCTTTGCCCAGCAATCTTACAACTACTCCCTCCTGCTCACAGAGCTTTTTCAGCTGAGCCACTGGTTCCCTATATTCTTTAAGGCAGTGGTTCTCAACCTTTTTTGTACCGTGACCCCTTTTACCATTGGTCAACTTGTGATGACCCCTCAATGATAAAATCAAATGCGTCTCTCTTCCTTTACCGTTTAACGCATTGTAGCTGTAATCATTTGTTGAATATATTATAGGCCTTTGCATTATGTTTTTATTTATAAAATTTACTTATTTAAACCACAATAATTAATCCCAATAACAAGTAACAATATTTATTTTTTTATTTAGAAGGATTTAGTATACCGCTTTATCATTAAATCAAAGCGGTTTGGCACATCAAACAATCAATAATAATGTGTGGTCTGTAGCATGCAGTAGGAAAACTAAGAAGAGTGGTGTGTGGTGCAGTGTGTCAGATTTTATCAGTGAGCTATTTACATAATGAGCAATATACATATATACAATAATGGAGCCGTGTGAAAGGTGCGCTAGGATCATGATCCTGTATTGTCTTGAAAGGAGTCATTTATGTGAGGTCCTTGAAATGTTCTGTAAATAGAGCAGTCTTAAGAAGTTTTCTGAAGTCCTTGAGGTCTTTGGTTGATCTTAAGTGGTCTGGGAGGGAGTTCCATACAGCAGGCGCTGCCAGGGAGAGTGCCCTACTTAATGTGGCCTGCTTTGTTTTAGCAAATTCCTTTGGTGTTCTGATGGTGTCTGAGATTCCTTTTCTTCTTGGTCTCTTGCTGTCATCGGTTTTTATGAGTGGTTGTAGGCTGTCAGCTGAGAGGTTGTGTATTATTTTGAATATATGTAAAAGTACTTTGAATTGGACTCAAGAGCTGATTGGGAGCCAGTGTAGGTGGTACAGTATGGGAGTGATGTGGTCGTGATTTGTGCAATCTGTTATGAGTCGTGTGGCTGTGTTTTAAGGAAAATCATTTTTATTGGCATTACTCCAAACAGAACACAGTAACATAATAATACTGAGTGAGTAATAGACCCTCTTAAAACATCATATATCACGTTCTCTAACATGTACATATCACTACCCAGTACTCCTGATTTCTACCTCTATTGACTACCCAACCCCACACAGAAAACTCCCCTTCCCCCCCAGGACCCAGCCAGATAGGACCTCAAGCAAGCTGCACCAGGCCCCACTTGCCCATCAAGCTACATCTTCTAAACCCCAACACAGATATCATACATCAATATATATATCAGAGCACAAAGTCCCAAAATAGCAAAGTATCATAGTAACAAAAGGGACATATACAGCAAAAGATTTAACAATAGTAAACATATCAGGACGGCCAAAACCATCAAAAATTAGCAAAAAGGGCCCTTCCCATAATACGCTGTGGAAGGCCCTATTCCACCCATTCCCTACCCCCATACCAACACTTCTACCCTTCCCCCTGAACCTCTCTGCCCCCATTCCACCCACCCTGCTCCCCGCTCCCCCCCACAAGCCCCTCCTTACTTCCCCCCCACCCCCACCCCCCTCCCTGTCCTCTCCACTAAATGCCCTAACTATTGTGATTGCCCAATATAACCTCCATCTTCGGTACAGAGAATCAACTACGTACACATTAACAGTAACATGAAAGCAGAATGCTTATACCTCCGCCCTTTCCAGTCCCTCCTAACAATGCCCACCCTGCCCAACAGGGTGCAACCAAGTACTGCGCGCCCTAAAGGTAGCTATGGGCTGAACTCCATATCCATTCGCTCTGCTCTCCTGCTTCCCCCCTATATTCCTTGCTGTGCGCATCTCCATATCTCTCAAATCCCGCATTGCTTGCTCCCATTCACCCACCTCCGGTGGTTTATCTGCCAACCAATGTCGTAAGATACATTTCTTGGCCACTAAGAAGCCTTTCTCACAAAGCTTACGCTCCCCGCTCGCTAAGGACATCCCCCCCTCATAGGACCCCAAAAGTGCCCATTCCGGGGATATCCTCAACATCCGGCCCAGCCAACTACCTAGTTTAGTGCGAACCTCCAGCCAAAAATCTTGGATAGGTGTACAGTTCCAAAACCTATGAACTAGAGAACTGACATCTATCCCACACAGTGTACACACATCCGTTTCTACTAGACCCACCCTCGCCGCCCAGACATTATGACCATAAGCTCTCCACAGAACCTTGTATTGCACTTCCTGCATCTGTGCCGACTCTGAGAGTTCCCTAAGGGCCCCAAAAGCTACTGCTAGCCTCTCTACAGTTACTGTTGGCATACTATCCCTCTGCCACCTCTCCGCCAGATGCTCCAATCCTCTATGCTCTTCACCAGATCTACCTCCGGGAACTAATTCACTCCACAGTAGTTTTGCTGTGATTTTCCCCTCTAGGGCTCGAAAGAGATCTAACATACCTCTTCCCTCCAGCACCAGACCCTTATGTTTTTGCAAACCACGGACGTAATGCCGCGCTTGCAGATAAAAGTAAAAATCCTGTTGCGCTAGCTGGAATCTCTCTCTTAGCGAGGTGAAGGAATCTAACTCCTCTGCTCCTACAATTTTCAGATGCCCAATATAATGTATGCCTTTCTGGGCCCACTCTCTCGCCACCCATCCTCCAGCCCCTGGGCTGAAGTCCATGTTGCCCATCAAGGGGATACAATCCATCTGTTTCCAATCTACCCCTTTATGCTGGCACAGGGTCCTCCACGCCTGCCATATCCCACTCAAACACCTAGATCCCCTCCACTCTACCGGCAGTGCGCTTGGCGGACAATGCAACATCATAACTTTATGTTGTTTCCCAGACATATCATTAAGCAGAGTCTCCCCATCCCCCCCATCAAATCCCTTAAGGCCCTTGTCAGATACAGTAGATTGTAGGCCCGCAAAGAGAGCAATCCCGCTCCCCCTACCTCTGCAGATCCCATCAGTGTTGCCATGGCAATACGGGGCTTGCGCTTTCTCCACAAAAATCGAGATAGGTGCCCCTGTAATGTCTGCAAGTCTTTTCTTGAGATCCACACTGGAATATGCCTCAAGACATATAACCATTTGGGGACTTCTATCATATTGAAAAGTGCTATACGACCCTTCAGCGAGAGAGGCAACTCCTGCCATCGCTTTAACCTGACTATTGTACTTTCCAACCGGAGCAGGATGTTAGCATGATACAAATGTGTTGTTGAGGCCGGAATCTGTATTCCCAAATAGCGGAGCTGACCTTCCGCCCAGACTAAGGGGAAATCACCTCTCCACTTATTCCTCATGTTGCCGTTGACTTCTAGCGCCAAAGACTTGGCCTTATTTATCTTTAGTCCCGAGAAGGTCCCAAATCTCTCAATCAGCTGTAGGGCACTCTCCAACGAGGTCTTCGGATTAGTTAAACACAACATCATATCATCCGCAAATGCACTGACTTTTAGGCCACCATTCCTCCACTGCATCCCCTGTACTGTCTCAGACTGCAGCAATGTTAGCAGCAGAGGTTCAAGCTGAAGCACGAACAGCAAGGGCGAGAACGGGCATCCCTGCCTGATTCCCCGTTTTAACACGAACGTGTCTGACTTATCCCCCCAACTGTAATATACGTTAGGGGGTCTGTATATAAGGCTCTCACCCACCCAACAAAAGCCCCCTCCATACCAAATCTGCACAATGTTTCAAACATATACTCCCAGGAGACCCTATCAAAAGCATTTTCGGCGTCTAGGCTAACTAGCAACAGCGGTTTCCCCTCCTGCGTACAGCACTCCATTCCCAATAATATGCTGCTTATGTTCTTTGCCGCTTCCCGGCCTCTCACAAATCCCGCTTGGTGCCTACCTACCAAATCCGGTAATAGGACCTGCCAACACAGAGGCCAAGATTTTCATATCATAATTTATCAAAGAGATCGGCCTGTAGGCAACCAGATCTTCCAGATTTTTGCCCTCCTTATATATAAGAGAAATGGATGCCGTTCGCATATCTCTGGGAAGCCTCCCACTTCCCAGCACCTCGGCGTATAGTGCTGCTAGGGTCGGTGTTACCTGACCTAACATTTTGTAAAATTCAGACCCGTATCCATCAGGACCCGGCGTCTTATGTGGCTTCCCTCTCCTAATAACTTTCTGAATTTCGCCCCCTGCTATAGGCTTATTCAAGTCCAGTAGTTGTTGGGAAAGCTGAGGCAATTTAACGTTATCCAGAAACGTCCGCTCCTCCCTGCGATTCTCCGCGTCCGGTGTATACAGAGACTCATAAAATTGCTGAAAGACTTCTGCTATCTTCTTTGAGTCACTGTGCTTCCTACCTTCTTTATCGCGAACCACGGTTATGGCTCTAGCGCCTCCCCCCTCCTTCACTAAGCGCGCGAGAAGCTTGCCGGATCTATTTCCGTATCTGAATAACTGATGTCGATAATACTGTAGCGAAAATACTGCTCGCTCTTGAAGCAGGCCATTCAATTGCTTTTGGGCCTCCAAGTACGCCTGCAAGCTCCTCCCCTTCAGGACCCCCACTGCCCTCCTCTTCAAGTCCTGTAGCTCATGAGTTAAACATGTTATGGTGCTATTGAGTTTTTTCTTCTCTCTGGACATGTAAGCAATAACATGCCCCCTCATTACCGCCTTGCCTGCTTCCCAGAGTGTGGCCACGGAGTTGCTACTCCTTTCATTAAATTCGAGGTACTCGTCCCATTTTCGCTACAAAAATTTATGAAACCCTTTGTCCTGCCACTTTTGCCTAGGGAAAGACCATCTATAGCACCCCGAGCCTATGCCTTTCCAATCAATCAACACCATGGCATGATCTGATATCACCATGGGCCTTAATTCCGCCTTCAACACATTCCCAAAGTCTCGCTCCGAGACCAGTATGTAATCTATTCTCGACCAGGTTCCGTGCACTCGAGACAGATGGGTATAATCACGTTCCCCCTCGTGCAGTACTCTCCAAACATCTAACAAACTGCCCATCTGACATAGATAACCTACCCCTCTTCTGACCCATCCCCCTCCCTGTTTTGGATTAGACTTATCTAGGTCTGGTTCATGCGGACAGTTAAAGTCTCCTGCCAAGATTATTGGGGCCTTCGGGGCTGCTGCTATTTTCCGCAACAAGTTCCTGAAAAACTCATGTTCATAAACATTTGGGGCATAGACATTGCCTATAAACAGTTCTGTTCCATTCAAGTGCACATGCAGGAACAGGAACCTACCCTGGGGGTCTCTCTCCTTTGCTAATACTTCTACTTGGGTCCCTTTTCGTACTAAAATTGCCACGCCCTTTTTCTTCCCCCCTCCTGAGGCGGCGTACACATGTCCTACCCAGTACCTCTGAAGTTTAAGATGCTCCGCAGCACTTAAATGTGTTTCTTGCAACAAAGCTATGTGGACCAGTTCTTTTTTCAGGGCCTGTAGGACCTTCGTCCTCTTAACAGGTGTTTTATGCCTCCCACATTCCAGGAGACTATGCATAAATCAGGTCCCATCTACATCTTGCATTTTAGTGTGCTCCACTACAGTGCTGATTGTTCTACGCCCAGATGCAAAGGGCTGCCCAGCCTCAGCCCCCGCTGTGCTCCTCCCCCAGACCCATTCTTGTACATAGTCTTTTTAAGGCAGCCCGTGTGATACTCATCCCCCCTGTCCCCCTGCCCCTCTCCTGCTTCCCCCTCCCCCCGCCTGTCAACTGTTCCCCCCTGCAAATCCCTGTCCTCTCCCCCCTCCTCCACCCCTTCCCCTTCCCCAAGCCCTCTAAAACCTTTACAATGTTATACCTCAGTTCTACACTACTGAGGTCTAGTCCCTGTCGAAGCTGCAGGGGTGTCTCGAGCTCACAAGACCCCCCAACCTCGCATCCCATTTACAGTACAGAACCATAATTATACCCCCCCCCCCCCCCAGATACCTTCTAGTACCCTCATTGCCTACATAGCATAACAGTCCAAAATGTCTATTGTGTTGTTGCATGTTCCATCTCAGGAATGTAGACATCTCTAACGAAATACTTCAGTTATATCAGTCATGTATGTCTACTAGATCCATCCATACACCCTGCACGTTCTCTGCCCTGCTATGGCGGTCTTGACCACTCATCAGGACAGATCTGCCACCAGTTCCCCAGTCCGTGTCCGCTCCAGCCGCTCCACAAACTGTTTTGCTGCTGCCACCGTCTCAAATGTGTGATTCTTCCCTTGAAATAAAACCCTCAGGTCTGCAGGGAAGGCCAGCGTAAAGCGCAGTTTATGTTTAAATATCTCCGAACAGACCATAGAGAACTCCCTCTGCTTTGCGGCAACAGATGCCAAGTAGTCCTGAAAAAGCAAAAGCTTCTGGTTTTCCAATCGCAGCTCACCTTTTTTCCGATAGGCCTGCAACACCTGCATTTTGTGTTGGAAGTTGAGAACTCGCAATATAACCACTCTCGGCCTACTCCCCTCATCCCGCCGAGCTCCAATGCGATGCGCCCTTTCAATTCTGAATTGGCCCACCAGAGTGTCAAGGCCTAACTCCTCCGGCAGCCATTTTTCCAGCATGGGGAGTAGCATGCGTTCCGTAGTAGACTCCGGGATCCCCACGATGCGCAAATTGATCCTGCGCGATCTATTTTCAAGATCATCGATTTTAAGTTGCAAAGCGTCAATTTGCTTTTTGTGTTCCAGAGTCGCCTTCTCCTGTTTGCCTTCCCCATCCTCGAGACAGGCCATGCGGTTCTCTAACTCCTCCACTCTCCTACCAAACTCCGACAGCACTTCTCCCACTCCTTCGAGTTTCTTCATAATAAGATCAAATTTGGGGTCCAGTAGCTTAACTACTTCTTTGGCCAGCTCTTCCGGTGCTGAGTCGGTGCTCTCACTTCCAGGCGAGGACGGCTGCCGCAGCACAGCAGATGTTGGCACAGGCCCCGATTTGCCAGCTTTCTCTCTGTCTTTTTTTGCAGGCAAAGGCATCCTTCTCTCCCACTGTAAGCCACCAAGGATAGTTTGTCAACTCTTCATTCCCAGACTATTCCACTGATCAAATTAGTGCATATGGGAGTGATAAAATCAGATTAATGTTCGAGGCATCCCCGGAGCGTGTAAGGAAGCATCCTCACTCACTCATGCATCACGTGGACTCTCGTGCGGCTGTGTTTTGTGCTAGCTGTAGAGGTTTTATTGTCTTTTTTGGTAGCCCCTGGTAGATGTGATTGTAATAGTCTAGAGTGGAAGTGATGATGGCTTGACAGACTGTTCAGAAATGTTCATGAGCGAGGATGGGTTTGAGCCTTCTGACTGTCCTCATTTTGATGTAAGCGCTCTTTGTGATTTTTGCAATGTGGGATTGGAGGTTAAGGTCCTTGTCGAGGGTTACTCCCAGGTATTTTATTTCTTGTCTTACTGGTATGATGGTATCATTCAGGTTGATGGTGGCTCAGGGTAAAAATGTCTGGTCTCTTGTGATGAATAGTGCTTCAGTTTTATTGTAATTTATTGATAGATTGTTTTCCTGAAGCCAGGTTGCCATTTGTTGGAAGCAGTTGGCTATGTTGGAGTAGTCCGGGTTGTCCAGATTGATTGGTGTGAATATCATTATGTCGTCTGCGTATATGGTGTATTGAATCTTGTGGTCCTTGATGATGGTGCAGATGGGTTGTACGTAGAGATTGAAGAGTAGGGCGGAGACAGCTGAGCTTTGTGGGACTCCCTGTGTGGCTCTGAAAGGTTGAGAGATCTTTGTTCCACACTTGACTTGTAGCTGTCTGTTGGTGAGGTAAGATGTAAACCAGCTCAAGGTGGTGCTGTGTAGGCCCACCTCCTGTAGTCTGGTTAGTAATGTTGTGTGGCAGATAGTGTAAATGCTGAGGAGATGTCTAGGAATATCATGAGGACGCCCATTCTGGTGTTGTCGATCGTCCTCAATAGTCTGTCGAATAGCTGTATCAGTAGGGTTTCAACCCCATGGCTGGGTCAGAAGCCGTGTTGATTGGGGTCCAGGAGATTGTGGATGTCGATGTATTGTTGGAGTTGGTGTTGGACTACTTTCTCGATGATCTTGGATAGGAATGGTAAGCTTGAGATGGGTCTGTAGGCGGCGGGGTCAGTTTTAGCTAAGGTGGTTTTCTTGGGGATTGGACGTATTGTGGCTAGCTTCAGGGAGTTTGGCATTATTCCTTTGGAGAGAAAGTTATCTACTATTTTCCGTATGACTTGTGTCAGGTCTTCTTTCATTGCTTTAATCCAGGATACTGGGCAGGGGTCTGTAGGGGCGGTGCTGGTGTTGAGGTCAGTGATAATCTTGGAGAGCTGTTCATTTGAGGGGATGTTGAATGTGCCCCAGCTCGGTTTTGGTGTGGATGTCCTGTATTTGACAGTCTTGTTGCTGTTCTTGGGTGTTGCAGTGAATTTGTTCTTGAGGTGGTCTGCGAAGATCTGTGGGTCTATTTGTTGCTCATTTCTGTTGTAGGGTTCTTTGGTGAGGGTCTTTATGACTTCGTAGAGTTCACGGGGTTTGTTAGTGGATTTCAGGATAAGGTTTGTATGGAATTCTTTCTTCTGATGGTTGATAACTTTGTTATATTCTTTTTGTTTTGTCTGGCATTGTTCCTGTAAGGAGGCTGATTTGTTGCGTCTCCAGCAGTGTTCAAGTCGTCTCTTTGCGTAGTGCTCTTTGCGTAGTGCTCTTTTTGCTATGCGTATATCCTTGGAGTACCATGGAGTGGAGCAGGGTTTTGTGCTGCGTGATTGTTGTGTTCTTTGGGCGGGTGGCTTGGCAGCAGAAGAAATGATGTCGTTCCATTTGGAGATTTGATCATCTATGTCCATTATCTCGGCATTGAGGAGTGGTCGTGTGTCTTGTGAGAACTGTTCCTTGTTGAAGCTTTTGAATCTCCTGGTTGGGGGTGGGTTATCGTTTTGCTTCTTTGAATCTGTTGCTTGTAGTTTAATCTTTATTAGGTGGTGATCTGACCAGGGTACTGGTGTGATGTAGGGCCGTGAGATGAGGCCTCCTTCCTTTAGGTTGTTCGGAGCAAAGATGAGGTCGTGGGAGTATCCAAGACTGTGAATGGGGGTGTTGATCATTTGGGTGAATTGGAGGGAGTCCAAAGCTGATAGGAAGGCTTCTGCTTCTTTTCTGCTAGTAGATCTGAGATTGAAGTCTCCAAGTATTAGAAGTTGTTTGTGTAGGTTGTTGACTGTGCATATCGCCTCTAGAATTGATGATAGTTCATCTGTTGGTGCGTTTGGTGCTCTGTAGGTGAGGCATATGGCTAGGTCCAAGTTTTCAATGATGATTGTGCTGCAGTGGCTTGTATTAGTTGAGATTTTTCTTTTAAGCTTTAGGCTGGTCCTTGCAATGATGAGGACCCCTCCTCCTCTTCTTTGAGTGGGAGGGCAGTTGAATGCTGATTATTATGATTTTGTAGTCAAATCACTAATGTGAAATAAAATTATTTTTTCTACCTTTGTTGTCTGACCAATTTATTCTCTGATCATGCTGGTCCCCATCTGAGGCTTCTGCTTTCCTGTCTTCTCTTAGCTCTCTTTCTGTGGTCTATGGTCCATCTGCCATTTCTTATCTCTTCTTTCATTTTCTTCACTTCTTTCCATCAGCCTATTTTCAGTCCCAGTAACCCTCCCCAGTATCAGCCCCTTTCCAGTCCTCACTACCACTACCTTCCAATGTCAACTGCCACTGGTGTCCATTCCCTTCCAGTCCACCTCCTTCCCCACTGACCAGTCCCTTCTAGTACAAATACCATGGCAGCCCCTCTCAGATCCACTCCCTTCCAGTTCCATTCTCTCATCCCCTTGTATCAGCCCATTTGTAGCCTTAGCCCCCAGTTTTCTTCCAGGGCCAGCAGCTCTATCCTCCCCTCCCCACAATCAGCCCATTCCCAGTTGAAGTCCCCCAATCAGCTCACTTCCAGTGTTAGTCCCCCCTCAACCCCATTCCTCTTTGTCTCTCTGGGCCAGTCCAGGAACTGTAAGGTAGCCAATCCTCTCCAGCAGCTGAGGACTGAATTTTCAGAGTCTTACTGACAGGCTATCCATCTGCCCCTGGTGTCAGAGACTTAGTCTATCAGTCCTCAGCAGCTGGATAGGTTAGGTTTCTGACAGGCTCCTGGGGAAACGAAGAGGAATCACACATAATAGATAAGCTAAGACATAATTTCCTGGGGGACCCTAGCAGGGTTCACCTAACAGGATTGAGGAACGAACAGATAAATTGAGAATAACATTTAGGGGCACAGCTGCAAGAAAGGGGCTCTGGAGAGCAGCAGAGGCAGAGCCTGCCTCGGTTAGCAGCAGCGTGCTCCTCTGATGACAACGGGGGGAGCTGGGAGCACTGGAATCCACCCCTTCAATTTCAGACGCCCGGCTTACCTCTACCGCTAGCAGCGGTAGGAGATTGTCTGGAGTGTGGCAGATCACAGAGGAGTTGCAGGTGAGGAGATTTGACGGTGCTTTTGGTGGCTACGGGCCTCTGGGGTGGCGTGCAGAAACCGGGGAGTTCAATGTGCTGGTAGTTGCAGTGCTCACGGCCAGCGTCGGCATCATGTACTCGGTGTGTGGGCCACCGCAGGCTGTCAGTTTCTGTTGGGGCCAGTTTTTCTTTGCGCACTCAGAAGGCAGGGTTGCCGGGCTGTGGGAAACAGCATGGAGGACAGAACAAAATCTGTTGCTCTGGTGGGCAGCCATTTGAGCGCAGAAGAAAAAGCGGAACGGCATCCATTTTGGAATCGGCAGCCGTTTCTCCCGTTCTTAAACTAAAAGCGGAGAAAAGGAAGGCAAAAGCTAAAAAGCCTGTTGGTGAGGTGCCTGTTGCCCAGATTCCTGGTCCAGAGGTTCAGAGGGGTTTGGAGTCTTGTTTTTTCGGCAGACTTCATTCTCTCCCTCCATAAGGCCTACTGTCTGAAGATGGGGCAAGGGCAGGACAAAGTTTCTCCCCCTAACCTGTCCGGTTCCTGGATTGGGGAGGGGGCATTACTGGACCCAGGTGAGGGAACCTCTGGGGGAGGATTCCGAGGGAAGGCAGTGGCCGAGGGCATCGGTCATCAGTCTCCGGTGCCTCAGATTCCTGAGGAAGAGGAACTTCTCTTCCAGGAAGGGCTGGATTGGACAGGAGACTTGGAGGAGGGAGAGATTCATCCAGGTGAGGACCCCAATGTTTTTAGAATGTTTTGAAAGGAGGAGTTGGGGTCTCTGATTGCGCATTCGCTAGCAGCCCTCAATATTGCGAGGCTGGCGGTGCAGAAGGAACCCTTGGAGGATCCTCTACTTCAGGGTTTTAAAGTGGAACAGCAGTGTTTTCCGATCCATAGAGTAATTAAGCAAATGGTGGAGTTGGAATGGGAATGTCCGGAGGCCACGCTGTGGGGCACTAGGTAGATTATATCCGGTGCCGCAGGAAGAGAAGGAGTTGCTGCGAATGCCAAAAGTGGATGCATTGGTATCAGCAGTGACAAAAAAAGACGACGATTCCAGTAGAAGGAGGAGCAGCCCTTAAAGATCTGCAGGATAGGAAGTTGGAGTCGCTTCTGAAACAAGCATTTGATACCAGTGCTCTTTCACTACAGGCATCCGTTTGTGGAGCCTATGTGGTGAGGGCTTCCATTCGTTGGCTCCAAGGAGATTCTACTGAGGAAGTGAGCGACGGCTCTTCGGCGGAAGGTGCGAAACTGGAGTCGTCGGTGGCGTATCTGGCGGATGCCTTCTATGATTTGGTACGGATTTCAGCTAAGACCATGGCGTCAGTGATTGCCGTGAGAAGGTTTCTCTGGCTGAGAAGCTGGGTGGCGGACACCTCTTCTGAAGCCCGCCTTAGTAAGCTCCCGTATAAGGGCAAGCTGCTCTTTGGGGAAGCGCTCGAGAAGATTGTGAAGGATCTGGGGGACTCAAAGGGGGGTCGTCTCCCGGAGGACCATCCTAGAGGCACGAAACCAGGAGGGCTGCAAAAAGGACCAAGCAGAGCGTTTCGCAGATTTAGAGGGGTGCGTTTTGCTCCTTATCAGCATGGTTGTTTTACGACCAGAGGTCAGTCCTTTCGGGGAGCCCGAGGTTTTGGCAGAGGTTATTTCGGCTCCCAGCAGGGCTTCTCCAAGAAGACACAATGAAACGGGGGTGGTCCAGGTGGAGATTCCAGTAGGAGGCCGCTTACGGGACTTCCTCTCCATCTGGACCACCATAACGTCGGACCGGTGGGTGTTGGAGATTATCCGCGATGGTTATGCGCTGGAATTCGCTCAGCTGTTGTCAGAGGCCTTCGTAGTGTCTCCTTGCAGTTCGCAGGCAAAGAGGGACGCAGTTCACTCTACTCTTCAGCGCCTCCTGCGTCTGCAAGCCATGGTCCCCGTGCCTCAGGACCAGTGTGGGTTAGGTCGATACTCGATTTATTTTGTAGTTCCCAAAAAGAAAGGTTCCTTTTGGCCTATCCTGGATCTCAAGCACGTGAACCGCTGTTTAAGGATGCCGCATTTCCATATGGAGACTCTGCGTTCGGTAATTCGATCCATGAGACCGGGCGAGGTATTGTCCGCCATAGATTTGACGGAGGCATATCTGCATATTCCCATCCGGCAGGAGCATCAGAAGTTCTTGTGTTTTGCGGTGTCCATGGGGCATTTTCAGTTCTGGGCGCTACCTTTCGGGCAGGCAACGGCACCACACACTTTCACGAAAGTGATGGTGGTGGTGGCGGCGGCGGCATTGAGAAGGGAAGGGGTGCTAGTTCATCCTTACCTGGATGACTGGCTGATTTGAGCTCCGTCAGTCCAAGATTCCATCAGCGCGAAAGCGCAAGTGGTTGCGATGCTGACGCAGCTTGGCTGGGTGGTGAATCAAGCCAAGAGTCACCTGGCTCCAATGCAGCACCTCATATACCTGGGGGCATTATTCGACACAGCCGTGGGGGCGGTCTTTTTGCCGGAGGACTGGGTTCAGAAGATTTTAAAGCAGGTAGCCGTATTTTTACGCATGAAAGCTCCGACAGCGTAGCGATATTTGCAGCTGCTGGGCTCTATGGCAGCGGCCTTGGACCTGGTCCCTTGAGCCGGGGCGCATATGTGGCCTCTTCAGCAGGCCTTGCTTTCCAGATGGTCGCCCCAGGATCACCCGCTGAATCAGAAGTTAGACGTTTCGGAGGCAGTCCGAGCCAGCTTGCAGTGGTGGTTGGAGGCCAGAAATCTTCAAGCCAGGGTGTCCCTGGATCAGCCGGAGTGGGTTCTGGTGACCACAGATGCCAGTCTTGTCTGTCCCATATAGCGCAGGGCTGTTGGTCTCAGGAGGTAAGCGGCTGGTCCATCAACCGCTTGGAGATGAGAGCAGTGCATCTAGCTCTCCTAGAGTTCGAAGGATTGGTAACGGGGAAGGCAGTGCGAGTATTCTCTGACAATGCAGTGACAGTATCTTGCATCAATCGGCAGGGCAGTATTATTTTTTATTTTTATTATTTTTATTTTAGTTTCTTATATACCGCACTATTTAGTATCAGCGCGGTTTACATGGAACAGTGAAACATAATGAACAAACGTTAGTTTTACAGAGAACAAGGAAATACAACTTGGATAACTTAGGGAAACATGCACATCAACTATTTACACATGTAGCAGTAAGCTTTGCATAGTGGGTTATGAACCTACAGAAAGATATTAAGTATAGGGACTAATATGCAGAGGTTTCTGGAAGGAAAGGTGTGGCTATGGTGGAGTATGGTTGATCTGGTAATGTTGAATAAATAAGTAATGTTTTAGTGCTTTCCTGAATTGTGTGAGATCGGTGATGGCTCGGATTCCTGGTGGTAATATGTTCCAACACTTGGGAGCATAAAAACTGAAAGCCCTGTTTGACGTTGTTAGTGTGCATTTTGTTGATGCACTTGGGATAATTAGAGTGTTTGCTGATGTGGATCTTCTGGATCTGTTAGGTGGGGTGGGCTGAATTAGATCAACTAGTTGTGAAGCGGTTATGCCGTTGATGGCTTTAAAGGTAAGCGTCAGAGTCTTGAATAGTATTCTTCCGTGTGTTGGGAGCCGGTGGAGTTGAATTAAGATGGGCGTGATGTGGTCAAATCTCGATGCTCCAGAAAGAACTCTAGCAGCGGCGTTCATGGCTAGCTGAAGGGGGTTCAAAGTAGACTGTGGGAGGCCTTGGAGAATGGCGTTGGCGAAATCAAAGTGGGGTAGGATAAGAGCTTGGTATACAGTCCGGAAGTCACTTGGGTCCAATAAAGATCTGAGGTGTTTGAGTGTCCGGATCTTGAAATATACGGCTCTGACAATGTAGGATATGTGAAGCTTCATGTCCAAGTGTTGATCTAGAGTAACTCCTAAGTATCAAATTGTAGACTTCGTTTGGAGTTCAGCTTCTCTCACTTTTATATGAGGTGGTGGAGTAAAATTCGGATTTCTTGTGATGAAGAGTACCTCCGTTTTCTTATGTTGAATACGGAGGTTTTGAGATAGAAACCATTCTGATACTGCATCAAAACATTCAATGAGAGGTGAGAGGTCCATTTGCTTTGTGGAGAATGGCATGTAAAGAAGGATATCATCGGCGTATATCTGACATTGGACATTGAAAGATCTGATGATGTTGCAGACAGGTTGTACATAAATGTTAAACATGAGAGATGATAGTGATGAGCCTTGAGGAACACCTTGATCTTGGTGGAAGGGCTCTGATTTTGTTGATCTTGATCTTACTTGTTGCCATCTTCCTTCAAGGTATGATTTGCACCAATCAAGGGCGAGGCCATTAATGCCTTTTTCTTTTAGGCGTTCTATGAGCAGACCGTGGTGTACCGAATCGAAGGCTGCAGCTATGTCTATGAATATAAGTACACAACCTTGGTGGATGTTGTCAATACATGTGATGATATTATTGAGAAGGGAGATAAGAAGGGTTTCCACGCCATGGAACTCCCTGAAGCCATGTTGATGGGGGTCTAGTGGGGATGCAGTGTCGATGTGGTCTTGTATTTGTCGTTGTGCTTCCTTTTCAAATATTTTAGCTAGAAATGGTATGCTAGCTATGGGTCTGTAAGATTCCACTTTACTAGGGTCAAGCTTGGGGTTTTTTAGAAGTGGTCTAATTGATGTTTGTTTGAGTGCTGAGGGGAAGGATCCAGTTGTGAACGATAGTCTTATCATTCTTGTGATTAATGGACTGATATCACTGTGTATATTCTTTATCCAGTAAGCTGGACAAGGGTCAGTATGAGCAGTGGTAGTGTTGATGGCGGCAATGGTATCTTCCACATGTTTCTTGGGTGGTGTGGAAAACATTGAGAGATAGTTTAGGCAGGTGGTGTCTTGAGGCTTGAAGGCAGTGATTTTGTTTGTTTGTAATAGTTTAGATTGTAGATGGTCCGCGAAGGCTTGTGGGTGGATCTCCTCAGGAGGACATGGTGACGGTTCCTTCGATAGGGATTTGACTAGGCTGAAAAGATCCCATGGTTTGTTTAGGGATCTTTTGAGTGAATCAGTGTGGAATTGTTTCATTCTTGTCAGGACAGCTTTTCTGTGGGCCGCAAGTTGTATGTTGTAGGCTGTCTGGTCATCTGTGCAGTGAGATCGACGCCATCGTTTCTCGAGTTTTCGAAGGTATAAAAGGGAGGTCCGCAGATCAGGAGAGAACCATGGTGTATGTTTTCTGTTGCTTGCGGTCTTGCTATCGTGTGATTTTTGTGCAATAGAGCTGAGGTTGTTGTTCCATGATGCAATCAGGTTTTCAAGATTGAGAGTAGTGTCATTTTATTTATTTATTTATTTATTTAACACTCATTTTTATACCGCATCTTCCAGAGATCAGTTGCGGTGTACAAACAACAACATTTAACAAAGCTAAGTTTGTTTTACATAGAACATCTTAATTTTACAGAGAACATCTTAACATATCAAAAATAAACAAGGTGAGTTTTTGAACTGGGACCGTGTAAAAACAGTTAACTAACAAAGTGGAGTATCTATATACGTAAGACAGTACATAACTGATACAACTATATACATGCGTAGGTATTAGGGCATAAGAGATAGGATCGTCAATTCGTTAGAGCTGAGTGTTGTCCGTTTAGGTGGGAGGTTTGTGCTTTAAGTGGTCATTTACCTGATTATCCTTTGTCTATGTTGAATGCAAGGTTTTCCATGGTATTGTAGTGTTTAGTGAATAGATAAGTTTTTAATTTTTTGCGGAATTCCAAGATCTCTGTTAGTGAACGTAGATCCTCTGGTAGGGAATTCCAGATAGTTGGGGCTATGTGTGAGAAGGCTCTGTTGTTGGTCAATTTATGTGCTTTTATGAAGTCCTTCGGGGTCTTTAGTTTATTTAACTGTTCTTTTCTATTAGTAGGCTTAGGTGTTTCTTTGCATATTAGATTACATAGGGTAATCGGCGCCATGTCGTTTAATGCTTTAAATGAGGTTATTATTGTTTTGTATATTATCCTGCTTTGTATTGGTAACCAGTGAAGTGATGCAAGTATAGGTGTTATGTGTTGGAGAGAGTTTATTTTTAGTATAATTCTAGCTGTTGCATTTTGGGCTAATTGAATTCTTTTAATGTTCTGTTTTGAAATGCCTATAAGTATTAGGTTGGCGAAATCAAAGTGAGGGGTTATGATAGCTTGTGTTATATTAATGAAATCTTGTACAAATACAAGCGGACGTAGTTGTTTGAGAATTTTAAGCTTGAAATAGATTTTCTTTAAAGTGTTTCTAATATGGGTTTCCATTGTAAGGTGTGTATCTAGGATAACACCTAGATATCTTATTTCATTTTTTATTTTAATTTCTTGCTCTTGTAGTGTTATATGAGTAGGATGGATAAATGATTGATTTTTTGTTACGATTAGGACTTCAGTTTTGGCATGGTTTATGTGAAGGTTTTGAGTTTTTAGCCAAATTGTGATTTCATTATAGCAGTCTGAGAGGAGTTGTAATGGTATGTTAGGGATTGTAAATGGAATGTACATCATAATATCGTCTGCATAGAGGTGATAATGTACTCCAAATTTTTTAAAGATGTTGCAAACCGGCTTTATGTAAATGTTAAAGAGTAGGGCTGAAAGAGCAGATCCTTGTGGTAAACCTATTTCTTGGTTATATGTAGTTGAAGTTTGATTACCTATTCGTACATTTTGTGTTCTGTTGTTTAAATAGGAAGTGAACCAATTATGTACTGTGGAGTTTATGCCTATCTGTCTTAGGTTGCTGAGCATTATTGAATGATGAACACTATCAAAGGCTGCTGATATGTCGATAAAGAGGAGGATGAATGCTTGTTTATGATTATCGATTCCTCTTAGGAGAGTATCAATTAATACTGTTAGTAGTGTTTCTACTCCGTGGCGGGGCCGAAATCCATATTGTTGTTCGTCAAGTGGGTAAGAAGTGTCTATGTATTCTTGTGTCTGTAATTGCACTACTTTTTCTATTATTTTGGCCAAAAATGGGATGCTAGAAATGGGCCTGTATGATGCTGGGCATGTTTTATCTAGTTTGCCATTCTTTAGGATTGGGCGTATTTGTGCATGTTTGAGTGATTGAGGAAGGTAACCTTGGGATAATGAGAGGTTGACTATTGGGAGAATGAAGGATAGTAAGGTAGGCAGAGTGTTTTTTATCCATGACACTGGGCATGGGTCTAAATAAGAGGTGGTGGTATTGAGTCCTGATATGATAGTTTTTAATGTTGTTCTTGAAATGGGGTAAAAGTCTGACCATTGGTCAACAGATTGGTGAGAGTTGTTGATTGTATCAAAAGGCATTTGAGGTTTTTTTGATTTATCTTGGTAGTGATTAGCTAGTATTTGTACTGAGATGTCGGTGATTTCGTTGCTAGAATTTTGAGCGTTATTGGTAAGGTTTCTGACAATAGAGAATAGTTCTCTAGGTCTGTTATATGATTTTGATAAGGTTGCAGCGTAGTGGTTTTTCTTTGTACTGTCGAGTGTTTCTTTATATTTTATGAGATGGTTATTGTATATTTCCTTATGTATAGTCAACTTAGACTTTTGCCATTTACTTTCGTGTTTTCTTAGTTCTTTTTTCATTTGTTTTAATGTGTTATTGAACCATGGTGTGTTGTTGGTTTTGGGGTCATTGTAGAGAGGGTTGGTTTGTGCAAGTATGAGTTCTTTGTTGAAGGGTTGGAAACTTCGAGATGTTGTCTTTGTGGGGTTGTTAGAGGATCTGTTATGGGGGGTGATGGAGTTTAAGGGAATGATGAAGTTAATTAACTTTTGATCTGACCATGGTACTGGGATCAGTGCTGTTACAAGATCGTTGTTTGATTCACATGCTGATAGGGGAGCAAAAATCATGTCAAGGGTGTTCCCTTTTGTATGAGTGGGACTTCTGATTAATTGCCTGTATCCTAGTTCATCCATTGCTTCTAGGAGGGCTGAGGCATGGCTGGAGTGCAGAGAAGGGAGATTAAAGTCTCCTAATAACCAGTGTAGCCTTGTTGGAGGAGAGTCAACTGCTAATGCAGTGGGCAGAGAGTCATTTGATAGGATTTTCAGCGGCTTATGTGGCAGGTCGGGACAATCGGCAGGCTGATTACCTCAGTCGGAATGTGGTAGACGCAGGAGAATGGTGATTGAACGAGGCGGTTTTTCATGACATTACGGTACGGTGGGGGCAGCTGGTCATGGACCTCATGGCCACCATCGGCAATTCCAAAGCACCTCGGTTTTACAGCAGGTGCAGAGAACCCATGTCGGAAGGGCTCGACGGGTTAGCTCAGCCCTGGCCGTCGAGCGGGCTGCTTTATGTGTTTCCTCCGTGGCCGATGATCAGCCGCGTCATCCGGAGGAATGCGCGGCACAAAGGCAAGATGGTCTTCATTGCGCCGGACTGGCCAAGGAGGCCATGGTACGCGGATCTGGTGTGGCTCCTCGTGGACACGCCCTGGATGCTACCAAGGTCCGGTTCTAATGCCACAAGTGGAGCGCTTCTCGCTTACATTTTGGCTCTTGAAAGGGACCCCATAGAAACAAATCACCACCCCCTTTTTTTTATGAATCTTCTCCAATATTTGTCGGATGTTACCAGAAAGGGACAAGTACTGCAAACTACATCCTTCACTCGGTTTCATCCTTTTTAATTAAGTGTAAAATGCAAAAACGTTATAAACGTGGAATAAAAAACCCACAACTTAGCTCAATCCAAATGTGTGAAAATCCTAGAGAAACCAGGCATGACGTGCATGTTTGGGTTATCACCTTGTTTCAAGTGCCACCAATGGTTGCGAGAAGACATCTCCGGCATCCTACCAGGGATGGTGGGTAGGAGTTGATTAGGTATGGAACAGGTGTTGGAGAACAGCCTGACCAAACAAGGCATCCCGGCGGGAGTCCTTGTCCAAGCAGTAATGGGCTGTGAAGGTATGAACTGAGGCCCAAGTGGCTGCTCGACAGATGTCGTTGATAGATATAGAGTGCAGATGAGCCATTGAAGCTGTCATGGCTCTCACATTGTGAGCTGTGACATGGCCCTCCAGAGGAAGATTCTTACTCTGATAGGTAAAGGAAATACACCTTGCAATCCAGTTGGACAGTGTTCTCTTGGAGACTGGAAGTCCCAAATGAGAAGGATCAAAAACAACAAAGAGTTGAGAGGACTTTCTATGTTGCTGTGTTCTTTGTAAGTAAAAGGCTAAAGCTCTTTTACAGTCCAAAGTATGAAGATTCCTTTCTGCATTTGATGCATGAGGCCTTGGAAAAAACACAGGAAGGTAGACCGCCTGGTTTAGATGAAAAGGCGAGACCACCTTTGGCATAAAGTGTGGATGAGTCCTAAGGACTACCTTGTCATGATGAAAACTTCCATAAGGAGGATTAGCCACTAGTGCCTGCAACTCTCTGATGCGACGTGCTGATGTGATTGTAATGAGAAAGATAACTTTCCAGGAAAGGAATTTCAAGGAGGTAGTAGCTAATGGTTCGAAAGCTGGCTTCATGAGCTGGCCAAGAACCAGGTTTAAGTCCCATGCCACCGGTGGTGGCCTAATGGGAGGCTTAGTTAGAAGAAGGCCTCTCTTAAACCTTGCTATAAGAGGAAGGAAATAGGTTGTCCATTTAAAGGCCTGAAAGAAGCTGCAATAACACTCAAATGGACTCTTACTGAGTTAGTCTTAAGTCCTGCATTGGATAAATGAAGGAGATACTCCAGTAATGATTCCAGAGGTATCGCAAGGGGGCTAAGACCCTTCTGCAAGCATTATAAGGTAAACCTTTTCCACTTGAAAGCATAAGAGCGTCTTGTGGAAGGTTTTCTGGAAGCATAAAGGATATCCTTTACTTGCTGAGAAAGGTTAAGATCATGAAGATCTAGGCCTTCAGCAACCAAGCCCTGAGAAGCAGAGACTGGGGGATTGGGATGCCATAACATTCTGTCCTCCTGAGATAGGAGATCTGGAGCAGACCCTAACTCCAGAGAGCTTGAGAGAGATGTAGAAGCAGAGTGTACCACACTTGCCGTGGCCAATGTGGAGCTATGAGAATCATACGGCCTCCGTCTCTCTGAAGCTTGAATAGGGTTTTGGGAATTAGGGGAATGGGTGGAAAAGCATAAAGGAAGTCTTGACCCCAATGAAGGAGGAAAGCATCCCTAGCCTGAGAGCCCTGAACCGGAATTCTGGAACAGAACCGGGGAAATTTGGCATTCAACGGCCTTGCAAAGAGGTCTATGTCCGGGGTTCCCCAAATTTGAAAAATCTTGGCCACCTGGTCTGCATGTAGAGACCATTCGTGTGGAAGCAGAACTCGACTGAGTCTGTCTGCCCAAGAGTTTTGGATACCTGGAAGATACACTGCCAGGAGATGAATCTGATGCTCTCTGGCGAGGGCCCATAGTCACAAAGCTTCGTTGCAAAGCTGAGCAGAGTGTGGAATACTCGAAGAGCAAGGAAGATTGCTCTGAGCTCTAAGAGATTGATGTGTAGATGAGTCTCCTGTGGATTCCAAGTGCCTTGGGTGGAGAGGTCTTGCAGATGAGCTCCCCAACCCATTGGTGAAGCATCTGTTGTGAGAGTTGCCTGGGGTAAAGGTTGTTGAAATGGGGACCCCACCAACAGGTTTTGAGTGGACTGCCACCATTGGAGGGACAAAATAAGGTGATTTGTGTTCGCTATTTTGTCTGACAGGCACCCTGATGCCTGGGTCCTTTGAGTGGATAAAGTCCACTGGGCTCTCATATGGAGGCGAGCATGAGGAACCACATGCACGGTAGATGCCATGTGGCCTAGTAGTTGTAAGATTTCTCGAGCAGTGAGATGAGGCTTTAGCACTGCTTGAGAAGCTAACTGCACCATGCGAAGGCAACGGGTCTGGGGAAGATAGGCCCTTGCTTTTCTGGTATCCAGCAAACCTCCTATGAACTCTAGAGACTGAGTGGGCATTAGGCTGGATTTTGGGATGTTTATGACCAGACCCAAATACTGAAGGATACGCATTGTGCAAGATAGAGAAATCCTGTTCGCTGACTCTGATGGGGCTCGAATGAGCCAGTCATCTAAGTAGGGGAAGACGAATATTCCTAGAGTGCGAAGAAATGCTGCTACCACAGCCATAAGAACATAAGAACATAAGATATGCCATACTGGGTCAGACCAAGGTCCATCAAGCCCAGTATTCTGTTTCCAACAGTGGCCAATCTAGGTCATACGTACCTAGCAGTTTCCCCAAGGGACACAGGTTCCACAATGCTTGTATTGGTTCAAGCATTGATATCCTGGGTCCCTTCTTAATAATGGTTTATGGACCTTTCCTCCAGGAACTTGTCCAAACCTTTTTTAAACCCAGCTACACTAACAGCCTTTACTACATCCTCCGGTAACAAATTCCAGAGTTTGATTACACGTTGAGTGAAAAAATATTTTCTTTTATTAGTCTTAAATAGTTTACCCTGTAGCTTCATTGCATGTCCCCTAGTCTTTCTATATTCTGATAAGGTAAACAATCGATCTACGTTTACCCGTTCCACTCCATTCATTAATTTATAGACTTCTATCATATCTCCCCTCAGCCGTCTCTTTTCCAGGTTAAAGAGCCCCAACCTTTTTAGCCTTTCTTCATAGGAGTAGCCTTCCATCCCCTTTACCATTTTGGTGGCTCTTCTCTGAACCTTTTCTAAAATTGCTATATCCTTTTTAAGATATGGCGACCAGAATTGCACACAATATTCAAGGTGCGGTCTCACCATGGAACGATATAGAGGCATTATAATATCTTTTGTTTTATTTTCCATTCCTTTCCTTATCATACCTAGCATTCTATTTGCTCTCTTGGCCGCCGCTGCACACTGGGCCGAGGGTTTTAACATGGTATCCACAAGGACGCCTAAATCTTTTTCTTGGGTGGTGGTTCCTAATGTGGAACCTTGCATCGTGTAACCATAGTTTGGGTTGTTCTTCCCTAGGTGCATAACCTTGCACTTCTCCACATTAAATTTCATCTGCCATTTTGATGCCCAGTCTTCCAATTTATCAAGATCCTCTTGCAATTTTCCACAATCCTCCTGGGTTTTAACAACTTTAAATAGTTTTGTGTCATCAGCAAATTTGATAACCTCACTCGTTATTCCACTTTAAGAACATAAGAACATAAGAACATAAGAAATGCCATACTGGGTCAGACCGAGGTCCATCAAGCCCAGTATCCTGTTTCCAACTGGCCAATCTAGGTCATACGTACCTAGCAGTTTCCCCAAAAGACACAGGTTCTGCAGTGCTTGTACTAGGCCAAGCATTGATATCCTGGGTCCCTTTTTAATAGTGGTTTATGGACCTTTCCTCCAGGAACTTGTCCAAACCGTTTTTAAACCCAGCTATACTAACAGCCCTTACTACATCCTCCGGTAACAGATTCCAGAGTTTGATTACACGTTGAGAGAAGAAATATTTTCTCCTATTTGTCTTAAATAGTTTACCCTGTAGCTTCATTACATGCCCCCTAGTCCTTCTATATTCTGATAGCGTAAACAATTTATCCACGTTTATCCGTTCCACTCCATTCATTAATTTATACACCTCTATCATATCTCCCCTCAGCCGCCTCTTTTCTAGGTTAAAGAGCCCTAACCTTTTTAGCCTCTCTTCATAGGAGTAGCCTTCCATCCCCTTCACCAATTTGGTGGCTCTTCTCTGTACTTTTTCTAATAACTATGTCCTTTTTAAGATACGGTGACCAGAATTGCACACAATATTCAAGGTGCGGTCGTACCATGGAGCGATACAGAGGCATTATAATATCCTTTGTTTTATTCTCCATCCCTTTCCTTATGATACCTAGCATTCTATTTGCTTTCTTGGCCGCCGCTGCACACTGGGCGGAGGGTTTTAACATGTTATCCACGATGACTCCTAAATCTTTTTCCTGGGTGGTGGTTTCTAATGTGGAGCCTTGCATCTTGTAACTATAGTGTGGGTTGTTCTTTCCTAGGTGCATAACTTTGCACTTGTCCACATTAAATTTCATCTGCCATTTGGATGCCCAGTCTTCCAATTTATCCAGATCCTCCTGCAGTTTTCCACAATCCTCTTGGGTTTTAACAACTTTAAACAGTTTTGTGTCATCTGCAAATTTGATTACCTCACTAGTTATTCCCTTTTCCAGGTCATTTATGAATATGTCAAAAAGTAGCGGACCCAGTACAGATCCCTGGGGTACTCCACTATTCACCTTTTTCCATTGGGAATATTGGCCATTTAGCCCTACCCTCTGCTTTCTATCTTTTAACCAGTTCCCGATCCACAATAGTACACTGCCTCCTATCCCATGACTTTTTAGCTTCGCCAAAAGTCTCTGATGGGGGACCTTGTCAAAAGCTTTCTGAAAGTCCAGATACACTATATCAACCGACTCACCTTTGTCTACCTGTTTATGCACACCTTCAAAAAAACAGATCAGATTAGTAAGACAAGATCTTCCTTGTCTAAAGCCATGTTGGCTGTCTCCCATTAGGCCATGACTATCTACATGCTGTGTAATTTTGTTCTTTATGATGGCTTCTACCATTTTCCCTGGTACTGACGTCAGGCTCACCGGTCTGTAATTTCCCGGGTCACCCCTGGAACCCTTTTTAAAAATTGGTGTTACGTTGGCGACCCTCCAATCTTCAGGTATTACAGATGATTTTAATGAAAGTTCACAGATTACCAATAACAGGTCTGCAATCTCATATTTCAGTTCTTTCAACACTCTGGGATGTATACCATCCGGTCCAGGTGATTTGCTACTATTCAGTTTATCAAATAGTTGTAATATATCTTCCCGGTGTAGCGATATTTCTCTCAATTCCTCTGCAGTATCACCTTTAAATACCACTTCAGTCTTGGGTAACACCCCTACATCTTCCTCAGTAAAGACCGAAGCAAAGAATTCATTCAGTCTCTCTGCTATAGCCTTCTCTCCTCTTATTGCACCTTTTACCCCTCTATCATCTAATGGTCCAATTGACTCTCTCACAGGCCTTTTGCTACGAATGTACTTGAAAAAGTCTTTATTTCGTGTTTTTGCTTCCGTAGCAAGTTTCTTCTCAAATTCCCGCTTTGCCTGCCTTATCAATGCTTTGCATTTAACTTGCCAGTGCTTGTGCTGTTTCCAGTTTTCATCATTTGGCTCTTTTTTCCATTTTCTGAAGGTTGCTCTTTTGGCAGCAACAGCCTCTCTGACCTCACCTTTAAACCATGCTGGCAGTTTTTTGGACTTTCTTCCACTTTTCTTAATGCGTGGAATACAGCTGGTCTGGGCTTCGAGGATAGTATTTTTAAATAACACCCAAGCTTGCTGTAAGTCTTTAACCTTTGGAACCGCTCCTTTTAGTTTTTTCCGAACTATATTCCTCATTCTATCATAGTCACCCTTTTGAAAGTTAAAAGGTAGTACTGTGGATTCCTTTACTATCTGTCCTCCACTGATTAAATCAAACATGATCATACTATGATCACTATTGCCAAGTGGTCCCAACACCCTTATTTCTTGCACCAGATCTGGCGTTCCACTAAGGACTAGGTCCAGTATGGCTTCCCCTCTGGTCGGTTCATGAACCAGCTGCTCCAAGAAGCAGTCATTCATTTCATCTAGAAACTTTATCTCTTTAGCTTGTCCTGCTGTGACACTGTCCCAGTCGATACCGGGGTAATTGAAATCACCCATTATTACTACTCTGTTGTGGCTTTTGTTAGCTTCCTTGATTTCTTTGAGCATTTCATCATCCATTTGTTCATTCTGGCCAGGTGGTCGATAGTATACTCCCACTGCCATCACCTTCCCCTTCATAAATGGAATTTCAATCCATAGAGATTCTACAGCATATTTTGTTCCCTGCAAAACTTTAATCCTTTCTGACTCAATGCCCTCTCTAACTTTCCAGGTCATTTATGAATATGTCAAAAAGCAGCGGACCCAGCACAGATCCCTGGGGTACACCACTATTCACCTTTCTCCATTGGGAAAATTGGCCATTTAGCCCTACCCTCTGCTTTCTATCTTTTAACCAGTTCCTGATCCACAGTAGTACACTGCCTCCTATCCCATGACTCTTTAGTTTTGCCAAAAGTCTCTCATGAGGGACCTTGTCAAAGGCTTTCTGAAAGTCCAGATACACAATATCAACCGACTCACCTTTGTCCACCTGTTTATTCACTCCTTCAAAAAAACATAACAGATTAGTAAGACAAGATCTTCCTTGTCTAAAGCCATGTTGGCTGTCTCCCATTAGGTCATGACTATCTATATGCTGAGTAATTTTATTCTTTATGATGGTTTCTACCATTTTTCCCGGTACTGATGTCAGGCTCACCGGTCTGTAGTTTCCCGGATCACCCCTTGAACCCTTTTTAAAAATTGGTGTTACATTGGCGATCCTCCAATCCTCAGGTATTAGAGATGATTTTAATGATAGTTCACAGATTACTGATAGCAGGTCTGCAATCTCAAATTTCAGTTCTTTCAACACCCTTGGATGTATACCATCCGGCCCAGGTGATTTGCTACTCTTCAGTTTATCTAATAGTTGTAGGACATCTTCCCGATGTATCGATATTTCCTTCAATTCTTCCACACCTTTAAATACCACTTCAGTCGTGGGTAACATCCCTACATCTTCCTCAGTAAAGACCGAAGCAAAGAATTCATTCAGTCTCTCCGCTATCGCCTTGTCGCCTCTTAGTGCTCCTTTAACCCCTTTATCATCTAATGGACCAACTGACTCTCTCACGGGTTTTTTGCTACGAATGTACTTGAAAAGGTCTTTATTTCGCGTTTTTGCTTCCGCAGCAAGCTTCTTCTCAAATTCTCTCTTTGCCTGCCTTATCAATGCCTTGCATTTGACTTGCCAGTGCTTGTGCTGTTTCCAGGTTTCATCATTTGGCTCTTTTTTCCATTTCTTGAAAGATGCTTTTTTGGCAACAACAGCCTCTCTGACCTCAGCTTTAAACCATGCTGGCAATTTTTTGGACTTCCTTCCACTTTTCTTAAAGCGTGGAATACAGCTGGTCTGGGCTTCCAAGATAGTATTTTTCAACAACACCCAAGCTTGATGTACGTCTTTAACCTTTGCAACTGCTCCTTTTAGTTTTTTCTTAACTGTTTTCCTCATTCTATCATAGTCTCCCTTTCGAAAGTTAAAGGGTAGTACTGTGGATTTCCTTACTATCCCTCCTCCACTAATTAAATCAAGGGCGATCATGCTATGATCACTATTGCCAAGTGGCCCCAACACCCTTATCTCTTGCACTACATCTGGTATTCCACTAAGGACTAGGTCTAATATTGCTTCCCCTCTGGTTGGTTCATGAACCAGCTGCTCCAAGAAGCAGTCATTTATTTCATCTAGGAACTTTATCTCCCTAGCATGTCCTGTTGTGACACTGACCCAGTCGATGCCGGGGTAATTGAAATCACCCATTATTATTACTGCACTGTAACTTTTGCTAGCTTCCTTGATTTCTTTGAGCATTTCATCATCCATTTGTTCATTCTGGCCAGGCGGACGATAGTACACCCCCACTGCCATCGCCTTCCCCTTTTTACATGGAATTTCAATCCATAGAGATTCTACAGCAAATTTTGTTTCTTGCAAAACTTTAATCCTTTCTGACTCAATGCCCTCTCTAACATTTTATAAACACCCTTGGTGCTGAGGCCAGGCCAAAAGGAAGCACCCTGTATTGGTAGTGCTTTCCTTGAAAAAGGAACCGAAGGAATTTTCTGTGAGATGGATGGATGAGAACATGAGTGTACACATCCTTGAGATCTAGAGAACAAAGCCAATCCTAACTCTGGAGGTATGGCAGCAGCATTCCCAAAGAAATCATCTTGAATTTCTCTTTGAACAGGAATTTGTTCAATTCTCTAAAATAGGTCTGTGTCCCCCTGTTTTCTATGGGATAAGTAAATAGGGGGAGTAAAACCCTTTACCCTGTTGAGGAATGGGTACCTCTTCTATTGCCCCTTGGGTAGGAAGAACAGTGACCTCTGTGATAAGGAAGCTTATCAGAGCCCAGAGAATAGTGACAAAGGAAGGGAATTTACCCTAATCAAGGGACCTGTTTTGTCAGGTCACAGGAATAAAACTGCATGTTTTCCTAAAAGACAGGTTATTCCAGGCTGCAATGGCCTGCAGAAAGCCCCTAGTGGAGATGAGGTGAAGGAGTATAAGCCCAGATTGAGAAACCCTTACGTCACTCCTAATTACTCAGCTGCCAGGAGGGAGTTTGACCACCAGCACCTGAGGAGTGAAAGGGAGGGGTTAGAAACTGAGAACCTTAAAACTAGAACAGAATATTCAGAAAAAAGGAGGGAGAAGGGGAAGAAGAAGGAGAAGGAGAGAGAGAGATTCGTGTTCTTGGAGAGATTCCTGTGAGAAGCCAGCTTCAAGGGACTGGAGAAATCCAGAGGTTTGGATTACTTCAGCTAGGAACCCTAAAGCAGCAGCCGGTAAGAGGACCGAAGCAGCTGAAGGGAGAAGGAGCACGAATACCTTTTGGAAGAGGTATGGAGCAGATGCCCTGAGGTCCAGGAATACAGACTGGAGGACAGGTCATAAAAGCTCAAATGCATACTGGCCAGAGTATCTAAGAGGACAGCCTAATGCCAGCTTTAACTCAGGTATGAACTTTGGACGTTTGTCTAACCTAGAGCAAGGCAAAGTGCTTAGAAACAGTTCCTCTTCTAATGGAGGTCAGTTAGTAAAGCCCTCTGATCCAGACCCCGATATAGAACCTATGCAAATAGAAGAACAAGATATAATTACAGAGGAAGACAATATTTTCATGAACTGTTGTTTATACAAAGTTGCTAGCACAGAGAAATCCTGAAAGTGGGAGCAAACATAAAAAGGAAATATTCTAGTAACTGACACATCAGAAAGTTTGTGTGGAAAGAAAGAAGGTTTTGGGGGAAGTGAAATACTTGTGCAGAGAAGGAGAAGCTGTTGATTGAAGCTTGTTAGCCATCTGATATCAAAGCAGAGCATGGCTCAGGCTGTGCACACGTTGGATATAAAAAGCTCTTTGAATGTGAAAAGAAAAGCTGTTTTGTGAAGCAGCTTTTATTTTTGATTTGCTCTACACCAGCATTGCTGAGCAGGTTTGTCAGCAGTGGCTGAGAGAAGGACTTTCCGTTGTTTAATGGACTTTACAAGCTACTTGCATAAGCTTTCAGTCGTATTGTTATTTTGAATATAAATCCTGGAGAAGACATCCTAAGGTGTTACCAAGTGAATCTGTGTGCATTTTGATTTACCTCATAAATAAATTCTGTCATTGCCTTAACACTCGAGCCAACTACCATAGTCTTCATTTACCTCAAAGGCAAGCACCGCATGACTGGACTACCATTACCATAATCCTTTGCAAGATAGTCAGTCTGGAACATTGCCAAAATGGTGAATCCTATATAACAAGTACACCCCTCCATACATATGTAAGGGGCTATAGGCGTGACACCTCTTGATCTAACAGGTTGATGAGAGAGGTCTGAGAATTGAACTGTCTTACCATTGTGGGAGGGGGCATGCGGAGAAAGTGAAGCTTGTACCCCTATTTTATAATGGAGAGAGTCCAATATTCTGCTGTTATCTGCCATCTGGGGGCAAAGTGAGACAACCTTCCTGGAATGGTGGAAGGTTCTGATCCGTTGAGGGTCGTGAAGGCTAAGTTCTCTACATGGAAGTCAAAGGCCTTGTGGAGGCTGAGACTGCTGAGAAGGTTGAGGCTTAGCAGTCTTTGCTTTCCTTTGTTTAGGTGGTTGCTGACTCTTTTGGGCAGGTTGACCTGCAGAACGTCCCTGCTGAGAATAAGAGGGATAAAACCTCTTCTTCTTGGAGAAGAATTGTTTCTTGAAAGATTTCTTCCTTGCAGGAACAGCTGTGGCTTTGGATAATCTATCCAAAGTGTAGTTGTCAGCATCCAACTCATTGGCTTTCTCTTGCCAATTTTTGCCGAATAAATTCTGACCTGTACAAAGGATATTGCCCAGTTTGTCCTGCACCCGAGCTCCAAATCGGATGCCTGGAGCCAGGCAATTCTACGTGCACCTATGGCAATGTCAGAGGTTCTGCTTATGCACTCAAAACAGTCAAAAGCTGCACGATTGACAAACTTAGAAACATCCTGGGCATATTTAACCAGTGTGAGAAAATCCTGCCTCTTATCTTCAGGAAGAAGAGGGCTCAAAACTTCTAAATCTCCTGTGACTTCCTTAAGGAACATTCCCATATATAAAATATAGGAACTGATCCTGGCAGAAAGCATGGAAGCCTGGAAAGTACGACGTCCAAAGGCATCCAAAGTTCTGCACTCACGTCCTGGAGGATTAGAGGCATGCATCTTCACACTTCTGATACTTCTCATAGCTGATTCCACTACAATAGAGTGGTGAGAAAGCTGGGTCTTCTGGAAGCCAGGACATGGAGGCACTCGATACATGGTATCCAGTCTACGAGAGTGAGGAGAGTTGGTAAGAGGTTTTTCCCACATTCTCACATTCATGTAAGATCTCATGGATAGACAAAGTAGCTGCCTCCTTAGGAGCCTTGGGATATTGTAGAATCTCCAACTCCTTTGCCCTGGGCTCTGTTTCAGGAGCCACAGTAATGGAAAGACCTTGAGCCACCTCCCTGATAAAATCCTGAAAGGAGATATCTTCTGGAGGAGACATCCTACGTTTAGGAGAGGAAGGCTCCTCCGGGAGAAGTATTCCGATACCGACGGAGCTGTCGGAATCCTCAGATTCCTCAGAGGATTCAAAGTACCTTATGTCCGGATGCTCTTGTAGAGCACGATACCCGTACCGACCCAAGTCGGTGCCAGGGGGAATCGGTACCGGTGTATCGGTACCGGAAGGCATAGCATGACTGGGTGCCAGCAATGCAGATACTGATGTCGATGCCGATGCTGTCAGTACCGGTACCGATACCGGTGCTGGAGTCGGTGCCGGTACCGGGTGAACTGTCTGACACGGTTCCGAGGGTGTCGATGTCGCAAGGAGAGCCGCCAGACTGCGTTCAATAGCCAGGAACTATCAATGCTGCCAATGCCTGGGTATCGATACCGGAGAAAGCGGCCGGTACCCCAGAGCATGGCACCAGTAGTTCTGCCATGGTTGAGGCCTCTAGAACATCCTGGAGCCCTGATAATGCATTGGAAGCTGAAGCCTCCCGCCGGGGCAATTTCGCTGGTATAGAACCCTTAAGGGCAACGCCAGAGGCATCTCGATGCTTGGAAGGAGATCTACCCTTTGAGGACTGGCCAGACTTATGTTTAGTTACCTGAGATCCATGGCAGGAAGACGAAGCCCTGGAAGATGTCGATGCCACAGAGGCTGCATCGGAGGGAAAAAGGGTGCTGAGCTTAGCAGCTCGTTTTTGTCGACCTTTCTTGGACATCATGGCACCGGCCATACACTCTGAAATGGAGTGGTCAGGACCTAAACATTTAAGGCACCACTCATGGGTGTCGGTGACAGAGATGGTACTGCCACACTTGGTGCACTTCTTGAAACCCAAAGCGGGTTTTTCCATAGTAAGGAAAATTTTGGGGCCGAAGGCCCAAAAACGCATGTGCACCTGAAGAAGAAAGGTTTGGAAAAAAATATATTATTATTATTTTTTTTATTTTAAAGAAAGAACCGGCGGTGCCGGTATAGCGTCGAGGGAAGGCAGACGCGACCACAAAAAAGAAGGAGAATAGGAAAAGTTTTCTGCGGTGAGAGGAACGACGACCTGCTGGTTCTGCGTAAAACGAAGAACTGGAGAGAGGCAGTTGGAAAAGGCGGGAAGGCAGCACGCAGGCACTGTGGGATGCTCCCAAAAGCTTTCTAATTGGACGCAAGGGAGCGTTCCCACGCAGGCTCCGTCATTACCGACGATAGCCATATGTGAAAACTACATTCCTGCTTGTTCCTGGAGATAGGGCGGACCGCATGGAGCTTTCTCAAAGTGCGAAAGGACCACTGTACCACCGAAGAGATGTGTTCCTTGAAGGACAGAGAAGAATCCAGGGTGACCCCAAGGTAATGCAGGAAAGAAACAACTGGGATGGGAGCAGAGGAGAGGAGGGGAACAAGAGGGGGAACTGAGTTTCCAGAAGTGAACCAAATGGCGGAGGTTTTGGAGAGGTTGATATGCAGAAAGTTAGAGGAGCCAGGCTGCAACGGAAGCTAAGCAAGAATTAAGAGGAGTAATGTCGGCGGTGGAGGCATCTGTATGGTGAAGAAGGAAGATATCGTCAGTGTAGAAATATGCTGAGACACTGTGTTTCTGAATTAGGAGGGCAAGAGGAGCCAGGAAACTTTAAATATAAGAGGAGCAAGGACGGAGCCCTGGGGGACACCGCAGGGAAGGGGGCTGGGAGGGGAGAAGGAGGGCCTAGAAAGTACAGAAAAGGACCCGTTAGAGAGAAAGGAACGGAACCAGTGTAGGACAGAACCAGAGAGCCCAGTGTTGTGAAGCTGTGTGAGAAGGATACGGTGGTCCACAAGGTCAAAGGCAGCAGATAGGTCCAGAGAGATGGCAACAGAGAGGGCACCCCGATCGTGTGCGAAGTGCAATTCGTTGAGAAGGGAAAGGAGGATGCATTCAGTGCTGTGGCCGGGGCATCACTTAGCACTATTCCAACAGTTTGAGAATGGACAGTATGAGGACTGTGTCCTGCTGGGTGGGTATTTTTTCTGTCTACTATGCGCATACTGTTAAGGTGATCTGCGGTGCATGACCACTATCACAGATGGGCCAGGGTCATAGGTGGTTTTGGGTGGCACATTTATGTCTGGGTATCTCATTCTGCAAACACATGTTTTTTTTCTATGGCATTCTACACATTGGTGTTTCTGCTATGGCATATCACAGCACAACCATAGCATTCATGCCTTTCTGTAGTTGCGTTACAACTGCACGTTTCCTTTTTTATTTTGGGTTGTAGGAATCTGCAATGACTAGTACCTGTGGCTGCAATCTCAGCATGTCACTGTCTCCAGACTGATGTTCACATCCCTGTTTCTATTCTCACAATGACATGTGTATGCAATTTCTTTTGACTATGTGATTTGTGCAACCATGGAGCCATGAGGTTTACATCAGAATTCAAGACTCCTGCTGTATTTAAAAGTAATTTGAGCCTCTGCAGGTATCTGCACATATGATGTGGTCGTCATGTGCTATTCTGCACATGTTCTGAACAGCAGATCTGCTGGTTACACCTCTCATGACCTCAATACCCACATTTCCATCTGCCAGCCTTGGTGGTGTATCCCTATTTCTGTCTCTTGCCAATTAATGCCTGTAGAGTGAGTTGCAGAGCTTGAAATCCAGTTAATAGGTGTTTGTTGCCCTTGGTGAGCAGTTGACCTATGCTTGCTGACACCTGCAGCAACTTGCACAATGTTCCCCTGTGGTCAGGGAGGCTGTGCTGGGTGTTTCTGTCAGCAATGACAGAGCAACAGCAGAAGTCCCGAAAAAACACCTTCTGGGGGGAACTGAGGGGATGTCCAGTATGCAGGAGTGCTGTTTGCCCAAGGCCTTGCACTTTGGGGTTACACTACTGGTTAAATTTCAAACCCAGCAGAGAACTTGTAGTTTAAATTTAATAGTCATTCAGGGCCTAGCATCACCAAAGTACTTTTAGTTTAAATTTAAAACACAGAAGAGAACTTTCTGGTTAAATCTAGAACCCAGCAGAGAGCTTGTAGTTTAAATTTCATAATAAGTTAGAGCCTAGCAGCAGCAAAGGGCTATAATTTAAATCAAATAAGAATATAGCTTACCTCAGCAGCACAGGACAGGGTACTGTGTAGTGTCGCGCCCCCTAGTGGCCAGGAGGTTGCCTAGTGGTAGGAGACGGAACTTATTTATTTTTTTATGTCCGTTGTTTAGCCTCTATGCAAAGTAGTTGTGAAAAGTAATTCAGCCGAGAGGTTTTGTTTTTCAAGGCACACAGGATTTTTATTTATTTATTCTCCAGGCAAGATGAACTTGGCAGTTCAAAAATATCAGAGCATAAAAATTGGTGGATACTTTCTCCAGTGAAACAAAAACAGAAACTTGCTTCTTCATTCAGCTTATATACAATGCTAGGCAATCAGTGTATCTTTAGGTAGAAAATAGCCAGTACTCTTTAAGCCAAACAGCTTCCAAGTTGGTTACAAACTTTACATTCTTCCAGTTAGTTAAACCAATGGCCCTTTTTACTGCAGCTATTCTTCTTCCCTTCACAAACGTTTCTTAGAGGCTGAGTTAACAACTCTGGCATTCATTTGTAACACAGTCTTTTAACAAGTCTGAAACAAACCACGGAGCTCAGCAGCTCATTAGCATAATCTTCTCAGCACTGCTCAACTGAAATCCAAGCCTCCAGGTTTCTTCACTTTTTAAAACCTCATGGCTTGTCAGTTTGGGCATAGACTAAAGAACAATCCATCTCCTGATCTGAAGGTAAATCTTCCAACACAGATTCTCCCAAATCCATACTTTCCCCTTCAGACTCAGAGGGTAAATGGTCAGACTTTGGGTCAGAATTAACAGGCTTTAATCTTTCTAAAATCTTTAAAACTTTCTGCCAAATGGCTTCTTCTCTCTGCTGGGGACTCTTAGGAAAACTAGGAGACTTCTTATCTCTCAGGTAACTATGAGAAGCTTTTAATGTGCTCACCTTGCTGTGGGGAAACAAACTCTCCTCAGAGTTTAGTGCCACGGGCTCAATTTCCATACACTCAGGTGGAGACAACTCTCGGCCATTTCCATAGCTTACTTCCCTCTCATAAGCTTTCCCTCTCACAGGGTTACTTCCATACCTCTTGCAGGACTCCTTGGGCTCTTGCTGTGATAGGCGATGGCCTAGCTTGTAGCAGAGCTAAGTCTGAAGCCCTTTTTCTCCTGCTTTAAAATGTTATTGCTGATTTTGGAAAATTACAGAATGCTGTTAGCTGTTAGACAGAAATACTGTTCTATTCTGGTTTGATAACATGTTCTGCACTCCTGGAGATAAGAGAATTAAAACTTTTACTGTTTATTGTTTAGGTAAGCCAGATGTCTGCTTTAGTAGGAATGTCCTCCACTGTATCTTTGCTAGATGTACACTGACCTTGTAATTAGGATGAAAATATAGCCGAGAAGCTGAACAGTGTAAGAATATTTTGTCTAGCATTATGAAGATTGTTTAGTGTTTTGAGCCAGGGCTAGAGATATGTGCCTGGAATATTACAGAAATCACCAGTAGCTATTAGAAACATGTCTTAGCCTTGCTTTGTTTGGCCTTGCTTTGTTTTGCTTTTGATAAGAATGCTTCTGATATGCCTTCCACTATCTTTGCAAGCTAACTGACCTTGCAAGAGTAGCAAAATATACTGAATACTTTAGCAGAAGTATTATGTTTAGTGTTATGTCTACCAAGATCAGAACCAATGAGAAGTTTTGCCTGTATTAGACTGGAGAAGAAAGGTATATAAACTGTCATTTTTCTGAGCTCTGGGCTCAGACATTTTGTATGCCAGTGCTGAGACTGTATATACAATAAAAGGGAGTTGAATCCTCGTCCATTGACTCCAGGTATTATTGGGGTTGCGGGCCCTTCGCTATTACATTGCCTTACTCTGCAAACAGGCCTTGCACCGTGTTCCTCCTGTTGCTGCCTCCTGGGCTGCCTAGGCTCCACGTGCCAGCAAGACTTACCACTTGCAGTGCCTTCTCGGCTTGCCTTGTCACTTCCTGCTTCTCCTGTGGCTCTGTTTGCTCCTCCTCTCCTCTCGCTCCTCTGGCTTCCCTGGTTCCTCCTGTCTCCCAGGCTCTTCCTGTCTCCCAGGTTCCTCTTGGGCTGTCTATCGTCTCTAATTTCCTCCACCTTATATTGGTGAATCTCCCTTTCCTTTCCTAGCTCCACCCCCAGCTGTTCCTCATTATCAATGCTGGTTGCCATAGAGCTAGGGCGTGTCTTTCTACCACTGACTCTGTGCAGGGAGTTTTTTTCTAACTCTGAAGTTTTAACCCCTGACGTCCTGGAGCTAACTGCATTTTTAGGGGAAAATGCCTGTTTTTTCTCCCTTTCCTCCTGCTCCTCCATGGCCTCACCACCACAGTAGCAGCCCTCTTTTAATAAGTGTTATTTCCCTCCCTCCCTCCCCACACCCACCCACGCCTGGGATAATCGTAGTTTATAGGTACTTAAACAGGAGGTGCTCTCAGGTGAAGATCATTACCCAAATCAGTCATACACTAAGGACCTGAGATTAATAAAGCTTCAGGTGAACAAGGTATATAAAACGTATTAGGTACAGTTTTATTGGTATAAATATCCATAGCAACCCTTAGTAAGTAAAGAACTTAAAGATCTAAACAAAAACTTAAAACTAAGATGCAGACAGCAGTCCAGCAGCCAGATGGGGGCTTTCCAGTCTTTTGCATTGAGTGTCACATGTATGATTTTCTCCCAGTTGGTGAGAGGTCTTACGTGTGCACTAGGTGTAGGAGCTCTTTGCTCTCAGGGAACGAGTCCGTTCTCTACATGATAGAGTAGCAGACTTGGAAAACATAAGACAGACAGAGAGGTACATAGACGAGACCTACAGGGATATAGTCTTGAAGTCCCACCTCCAGTCTGGCAGCATCCCTGTTGCCATGGAGGAGAGAGGTCACGTGACAGGAGAGCATCACCCTGGAGTGGCAGGAAGTGATCCTATAACAAGGACCTGTCCTCCAGGTGATGTAAAACCCTCTCACACCGAGGAAGTTTCTCCAGGGCCATGTGCCCATGAGGGAAGGGTTAGGACAGCCGTTATAGTTGGTGATTCGATCATTAGGCATGTAGATAGCTGGGTGGCTGGTGGACGTGAGGATCACCTGGTAACATGCCTGCCTGGTGCGAAGGTAGCGGACCTCACGCGCCACCTAGATAAGGTCTTAGATAGTGCTGGGGAGGAGTCTGCTGTCTTGGTACGTGTCTGTACCAATGACATAGGAAAATGTGGTAGGGAGGTTCTGGAGCCTAAATTTAGGCTTTTAGGTAGGAAGTTGAAATCCAGAACTTCCAGGGTAGCGTTCTCCGAAATGCTTCCCGTTCCACGTGCAGGACCCAAAAGGCAGGCAGAACTCTAGAGTCTCAATGCGTAGATGAGACAATGGTGCAGAGATGAGGGTTTTGGATTTGTTAGGAACTGGGGAACATTCTGGGGAAAGGAGGGGCTCTTCCGAAGGGATGGGCTTCACCTTATCCAGGATGGAACCAGGCTGCTGGCATTAACCTTTAATAAGGAGATAGAGCAGCTTTTAAACTAGATAATAGGGGAAGGTCAACAGTCGCCCAAGAGCGGATGGTTCGGAAGAAGGTATCCTTGAAGGATACTACCAAAAGCAGAGAGGTTCCAAAAAAGAGTAAAGTAGCCCAAATGCCCTCGAGTATGGAGCAGACAGAGCTTAAAGATCCCAAATTACCCATGTCTACCAATAGCCAAATTAATATGAATAAAATACAGTCTCTAAAATGCTTGTATGCAAATGCTATAAGTCAAAAAAATAAGATGGGAGAGTTAGAATATATAGCACTAAATGAGAGGTTAGATATGATTGGAATATCAGAGACATGGTGGAAGGAGGACAACCAGTGGGACACTGTGATACTTGGGTACAAACTATATCGTAATGACAGAGCTGATCAAATTGGTGGAGGGGTTGCGCTCTATGTTAGAGAGGGCATTGAGTCAGAAAGGATTAATGTTTTACAGGAAACAAAATTTGCTGTAGAATCTCTATGGATTGAAATTCCATGTAAAAAGGGGAAGGCGATGGTAGTGGGGGTCTACTATCGACCACCTGGCCAGAATGAACAAATGGATGATGAAATGCTCAAAAAAATCAAGGAAGCTAACAAAAGTTACAGCGCAGTAATAATAATGGGTGATTTTAATTACCCCGGTATCGACTGGGTCAGTGTTACGGCAGGACATGCTAGGGAGATAAAGTTCCTAGATGACATAAATGACTGCTTCTTGGAGCAGCTGGTTCATGAAACGACCAGAGGGGAAGCCATATTAGACCTAGTCCTTAGTGGAACACCAGATCTAGTGGAAGAGATAAGGGTGCTGGGGCCACTTGGCAATAGTGATCATAGCATGATCGCCTTTGATTTAATTAGTGGAGGAGGGATAGTACGGAAATCCACAGTACTACCTTTTAACTTTCGAAAGGGAGACTATGATAAAATGAGGAAAATAGTTAAGAAAAAACCAAAAGGAGCAGATGCAAAGGTTAAAGACTTACATCAAGCTTGGGTGTTGTTGAAAAATACTATCTTGGCAGCCCCGACCAGCTGTATTCCATGCTTTAAGAAAAGTGGAAGGAAGTCCAAAAAACTGCCAGTATGGTTTAAAGGTGAGGTCAGAGAGGCTGTTGTTGCCAAAAAAGCATCTTTCAGGAAATGGAAAAAAGAGCCAAACGATGAAACCTGGAAACAGCACAAGCACTGGCAAGTCAAATGCAAGACATTGATAAAGCAGGCAAAGGGAGAATTTGTGAAGAAGCTTGCTGTGGAAGCAAAAACGTGAAATAAAGATTTTTTCAAGTACATTCGTAGCAAAAAACCTGTGAGAGTCAGTTGGTCCATTAGATGATAGAGGAGTTAAAGGGGCACTTAGAGGCGACAAGGCGATAGTGGAGAGACTGAATGAATTCTTTGGTTTGGTCTTTACCGAGGAAGATGTAGGGATGTTACCCATGACTGAAGTGGTATTTAAAGGTTCGGAAGAATTGAAGGAAATATCGATACATTGGGAAGATTTATTACAATTATTAGATAAACTGAAGAGTAGGAAATCATCTGGGCTGGATGGTATATATCCAAGGGTGTTGAAAGAACTGAAATATGAGATTGCAGACCTGCTATTAGTAATCTGTGAACTATCATTAAAATCATCTCTAATACCTGAAGATTGGAGGATCGCCAATGTAACACCAATTTTTAAAAAGTGTTCCAGGGGTGATCCGGGAAACTACAGACCGGTGAGGCTCACATCAGTACCGGGAAAAATGGTAGAAACCATCATAAAGAATAAAATTACTCAGCATGTAGATAGTCATGGCCTAATGGGAGACAGCCAACATGGCTTTAGACAAGGAAGATCCTTAATCTGTTATGTTTTTTTGAAAGTGTGAATCAACAGGTGGACAAAGGTGAGTCTGGACTTTCAGAAAGCCTTTGACAAGGTCCCTCATCAGAGACTTTTGGCAAAACTAAAGAGTCATGGGATAGGAGGCAGTGTACTATTGTGGATCAAGAACTGGTTAAAAGATAGAAAGCAGAGAGTTGGTCTAAATGGCCAATTTTTCCAATGGAGAAAGGTGAATAGTGGTGTACCCCAGGGATCTGTGCTGGGTCCGCTGCTTTTTGACATATTCATAAATGACCTGGAAAGTGGAATAACGAGTGAGGTTATCAAATTTGCAGATGACACAAAACTATTTAAAGTTGTTAAAACCCAAGAGGATTGTTGAAAATTGTAAGAGGATCTTCATAAAAGCATTGTGGAACCTCTGTCTTTTGGGGAAACTGCTAGGTACGTATGACCTAGATTGGCCACTGTTGGAAACAGGATACTGGGCTTGATGGACCTTGGTCTGACCCAGTATGGCATATCTTATGATGTTATGTTCTTATGACCCAGGATATCAATGCTTGACCCAATACAAGCACTGCGGAACCTGTGTCTTTTGGGGAAACTGCTAGGTACGTATGACCTAGATTGGCCACTGTTGGAAACAGGATACTGGGCTTGATGGACCTTGGTCTGACCCACTATGGCATATCTTATGTTCTTACCAACATCACACAACTGCAGGTTCTCTCCCATCGGTGGCAACCTCAGAGGAAACACTCAGACCCCATCTCATTATGTACAGCTGTCCAGATGATTTTCAAACATTTTCCATCCATCAGGTAGATATGTTCATGTTTAGGGCACTGACCTGATAGTTTTATGGCCATTTTTTGCCTCCCAACCGCCTGTTGACCTGTGCCCCACATTGAAACTGTGCTGCTAAATTCCTGAACAGCAATACTCTTCATCACAACAGCTGAGTACAGGTGAGGTGTGGCCTGGTAGGCTTCCCTTACAGCCATTCTGACATGCACAGCTCCCCTCTGGGGTAGATAAGGGAGAGCAGGACTGGGGATGGTCTATTGGAGGAGGCTTCCAGGATAGGGGTTGTAGGTGGGGAGGTTATAGGTAGACCCCAAAGGTGCTGGGAACTGATGTTGGGGAGGCCTAGAATATGATGGGGTTAGAGGTGAGAACATGCAGAGGCAAGTATTACTTGGGTGGGGTGGGATTAGGTCGGTCTCTATGATTCACCGTACATTAGACGTGAAGGTGCAGACTGTGGATGGTAGGGTGACATCTGAGTGGCCAACACATTGATTATAGGAATCTATGCTGTCAAGACCAAAGGTGATGGTAGCGTATATTGTAGCAGATGTAGAGGTAGAATGGCAGGAAAGTAGAAGTGAGAGGACAGGACAGACAGACAGCAGACTATGGTGAGCTAACAGAGGACATGCTAACACCAGATGAAGATGACTTGGCCATTTCCCATGACCGCTCACATTTCCAAAATGCAAAGTTTAAAGGATACCTCTTGTCTAAATGGTTTTTGGCTTCACTTTGCCTGGTTTGGTTTATGTGCGCAATTTACTTCTCAGCATTTTGTCTACTTGCTGGGTCACTTACGTAACATTCTGTGCTTGTCCCACGCTTTTTTGAATTCAGTTACTGTCCTCATCTCTACCACCTCCACTGGGAGACTATTCCATGGATCCACCACTCTTTCCATAAAGAAATATTTCCGCATATCACTCCTGAATCTATCCCCCATCACCCTCATCCCATGTGCCATGTCCCCTCGTAGCAGAACTTGCTTTCAATTGAAAGAGGCTCTCCCCCTGAACATTTATGCCACGGAGGTATTTAAACATCTCAATCATATCACCTCTATCCCGCCTTTCCTCTAAGGGGTACATATTAAGATCCTTAAGTCTGTCTTCATATGCTTTATAGTGAAGACCACTAACCATTTTAGTAGCCACCCTCTGCGCTGACTCCATTCAGTTCACATCCTTTTGAAGGTGCAGTCTCCAGAATTGCACACTATACTCCAAATGAGGTTGCACCAAAGATTTATACAGAGGCATTATCACCTCCTTTTTTCTGCTTACCATTCCTCTCCGTATGCACCCAAGCATCCTTCTAGCTTTTGCTGTCGCCTTTTCTACCTGCTTAGCTACTTTAAGATCATCAGACACAAACATGCCTAGGTCCCGCTCTTCTTTAGTGGACAGAAGTACTTCATCCCCTATACTATATTGCTCCCTTGGATTGCCGCAGCCCAAATGCATGACCTTACATTTTTTAATATTAAATCCCAGCTGTCAAATTCTAGACCATTCTTAAAGTTTAGCTAGATCCCTCCTCATGTTATCTGCACCTTCCTGGGTGTCTTCTCTATTGCAGATTTTGGTATCATCCGCAAAGAAGCAAACCTTACCCGACAGCCCTTCCGCTATATCACTAACAAAGATGTTAAAAAGAATCAGACCAAGGACCGATCCCTGGGGCACACCACTGGTAACATCCTTCTACTCAGAGTGAGCTCCATTTACCTGTACTCTTTGTCGCCTCCCACCCCAACCAATTTCTAACCCAAGCAGTAACTTTAGGGTCCATCCCTAGGGTGCTCAGTTTTTTTATAAGTCGCCTGTGAGGAACAGTGTCAAAGGCTTTACTGAAATCTAAATACACCACATCTAGGGCTCTCCTTCGGTCCAACTCCCTGGTCACCCAGTCAATGAAATCAATCAGATTTGTCTGACAAGACCTGCCTCTGGTGAATCGATGCTGCTGGACTCCAGAAACCTCACTATTTTCTCTTTCAAAGTGTTTCCAATAATTTACTCACCACCGAAGTTAATCTAACTGGCCTGTAGTTTTCAACCACATCCTTACTTCCGCTTTTGTGGAAAGGCACCACATGAGCCTCTCTCCAGTCCTTTGGCACCACTCCTGACTCCAATGAGGCATTGAATAGGTCAGTCAGTGGAGCTGCTAGAACGTCCCCAAGTTCCTTCAGTATTCTAGGGTGTATCCCATCCAGTCCCATCACTTTGTCTACTTTAAGTTAAGCTAGTTTCTCTTGAACAGTCTTCTGAAAATTATTCAAGACGTCCTTCGCTTCTGTTCCTGTTTGTGGGTGTTTTCTGAGGTCCTGCTCCTGGTTTTTCATATGTGAACACAGAACAAAAATATTTGTTAAGCAATTCCGCTTTATCCTCATCAGCTTCTACATATTCCTCCCCTTCACCCTTGAGTCTGACAGTACCACTTTTGCCCTTCCTCTTCTCAATAACATATCTGAAAAATGTCTTATCCCCCCCATTTTATTGCATTGGCTATTTCCTCCTCTTTTTGAATCTTTGCTTTCCTGGCTACTTTGCTATGTTTTTCCAAAGATAGATTTATTTATTGTGCTATTCTGCATTAGTGTGGTTTACATTGAACAAACTGAAATTACATTGAACAGGGCATTATAACTTGGAGATAACTATTTTACAGGGAACATGGGCTATGGAGGGTTAAGTGGCTTGCCCAAGACCACAAGGAGCACCTGTGGGACTAGAAACCCCAGTCCTTCTGGCCCAAGGTTGTTGTCCTCTAGTGGGATTTGAACCCCTGACCTTCTGGCCTGAAGTATATTGCCCCAACCACTAGGCCACTCCTCCACTGCCTGTCTTTCTCTCTCTGTGATCTCTTGTATTTCATGAAGGCCTCCCTTTTTTTCTTCAGTTTTCAGCTTCTTCTTTCGAAAGCCATAGCAGTCTCCTTTTCCTTTTACCTTTATTTACCATTTTAACAAAAATGTTCGTTGCCCTTAAATTATCCCATTTCAGTTTTGCCCACTGTTTTTCTGCATCCCTCAGCTGTTCCCATCCTGCTAACAACTCCCTGAGATATTGGCCCATCCTGGCAAAGTTAGTCTTCCTAAAGTATAAGACCCTCACCTTTGAATGGATTCTAACAGCCCTAGTCCTAATACTGAACCACACCATCTGGTGATCACTGGATGCAAAATGATCTCCCACTATAACATCAGAAACACTTTCACCATTGGTAAGCGCCAAGTTCAGTATGGCCCCTTCAGGTGTTTGGTCTGTTACCAATTGCTTGAATAGTTCTCCCTGTAGAGAATCCAGGATCTCTTTACTTCTAGATGATACTGCAGCAGGAATGTGCCAATCAACATCAGGCATATTGAAATCCCCTATCAGTAGCACTTCCCCTTTCCTAGCAATGCTGCGTATGTGTTCAATTAACTCTCTGTCCACCTCTTCCTCTTGTGAGTGAGGTTTGTATATCACGCCAATGCAAATAGATTTCTCTTTCCCTCTCTCTAGGTTAACCCACAATGCCTCCTCTCTCCCTATACTTATAGTATGAAAATTTACTGTGGGATTCACTCACATATGGTACACCAGATTCTACCATGGACAGAAGACCTGCAGAACATTTATTTTGTATTGCTTCCTACAGGAATATTGTGCAATCCCAGACACAGCAATACAAAGATAGTAGCCTGAACTCAGGACTGCTACTGTATCTGTCAAAGGGACAATGGCTTAGGAAATAATACCCCACCAGGTCCCATTTTAGAATTAAATTTCTTCCCTTGGACCTTCTCCCAAGCCCCCCCCCCTCCCCTCCATCCCACTGATCCCTATTTTAAAAATAGTTTAATACTCTCTAACCCCTTTAAATATAGTGGAATGCACCAGAACCCTCCACCCTAATCCCTTTTTCCAAATGTTGTGCTTCTGGCCCCCATCCCTCATCCTTGATTTCAAAATAGTGTAATTTGTCTGGCCCTCACATCCTTATCCTTCATCTCTGTTTTAAAAATAGTGGGATGCTGCTGGACTCTCTCCACATTCCTTATTTGGCAGCCTGATCCCTAACTGTAGTACCGAGAGACTACTTCTTGGGGCTCAGGTGGCACCTTATCGGAAGAGGGAACCGTCAAGGTGGAAATGACTGGAATCACTACTACCCCCCATTAGATAAGGTACACCCCAGAGAACAGCATCATAGCTGTGAAAAAGGGATTAGGGTAGAGGAAATCTCGGGGCATCCCATTAGTGTTAGAATAGGCATATGAGGAAGACCCGAGGTCATTGCACTATTAAAAAGGGATCGTTGAATGAGGAGGTTCAGGGAGGGGGGATTTTTCATTTTAAGAAGCAAAGGGATTGGGAGTGAAGTTGTAGGGGTTTCAATTGGAAATCATATTTATAAAATCCAATCAGGGATGGGGCTATTGTTTCCTAAGTCCTAGCCCCTTTAACTTGCTCCCAAGAGCATCACACCATGCATTAATGGTGTGATGCTCCCAGAGAAAATGTTAACAACTCTTAAGATATTGTTACATTCCAGTAAATAACACAGCATGCAAAGTTTACTGCAAGGTGCATTAATCATTTTGTGGTAGGCGAAGGCCTATGATCCATGGTGTCTGAAATAAGCAGACAGGCCTAACCAGCTTGACTTGTAAATGAAGCCTGTGGAGAGGCCCAAAGGAATTACACAATCCCCTGAATGCTGCTACCATAGAATAGAAACTTAACTGAGCACAATTAAGTATAGCTAAGCAGAATCGAAACTTAGAAAATATAGAAAAACAAGTCTAATTGGTATTGATAAGAGAGTGAAGCTTCTATGGAATTAATTAACTCTGCTGAAAGAAAAGTTACAGTGCCCTGCTTTCCCACATGTTTTAGTTAAGTGACCTTGGAGGAGAATTGTATCAAGAGCCTAAGAAATGACCATTGTAATGAGGACTGTAAGGGGGGTAAGCAGGTGCTGAGCCCAGACCAAGGTCCTCATTGGAGCTACGTATTGGTACCAGGACCAATAGTTGGGGTGAGAGGGGTTACCGGGACCAATGAAAAGTTTGCCTATGTCCAGAATGGGAAAGAACAGTATAAAAGTTGATGTTTTACTAACAGCCATTGCTCAGCCATTTTGAATGTGATTCTGCTTGAGTCTTGTGCAAAAATAAATGCTTTGGACCTTCTGAACAGACTCCTGGTATCATTGGATTGTCTGCGCTCTGCTGTTACATATTCTTGGTGCGTTGGCCGGGAAAGTGTGGTTAGTCAGAGGGTATACGATCTGATATACCACGACTTTCCGCCTCTATAGGTTTGGTCCTGCCGGGATCGTGCCCTCCCGACGTGGGCTTGCTGCCAGGCGCCACCGGTCCTTTGCATCGGAGGGAGCTGGCCAGGCCTCGGCGGGTGCCGAGCCCGGACGGAACCAACACCTCGAACCTTGCCCAGGAGTGGGGACCAGATCCGGTGAGTATAGTTTTCTTGGTATGTCTAGACCAGGCATGTCCAAAGTCCAGCCCGCGGGCCAATTGCGGCCCGCGTTCCGGACTGAAACGGCCCCACAGGTGAGCTACCCAAATATATAACTTACGGCCCCCGGTAGTGATTCCCTGAAAGCTACTGAGGACTCCAGCGATCTCTAGCTGCGGCACTTGACATCATCAGCTGGCGCAGGAAGGAGAGCCCAAATCTCGCAACGTCCGAGATCTCGTGAGATTTGGGCTTTCCTTCTCTGTGTGCCGGCTGATGACGTCAATTCCCGCTCGACAGATCCCTGGAGTCCTCAGTGGCGTTCGCAGAATCACTAGTGGAGGGCCGTAAGTTATATATTGGGCAGCTCATCTGTGGGGTCCGGAACGTGGGCCGAGGGATCCCAGGTGGTGCACAGGGAATTACTACTGGGGCTACCATTTATCAATTTGGGCTATAATGGATTGGTGCTCAGGATCGCTTGACGTCATCAGATAGTGCAAGGAGAAACAAAGCCCAAATCTCGCGACCTCCGAGATCTCGCGAGATTTGGGCTTTCCTTCTCCCTGTGCTGGCTGATGACGTCAAGTCCAACGGCAAGAGAGTGCTGAGCATCCACACAAAGCCACAAGGGCCACCATTAAGGCAGAATATTAAAAGAAGTAAAAAAAACACAGACAACACACTGACAGGCAGGCTGGGCTGTGCTCAGGATACATTAAAGCAGACAAGGGAGCATATAGGAATCTGGTAGCAAGCTGTAATACCCTTCATTAACCCCTGACTGTCCATCACTGTGCTATAATGCCATGATTATCTGATTTGTTACTATTGCACAGCCTGCTATTGTCTGCCTGTGTTACAGTATCCTATCTTTGCTGTTCCACCTTCTGCTCCTCGTAGTCTCTACATAACTTCTCCCCTTCTGGCCAATTTTTATAATGGCAACTACAAATAAGAAACGAAAAGTTGACAGTGAGAGACGCCGCTTCCAGGACAGGTGGAAAGTGGAATATTTTTTCACTGAAATACGGAATCACTGTGTTTGTCTGATATGCCAAGAGACTGTGGCTGTTTATAAGGAATTTAATATCAAGAGACACTACCAGTCGAGACATAGCACATACGACAAGCTAACAGGGCGCGACCGCAGTGAAAAGTTGAAGCAACTTGAAGCTGTTTTAATGTCACAACAGCGATTTTTTACAAGAGCCCGTGAATCAAATGAAAATGCCACAAAGGCTAGCTATGAGGTGGTAGCGTTAATTGCTAAAAATTGCAAATCTTTTGCTGAGGGTGAGTTTATCAAAGAATGTGTTATGAAAATGGTGCAGAATATCTGTCCCGAGAAGAAGCAAGAGTTTGCCAACATTTGCCTGGCTCGTAACACTGTAGCAAGGAGAACTGAAGAAATTTCATCAGATATTAAGAGACACTTAACGTCAAAAGGAGTTGATTTTGACTTCTTTTCAATAGCCTGTGATGAAAGCACGGACCTCTCTGACACAGCTCAGTTGCTGATTTTTCTGAGAGGGGTGGACCATGAAATGAATGTGACTGAGGAGCTGCTTGACCTCCAGAGCCTTAAGGACCAAACAAGAGGAAAAGATTTATTTGTCTCTGTTAGTTCTGCCATAGATGACATGAAACTGCCTTGGAACAAGGTTACTGGGATTATTACTGATGGGGCACCTGCCATGACTGGTGAACGAAGTGGATTATCAACCCTAATCTGTAACAAGGTGATTGAAGAAGGAGGCAACGCTATCATAGCCCACCCTAATCTATACCCCTCACACCCACGCACATTTTAAACAATACAGCCACCGCAAAATCTTCCCCCCACACGCACATTATACCCCCCCTTCACTGCATGAAATTCCCCCACATACTTTGATTGTATTGTTGTGATACCGCCTTGATTTTATGATAAGACGGTTTAGAAATACTTTTAAATAAAAATAAATAAAAATAAATCAAACTTCATTGTATCATTCATCAACAAGTTCTCTGTGCTAAACATCTCAAATATGATCATGTTATGAAACCGGTGCTAAAGACCATTAATTGCATCCGCTCTAAAGCCCTGTGCCACCGCCAGTTTAAACAGTTTTCACTGGATATCCAGGCTGAATATGAAGATGTTTTATATCATAATGATGTAAGATGGCTCAGTCGGGGGTCTGCACTGCAGCGTTTCTACTCTCTCAGAAAGGAAATTGGAGAATTCTTGGAAACAAAGGGACAACCGATGCGAGAACTATCTGATCCTATTTGGCTGGCTGATTTGGGGTTTCTAGTCGATATAACAAAGCATCTGAATGTACTGAACACGAGTCTTCAGGGCAAAGATGCAGCGGTGAACCAGCTTTATTCACACCTCAAAGTCTTTGGAACAAAGCTGCAACTTTTCCTAAGGCATTTGTCACAAACGCAGCCCAATACTGTTCACTTTTCAGCGTTGCAGGAAATAATGAACAGTTTTCCACAGGATGATATCAGTGCACAAACGAGCAGGTATGCAGCGGACATCGCATCTCTGGCTGGGGAGTTTAAACGGCGCTTTCAAGATTTTGCAGCTATTGAAAAGGAGATCAGCATTTTCTCCTCTCCATTCTCTGTTGACCCCGACAATGCTCCAGATCAGCTGCAGCTCGAGCTCATTGAGCTGCATTGTGACAGCGAGTTACGCAGTCGTCACCAACAGCTCTCTCTTGTGAACTTTTACCGCCAACTGGATAAGAGCCGGTTTCAAGAGATTCGAACATTGGCTAAGAAAATGTTGAGCTTGTTTGGCTCAACATATTTGTGTGAGAAGACATTCTCTGTTATGAACTTTAACAAGAACCGTGTGAGGACAAGACTAAGTGACTCTCACCTGCGTGACATTTTGCGCATCAAAACCACGGCCTTTGAACCAGACCTAGTCTATGTGCTGCAGTCCAGATCTCAGTTTCACCCTTCACATTAGTGCAGGCAAGTTTTTTTTTCAATTGAGAGGAATGCATTGTAAAATCTCAGTTAATGTCAGTTGGTCTAAATCAGTTCTAAATATATTTGAACACACGTATACTTGGTGTTATGTTCCTGTTCACATTTTTTGAACTTAAAAGTTGACAGACAACCTTCATACTTTGTGTAATGTACTTTCTAATGTTTCTGACATATTTCAGCTTCCTGTTTTTTTGAGATTAAAGTCAGAGTGATTTAACACCTGTTTAGATTTGTCATCCAAGTCACAAAATGAAAAGTATGCCGTTTTCAATAAACTTTTGCATAAAATAGTTCATTTGCATTTAATTTTAATGGTTCATCAGAATGTCGGGCAAAATGGTCGGCCCTCGCACATGTTCACTTCATCAAATCTGGCACTCTTCCAAAAAAGTTTGGACACCCCTGGTCTAGACAGATGAGTCAGATCTGCAGCTTGTAATTTGAAAGGCCTTAAAACTTTGGAATTTTGGTAAGAGAGCATGATCACCTCTCAAAGGCGGTCCAATTAACCTTGCACTGCCTATTTCGAATTTGGAATTTGCATTTGCATTTGGAAAGAGAGCTCTCAAGTTGGTCCGAGTACCCCTGTATGAGTATGCACGGGGCGAAACCACTGTCTTTTTGATTTTGAATTTGATAGCCTAGTCAGAAGAGACAGGACTGGGCATTTTGGGATACGTTGCTAGCATGATTGTGTGAATGAAGTGTGACTGAGAGGTCTTGCAACATAGACCAAGCGAAGGCGGACTCCTAAGTAGCGCATTTCCTGGCCAGGCGACCGCGTCCAGGTCGCAAACAGGAGGAAGCGACCATCGTCTTGTCTTGTTTTGTGTTTCCCTGAATGTTTCTAGGACCGTGAGGACCCCTGACCCACGGTCCGCCCTCCTTTTCCCTTCTGTTTGTTGTTGCGCGCACACATCGATATGGGAGGGGCGGGGTCTACCAGGCACACTCCGTTAGAATGTATAGTTAACAATTTTAATAAAGGGTATACAGGAGATTATGGAGTAAAAATGACTGCGTCACGATTACAATTGTTGTGTACTAGAGAGTGGCCTGTATTAGATCCCCAGTGGCCCCGAGAGGGAACCTTTACCATAGGAATCATTCAGTCAGTCCATTGGAAGGTGCGAGCAGCGCACTCCGACCAGTATCCCTATATAGATTCCTGGTTAAGTATTTGTGAAAGCCCGCCCCCTTGGGCTCAGCGCTGTTATGAAGAACAGTGTAGAATAATGGTAGCGATGACAGAGCAAACACAGAAGGCAGGGAAAGAAAAGAAACCAGAAAAGAAACCAATCTATGTTGATCCCGATTCCCCGGAAGTTATAATTAGACAGCCCCAAGCTCAGCTCCCCATAAGAGTACCACCACGTCCCGTGGCAGCCCCCCGGGACCGGGAAAGTCCACCCCCTGACCAGCCAGACGACCAGCTAGATGAGCCGTCTCAGGACGAGGCCGACCAGTCCGGGACGGAGACTGAGGAGAAGCCGGACTCAGAGCAGGACTACGAAGACGCATCTTCCCAGACTGAGACAGGAAGTGAAAAATCAATTGCCGGTGTTAGTTCATCTGCTGCAAGCGAGACTTCCCAGACTAAGCGAGTCTCGAAGCAGAAAGCCCTTACTAAAATACAGAAAGTTACTACCAAAAAACAGAAAGCCCGTCCGAAATTATTAGCTCCCCTGCGACAAGTCCCGGGAGTGCCCATAAGAGATGATGATAACCAGATAGTACCGGGCCCTCTAAGCTTAGTTTATGTGCCTTTCTCCACTACTGATTTGTTGAACTGGAAGTTACATTATGCCTCCTATACTGACAAGCCCCAAGAGCTGACAGAACTAATGCATACAATTATGCAGACCCATCAACCCACTTGGTCAGATTGCCGTCAGCTCCTGTCTTCTTTATTTACTACTGAGGAGCGGACAAGAATTATGCGAGCAGCTGTTAATTGGCTAGCAGATAATCCCCAAGTAGAGGGACAACCAGGAATAGATACTCGTGAAGCAGCAAAGAAAGAATTCCCAAACGAAGATCCTCAGTGGGATCCAAATACCGAAGTAGGATCCAGAGCTCTAGCACGCTTTCGCCAAGGCTTTTTACAAGGTCTGCGAAAGGGGGGTCAGAAAGCCATGAACCTCACAAAGACAGCCGAAGTTCTCCAGGGCGTAGATGAAAGCCCAGCAGTATTCTATGAGAGATTATCTGAAGCATACAGAATGTACACTCCCTACGACCCAGCCGCATCAGGAAGTTTATGCATGGTGAATGCAGCTTTTGTTAGTCAGTCTCAACCAGACATTAGATGCAAACTACAAAAATTAGAAGGGTTTGCGGGCATGAATGCAACTCAGTTACTGGATGTCGCCCATAAAGTGTTTGTGAATCGTGATAATGAAAGACAGAGAGAAAGTGAACGTAAAATGAAGAAGAAAGCCGATTTTTTGGCTGCAGCATTAGTTGAACAGAAAAGGGGAGGTTTCCCTAGTTGAAGGAGCAGAGGAAGAGGGAGGGGCCGAGGAGAAAGCCGGCCCCTGCTAGGCGTAAATCAATGCGCTTATTGCAGGGAAGAAGGACATTGGAGAAATACATGCCCGCGACTCGAAAACGCCTCTCAGGATGATGGGGAGAACGCCCCTTGGAGAGAAAGAGAGAGAGGCCGACCCCAGAACCGCAGAGGAACCAATCGAGAACAATCTCAACGAGAACGGGTGGAGGCCATACAGGGAGTGGCAGCTGCAACAACCTATGATTTAGATCAGGGGTCTCAAACTCAAATTGCTTTGAGGGCCAAATGAGGACTTGTAGAGTAACCCGGGGGCCGCACAAGACGCAGGCCTCATTTGCATAAGGGCATCATTTGCATAAGGGCATCATTTGCATAAATATTTGCATAATGTTACCATACACTAACTTTTAGTAAACATGCCTCTTAATGAGTGTATGGATAAAGAAAGACACATACCACTCACCACTACTCTCCTCCTATATCACACTGTCCTACTCTGGGCACCTTTTCATGTTCTTAGATTTGAAAGGCCTAGCTGGCTCCTCCAGCTGCATGCTGCTCGCATCCACAACTGTCCTGTTTGTGTGAGGCTACTACTGCATTGGAATCCCAGTGCTCCAATCTCCCCCTACCTCTATGACCTCTCCAACCCCTCACAGCCACTTTTCCCCTCATAGTACTGGTGTCCACTTGCTCAATCAGGCAAACTGGCTTTGGATAACCCTCTCACCCCTGCATCAGCCCGTTATACGCTATCTGAATGTCTCCCCTAAGCCCATTTTGGAATCGTGTTCACTGCTTCCCCTTGCTCTGTGCCTCCCCTAAGCCTCTCACCTGAGTCACACACTGGCCTACCTAAATGTCCCTCCTGCCAATGCAGAGAGAAGAAAAAGAACTAGAGAAAACAATCAAATGAAACTTCCTCAAAGTTAACAGAAGCAAAAATGGCATGCATTAGGACCCAAAGACCCAAACCACGAAGCAGCACAGACACAAACAGATCACTGCAACTCGCCACTCTGTGAAGCACCAACACAGGCCATTCCCACTGGCCCAGCAGAAGAGAGGCTATCATGGCAGTGTCCTGTGCAGCCCCCCCATGCCAGGCCCAACATTACAGGTAAATGCGCTGACCCTACAAAAGAGAGTCTCAGTTGGCAGCGCTCCGTGTGCCCTATCTGCACCTGGTTCAGTATTACAAGTATCCCCCACCACCTTCTTTAGCCTGAAGGCCTTTCACCCCACAGAATCAAGCAGTCAGTATTTTTCAAAATCCAATAGAAAACCAGCAACACAGAGCACTACAGATAAGAAGCAGATTTTTTAAAAAGTGCAGATTGAGCAAAGAGCAGAAAGAAGAACAGAGAAGCAGATTTCACCGCCGCTCATTCCCGCTATCCAGCCTGCCTAAATTAAGGCTCCCGACCTTGCCTACCTCTTTGCACAGGCAGGATTGAAGGGGAGGAGATGATCAACTGTCCCGCGGCCCCTTCCCGTCTGCCCGGCAGAGCCCTCAGCTGTCAGCTCCATCAGCGGCAGCTTTCAGAGCCGCGAAGAGAAGAGTGATTTCTCTCTCGCGGCTCTGTTAGCCTGCCGGGGCTGATGGGAATTCCCATCAGCCCCGGCAGGCTTAACAGAGCCGCGAGAGGGAAATACTACTCTCTTCGCGGCCCTGAAAGCTGCTGCTGATGGAGCTGAGAAGATGCTTTGCCGGGCAGATGGGAAGGGGCCGCAGGACAGTTGATTCTGCCGCTGCCATGCAGCGGCAGCAGCAGCAGAAGCCGGGGTTTTTTTTTTCCTCTGCATCGCGGGCCGCACAAAGGTCTCTCGCGGGCCGCATGCGGCCCGCGGGCCGCGTGTTTGAGACCCCTGATTTAGATGACGCAGATTAGGACAGACCGGGCTCCGAATTTGTACTAGGTTCCCAGGAGCCTATGGTCTGTCTGAAGATAGGGAACCAGTTCATGGACTTTATGGTTGATACTGGAGCAGAACATTCTGTAGTAGATAAACAAATAGCTCCTTTGTCCACAAGAGCAGTCACCATTATGGGAGCGACTGGTGCTAAAGCCACAAAGTCTTTTCTTCAAAACCGCATATGTAATTTAGGAGGACAACAAATATCGCACCAATTCCTTTACATGCCCGAGTGCCCAGTGCCATTACTGGGACGAGATATGCTAGCTAAACTGCAGGCCCAAATATCCTTCACTGAGAAAGGAGAAATGCAAATGACAGTAAATTCAAAACCTGCTGGACTAATGGTGCTTACTGTTCCCCGAGAAGAAGAATGGAGATATTATAGTACTGAGTCAGTCCATGACACCTATTTTGAACCTACTCTGAAAAGTATTGACGCCCCTCCTGGAGTATGGGCAGAGGGCAATCCACCAGGCCTGGCCAAAAACATAGCTCCAGTAATTGTGAATCTCAAGCCTAGTGCAGAACCAGTACATGTTAAGCAATACCCGCTTCCAAGAGCAGCAATTGAAGGCATCCATCGCCACTTGTTGAGACTACTGGAGTATGGCCTACTTAAGGTATGTCAGTCACCATGGAACACTCCTCTCTTGCCAGTAAAGAAGCCTGGGACAGGTGACTACCGCCCAGTGCAAGACTTAAGGAGAGTAAATGAAGCAGTTGAGACCATACATCCAGTTGTGCCAAATCCCTACACACTCCTAGGACTGATTCCTGCTGAAGCTACCCACTTTACTGTTCTGGATTTGAAAGATGCATTCTTTTGCATAAGATTAGCCCCCATTAGCCAATTGTTGTTTGCCTTTGAATGGCAGGACCCTGTCTCAGGAGGGCGGGGCCAACTCACTTGGACACGATTGCCCCAAGGATTCAAGAATTCACCCACCATTTTCAGTGCAGCCCTAAATCAAGATCTTTCAAGCTACCCAGTGGCCCCTGACAGAAGAGTACTCCTCCAATATGTGGACGACCTGCTGGTAGCTGCCATATCGGAAAGTGAATGTATACAAGCCACTAATGATCTCTTGCAACTATTGGATGAAGCTGGATACAAAGTTTCCAGAGCCAAAGCACAGCTATGTCAAAAAGAAGTGAAATACTTGGGCTTTCGCCTGACTAAAGGAAGCCGACAATTGGGAAAAGAAAGAAAAGAAGCCGTGTGCAGTATCCCAACCCCAACTACCAGGAAGCAAGTCAGAGCCTTTCTGGGAGCAGCAGGGTACTGCCGAATATGGATACCTAACTTTGCTCAGATTGCTAAACCACTATACGAAGCCACCAAAGGAGAGGAAAAGTCGCCACTAGAGTGGGGACCTGAGCAGGATGCAGCTTTCAAGACCCTGAAGGAAGAATTGATGTCGTCACCAGCACTTGGATTACCAGATGTTCACAAGCCTTTTCATCTATTTGTGCATGAGGTGCAAGGAAATGCTCTAGGCATGTTGACTCAGAAATTGGGATATTGGGAGCGACCTGTAGCATACCTATCGAAACAATTGGACACTGTGGCCAAAGGATGGCCATGTTTGAGAGCAGTTGCAGCTACAGCGCTATTAGTAAGTGAAGCAGACAAACTCACCTTAGGACAGAATCTACGCGTCACAGTACCACATGCAGTACTTGCCCTCATGGAACAGAAAGCAAATCATTGGCTCACCAATTCTCGAATGCTAAAATACCAAAGCATGTTATGTGAAAACCCACAAATACAACTAGAAGTGAGCCATGCCCTGAACCCAGCCACATTGATACCAGTCAGCGAAGACCCTCCAGAGCATGACTGTATAGAAGTCATGGATACTGTATTCTCAAGTCGACCTGATCTGACATATGTGCCCCTAGAGAATCCTGATCAGACCTATTTTGTGGATGGAAGCAGTCTCATCATCAATGGACGATGCTGTGCCGGGTATGCAGTAGTCACCCGGGAGGAAGTCATTGAATCATCAGCTCTTGCGTCAGGCACATCAGCCCAGAAAGCAGAATTGATAGCACTCACCGGAGCCCTAGTATTGGGTGCAGGACTCTTGTTGAATGTATACACCGACTCGAAATATGCCTTCACTACTTTGCATGCACATGGAGCTCTCTACAAAGAACGAGGGCTCATTACTTCGGGAGGCAAATCAGTCAAATATGGCCCGGAAATATTGATGTTACTAGACGCGGTATGGGCCCCTACACGTGTGCCTGTCGTGCACTGTCGAGGACACCAAGCAGGCAAAGGAGAAGTTGCCCAAGGAAACAGATTTGCTGATGCTTCAGCACGTAAAGCAGCCATGACAGGCCAAATTTCATCACAAGTTGTACCAATACAAGCAGTATTGTTCCCAGTACCCCTTAATTTATGGACACCACGATATACCTCCAAAGAATTGGATTATTACTGTAATAAAGAAGAAGGAGTACTGAAAGATGGGTGGATTGAGCTGCCACCACCGGAGGGCAGTCAACCCCCAGGACGAATTGTGATCCCTGAATCATTGGGACCAGCCTTTGTTAAGGCTTTTCATCGAGCCACACATTATGGGAAGAGTGCTATGGAGAATGCACTTAGGCCACACTTTTGCATTGCTTTGTTGGGAGCCCTGTCAGCTTCAGTAGCCCGCCAGTGTCTAATTTGTGCCAAGAACAATGCTAAACAAGGTCCCACACCACCACCCCGAGTTCAGTCAGGAGGTGTTACCCCCATGCACCACCTGCAAGTAGACTTTACTGAAATGCCAAAGGCCAATGGGTATCGTTACTTGTTAGTCTTAGTTTGTAACTCCTCTGGGTGGGTGGAGACCTTCCCCACCAGGACTGAAAAAGCCCGAGAAGTCACTAAAGTCTTGTTAAGAGAAATTATCCCCAGATTTGGAATTCCAGCAGTCATAGGGTCAGATAATGGGCCCTCATTTGTATCACAGATTACTCAGCAATTAGCAAGTGCCCTACAGATACAATGGAAGTTACACACTGCTTACAGACCTCAAAGTTCAGGGAAAGTTGAGCGAATGAATCGTACTTTGAAAGCCCAGATGTCTAAGCTTTGTCAGGAGACCCACTTGAAGTGTCCCCAAGTTCTCCCAATAGCTTTACTCAGAATACGCTCAGCCCCTGTGAAATCATCAGGATTTTCTCCTTTTGAAGTTATGTATGGTAAACCCCCACCAATTGTACAGGGAATTAAGGGTAGTTTAACACAGATTGGTTCAGAAATAACCAGACAAGAACTCCTAGCTCTTAGTTCTGTTCTGCAGACTCTCCATGTGTGGATACAGGACCAGTTACCTATCAACTTGATGGAACCCCTGCATCCCTACAAGCCTGGTACCTCGGTGTGGATCAAAGATTGGAAGAAGACACCACTGGAACCCCACTGGAAGGGACCCTACACCGTCATCCTATCTACACCAACAGCCGTGAAGGTAGCAGAAATCGAATCCTGGATCCATCACAGCAGAGTCAAGCCAGCAGCTATTCCAGACCCGGAGCACTGGACAGCAGTACAACATCCTGATGTTCCTTTGCGACTCACCCTGAGGTGGCAAACAGCGACCTAGAACTTCTTTGGGTCACCCCCAACAACCACAGTGCCTTGCAGTAGACAAGTCTTTCGAAGAGGATTGCTGTTTCCAATACAGCAAGATTTGTTCTTACAGACTCCACGTGTACAATTTTGGTACACTGACTGATTGACTTTGTATTGACTAACTCATTTAGAGCCAACTGTGGTTGGTAAGTTGTCATACGACGGACATTTGAGGACCTTCAATCAACATCGACACCCGTTGAATTGCTTCATTAGCAAACGGGTTGGCATTGTGCCAAGAAGAGGAGGACGTCGAGGTCAAGATTTTCCAGCGAGGATCCAGAAGAACTCCAATCAACATGCATCCTTGTCTCTACTTTGTCCTGGTTGCTTGCCTGGGGAGCCTTAAACTGATTTGTGCCTTACCCCCATGTACTGCTTGCATTACTTCCACTCGGACTGGAATGAAAGTGACTCAGATTTTGCTTTACCATTCTTACTATACCTGTACTGGTACAGTAAGCCGGTGTATTTATAACACCACTAAACTGAACGTTTGTACTAAAGGTAATACTAAAGTCTGTTTTAACCCACATCAGAATCCATCCTATTATACCTTAGAGATACGATGGAATGATGCAGATGGAGATTTACTTAACGCCACACTCCCACTCACTGATCCTACAAAACTTGCTGTTTTGTATTTTGATGCCTGTAATGCTATAAATAGAGATAGTCGTTCTAAATGTGCTAACTGGGAAAAAGCATACTCTCACGATCACAAGTATATGTGCCCAGAGGGAACCACCGGATGGGGAGAATGTACAGGTAAACGAGTATTAGCAAATGAATATAGCACAGCACCAGTTGCAGATTATTATTGCCCAAGATGGGAATGTGTGTTTTATGCTACATGGCAAAGTGGTATGGTAAAGAATACCAGAGATAACACAGGTACACTAAAAAATTTTTTTTAAAACTGCCTCTAATGTTTCGATTGATTTTTACGTTTTTTGGTGCGCTGAATCCAAATCTGGTAACCAATTTGCTCCATCACGTACAGATTTTTTGCTACATTGGGTTAGCAGTTTGAGGTGAACGTTTCAGATTGAGTGCAATCGAGATAAAAGTTTCTTGGATGAATTAGAAACATAGAAACATAGAAACATGATGACAGAAAAAGACCACAAGGCCCATCTAGTCTGTCCTTCCATAACAACAACTACAACAGTCCACTTTTTACCTTTAGAGATCCTCTGTGTTGGTCCCATGCTTTTTTGAATTCAGTTACTGTCCTCATCTCTACCACCTCCACTGGGAGACTATTCCACGGATCCACTACTCTTTCCGTAAAGAAATATTTCCACATATCACTCCTGAATCTATCTCCCTTCACCCTCATCCCATGTCCCCTCATCGCAGAACTTGCTTTCAATTGAAAGAGGCTCTCTCCCTGAACATTTATGCCGTGGAGGTATTTAAACATCTCAATCATATCACCTCTATCCCGCCTTTCCTCTAAGGTGTACATATTAAGATCCTTTAGTCTGTCCTCATATGCTTTATAATGAAGCCCATTAATCATTTTAGTAGCAACCCTCTGCACTGACTCCATCCTGTTCACATCCTTTTGAAGGTGCGGTCTCCAGAATTGCACACCATACTCCAAATGTGGTCGCACCAAAGACTTATACAGAGGCATTATCACCTCCTTTTTTCTGCTAGCCATTCCTCTCCGTATGCACCCAAGCATCCTTCTAGCTTTTGCCGTCGCCTTTTCTACCTGTTTAGCTACTTTAAGATCATCAGACACAACCACGCCTAGGTCCCGCTCTTCTTTAGTGGACAAAAGTACTTCACCTCCTATACTGTATTGCTCCCTTGGATTGCTGCAGCCCAAATGCATGACCTTACATTTTTTAACATTAAATCCCAGCTGCCAAATTCTAGACCATTCTTCAAGCTTAGCTAGATCCCTCCTCATGTTATCTACACCTTCCTTTGCAGATTTTGGTATCATCCGCAAAGAGGCAAACCTTACCCGACAGCCCTTACCCGACAGCCCTATCACTAACAAAGATGTTAAAAAGAATCGGACCAAGGACAGATCCCTGGGGCACACCACTGGTAACATCCTTCTCCTCAGAGTGAGCTCCATTTACTTGTACTCTTTGTCGCCTCCCACCCAACCAATTTCTAACCCAAGCAGTAACTTTCGGGTCCATCCCTAGGGTGCTCAGTTTGTTTATAAGTCGCCTGTGAGGAACAGTGTCAAAGGCTTTACTGAAATCTAAATACACCACATCTAGAGCTCTCCATCGGTCCAACTCCCTGGTCACCCAGTCAAAGAAATCAATCAGATTTGTCTGACAAGACCTGCCTCTGGTGAATCCATGCTGCCTCGGATCCTGTAATCCGCCGGACTCTAGAAACCTCACTATTTTCTCTTTCAGCAGCGTTTCCAATAATTTACTCACCACTGAAGTTAAACTAACCGGCCTGTAGTTTTCAACCATATCCTTACTTCCGCTTTTGTGTAAAGGCACCACATGAGCCTCTCTCCAGTCCTTTGGCACCACTCCTGACTCCAACGAGGCATTGAAAAGGTCAGTCAGTGGAGCTGCTAGAATGTCCCCAAGTTCCCTCAGTATTCTAGGGTGTATCCCATCCGGTCCCATCGCTTTGTCTACTTTAAGTTGAGCTAGTTTCTCACGAACACAGTCTTCTGAAAATTGTTCATGATGTCCCTCGCTTCTGTTCTTATTTGTGGGTGTTTTCTGAGGTCCTGCTCCTGGTTCTTCATCTGTGAACACAGAACAAAAATATTTGTTAAGCAATTCCGCTTTATCCTTATCAGCTTCTACATATTCCCCCTTTGCACCCATGAGTCTGACAATACCACTTTTGCCCTTCCTCTTCTCACTAATATATCTGAAAAATGTCTTATCCCCCCATTTTATTGCATTTGCTATTTCCTCCTCCTTTTGAATCTTTGCCTTCTTGACTACTTTGCTAGCTTCTCTAAGTTTTTCCAAATACAGATGCCTGTCTTCCTCTCTCTGTGATCTCTTGTATTTCATGAAGGCCTCCCTCTTTTTCTTCACTTTTTCAGCTACTTCCTTCGAAAACCATAGCGGTCTCCTGTTCCTTTTGCCTTTATTTACCATTTTAACAAAAAGGTTGGTTGCCTTTAAAATACCCCCTTTCAGTTTTGCCCACTGTTTTTCTACATCCCCCAGCGGTTCCCATCCCACTAACGACTCCCTGAGGTATTGGCCCATCTTTGCAAAGTTAGTCTTCCTAAAGTCTAAGATCTTCACCTTGGAATGGATTCTAACAGCCCTAGTCCTAATACTGAATTCTTTATACTAATTGTTTAGTAGTTATTCAAATAAGAATAAAGAAAATTGTAACAAGGCAGCAGATAAGAATAGAGTAATGTCAACAAAACACACTGTGATGGTAGCAAAATTGTCTGCACTTAAAACAGCCACATACATGTGCACAAACATTGAGCATATAAGAGCGAGGTTAGACACAAAGCAAAGCAAAGAAATGTGCAAAAAATGTTGTACAGGTATGTATGTAAGAATAGAAAACGCAAACCGCACCATTGCAATACATGAAGACAAACACCCGATGGTGTGAAAATAAAATTCTAATAAATGTGGTAATAACTAGCAAATTTTTATTTCAAAGTTTAGTAAAAACACGATATTTGTCAACACAGTTTAGATTTTAAAGTCATTCTTGGGTCAATCAATCTCCTGGTGGGCCCGTTTCTTCTTCCCCCAAATGCTTCTCTTGGTGCGCTGCTTGGCGTATTTTTCATCTGGGGTTTCCCGCAGCAGCAACCAGCAGAAATCAGCCATCATAGTGGTGTTCCATCTTCCTTGGTACCTTCTCTCTGTGTCCTTGATGTCCTGGTGAAACCTTTCACCTTGTTCTTCACTGTACGCCCCCAAGTTTTCGGGAAAGTAGTTCACATGGGAGAGCAAGAAATGGACTTTCAGGCTCATGTTACAGCCTTGTTCTTTGAAGGCATTGAGCATCCTGGCAACAATATCCTTATAGTTCTCATCCCACCTGTTCCCCAAGAATTTGAGAACAACATCCTTGAAGGAATCCCAGGCTTCTTTTTCCTTCTCAGACATCGTTTCAGTGAATGCTCCATCTGAAATGAGTTTCCTTATATCAGGGCCAACAAACACTCCTTCCTTTAGCTTTGCTTCAGAAAGTCGGGGGAACTTTGAGCAAAGGTACCGAAAGCACTCACCATCTTTTGGAAGGGACTTGATGAATTGCTTAATGAGACCCAACTTAATGTGGAGAGGTGGTAATAGAATTTTATCACGAGGTACCAAGCTCTCATGAAGAACATTTTTCTCACCGGGTCTCAAATACTCCCGAATTGGCCAGTCGTTTTTCCCCCAGTGTAGGTCACGGGCCCGGCTATCCCACAAGCAAAGGAAGCAGGGATATTTGGTGAAACCAGATTGCTGCCCTAATAGCATGGATAGAATTTTAAAGTCTCCACAAATCATCCACTTATGCTCATCATAACGAATCTTCTGAAGAATCAGGGCCAAATTCTCGTATTTTTCTTGGAGAATAACAGAGTGAGCAATAGGAACTGAAGCAAATGTGTTGCCATTATGAAGAAGAACACCTTTTATGCTGTCTTTTGACGAATCAATGAACAGCCGCCATTCAGCAGGATCATACTTGAGTTTAAACTTTTCCATCACTCCGTATATATCGTTGCAAAATACCAAACCTTCCTCTTTGCTGAAATACTTCAAAAATTGTGTCTCGCAGTTGCGGTACCAATAAAAAGTTGTTCCTGGTGACAATAGATTTTTCTTTTTTTTTTTTAATTTTTTATTTATGCAATTTTCAATACATAACAAGAAAGGTACAACACCACTTCTTGAAGAAATAGAAAGGCAAACAGGAAATCATCCCATTTAACCGGGATACAAAAATAAATCAGCATTAACATAAAACAAATATTGCCTATTCTCTCTAGCCCCCAAAAAGGGGATTCCATAAGTAAATTTACCTAATACAAGAAGAAATTGACATGCAGTCTTAACAAGAAGCTAAGAATCTATGAGCCAGAGGGCCTCTCCTGACTTTTAGCATTGATGAAAGCCAACAACTGGGAGGGCTCAAAAAACACATAAGAAAAAGCTTGGAATTTCACCAAGCATTTGCATGGATGTTTGAGAAAAAACAGCCCCCCCAGTTGCAATACCCCTGACCTGAGCAATAGAAACTCTCTACGTCGCTTCTGCGTTTCTCTTGATAAATCAGGATATATACGAACTGAGAATCCACGGAACTGAAGATTCCGTTTTTGAAAAAACAATTTAAGCAACCATTCCTTATCAGACAATAAGGCAAAAGTGATAAGCAGTGTAGATGAAACCTGTGACTCTAAGCCAGAATTTTCTAAAATATCTGTGACATTTAATACATCCCCCTGATTTTGGCTCTCCCCCAATACTCTTGGAGCCGAAGCTCGTTTAGCAGTAGGCAAATAGTAAACTTTAACCAAAGGGGGTACCAACTCGGGGGAAACCCCCAAAGTCTCCACAAGATATTTTACGAACATGTCTCTAGGAGAAATAGAGGACACTTTAGGAAAATTAATAATTCTCAGGTTATTCGCCCGAGACAAATTATCCAAATGCTCAGTTTTTAATTGCAAAGATAGAATATTCTTCCTGTGTCCATCTGAAAGATCCTCCAAGCTTTCAACTTTACTGGAGACAGTTATATGCTCCGTTTGGAGCGTAGAAACTTTTCCTTCTAATTCAGTCAAACAAACTGCGGATGTAGCTACCTTATTAGCTAAAGAAGAAACTTGTGGAAGAAGTGCCTCACCAAGGGAAATTATCGCGTTCCATATGGATTCCAATGTGAAGTTTTGTGGCTTCTGCAACACAAAGACCTCCCCTGAGCCAGGAAGGGGGTCTAACGGCTCCATCGATGCCGCAGGACGATCACCCCTCACGGAGAGAGACTGCTGCTCCGGCAGCACCTTTCCGAGCGCTTCTGTAGATCTTCGGGAGCCCAGATCACCTGAGGGCTCCGTCCCAGATGCAGACACAGCCCAACCTGACCATCGCGAGCACTTCACCGACCCCCCCGCCGAGGGAGAAGAGGAGAGCTCCAGGAAGCCAGACGGCAAGGGCTGACTGCGAGTTAACAGAGGTGCAGGGCTCAATACGGGGGAGACAGATGAAAGCGACGCAGACGCCGGGCACTCCGACTCCGCCGAACCTGCTAGCCGCACAGCTCCTCCCAGTCGCTCCGAGTCCCGAGGGGTGCGCAAAAGAAAAGGATCCAAAGGACCCACAACTGAAGGTAAATTAGGCGTAGAGGTACCAACGGGCTGGGAGGGCAACGGCCCAGTTTTCCCTTTACGCTTTCTCCCCATTAAACACACCCGACAGCACAGACTGCATCCGCGGCCAGACAATAGATTTTTCTGTTTAAGCCGAGAACCTAGCAGTTGGGCAGCATCTTTTGGGAGTCCTAAATCCCGGACTAAATCATTCAATTCAGCTTGAGAGAAAAGTTCAGGTTTCGGATCTGGTTCAGTTTCAAACTCGGAAGTACTGGACTCATCGGGAAAAGCCATCTGATGAGTCTCATCATGATCAGAACCATCCACACAAATATGATCCAAAGATTTTGGTGGTTCAGGCACAGGTACTTCGTTGCTATGAGGCATAGGCCTAATTGCTGAGGGAAGGTTGGGGTAACTTATTACGTTCTTATTTTTTAAGTTGTATCCCTTCACAATGCAAGAGCAAAAATAGCAGTCACTGCTGTGGTCTCTTTGTTCACGCCACATCATAGGTATTCCGAAACGAAATGCTTGTTTTTTACCTTTCATCCATAAGCGTAGATCTTCCTCACATGTCTTGCAAACTTGTGAGGAGCCCACGGTTTGTCTTGATCGCCTAACTTCAAACCGAAATAGGCGAAATATACTTTTTAAATAAATGCAGAAATGTTCCTCTGCTGCTTTTTCACGGTATATTCCCCACAAATAAAACCAAAACTGTCCGGAGAGTTGACGCAACCTCTGGCTCTGTGAGCCATCACAAATACACAGCACTGCAAACTACAACTGTAGTGAACCACTTCGGAATAAAGCTGGATTACGACTGAGCAAACAAAAGGTAATAATGAACTTGCAAGAAACTGAAATTTGACAGGAACGTTCATGTCGCAACCACCGTGTTTGAGCGAGCGAACGAGGCGAGGCGAACAGGAAAGAACATGCGCCAGCGTGAGTACTGGATTTAGCCCCCCGCCTCCCAATTGTCCTGTTAATGTATAAAATGAATACAAAACACTCTAAAATATCATGAGGGAGTGTTTCTAGTTAGTTAACCATTACAACCTCTATTTTGGGCCAAGAAAATAAACTGCAGTCGGCTAAAAAGAAATTATGTGAACATTCCTTATATGGGTAAGAAATCTAATTTTGCAAGAAAACGTGACATGATGGAACATTTTGGCTATTTTTCCTGGATTCAGCACCCCAAAATCTATAGGAATCAGTTGCAAAACTGGAGGCAGTTTTTTGGTAGTGTACCTGTGTAATCGAATGGCAATCCTGCAGAAGCCATATGTAAAGAATATAGAGAACTGTAAGAAGGGTGCTTGTAATCCATTAGAGTTCATCATAGTAAATCCCAGTGCTTGGAAGCAAGGGTACAAATTTGGACTTAGAATTGCAGGCTCTGGGTCAGATCCCGGAACCATTGTGTATATAAGATTGAACACCCAGGCCCATCGATCATCACGGTACCATATACATAATACTTTTTATGAAACTATGCATGTGAATAAGTTTGATATCCCTCACCCTTCTCAGAACCTATTCCTTGAATTAGCTGGAGCAGTAGTATCTAGCCTCCACATCTCAGATTGTTACTTCTGCGGAGGAACAAGGATGGGTGATCAGTGGCCCTGGGAGGCCCAAGAATTGAATTACTCCATAGCTTACAATCACACTGAGTTGCATAAGACCACAAGTGAATGGGTCTTAGCACACCCAATAGTTGGACGTCTGTGTTTTGCTAGAACTGGACCCCAGTTCACCCTGAAAGTAGGACAGCTGGTCTGTCTTAGTCAGAAGTTTTATAATGACACCACTAAGCAGACGTCCTGGTGGTCAGGAGTTAATGAATCTGAACCAGCTAATCCATTAGCAAAATTCCCTGAGCTCGCCGATTTATGGACAAATCTTGCTCAACCTCATGCCTGGCAAGCCCCACCTCGCTTATATTGGATATGTGGAACCCGAGCATATGCCGGACTCCCTATACACTGGGGAGGGGCATGTGTCTTAGGAACCATCCGGCCTTCCTTCTTCTTGTTACCCACAGAGCATGGTGAACAATTAGGATACCCAGTATACACTAAGAGACAGAGACGGAAAAGAGCAGCTCTTATGGCACCCTAATCCTATTGCACATGGTCGTAACCCGACCCCAGTGTAATTGAGTGATTTAACTCTCACACCTTATTAGTAATAGGGTGAGATTAATCAAAGGGGGGAATGTGGTAGGCGAAGGCCTATGATCCATGGTGTCTTGAATAAGCAGACAGGCCTAACCAGCTTGACCTGTAAATGAAGCCTGTGGAGAGGCCCAAAGGAATTACACAATCCCCTGAATGCTGCTACCATAGAATAGAAACTTAACTGAGCACAATTAAGTATAGCTAAGCAGAATCGAAACTTAGAAAATATAGAAAAACAAGTCTAATTGGTATTGATAAGAGAGTGAAGCTTCTATGGAATTAATTAACTCTGCTGAAAGAAAAGTTACAGTGCCCTGCTTTCCCACATGTTTTAGTTAGCTAAGTGACCTTGGAGGAGAATTGTATCAAGAGCCTAAGAAATGACCATTGTAATGAGGACTGTAAGGGGAGGGGGGGTGGGGGGGAGGGTAAGCAGGTGCTGAGCCCAGACCAAGGTCCTCATTGGAGCTACGTATTGGTACCGGGACCAATAGTTGGGGTGAGAGGGGTTACCGGGACCAATGAAAAGTTTGCCTATGTCCAGAATGGGAAAGAACAGTATAAAAGTTGATGTTTTACTAACAGCCATTGCTCAGCCATTTTGAATGTGATTCTGCTTGAGTCTTGTGCACAAATAAATGATTTGGACCTTCTGAACAGACTCCTGGTATCATTGGATTGTCTGCGCTCTGCTGCTACAATTTAGCATAAAAAGAACTTCTTTGCATGCATTTGCATTATTGACAGCTCATCATTATTTAACATGGTAAAAAAATCCTGTGTTAGGCTATATAATTTGCAAATTATTGTCATAATGCAGCTTAATAATTATGAGCCCATGTTGTGTACCTGAGGCAATGGAGAGTGAAGTGATTTGCTCAAAGTCAGTTACAAACAAACAGTCTTGCCTTCTTTGTTTTTCAACCCATGGTTCTAACCACTAATACAGCATGTAGCATAGAAACATGATGGCAAAAAAAGACCACATGGACTATATAGTCTGCCCTTCCATATCAACCACTAGAGCAGTCCCCTTTTTTCCTTTAGAGATCCTCTGTGTTTGTCCCATGCCTTTTTGAATTCAGATACTGTCCTCATCTCTACCATCTACACTGGGAGACTATTCCACAGATCTACCACTCTCTTTGTAAAAAAAATATTTCCGATTATTACGCCTGAGTCTATCCCCTTCCACCCTCATCCTATGGCCCCTCGTAGCAGAGCTTGCTTTCAATTGAAAGAGGCTCTCCTCCTGTGCATTTATACCACGGAGGTATTTAAACATCTCACCTCTCTCCTGCCTTTCCTCTAAAGTATGTATATTAAGATCCTTAAGTCTGTCCTCATATGCTTTATAATGAAGACTACTAATCATTTTAGTAGCCACCCTCTGTACCAACTCCAATCTGTTTATATCCTTTTTAAGGTGTGGTGTCCAGAATTGCACGCAATACTCTAAATGAGGTCGCACCAAAGACTTGTACAGAGGTACTATCACCTCCTTTCTTTTGCTGGCCATTCCTCTCCCTATGCACCCAAGCACCCTTCTAGCTTTTGCGGTTGCCTTTTCTACCTGTTTAACTACTTTTAGATCGTCAGACACAATCACACCTAGGTCCTGCTTTTCTTTTGTGGATAGAAGTACTTCACCCCCTATATTATATCGCTCCCTTGGATTGTCAAAGTCCAAATGCATGACCTTGCATTTTTTAACATTATGGGGCATGTTTACTAAACAGCTGCAATGTAGCATGTGTAACGTTAGCACACGCTAACGTTACATCAGTGCTACAGGGCACACTGTTACACTCAACATTAAGTACACTATGAGCGGAGAGGGGGCGGAGAGTAGGGGTCAATGGGTGGGGAGTGGGTGGTATCAGGCCCTTCTACATTACTGCCGACACCTTAACACCAGGAACTTTACCGGCAGGGAAGAGCTGTCGGTAAGGGTGCACAGTGAGGAGAGAGAGCCTATTTAAACATATGCAATGTGCTGCACAGACAGGTGAGCCCAAGAAAGTGATAGTAGCGCACCATTTGCACCAACAGCACAGTGACCAGGTATGAAAGGGCACACTGTTGATGGTGCAAACTCATTCATATCAGAACAATTGCAGCAGAACCTGATAAATTTGGAAATTTTTTGAATGTGCTAGTCTCGGTGGGTGAGCTTGCTGTTAAGCCAGACATTTTTCTGGTAACAATTGATGTCACTGCACTATACACAAACATTTCTTAGGAAACCGCTTTGGCAGTAGTTCGGGTGACTTTGGACCATCGGGGCGATCTGTCAAAGGGCTTTCTTTTGTTTATCATGCACCTTGCAGAGCTAACACTGAAGTGGAACTATTTTGAGTTTGACAACAAAATCTACCACCAGATTTCAGGGGTGGCCATGGGGGCAACCTTTGCCCCGTCAGTAGCTAATGTTTTTATGGGTGATTATGAGGCGAGGTGGCTACCTGACTCTCCCTTTTCCTCCATTTTAGGGTATGGCGTCGCTTTATTGATGCTGTTTTTGTGATCTGGGATGGTACGGATGAGTCTTTGTTGTCTTTTCATGGTCGGCTGAATGGCCGTCACCCTAACATCATCCAATTTATGTTGAATTATCATGAACACAAGATTAACTTTTTGGATGTTCGGGTGTCTAAGCATGTGGGTGATTGGAGGACAACTGTTTTTAAAAAACCCATGGACAGAAACACCTTACTACATTTCATGAGTGCCCACCCCTAGGGGCTGATGGAGGGGCTACCTTTTTCCCAGTTTATCAGGTTCCACAACAATTGTTCTGATATGAATACGTTTGTGGCCCGATTCCGTTTTCTTAAAAGGGATTTCCTTGCAAAAGGTTATCCTGTTTTGGTTGTTGACTGGGCCTATAGAAGGGCTAGATATAACCATAGGGATTGGTTGCTATGACCTTCGGCAAAAAGTTCAGATGTTTTTGATAATGAACATATTCATTTCATTACCCAATTTTCCCCTTATAGTTATCTACAGAGGATTACCCGTAGATGTTTTGGGGTCACGCAGATAATTCCTGGATTAAGGAGCAAAACGCCTCAGTGTGTGTGGTCTAGGAATCATAATCTGTGATAAGGAAGCTTATCATAGCTCAGGAAGGAGCTATAGAAAAGGTGAAGTGACTCTGAACAAGCAACCTGTCAGTTCTGGTAGAAATAAGAAAACAGAATTTTCCCATAAAAGATTACCAGTCCCAGAATGCACCAGGTTTCCAACAGCCATTAGAGGAGCTGAAGTGGGGAAATGTGTGTTCAATCAGGAGGGCTATGAGGTAATTCCCAAGCACTCATCTCAAAGGGCAGGGCCTGATTCAGTACAGCTGCGCTGTGCTAGGGTGGAGCACTCATCTAAGCAGAATAAACATAGAAACATGATGACAGAAAAAGACCACAAGGCCCATCTAGTCTGTCCTTCCATAACAACTACAACAGTCCACTTTTTACCTTTAGAGATCCTCTGTGTTGGTCCCATGCTTTTTTGAATTCAGTTTACTGTCCTCATCTCTACCACCTCCACTGGGAGACTATTCCATGGATCCACTACTCTTTCCGTAAAGAAATATTTCCGCATATCACTCCTGAATCTATCTCCCTTCACCCTCATCCCATGTCCCCTCGTCGCAGAACTTGCTTTCAATTGAAAGAGGCTCTCTCCCTGAACATTTATGCCACGGAGGTATTTAAACATCTCAATCATATCACCTCTATCCCGCCTTTCCTCTAAGGTGTACATATTAAGATCCTTAAGTCTGTCCTCATATGCTTTATAATGAAGACCACTAATCATCTTAGTAGCAACCCTCTGCACCGACTCCATCCTGTTCACATCCTTTTGAAGGTGCGGTCTCCAGAATTGCACACCATACTCCAAATGAGGTCGCACCAAAGACTTATACAGAGGCATTATCACCTCCTTTTTTCTGCTAGCCATTCCTCTCCGTATGCACCCAAGCATCCTTCTAGCTTTTGCCGTCGCCTTTTCTACCTGTTTAGCTACTTTAAGATCATCGGACACAACTACGCCTAGGTCCCGCTCTTCTTTAGTGGACAAAAGTACTTCACCTCCTATACTGTATTGCTCCCTTGGATTGCTGCAGCCCAAATGCATGACCTTACATTTTTTAACATTAAATCCCAGTTGCCAAATTCTAGACCATTCTTCAAGCTTAGTTATCTACACCTTCCTGGGTGTCTACTTTATTGCAGATTTTGGTATCATTCGCAAAGAGGCAAACCTTACCCAACAGCCCTTCCGCTATATCACTAACAAAGATGTTAAAAAGAATCGGACCAAGGACAGATCCCTGGGGCACACCACTGGTAACATCCTTCTCCTCAGAGTGAGCTCCATTTACTTGTACTCTTTGTCGCCTCCCACCCAACCAATTTCTAACCCAAGCAGTAACTTTAGGGTCGATCCCTAGGGTGCTCAGTTTGTTTATAAGTCGCCTGTGAGGAACAGTGTCAAAGGCTTTACGGAAATCTAAATACACCACATCTAGAGCTCTCCCTCGGTCCAACTCCCTGGTCACCCAGTCAAAGAAATCAATCAGATTTGTCTGACAAGACCTGCCTCTGGTGAATCCATGCTGCCTCGGATCCTGTAATCCGCTGGACTCCAGAAACCTCACTATTTTCTCTTTCAACAGCATTTCCATTAGTTTACTCACCACTGAAGTTAAACTAACCGGCCTGTAGTTTTCAGCCACATCCTTACTTCCGCTTTTGTGTAAAGGCACCACATGAGCCTCTCTCCAGTCCTTTGGCACCACTCCCGACTCCAACGAGGCATTGAAAAGGTCAGTCAGGGGAGTTGCTAGAACGTCCCCAAGTTCCCTCAGTATTCTAGGGTGTATCCCATCCGGTCCCATCGCTTTGTCTACTTTAAGTTGAGCTAGTTTCTCACGAACACAGTCTTCTGAAAATTGTTCAAGATGTCCCTCGCTTCTGTTCTTATTTGTGGGTGTTTTCTGAGGTCCTGCTCCTGGTTCTTCATCTGTGAACACAGAACAAAAATATTTGTTAAGCAATTCCACTTTATCCTTATCAGCTTCTACATATTCCCCCCCTGTACCCTTGAGTCTGACAATACCACTTTTGCCCTTCCTCTTCTCACTAATATATCTGAAAAATGTCTTATCCCCCCATTTTATTGCATTTGCTATTTCCTCCTCCTTTTGAATCTTTGCCTTCTTGACTACTTTGCTAGCTTCTCTAAGTTTTTCCAAATACAGATGCCTGTCTTCCTCTCTCTGTGATCTCTTGTATTTCATGAAGGCCTCCCTCTTTTTCTTCACTTTTTCAGCTACTTCCTTCGAAAACCATAGCGGTCTCCTGTTCCTTTTGCCTTTATTTACCATTTTAGTCTACAGAGAATTATCCTCATCATCTTCATGATCTTGGACAGCTTCATTATCTAGAGGATCATCAGAAGCAGAAGCCAGAGCAGACGAACAGAGAGGGCAAGAAACCCTTTGGAAGAAAGAAGAGAAAAGCCTTTGGGAGGTCTAAAGGAGTCCAGAGCAGTACGTATACTGGAAGGCATTCCAACGGCCAGCATACACCATTGGACTGGGGAAAGCCAGAGGAATGGTGCTGCAGAGCTAGGAATCTCCAGACGGTACCTGTGAGGGAGACGGCTGCACGTGGAAGGGACCCTAAGACCCGTGGCAGAAGGCATGTGAAGAGAGATCCAGTGTCCAGGGATCTGGATTGGAAGGCTGGACATAAGAACTGGACTACATACTGGCCAGGCTATTTAGAGAGGAACTCTAACAGCAATGGAAGCTCAGGTATGAACACTGATCTATGCCCTAGCTATAACCTTGAAAGACAGCAGGGAAACAAGTATTCTCCTGAAAGTGCTCCATTGAGAAATTCCTCTGTGCCAATCCCTGATATTGAACCCATGATTGTTGAAGAAGGGGAAGGAGCGGTCTTAGATACAGGCTGTGAATATATCGATTGCTCTCTGTCTAAACTCCTTTGGTAATTTTCTGTTACAAAGTACAGCAACCATCACAAAGAAATACAAACTTGTTCTTTAATCTACTCAGAAAAGCTCCTGAAGTAGGATTTGAGCCACGCAGTAGAAAGCAAGCCAGCTAAGGGGTTTCAGCTGGGTAACTGCTAGCAATTGAGCCTTACCTAATTGCTTGTGAGCTCTGAGGGAATCACTTCTGAGTCTATGTGGGAAGATATAAGAAGTTATTTTATTTATTTATTTATTTAGTATACATTTGTATACCGCTACTTCCAGCGATCAGCAGCGGTTTTGATTACAGATTGGAAATTGTCAAATCGTGACAGGAAATTTTTGAAGTATAAACACATTGATTAGATAGGAAAGCACAGCACACAGAGAACTATTTTACAGTTTTTAAGTTAACCTGAAAAGAACAGTTTTTCCCTTCTTTGTGGATTTTGTTTGTTGTTTGATACACTGCTAAGAAAATATTAGCTAAAGCCTACAGAAAAGACCACTTTGTTACCAACCAGGTCTTTATTCTTTTTGCTTTGATTGCCTGACAAGTTCAGCTGTTGTTTTCCTGATTTTGTTTTTCTAAGTTAAACACTGAAAGCAAGTATCCTGTTTTATGTGCTACCAAGCATATCTGTGTTGGGAAAAATAACCCCATAAATAAATATCTTATTGGCTTTACACTCAAGCACAACTAATTATTGTGAGCAGCTGTGTCTGGTGTGAATGGACTGCATTTCCCACAATCCCTTGCAAATCATATTGATATATGCACTTGCCAAGACTGTGAACATTCTCACCCAGGCAGCCGTCTGACAAATCTCAAGGAGATATTAAGTCTGCCTATATTGAGACCATTACAGCAGTCAGTTCCTGGATTTTCAGGGCACCATGTTTGTGGAGATTGTGCGATTTGTTACCATATCTGAGGAACTGAGTTGATGTATAATGGTTGCTGCTTTTTGATACATTGCAGTACCACCGGTGGCTTGTGTGGAGTTGTTTATTTTATACGGTGCCCAAGTAGTATGGGTTATGTAGGGAAAACCATAAGTCCTTTCAGGACCCGAATGGGAGAACATAAAAGCCGCTTGAAGTGCAAATGGCGTGAAGCACCTCTTATACAACACTGCTTGGACTCTGGGCATGCTGATCTGAGGTATTTTTGTATTAACCAGTTTTTGCGTGGCTATGGTCATCAGGATAGGGATCGTCTGCTGTTGCTATGAGAACAGAAGTGGATTTTTTGCTTGGGGACTATATATATGGGTGGTCTTAACGCCCAGATTCATTGGAGTGTTTGCGTCTGAATTTTCCTTTTTTTGTGTTTTTTTTGTGTTGAGCAGGAAGTGGGGGCCCTAGCTGGCATTGATTGGTGGGGAGGCTGTTTGGGGGCTGATGTGATTTGTTTTTGGTTACAATGCGATCAATGGGTGTGTCTTTAAGGGTTTCCCCCATTGTAATGTCATTGGTTGGCTCCTTTTTAAGGGGCACATGCGCGGTGTCCTTGTTTGATGTTGCAGTTTCATTTTTTGATTCTGTGAGCTGTTTTGACTGGAGGAATATGGTATGTTTTTAGAAGTCTGGGTATATTTGGGCTGGTTGTTCCTTCACAGAGCCACCAGTTGTTTATGGTCCTGCATTTTATTACTGAGGGCATGTTGTTTTGCATGTAAGACACTATTTTTTCTTTTTTTCTTTTTTTTTCCTGTTTTCTCTCATAGCAATGTCTGTTATGATTAAACAGCATTTGGGTTTGTCAGCTTAGTCCCTGACGAAGCATGTGACGAAATGCTCAACCGGTGTCTATGGGAGGCATTGGATCTTCAGTGGATCTCCAGCAGATTGGATTTATTTCTGAGCTGGCTTTGAGTTTCAGCTGAATTATATCTGAGCTGGTTTTGAGTTCCGTGGCAATCGCTTAAGGTAAGTGCCCCCTTTTTTTTATCTATATCATTCTGGGCAACAGTGCTTTGAGAGACAGCAGGAAATCAGATACATTTATTCGATTTAGAGCTATTCAATCATGTTGTTGAATGTATTTGTGAGCGATTGATTTTTTGAATATTTGAAGAATTATTGGCAATTGACCTTTTGAATATTTGAATACTTATTGCATAAGTATTTGAATATTTTGCACATTTGCATTGCTGAATTTTTGTATAATTCTTGTTAATAAAAATTGGTTTATATATGGGTGGATTTTTTTATAGCCGTTGATATTTGATGAGGATTGGGCATGGTTCTTTTGTTCCTATGTTGCCCGTACCTCGCTCATTCTGAGGCTCTTTTCTCCTTCCCTTTTTGCAATATTTACTTGATGTATTTTTGTTAGATACATGGAGTAGCTTTTTTGGATTTATTGTATGTTTCCACTTTGAAATTGACCCTTGTGAGTTTTTGTGCAGCAGTAATATTGAGCTGCTGCCTGGTTAGCGACCCATGGGTAAAGATAGGCATGGTAAAAGCTAGCCTATCTTTACCCAAAGGAACTATCCAGGCAGCAGCTCAATAGTGCCATTGACCAGTTAGCTTCCAGGCTGTGTGGCAAACCCGGATATTCAATGCCAATGGCTGGATATGAAACCAGCATTGGATATCTGGGTATAGCATTGTATTTAGGAGCTGTAATCATGCTAGATGCCACCGCCAAATATCGGGCCCTAGGAACATAACTAGATTGTTTTGCATGAAGAATGATCTGAAATAACTTACTGGATCCTTATTTGAGATGAATACATAGCCAAGATTCAGCTGCTTGTTTCTGAGTCCAAATGATACGAAAGTGCCCACAAATTCAAATGAATACCCCTAAAACAATACAAATTTTAATAACCTAAAATATGCAGAGCCCAATTCAGAGAGGGCAATGTTTGGGCCCCATGCATGTCTCCAGATAGCATGACCCCGCACAGACACATTCAGGGTGTTCTAGAATCGGCAGGTAGCCGTGGTTGGCAAAGTACATCCAACTGGCGGCCTATTGAGCCATTGTGTGCCACAGCACATATAGGCCATGCACACACTGCCCAGCTGCTCCATGCACCTGTAACCCTGAAAACATCCCCAACCCCATGACCTGCAGCCCACTTGCACCCAGATCCAGAAATAAGGCACCCCCCAACATAACACACATTTCAACATGGCAACCAGGCAGCCCAACTTCAGTGAGGCAGAGACAAGGCTGCTGGTGACAATGGTCATCCAGCAGGAGGAGATTCTCCTCCCTACGGGGCAGAGGTGGCCAGCCCACACAGCAGCATGCAGGGGCTGGGAACACTTCAGGACCACCCTCGCCCAGTAAGTATAACACAACAGAGGCAGACAATCATGAAAGCAGAGAGAAGTGGGCAGGCTGGAATAGCACCCAGGTTGGCACAGAGATAGGCATGCACCAAAGTGGAGAGGAAAGGTAGGGGATGTAAGGATCTGGCAGAAAGCTGGCAGCTGGTCATTGCATTTGATGTACATGCACAGCTGTAGCCTGATGGTTCTGGCTCTGACCACAGTTTTTGGGGTCCTGAGTTCGCCTGCCACCTGTAGTGCTTCATTTTGAAACTCTAGATTCACACTGGTCCTTCCCTCTGACTTGCCAGGCTCTCTCTATTTCTGACACCTAAGAGCACTGTCAGCTGTAGCCTGATGGTTCTGGCCTTGACCACAGTGCTCAGGATCCTGTGTTTGCCTCCCACCTGCACATTTAAACAGCATTTGGGTTTGTCAGCTTAGTCCCTGACGAAGCACCTCTGCCATTCACACTGGCTCTCCCCTCTGACTTGCCATGCTCCCTCTATTCCTAGCACTGAGAACACTGACAGCTGTAGCCCGATGGTCCTGGACTTTTCCATAGTGCCCGGGGTCCAAGATTCACCTCCCATCTAGGGGCATGTGCAGGGCCCTCTTATTTTGCCTCTGCAGGAGGCATCTGTGTCAACTGGAGATGTGGCTGACATTCTGGGACTGCTCTCTGCTATGCATGTCTTCCATCTGTCTGTGTCCCCCTGTGCCTTCACGGGAAGCCTGCATTCATCTTCTTCACCCTTGTTTCCTGGGCTCCTGCTGTCGGGCTGCTCTGACTGTGCTCTGCTGTCCTGCACTGTACTCCCACCATGGTGGCAGATGGCAGGCCACCCCCTTGTATGTGCCCAGCCATCCCTCTATGGCCAGGGGGTTACCACACTGGGCCCCGGGGTTGGGGGGGGGCCAGCACCACCTGCCCAGCAGAATCTTTGTCATGTGTTGTACCAGGCCTCCCAGTCCCAGAGTGCCCATGATTGTATCCACCTAACATCCATCCACCACTTATGTGGCATCCATTGAAGTGTGCATGGATCGCTGACCAGCTCAGGGCATAGACACTGTGGCAGAAACCTGGATCCCTGGCACATACATTGGTGATCTCACCGTTTGCATTGCATATCACTTGTACATTGACAAAGTGGTATGCCTTGCAGCTGTGGTATGCAGCCTTACTCTGATGTGATGGCCAGAGGGAAATGTGGGTGCCATCTACAATACTGAGGACTGACAGGAAGCCTGCACAGTGTAAAACTCCTGAATGGTCTGGTGCTGGTCCTGCTGCACTGTTGGGAAGCAGATGTTCTGCATCATGGACCGCAGGTAGGCGCCCAGGAACTGGGTCAGGCCCTATGAGACCACAGGCTGGCTGAGTCCCCCCACAGCCGAGAGTACCATCTGAAGGGACCCCAATGCCAGGAAGGCCAGCACTGTCATTGCCTTCAGGTGCACTGGGATAGAGTCACCTCTCTGCATGGGGTTTTCCAGCCATGGCTCAAGTTGCAGGTAGAGGTCATGAATGGCCGCCCGGTCAAAACGGTACCATGCCACACATATGGTTTCGCTCATTTATTTTATTTATTTATTTAATTGGATTTCTATACCGCCTTATCATACAAACAAAGCGGTCTTACAAACAAAGATATTAAGAGTATTAGTGAGAAAATGTAAAGAAATAAAAGTTAAAGTTATGGTATAATGTGTTAGAGTGAGTTGCATTATCTACATAGTGAGCTATACTATAATGTGAGCTATTATACAATATGTATATGATTTACATTCCAGACAAATTAAGTTAGTTAATTGCATGACCGTAGTGTTCTATAAACAAAGATGTTTTCAGTTGCTTTCTAAAGTCATTGATGTCCTGAGCTGCTCTCAGCTCATTAGGTAGAGAGTTCCAGATGGAAGGTGCAGCAAAAGAGAAAGCCCTTTCAGAGTTGTCTTTACGTGTTTTTCTGACATCATTTGATAAGCTGATTCTGTTGTCAGATCCTCTTCTTCTAGGTCTGTTGCTAATATCTGACTGTATGAGATATGTCAGGCTTTCTGCAGAATATTGTTGTTTTATCTTGAAAATATAAATTATAGTTTTATATTTTACACGTGAAGCTATAGGTAACCAGTGAAGCTCTTTCAAGATGGGAGTTATATGTTCTCTACTTGATAGACCAAAAATTATACGTGCAGCAGTATTCTGCGCCAGTTGTAAAGGCTTAAGTGCTTGCTTAGATAAACCCAGATATATTGGATTACAGAAGTCAAGTAATGGAGTAATCAATGCTTGACAAACATTTCTGAAGTGAACAGTATCAAGAAGCGGCCTTAGTCTTTTGATGAGCTTCATTCTGTAATAAGCGCCTTTAATTGTCTTATTTATGTGTGATCTGAGATTCAACTCATTATCCAGAGTAACTCCAAGATATTTCACTTCTGATTTAATAGGAATAGTTGAGTTATCTATTTTGATGTCAGGAGGATGCGCAAAATTATGGTTACGAGAAATAAATAACGCCTCTGTTTTGCTAAAATTAATTTCCATGTTGTTTGTTTTACACCAGTTGGACATTTCTGAGAGACATTCTGTAATGCCCGAGAAATCAGGGTTCTCAATAGTGATAGTTGTGAAAATCATAATATCATCAGCATAGATTGTATACTTAATTCCACTTTTCAAAGGAATTTTGCATATTGGTTGCATATAAATATTGAAAAGGAGCGATGAAAGTGCAGATCCTTGTGGTACACCTTGTATTACTCTTATGGGCATAGAGGTTTCTTCCCCTATCTTTACTTGTAAAAATCTCTCTGTCAAATAGGAATGGAACCATTTTAAAGTGACCCCATGTAGACCAATCTCCTCTAATCTATTTAATAATCTATTGTGATTTACTGAGTCGAATGCTGCAGAGATGTCTATAAAAATCATTATAATACCTTTCTTAATGTCATCAATGGTGCGGAGTATGCAGTCAAAAAGATAAATCATTAAAGTTTCAACTCCATGGTTTGGGTGAAAACCATGTTGGTTAATATCTAGAGGTGCATGAACATCAATGTGTTCTTGAAGTTGAAGTTGTACTATCTTCTCTATGATCTTTGCTAAAAAGGGTATGCTGGAAATTGGCCGGTAGGCTGCTGGATTATTCTTGTCTAGCGTTGTTTTCTTCGGAATTGGTCTAACAGTTGCAAGCTTAAGTTGCTCTGGTAAAATACCTTGAGAGAGGGAATTTTGCACAATGTTTTGTATGATGTGAATAAAATTTGACTTTGTAGACTTGATCCACGATACAGGACATGGGTCAGTGGGAGAAGTGCATGTGTTTATAGAAGAAATAATGTGCAAGAGTTGCTCCTTTGATGGAAAGGAGAATTTTTCCCAAACCCTGGAATTTGAGACTGATTTTAAGTTAAGTCTTTCTGTAGCTTTTGTCTTAGAGTGGAATTTTTCCTTAATATAGTCCGCATACTTTTGCGGTTCAATTTGAGCTTCCCCTTCTGTTTTTTGCTCCTTTGTTAAAGATTTTACAATTTCAAACAGTTCTCTAGGTTTGTTGATGGAATTATTTATTATATTTGTATGGTATTCTTTCTTAGAGTTTTTAATATGCTCATCGTATATTTTTTGTTTATTTAAGTAAAGCAGCCTTAATTCTGTCACCTTATTTCTTCTCCACTTACGCTCAATTCTTCTGAGCTCTCTTTTCATCAAACGTATAGCTGTAGAATACCATGGCTTGTGATGTTGCTTATTAATCCTTGCTTCCCTTGGTCTCATGTCTGTCATTCTGGCTGCATTAGAAATTATGTGATACCATTCTGTTACTTGTGTCATGTCTATATACCAAAATCTCTGCCTTGGGACACAGGCATGGGGATGCCTGCAAACAATATCCTGCCCACCACGGGCACAGCTGTTCATCAGGGCCAGAGCATACAGCCCTGGATGTCCTGCATCTTGTCCTCGTCCAGCCAGTCAGTGGCACAACACATAGTAGTCATCGTGCATATATTGCAGTGTCACAGAGAGCTGCAGGTGGCACTGTAACTGTCAAGCACTGTGTTGCTCCAGCCTCAGAGCGGTTTGGGCTGGGTCATCCATGGATATCTCCATGGTACATGCAGAGTGGCGCATATTCATGGAAAGGCGCACATGTGGTGGCGTGCAGGTGGGCATGCGCATGCATGTCCATGCACCATAATGTTTACATGTGGCATGGCCTGCCCTCACCATATCCCCTAGCACAGGGGACTCTGCGGCTGCTAACTGTTCATTTATAGTCCCCTCCATTGAGCCAGCTATGGAAAATAAACCACTGGCCCTCTGCATCCCATGCACATGCCATACCCTCCACACCGTGTGGCAGTGGTACCTATCTGGGTGTCCTGACACAGGTACGTGTGTGCACGGGCATGGTGACATCAGTGCAGGGATGTACGCATTGGCACGTCCCGATGTGAATGTCCAAAGAGGCCCATCCCAGGCCCCTGTGTGTTGTCTGCATGACACAGTGTCACCACTCACCCTCCCAGAGGTAATTAGCATAGGTAGGGCAAGTGGGTAGTTGTGTTTCTTGGGTGGTAAAACTTAAAATGGAGGTGTAGAAAGGCCTCCTGGGTAATGTAGTCCACCAACCATGAAAATGAGTACACGTTGTGCACGAGTGGTTTAAGGAAATTAGGATTTATTTCCCCTCCCGGGGTTAGATGTTGAAGACCAAGAATAAGGACTATTTACAACGAAATTATACTTCCAGTGATAACAAAAATATTGCTTACTTTCAGCTGTTATACAAAACCAAAACAATAAACAGTTCCTTCCAAAATGTTTCTTTTGGCTGTTTCTTTCTCCTTAGTAAAAGCCAATATATTCAGCACAGAGACTGCACATTATCCGCCACCATATAAGAACAGTCCATCATATATTCTGACTCAGGAGGTTGATATGGGTCCCAGTGCATACAGTCAGTTTCTTCCTGGAAACCTTTTAGAACAGGTTCTTCTCTTTGCCAGGCAAACTGTTCTCTTTCACTCACAGGGTTTCCTTCCCCCAACCTGCTTGGTGAGTCTAAATGCTTGCTCTCAGGTGCAAACAGCTCTCTGTAGTTAAAGGGTAATACGTTTCCCTCTTCAGCTTTATAACATGGAATTCTTCCTTTGCTTTTAACACTACTTCCTCTCAGGATTCTCCCTTGGCTACCACACGGAAAACAAAACTCCTCTCCCCCTTCTGATATATATTTATAATCAGGGAAATTGACTTTACCTGGAGTCTGCCTTTTGTGAACCCAGCGTGGCTGTCTTTTCTGCTTTTCAGCATAAATGTCCTTGCTTCCTGAGCAATAGAAATCCTCTGTGCCTCCTATGTTTAAGCACTGCTCCCTGTGTCCTGGACCTGAATGTCCTACACAGCTCTTGTCCTTTGAAGAGTATCTCCAACTAGGATTGGGATTTCTTTTACCTTTTCCCACGCTTGCTGTATCTCTCTCCGTGTCGGAGACTGAGCTTCCATCTGAGACTCTCCCCTTGTCTCTGCTCGTATCTTTGCCCGTGTCTGTGTCTGTCTCCGTCTCTGTCACTCCTCTTCTTTTTACTAGAGGGTTTTTATCTAGCTTCCTTCCCCCGTTGTATTGAGCCACACCTCCCCCCAGGTGTTCACAGTTCCCTGATGAGGTAGGAGCTAGCTCAGGGGATGGGCGTTCCCTAGCCCTCTGTGACGAGGTTTGTTTATGGTTTCCATGCCAACCCTCCATGCTTGACTCAGCACTGACAGCTTTGGTTTCATTTTCCACAGAAACCTCTGTTTCCATCGGTTCTGAACCTTGCACTTCACGACATATCCCCCGCCTTAAAATATTACGTACTGCCGCATCTTCCGGACAGTACGTAATACCAGTGTGGGATCTGCTGTGCTGTTCCATGTACACCATACTGGCAGTGGCAACTCTGTCTTTCCAGGGCTTTAAAAGGTTCAGGTGATATACCTGCCTACGACCCTTTGCGTTCTCTATCCTGTAGGAAACGGGCCCTACTTTCTCTACGACCGTACATGGTCCCCTCCAATGGGCTTCAAATTTTGGGCCTGGATTTGCCACCTGGATAATTACCTTATCCCCTACATTTAACGTTCGGGGTTGTTTTCCCCTGTCGTAGTATTGCTTATGCTTCTGCTTACTCGCTTGCAGATTTTCCATTGCAGCCTTTGCCGTTCTCTCTAAACGCTGCCTTAGACCCTTTAAAAACCGAGGTATTTCAATTTCAGAAATGTCTGGTTCCACCCATTGCTCCTGTAATATATCTAATATCCCCCTAGGGGATCTCCCAAACATAAGCTCATAGGGTGAGGCCTTTAATGAAGATTGCACGCGTTCTCGGCATGCATAGAGAACGAATGGGAGCAAGGTATCCCATTCTGCTATCTCCCCTTTTTCCAGCCCTCTCCTCAGCATCTGTTTAATGGTCTGATTAGTACGTTCTACAAGACCATTTGTCTGTGGGTGGTAAGCCGAAGTCCGTATGTGTTTTCAGAGCTGAAGAGATCATACCCAGCGGACCCGCTAGAAGCTCTTTGGGGGCCTTTGGCCTTTGGTGTCATTCGGCAAAACTGCAGCACGAATTTTGCCTTCCCCGGGGATACCCCCTTGACTTGGGTCTGGGTTGGACTAGGAGCCTTTTTTGGATTCCCGAACAGAGGCGCAGGAATCTTGGCTGTTAAAGCCTCCGGACCAGTTCCTGTCATCTCTGTTGGGGGTAGTGTACCCTTATAGCCTAACCGGCGAAGGCCTTCACCTATCTCTTTATAAAAAGGTGGCCAATCGCGCCCTAAGACCAACTCATGGGGTAGTTTGGGAACTACCGCAAACAACAGAGTGTATGTGGTTCCTAACCCCTTTACTGTTATTTCATGCAAGGGATAAGGCGATGAAGCGCCGTGTACACATCTTACGCGTACTTGGCCTTCTGCTTGGCTCGGGGGCGACGAACAGCGCCTCACGATGGCCTCCCAGAGTGTGCGGGAAATCATACTCTGGTCTGCCCCCGAGTCAAGCAGTGCCAGCGTGTCGATGCCTCCTACTTGAACGGGTAGCAGAAACCCATCCTGGACTGGTTTATCCACCCCAGACATCAGAACAGTCCTCTTAGTGCATTCCCTTTTAAAATGCCCCACTTTCCCACACAAATAACATTTACCCTTGGGTGTAGACACATTCTCTCTGGGCACATAAACACTCTCATCATTCTTACTTCTAACATTCCCATTAGCCATTGTATATTTTTCATCATAGGGAACCTTTCCCTTTTTAACATTATATAAACCTGCAGCTTGCAATACGCTGCGCTCTGAGGGGTCAGCTATTTGGGCCTCCAAAAACCGGTCCGCCAAACTAGCTGCTTCCTCAGTGGTCTTGCAATTTTGCAAGGTGAGGTACATCCTCATTTCCTTAGGTACAGCCTGTACAAACTGTTCTAATATAACTGTATCTAATACACTTTCCATTGTCTTATTTTCTGGACTTAGCCATTTCCACGCCAGACTCTTAAGACGCTGTTGTAACGCCTTTGGCGTTTCCTGAGGCTTCAGGCGAGCCTCCCTGAAAAGCCTCCTATAATGTGAGGTTGTCAGCCCCAACCTGTCCTTTACCGCCCTTTTTATTTCAGTATAATCATCCGCAAGAGCGGCTGGCATCGCTTTGTAGGCTGACAGGGCTTCACCTGTTAGCGAAACTGCAAAGCGCGTAGCCCACTGACTATCAGGCCATTTTAACGCCTGTCCAATACGCTCAAATGCATCTATAAAGTCATCAATATTGTCTGTTGGACTCAATTGTCCTAAAGAAAATGTATGACTTGCGTGCATTGGGGGTCCTGGCATAACCAAAGGATTGTCCGTCCGTGGTCCTTGGCGTTCCTGTAGAAGTGCTGCTACAGCGTCCAGCAGCGGCTTCTGCTGCTCTCTCTGGAGCGCGGCATTCTCCTCCTGGATGCGCTTAGAAAGTTCCATTTGTAGGTCCCACTGCTTCCGCATCCACGCTATTACGTCCTGGGCCTCCATCTTTCGTCAGCACCTGCAATGAAAGACAGAAAAAAAAACCCAAGTGCGGCTCCCTTTTTCAGGTTTTTTTTTTTTTTTTTTTTTCAACCCCACAGCGCCCCTCTTTTCCTGGTATCCTCCCTCACTTATGCCCAGGTGCTATTACCTGAGGCTTCGTGTAGAGGTCTGCGTTCAGGAAAAGAAGCTGTGTCTTGTCTTTGTCTTTCCTGCAGCCTTCTGGTAGCCTACTTGCTTGTGCCGGAGTCCTGGTGCTGTAATCTTCTGTTGTCCTTCCTTCAAGGTCAAGCATCCGAAAAACTACGCCAGATATGTCACCACTCACCCTCCCAGAGGTAATTAGCATAGGTAGGGCAAGTGGGTAGTTGTGTTTCTTGGGTGGTAAAACTTAAAATGGAGGTGTAGAAAGGCCTCCTGGGTAATGTAGTCCACCAACCATGAAAATGAGTACACGTTGTGCACGAGTGGTTTAAGGAAATTAGGATTTATTTCCCCTCCCGGGGTTAGATGTTGAAGACCAAGAATAAGGACTATTTACAACGAAATTATACTTCCAGTGATAACAAAAATATTGCTTACTTTCAGCTGTTATACAAAACCAAAACAATAAACAGTTCCTTCCAAAATGTTTCTTTTGGCTGTTTCTTTCTCCTTAGTAAAAGCCAATATATTCAGCACAGAGACTGCACATTATCCGCCACCATATAAGAACAGTCCATCATATATTCTGACTCAGGAGGTTGATATGGGTCCCAGTGCATACAGTCAGTTTCTTCCTGGAAACCTTTTAGAACAGGTTCTTCTCTTTGCCAGGCAAACTGTTCTCTTTCACTCACAGGGTTTCCTTCCCCCAACCTGCTTGGTGAGTCTAAATGCTTGCTCTCAGGTGCAAACAGCTCTCTGTAGTTAAAGGGTAATACATTTCCCTCTTCAGCTTTATAACATGGAATTCTTCCTTTGCTTTTAACACTACTTCCTCTCAGGATTCTCCCTTGGCTACCACACAGAAAACAAAACTCCTCTCCCCCTTCTGATATATATTTATAATCAGGGAAATTGACTTTACCTGGAGTCTGCCTTTTGTGAACCCAGCGTGGCTGTCTTTTCTGCTTTTCAGCATAAATGTCCTTGCTTCCTGAGCAATAGAAATCCTCTGTGCCTCCTATGTTTAAGCACTGCTCCCTGTGTCCTGGACCTGAATGTCCTACACAGCTCTTGTCCTTTGAAGAGTATCTCCAACTAGGATTGGGATTTCTTTTACCTTTTCCCACGCTTGCTGTATCTCTCTCCGTGTCGGAGACTGAGCTTCCATCTGAGACTCTCCCCTTGTCTCTGCTCGTATCTTTGCCCGTGTCTGTGTCTGTCTCCGTCTCTGTCACTCCTCTTCTTTTTACTAGAGGGTTTTTATCTAGCTTCCTTCCCCCGTTGTATTGAGCCACACCTCCCCCCAGGTGTTCACAGTTCCCTGATGAGGTAGGAGCTAGCTCAGGGGATGGGCGTTCCCTAGCCCTCTGTGACGAGGTTTGTTTATGGTTTCCATGCCAACCCTCCATGCTTGACTCAGCACTGACAGCTTTGGTTTCATTTTCCACAGAAACCTCTGTTTCCATCGGTTCTGAACCTTGCACTTCACGACAACAGACAGCCCATGTCATGGCGCCCAAGGTCACTACCAGGAAGGCAAGATTCTCCGAGGGTGAGGTGACCCTCATGCTGGAGGAAATTCTCCAGCAGCTGCCACAATTGGTGGGGAATGCATCCACATGTGTGAGTGGCTATGAGAAGCAGTGGCTATGGCTTGATATGTACTGCTGCATCAATGCCATATAGCACTGGAACCGGGACATCTAGGATGTGAAGCACAGGTGGCATCAGGTACAGTGTGGCACTGCCCAGAAGCCATGGCAAAGGTCCCTGGGTGTGACAGGGGAGTGGCTGACTAACCTGGAACAGTACATCCTCGCTACAATTGACCCTGTTACCTCAGGGGGAATAGGCCCCTTGATACATCTCAGCCATCCCAGGAGCAAGGTACATGTGTGACGTGTGTGTCCCTGCCCCTCAACCCATGTATCCCACTTCTATTGTGTGCCTGCACACACCTGCACTTAGCCACAAACACTGACTGCCATGGTCGTCTAGCCTTGCCACCAGTGCCAGGCGCACTCACAGTGCATGTGGACACTCCGCTGCTGGGCTGTGTATCAGGGACATTGGCAGCATGGCTGACAGCTGGTGGTGGCAGGACTGAGTGCACAGGCCACCAGGGTGTGTTTCTGTGCATGGACTTCTGTGCCCCTCTGGCTCCATTCAGGGGGAGAAGATGTGCTGCACACCATAGCAGTGGTCCCTCTCAGCCTGTGTTGCCACATGCCACACCCACATAGCTATGACATTGCCACCGCATCAGTTGTGCTATTGCCATTTGCAGGTGTGATCCACAGTGTTGTCTGTGTCTTCACAGGTACCCTTGCAGTAGCTCACAGGCAGCGGTGCCTGCTCTGCCGACAGTGTCCATGAAGGATACCACAGGGAGGGCCAGGAGACCATGAAATATATCCCACTGACATGCACCATTGCTGATGCTGCACTGCAGCAACCTCATGATGTCTCAGGCCTGGATGATCTGGAGCTATCTGTCCCTGCTCCATCTCCTCTGCCTCAGCACACTACTGATGAAGGCAATGAGCAGGAGATGAACAGCGTCACCTGCATCAATGTGCTGAGATTCTGCTTGCACACAGCTCCGCCCAGTTGGCATGTTCTGAGCAACAGCTGAAGCACTGCAAAAAAGGCATGTCGTGGCTATGGAGCACCCTCCAGGCAATCATGGTGGAGATCATGATGGAGTTGTGGCATTTCTCTGGCCAGTCCATCCCTGCAATGCTCCCTGCATGCTTCAGTGTGCCTCCTGTGGGGTCTGAACAGGGGCATGGTGCAGCAGCTCCCACACCTGCACCATCCTCGGCAGCATGTGCACCTTGCCTCTGCAGCCAGGCACCAGTGGTGTCAAACCATGGGCCTCAGCATGTACCTGAACTAAGAGTGCTTTGCCTACCATACAGACACCCCTCTCTTTGAGCCAGTTCCAAGGGACACAGGTCCACAGATGCCGTTTCCCCCATTACGTGAGGGCATCATGGAGTCAAGCAGCACAAGCCACCATGCACACCTGTGATCGTGGTGATGGAGGAATAGGTGTATGTGCCCTCAGGGAAGGGGAGGGGCAAGGGCTGGGCATGGGGGAGGGGATGCAGGGATGTCATATAGCAGCAGGATTGGGGTGTAGAATGCTTGGTCCCAAGGGGGTGCACAGGTGGCGCAGGTACAAAGAAAAACTACTACGCTGCAACTTTATCAAAATCATACAACAGACCTAGAGAATTATTCTCTATTGTCAGAAACCTTACCAATAACGCTCAAAATTCTAGCAACGAAATCACTGACATCTCAGTACAAACACTAGCTAATCACTACCAAAATAAATCAAAAAAACCTCAAATGCCTTTTGATATAATCAATAACTCTCACCAATCTGTAGACCAATGGTCAGACTTTTACCCCATTTCAAGAACAACATTAAAAACTATCATATCCGGACTCAATACTATCACCTCTTACTTAGACCCATGCCCAGTGTCATGGATAAAAAACACTCTGCCTACCTTACTTTCCTTCATTCTCCCAATAGTCAACCTCTCATTATCCCAAGGTTACCTTCCTCAATCACTCAAACATGCACAAATACGCCCAATCCTAAAGAATGGCAAACTAGATAAAACATGCCCAGCATCATACAGACCCATTTCTAGCATTCCATTTTTGGCCAAAATAATAGAAAAAGTAGTGCAATTACAGACACAGGAATACATAGACACATCTTACCCACTTGACGAGCAACAATATGGATTTCGGCCCCGCCACGGAGTAGAAACACTACTAACAGTATTAATTGATACTCTTCTAAGAGGAATTGACAATCATAAACAAGCATTCATCCTCCTCTTTATCGACATATCAGCAGCCTTTGATAGTGTTCATCATTCAATAATGCTCAGCAATTTAAGACAGATAGGCATAAACTCCACAGTACATAATTGGTTCACTTCCTATTTAAACAACAGAACACAAAATGTACGAATAGGTAATCAAACTTCAACTACATATAACCAAGAAATAGGTTTACCACAAGGATCTGCTCTTTCAGCCCTACTCTTTAACATTTACATAAAACCGGTTTGCAATATCTTTAAAAAATTTGGAGTACATTATCACCTCTATGCAGACGATATTATGATGTACATTCCATTTACAATCCCTAACATACCATTACAACTACTCTCAGACTGCTATAATGAAATCACAATTTGGCTAAAAACTCAAAACCTTCACATAAATCATGCCAAAACTGAAGTCCTAATCGTAACTAAAAATCAATCATTTATCCCTCCAACCCATATAACACTACAAGAGCAAGAAATTAAAATAAAAAATGAAATAAGATATCTAGGAGTTATCCTAGATACACACCTTACAATGGAAACCCACATTAGAAACACTTTAAAGAAAATCTATTTCAAACTTAAAATTCTCAAACAACTACGTCCGCTTGTATTTATACAAGATTTCATTAATATAACACAAGCTATCATAACCCCTCATTTTGATTTCGCCAACCTAATACTTATTGGCACTTCAAAACAGAACATTAAAAGAATTCAATTAGCCCAAAATGCAACAGCAAGAATTATACTAAAAATAAACTCTATACAACACATAACACCTATACTTGCATCGCTTCACTGGCTACCAATACAAAGCAGGATAATATACAAAACAATAATAACCTCATTTAAAGCATTAAACGACATGGCACCGATTACACTATGTAATCTAATATGCAAAGAAACACCTAAGCCTACTAATAGAAAAGAACAGTTAAATAAACTAAAGATCCCGAAGGACTTCATAAAAGCACATAAATTGACCAACAATAGAGCCTTCTCACACATAGCCCCAATTATCTGGAATTCCCTACCAGAGGATCTACGTTCACTAACAGAGATCTTGGAATTCCGCAAAAAACTAAAAACTTATTTATTTACTAAACACTACAATTCTATAGAAAACCTGGCACTCAACATAGATAAAGGATAATCAGGTAAATGACCACTTAAAACACAAACCTCACACCTAAATGGACAACACTTAGCGCTAACGAAATGACGATCCTATCTCCTATGACCTAATACCTACGCATGTATATAGTTGTATCAGTTATGTACTGTCTTACGTATATAGATACTACACTTTGTTAGTTAACTGTTTTTGCACGGTCCCAGTTTAAAAACCCACCTTGTTTATTTTATGATATGTTAAGATGTTCTATGTAAAAATTAAGATGTTCTATGTAAAACAAACTTAGCTTTGTTAATTGTTGTTATTTGTACACCGCATCTGATCTCTGGAAGATGCGGTATAAAAATGAGTGTTAAATAAATAAAAATAAAATAAATAAAATAAAAATGTGCATGGGTGTGCGGGGTGGGTTTCAGTCATGTTCCAGGGCTGTCTCTGTGAAATTGTGTGCGGGCATGGGTGGTTGTGGGGTATCCACAGGATGGCACTGCCTCATAGGTCTGGCATTGGGTGTGTGCAGCTGAACTTTTGTTCAGCTATTTTCAGCTGAATAACATGCCCTTCCCCATAACTAACTGGAACTTTTCTTCTACTATCTGGCCTGTCTGTGTTGGCCAGGTTAACATTTAATTCAATATCTATCCTTTGTTGCAGAGTTTAAAACTTTTTTCTTGTCTCTGCTCTTATTCTACCTGAGTGACTAACCCCTCCTCCCTGCTATTTAGCCCCTTTTCCTGTCTCCCACTTATGCTTAACTGTTTGCCTCTATGTCCTTTGGGAAGAGCAGTGCCCCTCTTAAAATTCACTTTCCAGCAGAGCTTTTACCTCTTGTGAGTGAATTTGCTGGCTTTCTGTGAGTCCTATCTGTCTGTCTCTCTCTACATATGTATTTATTTATTTGTCATTGTTAGTATGCTCCTTTACCTCATTGCCCCCTTTATTTTGCACATTTGTTCAGCTTTTCTCAGCTGCATAACTTATACCCCATCCCCTCCATTCTACCCCCCACCCCGTGGCTCTCAGTCTCTTATAGCTGTCATCTGCTCATTACCTCACTTACAGGTGCTCCTAATCCATTTGGGCTGTCTCCCACCTTCTATATCTTCTGGCCTTTGTTCTCCTCTCTATTCCTCTTCTATGGCTCCTCATCACATTGTATTCCTTTTCTTCATATTCCCTAATTGTCTTCCCTCCTACCAGCACCTTCATTCCTCCTCTCCTTATCTCCCCTTTACCATCTTCACTTCCCCTCCATTCTGTTTTCTACCCTATCATCAGATCTTGAGCTTCACCACTTTCTCCCTCTCATTCAGCCATCTCCTCTCTCTCTAAGGCAACCTCACCCTCATTTCCGCCGTACTGTCTCCTCTCTGCCCCATACTCTACTACTCCTTCTCTCATCCAGAGATACCAACCCCAACCCTGGCCCCCCAAGACTTCTGTCACACTCTGAGAAGAGATCTTCATGCAACACCTCTAATCTTATTCATATCCCTCTCCTTTCCCCTTCCACTCTCCCTTTCTCATGCGCCTTGTGGAACGCACACTTCATCTCTAATAAACTTGCTTTTACTCATGATCTCTTTATTTCTAATGCTCTCTATCTTCTTGCTCTAACTGAGACCTGGCTCCTCCAAGAAGATACTGCATTTGTTACTGCTCTCTGTCATGGGAGCTATCAGTTCTCCCACATGCCTCGTCCCACTGGCTGTGGTGGTGTTGTTGGGCTTCTACTTTCTCCCTCCTGTCAATTCCAATTCCTCCTGCTGTCTCAGTCTCACTCCTTTCCCTCTTTTGAAGTCCACTCCATCTGCCTTTTAACTCCACTAACTCTCTGGGTAGCTGTTATTTATCAATCTCCTGACAAGTCTACTTCTACCTTTCTCACTGACTGACTCGTGGCTTTCCTTCTTCCTGGATTCCTCTTCCCCCACTCTTATTCTCAGGGATTTTAACATTCATGTTGCTAACCCTTCCGATCCTTACGCTTTAAAACTTCTCTCCCTTAGTTCCTCGTTTGACCTAAAGGAAAAAAGGGGACTGTTGTAGTTGTTGATATGGAAGGACAGACTAGATAGGCCATGTGGTCTTTTTCTGTCATCATTTTTCTGATTCTATGACCTTCAGCTCCCACTCACCAGCATAGCCACTGCCTTAATCTGATATTTTTGCTCTAGTTGCTTACCCTCTAAATTCTGTAGCTCAGTTCTTCCCTTATCTGACCAACACCTTTTAATCTTCATTCTTAATCACCTGCCGCCTCAATCTCATCTTGTCTCCTCCAATCTATTTAGAAATCTTTATGCTATTGATCCTTTGGTTCTCTCTTCCACTGTTTCTTCATCTCTTTCCTTCACTATGTCATCTAAGTCTGTTGACGAGGCAGTAGCTTCCTATAACACTGCACTCTACTCTGCTCTGGATGCTTTCACGCCACCCTAGCCACATCCTGTGAAGCGTACTGCACCCCAGCCCTGGTTTTCATACACTACCCGCTATCTACATTCCTGTGCCCGTTCAGCTGAGTGTGCTTGGCTCAAATCCCACTCCCTTACAGATTTTCTACACTTCAAATTCATGCTTGTCTCTTTCCAGTCAGCAATAGCTCTTGCCAAACAAGACTATTATATCCATCTGACTAACTCTCTTGCCTCTGACCCTCACTGTCTCTTTACTACATTTATTACATTGCTAGCTCTCTGACTGGGAGCTCTTAAAAGGTTTTTTTGTATATTTTTTAAAGCAAGGTTACTTTCTTTTTGGTGCTTCAGGGGAACTTTCCTTGAGTACAGTAGGTTGCTGAACTCTAGTAACCTCCTCAGGTTTGGAAACTGCTAACACCTAATCAGCTGTTAGTTCCCTCCCTACCCACCCCGACTCCCACCCACCCCTAGTGAGCAGTCTTGCTTTATAGGGCACCTCCCCCTTTAACAAATCACAGAGACTTGGACCAGCACATTTTGAATATAATTAAAGAGATTTAACTGTTTTTTCTCTGAAAGGACAGCTGGGAAACCGGCTGGTACTTGGTAGATTTATTTATTTATTTATTTAGTATACATTTGTATACCGCTACTTCCAGCGATCAGTAGCGGTTTGATTACAGATTGGAACTAGTCAAATCATGACAGAATCGTGGGTATAAACACAATGATTTGAAGGGAGAACACAGCACACAGTAATTAGGTCTTTAAGGAGAGGAGACAGAATTTACATATGTACATTTCTACATTTTTACATTTTACATAACAGTATCCATGTTCCATTTTGTTACATCTTGTAGTCCTCTGGGATTTATATCAAATTGTATTGACATTGGAATAGATGTGTCTTGAGTTCTTTTCTGAAAACCATAAGGTCTTTGATCGCTCGTAGCGCAGGTGGTAGTTGGTTCCACAGGGTCGGGGTAGGGTATGAGTATGCTCAGCGGCTAGTACTGGATTTGACAGATCTGATATCGGTTGGAACGCGGAGCATGTCTGAGTTGACGGTTCTTCTGTCTCTGTTGGGTGGTTGCGTGCTGATCAGGGTGGAGAGAAAGGATGGTGCTATGTTATGTATGAGTTTGAAAGTGGTTATCAGTGTTTTATATTTTATCCGAGCATCAATGGGGAGCCAATGCAGCTCGATCAATGCAGGCGTGATGTGCTCAGCAATGTTTTTTCGCATGATGATCCTAGCCGCCACATTTTGGGCCATTTGCAGGATGTTTAGGGTTTTCTTTGGAAGACCCTGTAAGATGGCGTTGCAGTAGTCTAAGTGTGGCATAATGAGTGCTTACACAACCGACCTGAAATCGTGAGGTTCAATGATGCTTCGTAGAGGTTGTAGTACTCTAAGTTTGTGGAAAATGGCCTTGTTTGTTTTGCGTAGGTGCTTTTCCATCTTTAGGTTGCTGTCAAACGTGACCCCCAGATATTTTATTTCATTCTTAGTGTTGTATGTATTGTTACACAGGGTGATTGTTGCAGGAGGTTCAAAGTTTGGTTTACTGGAGATGTACATTACCTCAGTTTTCTTATGCTTGATCGTCATGTTGTTTTGTTGTAACCATTGTAACATCTCGTTCAGGCATGTTTCAAGTTGAATATAGTTAAGGTTAACGGTATCCAATTGTGTGTATAGCATAATATCATCAGCATAAATGTGGTAGTTGATATTGTGCTTTTGGAAAATATCACAGAGGGGCTGCATATAAATGTTGAAAAAGTAGTGCAGAGAGAGCTGAGCCCTGAGGTATGCCTTGCGTTTGAGGGAATGCTTCTGCCTTTTCACCATTGAATTGAACCTGTGGCTTTCTGTTTGATATGTAAGAAGAGAACCACTTTAGGGGGGTTCCCAATATTCCTATTGATTCAATCTTATTTATGAGGATTCCATGATGGACTGTATCAAAGGCGGCAGAGATGTCAATGAAAATGAGTATGAACATTTTCTTTTTGTCTTCAAGGCCTTTGAGGAGGTTTTTAAGCAGTGCTATTAAAAGCGTTTCAACCCTGTGATGTTGTCTGAAACCGTATTGCTGCTCATCCAGGGTTTCATGGTCATCCAGATGATCTTGTAGTTGGAGAAGGACTGCCTTTTCAATGATCTTCACTAGGAAAGATATGCTTGAGATGGGGCGGTAGGATGCTGGGTCTTCCTTGTTGAGTGTGTTCTTAAGAATTGGTCTTATTATAGATTTTTTGAGTTGCGCGGGCATGATTCCTTGTTGTAGAGATAGGTTCACAATATGCGAGACTTGGTGCACAATATCATGTTTTGCCGCCTTAACCCAGGCAGCTGGGCAGGGATCTAGCGAGGAGGTGGTGGTATTGATGTTTGTTATTATGTTGATAATTTGCTGATCATCAATGTTGTGAAAGTTGCTCCATGCCTGCTCCTGTTCTACATTGGTTGTCCGGTATGTTGTGTTCAAACAGTGGGTGGGTGTGGTTGCAGTAAGTTTGCTTGCGTAGTGGTCTGCCAGTGTTTGGGGTTTGATTACTTTATCATTGAGGTCCACCTGGGATATTTTGGTTAGTGATTTCACTAGTTCAAATAGTTCACGAGGCTTATTGATAGCTTTGTTTAATAGGTTGGTGTGATGCGTCCTTTTGGCGGAGTTGATCTCTTCTTTGTATTTTGAGAGGTGATTGAGGTATTCAGTCTTGTGTTCAATGGATTTGATTCGTCTCCATTTTCTTTCAAGTTTTCTGAGTTCTCTCTTCATTTTGGTCAGCGTTTCTGTGTACCAGGGTTCAGACCGGGGTTTAGTTGTGTTTGGGGGGGCGTTCCATGTTGGGTGCACTGCAGCCTGAATTCCGGTGTCCCAGCTGTTTGTTAGAACATCTAGGTCCATGCTTTCCAAGTCTATGTGGGCCGTAATGGAACTTATAAGATTTTCCAAGTTGAGTTTGTTAAATTTTCTTTGTTGGTGCAACACTCTCTGAGCTTTCGCGTCTTTGGGTAAGGTGGGCAGATTTATCCGGATATCGATTCGATGGTGGTCGGACCATGGTACTGGAGTTATCTTTGTCAGAGGTTTCTCATCGATGCTCTGTTGAATCGTGGGTGTGAAGACCATGTCCAGAGTATGACCCTTGTCGTGGGTGGCGTCATGTATTAGTTGTTGATACCCTAGTTGGGTCATTGCTTCCAAGAAGGTATTCACAGCCTATGCCCATTCACCTCCATGTATATATATATAAATCTGTATATAGTTAAATCTGTTCTATATTATCTCAAATTGTTAAGACTGTATACGCTATATATAATATGATGTTCCTTGTAAATATGTTCTGTTATAATATGATGTTCCCTGTAAAACAAACTTGCTTTGTTAATTGTTGTTCACTGTAAACCGCAACTGAACTTTGGAAGATGCGGTATATAAATGTATGTATAAATAAATAAATAAATAAAATTCGTGTGTGTAGGCGGTATAGATTCTAAGTTTAGGTCTCCCAAGATGATCTGGAACTTCTTGATTTGCATGGAGGAGATGGTTTCCAGCGCTGTGGCAAGTGTTTCATGGCGTGACGAGGGGGATCTGTATATCAGGCAGATGGATAAAGCTGTGTTTTCCACTTTTAGTATGTCGAGGTCTATATTTGAATTCAGGTATGTGCTTGAGAGTTGCAGGTTGTTCTTGGCTACGATGAGAACTCCTCCACCTCTTTTGTTGGTGCATGGGCAGTTGTATAGGTTGTAGCCGGGTTTGTTTATCTGGTTTAATATTGCCGAGTCAGTGTCCGTGATCCAGGTCTCCGTTATACAGAGGATGTCAGGCTTCTCATCATGGATGATGTCGTAGATGATGTGGGTCTTGTTCCTGATTGATCTGGCATTGATGAGGATGATGTTGCATGCATCATGAGATGTTTGTGGAGACTGATTGTGTATGGTCTGGGTTAGCACGTGCTTGTTTACATGCATCCTTATTGATTTAGCTTTGCGGTGCCTCTGTGCTCTACTATGCCTGGTAACAGGGGGCCTTGGAGAAGGTGCGAGCGTTGGTCCATCGCTGGTAATGCGGTAATGGGTGAGTGGAGGTAGTGAAGGTGTTTGTATGGGGTAGAGAAAGTAGATTGGACTGCATAAGTGTGGTAGAGAGTAGTAAAAGTTTGAGTTGAAGGCGTAAGCGGGAACCAGTGTGAGCAGACATATGCTTAGCAAAAAGTTGAGGGGTTCCATTCCTCAGCAGTTTGGTGGAAGGCTGTAACTGACCTTTACACCGTGACAGTGGCCTAGTATCAGCAGATATTTCACAGTAACAAGAACTTATTTTGCAGACAGTGGCCTAGTATCAACAGACACTTCACAGTAACAAGAACTTATTTTGCAGACAGTGGCCTAGTATCAATAGACACTTCACAGTAACAAGAACTTATTTTGCAGACAGTGGCCTAGGATCAACAGACACTTCACAGTAACAAGAACTTATTTTGCAGACAGTGGCCTAGTATCAACAAACACTTCACAGTAACAAGAACTTATTTTGCAGACAGTGGCCTAGGATCAACAGACACTTCACAGTAACAAGAACGTATTTTGCAGACAGTGGCCTAGGATCAACAGACACTTCACAGTAACAAGAAATTATTTTGCAGCAGTCGCCTCACAGTCATGGTGTAGTGTCCTGGTACTAGCAGTCTTATGTCTTGACTCTTTCTGGCAGCTGTTTCTATGGTCAGGACTCTGTTTGAAAGCTTAACTCCTTGCATGGGTGTCGATCGTTGTGGTTCCTTTGGCGTTCTTGGGTGGTGAGGAGTTAGATCCCGGCTGGGTGAACCGTGCGATGATGGTGCTGTTGATGAGGACTCTTCTCCTTCCCGCCCAATTTCCACCGCCTAAGGGCCATGCCAAAGGGCCCTCTGGTGAGGCCCTCAGGCGCGGGCGCACCCCGTGGGGACGCCGCTTAAATGCTGCGGCTCAGCCTGCTCCCACTGCCCCGATTGGGCAAGAGCTCCCGGGGGGGGGGGGGTGGAGAAGCCCGGCAGTGGCTCCCTTTCCGTGGGGACGCCGCTTAAATGCTGTGGCTCAGCCTGCTCCCACTGTCCCGATTGGGCAGGAGCTCCGGGGGGTGGAGATCTCTCTCTTTTGCTTTAACAGATACCTAAGCTCCACAAACAGAACAATGGCTGGGAAAAATCATATTGCTAAAGCTGTTGCCCCCGTTACAGCTTCTGCCTCGGTCCAGACAGAGGTCCTAATGCCAGTTGAAGGATCAGTTCCATGTGCAGGGTGCCTGCATGCTGAAGCTCTGAGGAAACAAGTGGAGGAACTCAGAGAGGAGGTGGTGAGGCTGAGGAGCATTCAAGACAGTGAGAAGTACATTGATGAGATGCTTCTTGCAGCAACCAAGCTCTCCAGCACAGGAGAAAATGAGTGCCAACAGAATGTCGATGGTTGGACACAAGTCACCAGGGCCTGCAAAATCATCAATCCAACTTCTCCAGCCCTTGAATTGAAGAACCATTATGCAGCCCTGGAAGTGGAGGAGGTGAAAGCATCCCTGGAAAGGGAAGAACCAGAGTTCAAGTACCCCAAATTTGCAGAATCAGTGACCAGAAGGAAACGAAGGGTAGTGGTGGTTGGAGACTCTCTTCTGAGGGGTACTGAGGCGTCCATCTGCCGACCAGACTTGATGTCCAGAGAGGTATGCTGTCTGCCTGGTGCCAAAATCCAAGATGTTACGGAGAGTTTGCCGAGACTCATCAAGCCCACTGACTATTACCCAATGTTGCTAATCCATGTTGGAACAAATGATACTGCCAGGTATACCTCGGAACGTATCAAAAGTGACTTCATGGCTCTGGGACAGAGGGTGAAGCAGTTAGGTGCACAGGTGGTGTTCTCTTCAATCCTCCCTGTTGAGGGTAAAGGCCAAGGCAGAGAGGCTCGCATCCTGGAGATGAATGCATGGCTGCGTGGATGGTGTCAGCGAGAGCGTTTTGGTTTCCTAGACCATGGGATGCTGTTCCAAGGGTTGCAGAGCAGAGATGGCATCCATCTGTCCAAGAAAGGTCAACGCATCTTCGGTAGTAGACTGGCTAATCTACTGAAGAGGGCTTTAAACTAGATTCGTTGGGGATGGGTGAAGAAAGCCCCCAGGTAAGTGAAAGCCCCCAGGTAGGTGATACATTAAATACCTTTATGGAAATGGGTAACAGGGGTAACATATGGAAAGCAGTGTGTATTAATGCCCGTAGCATGGGAAATAAGATCCCTGATGTTGAAGCTTTGGTGGGAGTGGCTGACTTGGATTTAGTGGCAGTTACAGAAACATGGTTCACAGAAAACCATGATTGGGATGTAACTATACCTGGCTATACTTTATTCAGAAAGGACAGGGTAGGAAGAAGGGGAGGAGAAGTGGCACTATATGTAAAAACTTTAAAGCTTTGGAATTGCAGAGCTTAAAAGGGAGAGAGGAGGCATTGTGGGTTAAAATAGAAAGAGGGAAAGAGAAATCTATTTGCATTGGTGTGATATACAGACCTCCCTCACAAGAAGAAGAGGTGGACAGAGAGTTCATTGAAGACATATGCAGCATTGCTAGGAAAGGGGAAGTGCTACTGATAGGAGATTTCAAAAAGCCAGATGTTGATTGGCACATTCCTGCTGCAGTATCATCTAGAAGTAAGGAGATCCTGGATTCTCTACAGGGAGAACTATTCAGACAATTGGTAACAGACCCCACACGTGAAGGGGCCATACTGGACTTGGTGCTCACCAATGGTGAAAGTGTTTCTGATGTTGCAGTGGGAGATCATTTTGCATCCAGTGATCACCGGATGATGTGGTTCAGTATTAGGACTAGGGCTGTTAGAATCCATTCCAAGGTGAGGATCTTAGACTTTAGGAAGACTAACTTTGCAAAGATGGGCCAATACCTCAGGGAGTCGTTAGTGGGATGGGAACAGCTGGGGGATGTAGAAAAACAGTGGGCAAAACTGAAAGGGGGTATTTTAAGGGCAACCAACCTTTTTGTTAAAATGGTAAATAAAGGCAAAAGGAAAAGGAGACCGCTATGGTGTTCAAAGGAAGTAGCTGAAAAAGTGAAGAAAAAGAGGGAGGCCTACATGAAATACAAGAGTTCACAGAGAGAGGAAGACAGGCATCTGTATTTGGAAAAACTTAGAGAAGCTAGCAAAGTAGTCAAGAAGGCAAAGATTCAAAAGGAGGAGGAAATAGCCAATGCAATAAAATGGGGGGATAAGACATTTTTCAGATATATTAGTGAGAAGAGGAAGGGCAAAAGTGGTATTGTCAGACTCAAGGGTGCAGGGGGGGGGGGGGATATGCAGAAGCTGATAAGGATAAAGCGGAATTGCTTAACAAATATTTTTGTTCTGTGTTCACAGATGAAGAACCAGGAGCAGGACCTCAGAAAACACCCACAAATAGGAACAGAAGCGAGGGACATCTTGATCAATTTTCAGAAGACTGTGTTTGTGAGAAACTAGCTCAGCTTAAAGTAGACAAAGCGATGGGACCAGATGGGATACACCCTAGAATACTGAGGGAACTTGGGGACGTTCTAGCAACTCCACTTACAGACCTTTTCAATGCCTCGTTGGAGTCGGGAGTGGTGCCAAAGGACTTGAGAGAGGCTCATGTGGTGCCTTTTACACAAAAGCGGAAGTAAGGATGTGGTTGAAAACTACAGGTCGGTTAGTTTAACTTCGGTGGTGAGTAAATTATTGGAAACGCTGCTGAAAGAGAAAATAGTGAGGTTTCTGGAGTCCAGCGGATTACAGGATCCAAGACAGCATGGATTCACCAGAGGCAGGTCTTGTCAGACAAATCTGATTGATTTCTTTGACTGGGTGACCAGGGAGTTGGACCGAGGGAGAGCTCTAGATGTGGTGTATTTACATTTCAGTAAAGCCTTTGACACTGTTCCTCACAGGCGACTTATAAACAAACTGAGCACCCTAGGGATGGACCCTAAAGTTACTGCTTGGGTTAGAAATTGGCTGGGTGGGAGGCGACAAAGAGTACAAGTAAATGGAGCTCACTCTGAGGAGAAGGATGTTACCAGTGGTGTGCCCCAGGGATCTGTCCTTGGTCCGATTCTTTTTAACATCTTTGTTAGTGATATAGCGGAAGGGCTGTCAGGTAAGGTTTGCCTCTTTGCAGATGATACCAAAATCTGCAATAGAGTAGACACCCAGGAAGGGGTAGATAACATGAGGAGGGATCTAGCTAAGCTCGAAGAATGCTCTAGAATTTGGCAGCTGGGATTTAATGTTAAAAAATGTAAGGTCATGCATTTGGGCTGCAGCAATCCAAGGGAGCAATACAGTATAGGAGGTGAAGTACTTTTGTCCACTAAAGAAGAGCGGGACCTAGGCGTGGTTGTGTCTGATGATCTTAAAGTAGCTAAACAGGTAGAAAAGGCGACGGCAAAAGCTAGAAGGATGCTTGGGTGCATACGGAGAGGAATGGCTAGCAGAGAAAAGGAGGTGATAATGCCTCTGTATAAGTCTTTGGTGCGACCTCATTTTGAGTATAGTGTGCAATTCTGGAGACCGCACCTTCAAAAGGATGTGAACAGGATGGAGTCGGTGCAGAGGGTGGCTACTAAAATGATTAGTGGGCTTCATTATAAAGCATATGAGGACAGACTTAAGGATCTTGATATGTACACCTTAGAGGAAAGGCGGGATAGAGGTGATATGATTGAGATGTTTAAATACCTCCTTGGCATAAATGTTCAGGGAGAGAGCCTCTTTCAATTGAAAGCATTCTGCTACGAGGGGACATGGGATGAGGGTGAAGGGAGATAGATTCAGGAGTGATATGCGGAAATATTTCTTTACGGAAAGAGTAGTGGATCCGTGGAATAGTCTCCCAGTGGAGGTGGTAGAGATGAGGACAGTAACTGAATTCAAAAAAGCATGGGACCAACACAGAGGATCTCTAAAGGTAAAAAGTGGACTGTTGTAGTTGTTGATATGGAAGGACAGACTAGATAGGCCATGTGGTCTTTTTCTGTCATCATGTTTCTATGTTTCTACTACTCTCAGCACTCTCCTCTGCCTCTGCTTCCGACTCCTTCCTCTCTTTCTGCCCAAACCTTGGCTGACTATTTCCATGACAAAATCACCCTCCAATTCCCCACAAAGTCAGCTACTTCCCCTCCTTTCACTCCTCTCCACTCCCAACTTTCCCCCTCTACTTCTGCTACCCTCCCTTCCTTTTCTGTGATCTCTGAAGAGGAAACTGCACACCTTCTTTCTTCCTCCAAACTCACCACCTGCTCCTCTGTTCCTATCCCCACCCATCTCCTAAACCCCATCTCCTCAACTGTTGTCCCTCCCATCTCTCGAATTCTCAACCTATCGCTCTCCACTGCAACTGTCCCTGCAGCCTTCAAGCATGCTGTAGTTACATCTCTCCTCAAGAAACCCTCACATGATCCTACCTGTCCTTCTAATTATCGACCCATGTCCCTCCTCCCCTTTGTTTCTAAACCACTTGAATATGCGGTTCACTGCCACTGCCTTGACTTCCTCGCCTCTCATGCCCTCCTGGATCCTTTACAATCTGGCTTTTCTCCAGGACCAAGCAGGAAGTCAGTCCTCACATATGGGTGACATCGGCGCAGACGGAGCCCTCGCGGAGCAATTTCCCCAGCTTTCAAAGAAAGCATTTGGGAATTGCAGCGCGCATGCGCGGTCCCCTTCCCGCTCTAGGGTGCCATCTTGCTCAGTCTTCTTTTTTCTGCGGAGCCCTACAGACGCTGTTTGTGATCGCCGCAGAAAAAGTTGATTTTATTTAATATTCTTTTCTCGGTTCGACGCCGGATCCTTTTCCCGCCCGGACCCGCTACGCCGATATCGGGTCCGTTCTTTATTTTTTCGGTTTTTGTCCTTCGTGACTAGCGTTCGCGCCATTTTTCTTTTTCACTGGCAGCCCTGTCTTTTGGCCTCGCAGGGGCCCTTTTTCCCCCAATGGCTGCCAGCGGATTTAAAAAGTGTGATCGCTGTAAGAAACTTATGTCTCTTATCGACACACACGACTGCTGCCTCCGCTGCCTCGGACCCGATCATGACCCCATGATCTGTGGTTCGTGTGGCAAGATGTCCTCAAAAGCGTTGAGGAGTCGGCAGCATCAAAAAGAACGAATCTTCTCTGACTCCACGTCCGGCTGGGCCCGGACCTCGTCAGAGGCTTCGACGTCCCGGGACTCCGGTCCTGAGCATCATCGGAGTTCCTCTGAGCGGGGGTCTCCTGCACGGGAACATCATAGGAAGACGAAACCCACGAGGGCAGCGTCGATGGACGCTCCTGGTTCCTCGAGGGCCAGGTCGCATAGCCCCGATAGCCGTCCCGGGTCCTCGGAGTCGGAGAGGCCTTCGAAACATCCTCGTCTTGAGATGGAGTCTCCTGGACACGTGAGTACTGTAGTCCTCATGGACTCGCCTCCGAAGGAGCCGCCGTCGGGCCCGATGCCATCGGAGCCCGAGTCGGGGGCTGCTGGGTCTCCTGAGCTCGGACTCAGGTTGACGGCCTTGGAGAGCAGTTTCACTGCCTTCATGGACCAGCAGCGGGCATTGATTGCTGGCCTCGCCGGTGCATCTGCCCCGACCACCGGGACGTCGACGTCCAAGTCGACCCCGGAGACTGAGCCGATCCTCGAGTCCATGCGAGCTCGAGTCGATCCTCGGTCACGGTCTCCCTCGGCCTACTGTTCGGGACCGAGGTCGTCGACGCCGACATCCTCAGCATCGGGGCGGAGGGCATCGGTGCCCGCCCGACCGTAGCCGCTCGATTCCTCCTCCGAGGAGTCGGCCTGGGAGACGGAGGACGAAGAGTCACCCGATACTTTTCAGACTCGATGCGTCCCATCGGACTCGCCCGAGTCCGAACCTCGGAGACGGTCCCCCCCGGAGGACACCCGGTTCTCAGACTTCGTGTGGGATATGGCCAAGGCCTTGGCATTCCCCACGGATCCCGAGGAGGAGCCTCGAGCCGAAGAGCTCGATGCCCTCCAGTATGACTCTCCCCCGAAGGAGGCCTTTACTGTACCGGTTCCTCCGATGCTGGAGCGACTTCTCTTCCACATGTGGGAGAGCCCGGCGTCGGCACCAGTGTTAAGCAAGTGGGTCAATTCCATTTATCGAGTCCGCAAGAGCCCCAGGTTCCAAAAGGCACAACTACCGGTGGTGCAATCTTCCATGGTGGTGCAATCTTCCATGGTGGTGCAATCGGCCATGCATCGACTCAAGAGTCAGAAGATGCACTCCTCGGTGCCTCCCGGCTGGGAGGCCCGGAACCTGGATGCCCTCGGTAGGAAGTGCTTCCAGGGCTCTATGCTTGCTTGTCGAGTCCAGACTTACCAGCTTGCCGGGTTCTCTGCTGGTCTCTCCGAGGAACCTTTGCAGAGGTTCCAGGCCTTATCCACTGGTATTCGAGAGTGCTCGAAGTTTATCTCTCGAGCAGCCTACGATGGCTTCGAAGCATCGGCTCAAGTAGCTGGAGCCGGCATCGGTGCCCGCCGACAGGCTTGGCTTCAGTCATCCGACCTCGAGCCATGGGTACAGGACAAGTTGGTCGATGTCCCCTGCAGAGGTGAAAACCTCTTTGGCAATCCCATGGCTGAAACGGCTGCACAGATCGAGACCGAGACTCTGACCAGGACTCGGCTGTCCAGAAAAACCTCTGCCCCTTCTCAGAAGAAGAAGGGCTCGGGTAAAAAGCCCTTTTACCCGAGGAAGGCGGCTGGCTATAAACACTACCCTCATTATCAGGCCTCAGCAGCTCCCCAACAGGGTCAGCAGGCCAAGGGACGGGGTAATGGGTCCTGTAGGCAGCAGGCCCCCAAGCCCACAACACCGGCCCCTGCTCAGCAGGGTGGGGATTTTTGACTCCGTCAGCATAGCCTCTTCCCCTCCGCTGGTTTCTCTCAGCACAGGAGGCCGGCTGGTCCACTTTGCCCACAGGTGGTCAGCCATCACATCAGATACCTGGGTGCTTCATAAAGTTCAGAAAGGCTATCTTCTACACTTTCACCAGGTACCTCCCTCCTACTTTCCAGGGGAGCCTCCAAGACTCCCTCTGCACAGGGACTTACTCCTTCGGGAGTTAGCAAGTCTTCTTCAGGAACAGGCTGTGGAACCGGTGCCCCACCACCTGAGAGGTCACGGCTTTTATTCCAGGTACTTTCTGATACCAAAAAGAACAGGAGGCCTCAGACCCATCCTGGACTTGCGAAACCTCAACAAGTTCCTGGCAAGGGAAAAATTCAAGATGCTTACCCTTGGAATCCTGCTGCCCTACCTCCAGCAGGGAGACTGGCTATGCTCCTTAGATCTAAAGGATGCCTATATTCACATCCTTATTCATCCAGACCACAGACAATATCTCAGGTTTGTTGTGGGAGGAAATCATTACCAGTACAGAGTACTGCCCTTTGGCCTATCCTCCACCTGGCCTATCCTCACCAAATGCCTAGCAGTGGTGGTGGCCTATCTAAGACTTCAAGGCCTTTTTGTATTTCCATACCTGGACGACTGGCTCATCAGAGCCCAGTTTTCCCAAGAGGCCACTCAGGCCACTCATCGCACTGTAACTCTACTCCAGCACTTGGGATTTGTCATAAACTTCGCAAAGTCCACTTTGCTCCCCTCTCAAAATCTCGAATTCATCGGCGCAAGGTTGAACACACTTCAGGTGCGGGCCTTCCTGCCTCTAGACAGGGCACACAGGCTCATGGATCTCGCCAGCCACTTTCACAGCAATTCCCTGGTCTCTGCCAGGCAATTTCTGAGACTGCTCGGCCATATGGCTTCCACAGTCCATGTGACTCCCAATGCCCGCCTGAACATGCGACCTGCTCAGTGGTGCCTTCGCACTCAATGGCACCAGGCCACGGGGAGCCTGGCGGACCCAGTACAGGTATCCGACCTACTGGTCTCTTCTCTGCGGTGGTGGCTTCATCTGCCAAACCTGGTGCTGGGAGTGGATTTTCAATCTCCTCCGCCTTCTCAGGTGCTGACAACCGATGCTTCTCTCCTGGGTTGGGGAGCACATTGCCAAGGGACATGTACTCAAGGCCTCTGGACTCCTTGGGAGTCTGCTCAGCAGATAAACGTCCTGGAGCTCAGAGCCATCCGCCTAACTCTGAGAGCCTTCTCCCACCTCACTTCTCACCAGTCTGTGCTGGTCCAGACGGACAATCAAGTTGCAATGTTCTACATGAACAAACAAGGAGGCACAGGCTCCTTCCTTCTCTGTCAGGAGGCACAAAAACTGTGCTCTTGGGCCGTCCTTCACGGCATCCTCCTCAAAGCTGTCTATCTCCCAGGTCAAGAAAATTACCTGGCAGACAAGCTGAGCAGGATCCTCCAACCACACGAGTGGAGATTGGATCCATTGGTGGTTCAGCAGATCTTTCTCAAGTGGGGCCTCCCCACCATGGATCTATTTACCAGTCCCCTGAACCGGCAGCTTTCCAGATTCTGCTCTCGACAACCGCATCCTCTCAGAGTAGCGGCAGATGCTTTTCTGATTGCATGGTCCACAGGCCTCTTGTATGCCTTTCCTCCCATGCCACTGGTGTCTCAGACGCTCTTCAAAGTTCTCAGAGACAGAGCCTCGATGATCCTAGTGGCTCCCCGCTGGCCGAGACAACCCTGGTTCCCGCTTCTAATGCAGCTGGCGGTGGACACTCCTCTTCCTCTGGGGTTTCAACCCGATCTCCTGTCACAGGATCAGGGGACTCTCCTACACGCCAACCTCCGGTCCCTTCATCTGATGGCCTGGCTGCTGAAAGGGTAGTCCTTGCTCCCCTCCTGCTGCCTCGGGAGGTGGAAGAGGTCGTCTTGGCCTCCAGGCGGCCCTCCACCCGGAAATCCTACGCTCTTAAGTGGCGTCGGTTCTCCATGTGGTGTGCTCAGCAGTCTGAGAATCCTTTCTCCTGCTTGGTGGCAGTGGTCTTGCAATATTTGCTTTACCTCTCCAATCTGGGCCTTAAGTCCAACTCTGTCAGGGTCCACCTCAGTGCTCTCTCTGCGCATCACGCACCGGTGGACGGCAGGCCTCTTTTCAACCACCCTTTGGTGGCTCAATTTCTCCGAGGCCTCCTTCTCCTTAAGCCTCCTTTGCACCCACCAGCCCCTGAATGGGATCTGAATGTGGTCTTGCAGCGGATTACCTGTCCGCCCTTTGAACCTATGGCTACCTGCCCTCTTCGTTTTCTTTCCTGGAAAACCTTGTTCTTGGTAGCCCTTACCTCTGCTAGGCGCGTTAGTGAACTGCAGGCCCTAGTGTCTGATCGTCCTTACACTAGGTTCTACAGGAATAGGGTAGTTTTACGGACTCACCCTAAGTTTCTTCCAAAGGTGGTTTCTCCTTTTCATCTCAACCAGGAGGTGGTTCTTCCGACCTTCTTTCCCAGGCCGCACACCAGCTGGGCTGAAATGGTCCTGCATACCCTGGACTGTAGGAGGGCCTTGTCCTTCTACCTTGACCGTATGCGGGAGCATAGGAGGGCTGTTCAGCTCTTCGTTTCTTTTGACCCCAATAAATTGGGGCTACCTGTCTCCAAGCGTACTTTGTCCATATGGGTCGCTGACTGTATCGCCTGGGCTTATGGGGCAGCCGGCCTCTCGTTGGAGGGTCGAGTCACGGCTCATTGTGTCAGGGCGAAGGCTGCGTCAGTGGTTCATCTCCGCTCTGTTCCGTTGGCAGACATCTGCCGGGCCGCTACTTGGTGTTCAAGCCAGACTTTTGCGGCCCATTACTGCCTGGAGAGGGAGTCCCGCAGGGACAGTGCTTTCGGTCAGGCAGTCCTCCATAATCTCTTTGAGTTTTAGGCAACTCCTACCCTCCGGCCCTGGTGTTGGGCTACCGGTCGGGGGCGTTTTCAGAGAAGATTCCTTCCTTCTGTGCTACTGAGCTAGAGGGAGCTCATTTTTCCGCTTGAGGTCTCCGGTAGCCTTAAGCTAGGGAGTCCCATATGTGAGGACTGACTTCCTGCTTGGTCCTGGAGAAAGAGTAGTTACTCACCTGTAACAGGTGTTCTCCAGGAGCAGCAGGAATCAGTCCTCATAACCCTCCCTCCTCCCCTTGGAGTTGCAGTCCTCTCATTTCGTTTTTGCTAATTTATTTTTGCTGTCTTTTAGCTATGTCATCAGACTGAGCAAGATGGCACCCTTGGGCAGGAAGGGGACCACGCATGCGCGCTGCAATTCCCAAAGGCTTTCTTTGAAAGCTGGGGAAATTGCTCCGCAAGGGCTCCGTTGGCGCCGACGTCACCCATATGTGAGGACTGATTCCTGCTGCTCCTGGAGAACACCTGTTACAGGTGAGTAACTACTCTTTGTCCTTTACACTCTACTGAAATGGCTCTTGCCAATGTCTCCAGTGACTTGTTCCTGGCAAAATCCAAGGACCTTTACTCTGTCCTCATCCTTCTTGACCTCTCTGCTGTTTTTGACATTGTTGACCACAACCTTCTCCTCGATACCCTGTCCTCACTTGGTTTTAAGTGCTCTGTACTATCCTGGTTCTCCTCCTATCTCTCCCATCACTCTTTCAGTGTTAGTTCTGGTAGTACCTCCTCTGCTGCTATCCCACTTTCAGTTGCTGGACCCCAAGGATCTGTCTTGGATTCACTTCTTTTCTCTCTATACCCAGTCCCTTGGTGTGCTCATCTCTTCCCATGGCTTCCACTACCATCTTTATACCAATGACTCCAAGATCTACCTCTCTACTCCTGAAATCTCTCTGGCAATTCAGACCCGGATCTCTGCCTGCCTTTCTGACATTGCTGCCTGGACGTTTCACCACCGCTTGAAATTGATCATGGCCAAGACTGAGCTTCTTATTTTTCCCCCTAAAACCTCCTCTTCTCTTCCTCCTTTCTCAGTCTCTGTGGATAACTCTCTACGCCTCCCTGTTTTCTCGGCTTGCAACCTTGGGGTTGTCTTTGACTCCTCTCTGTCCTTTTCCACACACATCCATCTGATAGCTAAAAACTGTCGTTTCTTTCTCTCCAACATCAACAAAATCTGCTCATTCCTTTCTGAACACACTACTAAGATGATTATCCACTCCTTAATCACCTCCCATCTTGACTACGGTAACCTTTTCCTTGCTGGTCTCCCTTTGAATCATCTTTCTCCCCTTCAATCTGTTCAGCACTCTACTGCGTGGCTAATCTTCCATTAGTCTCATCATGCCCATATTACCCCTCATCTCAAGTCACTTCATTGGCTCCTTATCCATTTCCGCATCCAGTTCAAACTTCTGCTGACCTATAAATGCATTCACTCTGCAGCTCCTCACTACCTTTCTTCTCTTATCTCTCCTTACACCCCCCTCAGGAACTCAGCTCTTCTGGCAAATTGCTTCTATCTGTGCCCTTCTCTTCTATTGCTAACTCCAGACTTCGCTCCTTTCACCTTGCTGCACCTTACTTCTGGAACAAACTACCTGTGTCTGTATGTCATGCACCTTCTCTGACCCTTTTCAAATCCAGGCTGAAAACTCACCTCTTCGCTGCTGCTTTTGGATCTAGACTCACCTGATCTCCTTGTTTCTTTACCCCCCCCCCCCCCTTTGTTTTATCCCTGTCTACACCTTATGTGTTGTCTGTCTTGACTAGATTGTAAGCTCTGATGAGCAGGGACTGTCTTTTAATGTTTGTGCAGTGCTGCGTATGACTTATAGCACTATACAAATGCTCATAAGTACCGTGTTTCCCCGAAAATAAGACCTACCCCGAAAATAAGCCCTAGCAAGTTTTTCTGTGATTTCTGTAATATAAGCCCTACCCTGAAACTAAGACCTAGTGCAGATCATCGACGGACAGACAGATTCGGTACCTGGGGGAGGGGGGGGTCCCCCCGCCAGGGAGGAGCTTTCCTCCTGCTCCACTCCCCGACGCGATCATCTCTGCCGGTGCGGTGCTGTGCTGCGCTGCTGGCCTCTTCATTCCAAGGGGCTGTATTTCCTTTTTTGCTGCTGATTGGCTTTGGTGGGAGGACCGGGGAGGAGCTTTCCTCCTGCTCCACTCCCCGACGCAATTAGCTCTGCCGGTGCTGTACTGCGCTGCGGGCCTCTTCATTCCAAGGGGCTGTATTTCCTTTTTTGCTGCTGATTGCGTCGGGGAGTGGAGCAGGAGGAAAGCTCCTCCCCGGTCCTCCCACCAAAGCCAATCAGCAGCAAAAAAGGAAATACAGCCCCTTGGAATGAAGAGGCCCGCAGCGCAGCACAGCACCGGCAGAGCTGATCGCGTCGGGGAGTGGAGCAGGAGGAAAGCTCCTCCCCGGTCCTCCCACCAAAGCCAATCAGCTGCCAGTGCTGTCTCTGCGCTGCGGGCCTCTTCCTTCTCTCCAAGGGGCTGTCGCTGCCCGCATCCACTGCTTCCCTGTGCGCTCTGTGGTAACACTTCACTGATTGGCTGACTGTCAGGAGATGGCAGCCAATCAGCAAGTGCTACCGGAATCAGTAAAAAAATAAGCCCTACCCCGAAAATAAGCCCTAGTGCTATTTTTGGAGAAAAAATAAATATAAGACCCAGTCTTATTTTCGGGGAAACACGGTAGTAGTAGTTGCAGGGGATACACCATACAGCATGACGTGGATACCTATGTTCTTGTATTGCTGCATGACTCACACGTGTACATGTCCACAATGTCCAGGATCCTGGTGTGTGTGGCAGTGGGCTACTGGTCGGTGCCCTTCTGTGCCACCTCAGGCAGATACTGTGGAGGGCATTTTGCCAGCATCAATACATGCATGGGGCACCTATCCATGCTGTGCCCACTCTCACATAAGAACATAAGATATGCCATACTAGGTCAGACCAAGGTCCATCAAGTCCAGTATCCTGTTTCCAACAGTGGCCAATCTAGGTCATACGTTTGTCAGGCCCTCCTCCCATCTCTGTCCGATTGGGGACACATCCACTTCCATAAAATATGATGCTTGCCCTTGGGCACCCTCCATACCTGATCCTGCTAGGGTATTGGTACGGCCCTTTCCTGCACCACAGGATGTTGTGCCTGCTGACTGTGATCGCAATTTGTGTGCCCCCTGGCATTCAGGACCCATTCAGTGGTGGCTGTCTTTCACACATTTGCTTGTGTTTGGCTGTGCTGTGTGGATGTTTTCTTGGGCCTGGTCTGACACACATAGCTGCATGTAGTGCCCTCCTGAGGTGGGACACGTGCACCTCAGATGCTGGACAACACAGTTCTGTAGATGTTACATTGCCACAGTGGGTTGTGGTGGGTTGTGAACCCATGACCTTCACAATTCCCAGGTAGTGCTGTTTCCAGTGTGCTATATTTATTTATTTATTTTATTTAAAGGCTTTTCTATACCACGCTCTTTATTATCAGTGCGGTTTACAGTTAACAGTTTGACACAAGGGCAGCATAATTGTCCAGTGTTTACATATAACAGGGAGGTAACATGGAAATGAACAATTTAAGTGATGATAGTAGAACATGAGTGGGCTATTTACATTAAAGCACATTGGTATGTCATTACCGTTAAATTAAAGATTAGTACAATACAATTTGAATGTATATTCCTGTAGTACTATTAATGTATATTCTGGAACTGATGTGGTTTTGCATATAAAGTTTTATTAGATCGAAAACTTGTAAATCAGGATTGGGTTTGAGAGATGGCTAGTTTAGTTTGTGTGTGACGAGTGTGGTGTTGAAGGGTTGGGTTGTGGGGTGGGAGAAGGGGCTGTGCTGTTGGGTTGTGAGAAGTGTAGGAGGAATAGATGATGCTTCAGAGCTTTCCTGAATTGCTTGATGTCTCTGATCGATCTGATGCTATGAGGGAGGTTATTCCAGCATCTGGGGGCGTAAAGGGCGAAGGCTCTATTACTAGTTGATTGTGAACATTTTGTAGCTTTCTTCGGGATTATAAGTGTGTTGGAGGCTAAAGTCCACCTTGATCTGTTGTTGGGGATGTGAGTGAGGAGGGCAGATATGGAGGAGGGGGATATTTTGTTAATGGATTTGAAAGTAATGAGGAGGGCCTTGTATGATATCCTGCAGTTTATTGGCTGCCAGTGTAGTTCCCTTAGGATGGGGGTTATGTGATCCCTCGTGGATGTCACACAGAGGACGCGGGCAGCAGCGTTCATTGCTAGCTGTAGCGGGTTTAGGGTGCTGTTTTGGAGTCCATGGAGTATTATGTTTGCGCAGTCGAAGTGGGGTGTTACTAGCGCTTGGAATATTGTACGGAAGTTCTCTGGAGCCAACATGGGTTTGAGGTGGCGTAATGTCTTGATCTTGTAGTGTATAGTCTTGACCATGCTGTTTATGTGTGCTGTGAAGTCTAGCAGTTGGTCTAGTGTAATACCCAGGTATCGTATGGTGGGTTTGCTTGGTAACTCTGCGTCTCTTACTTTTAGGGTCAGAGGAGGTGAAAATTTTTGTTCCTCGTAATGAATAAGACCTCCGTATTTTTGAAATTTATTCGAAGATTCTGGTTGTGAAGCCAATCTGCAACTGCGTTGAAACAGTCTACTAAGGCTGTGTAATCAGGAAGCGTGACATTGATAGGTGTAAACAGCAGCACGACGTCAGCGTAGATCAGGCATGAGATTCCGAATGAGCGGATGATTTCACATATTGGCTGCATGTATATGTTAAAGAGCAGCGCGGATAAGGAGGAGCCTTGGGGTACACCTTGTTTTTGCTGAAATGGTTCGGATGTGGTGGAACCAATCCTAACTTATTTATTTATTTATTTAACAGTATTTCTATACCGCTGTCGCCCCCGCCTGGCCAGGTAGGTAACTGGTAGCAGGTGAGGTCGCCTTTTGGCTTTAAAATAAGATTCCCTCAAAATGGCTGCCAGGAGGGCTGCTGGGAATTGTAGTCCTATATTAAAGCAAGGAGTTGTGACTCAAGGGTTCAGGCGTAAGACAGAGAAATTTATTCAATGTATTCAGGGGTTCCTTCATACACAGGACGCGAGGGGTAAATTATATAAAGGAGGTTTTTAATCCACAGTACAGCTTCAAAACGAAACAGGAATAACTTTGCTTTATATTCCAAACTTCAAAGAAACAGGCACAATCTTGCTTGTAAATCAAAATTGTCACTTTCCAAAACTTTTAAACTCTTAAAGGTTTTCTCTTTTGCAGGAACAAACTTCTGGCAGCAAAATAAACTTTTAAATGTCCCTTGAACATTTACATCCAGCTCTCAACCTTATCAGTTGAACTCAGCTGTTTCTTTCAGTTGTGACGTCTTCAGAATTAGGCTGCTTCCTAAGCACGGCACACATACAATTGCTCTCTAGGACTCTTCCACATCAGAGACCTGACATATAGCACATTGTAAATCCATGTTACTGTTCTCCACACTTGTTATGTCCATTTCCTCTACACTATCTCTCTCACTTACATCAAAAGGTAAGAACATAAGAACATAAGAACATAAGATATGCCATACTGGGTCAGACCAAGGTCCATCAAGCCCAGTATTCTGTTTCCAACAGTGGCCAATCTAGGTCATACGTACCTAGCAGTAACTGAACAGAGAGCTGGCTATTTTCTTTCTCTATTAGTTCATTTAACTTCTTAAGTAGAGCCTGCTTTTGCAGTAGCTCTTCTGTTAAGTGAGCTACTTGGTGCTTGGATAAACTTTCTCCCTTTATCCTGGTACTTTGTCTATAACTAGCATTAGCTTTCCCTTCTATAGCTAATTCTCGTGGGTATTTCCTGTCTAGGAATTGAGAAGGACACACTTGCCTTGATTCTGAGGTATTTAGAAACTCTCTCTGCTCTGCAAGCCAGTCATGCTGTCTCTCAGCTGCAGCACCTTCGTTTGCTTGCACCAGCCTCTCGTTCCTTGCTCCCTCAGCTGTGCTTGGCAATCTCTCATCAAGCTTCTCTCTTCGGCTTCCAGTGTTTCTTACACTCTGCCTTTCATGCTCTGCAAGCACTCTCTCACTTGCTCTCCATGCTCCTTGTCTTTCTCCTTGTCCTTCTCTTCCCTTGCTGCTTCTCCGTCTCGTTCCTCCACCTCTTCTTCTATCTGTGTTACTGCAAATCAGCTTTTTAAACTTTCCTTCCTCCTGAGCCACACCTTGCTCCCAGCACATGTAACTAGGGTCAAGCTTCTCCCTGACGTGCTGCTGTGGGCGGGGCTTAGGGATGACTATTCTCTGAGTCACAGACTCTTGGTTACTAGGGAAACCCTTGATACATTCTGCCTTAAAGTGACAGGACTCATTTTCCTGTGTATTTCTAGGTTCAGCAGTGGTTTCCTCACCACAACCGCCTTATTCTACAATCAAGGCGGTATCACAGCAAACAATCACAAACGTGTGTGTATTTCATGCAGTGAAAGGTATAACATGGATTGAATGTGTGTGGTTTTGATTAGTTGAACTATGTACATTCTGCGCTATAATACAGTGTGTCCTATAATACATTTAAGATACATCGTGTGCTGTTATATATTTTCTTATCAGGGTGAGAGAGGGGGGATGTGAGAAGTCATTTTTGGCTAGGTCATGTTACGTGTCCATAGTGTTCTATGAACAGTGTTGTCTTCAGCTGTTTGCGGAAGTCTTTTAGGTCTGTCGTCGATCTCAGTTCGTCTGGGAGGGAGTTCCAGATTGTTGGGGCAGCCAAGGAGAGTGCTCTTTCTGTGGTGTCTTTGCGAGTTTTTCTGACGTCTCTGGGTGTGTTGACTCGGTTGGAGGTTCCTTTTCTTCTTACGGTGTTGTGTCAGGCCAGTCCCCATACTAGCTCTTTGTATCTGCAGCTCACATTCACCCTGACCAAGCATGGGCTACATGCAAGGGGCCATTGGTGTGTTCAGAACACCTACACTACATATCTTACACCTGCAGATCTGTCAGTCCACCATGACTACTACCTTCTACTGCATGTGTCCACATATGTCCACATAGAGAGGTCTTACGTGTGCACTAGGTGCAAGGAGCTCTTTGCTCTCAGGGAACAAGTCCGTTCCCTAGAGGCTAAAGTAGCAGACTTGGAAAACATAAGACAGACAGAGAGGTACATAGACGAGACCTACAGGGATATAGTCCTGAAGTCCCACCTCCAGTCTGGCAGCACCCCTGTTGCCATGGAGGAGAGAGGTCACGTGACAGGAGAGCATCACCCTGGTGCGGCAGGAAGTGATCCTGTAACTAGGACCTGTCCTCCAGGTGATGTAAAACCCTCTCGCACCGAGGAAGTTTCTCCAGGGCCATGTGCCCATGAGGGAAGGGTTAGGACAGCCGTTATAGTTGGTGATTCGATCATTAGGCATGTAGATAGCTGGGTGGCTGGTGGACGTGAGGATCGCCTGGTAACATGCCTGCCTGGTGCGAAGGTAGCGGACCTCACGCGCCACCTAGATAAGGTCTTAGATAGTGCTGTGGAGGAGTCTGCTGTCTTGGTACATGTCGGTACCAATGACATAGGAAAATGTGGTAGGGAGGTTCTGGAGGCAAAATTTAGGCTTTTAGGTAGGAAGTTGAAATCCAGAACTTCCAGGGTAGCATTCTCCGAAATGCTTCCTGTTCCGCGCGCAGGACCCAAAAGGCAGGCAGAGCTCCGGAGTCTCAATGCGTGGATGAGACAATGGTGCAGAGATGAGGGTTTTGCATTTGTTAGGAACTGGGGAACATTCTGGGGAAAGGAGGGGCTCTTCCGAAGAGATGGGCTTCACCTTAACCGGGATGGAACCAGGCTGCTGGCATTAACCTTTAAAAAGGAGATAGAGCAGCTTTTAAACTAGATATTAGGGGAAAGCCGACAGTCGCCCAAGAGCAGATGGTTCGGAAGAATGTATCCTTGAAGGATACTATCAAAAGCAGAGAGGTTCCACAAAAGAGTAAAGTAGCCCAAATGCCCTCAAGTATGGAGCAGACAGAGCTTAAAGATCCCAATTTACCCATGTCTAACAATAGCCAAATTAACATGAACAAAATACATTCTCTAAAATGCTTGTATGCAAATGCTAGAAGTCTAAACAATAAGATGGGAGAGTTAGAATATATAGCACTAAATGAAATGTTAGATATGATTGGAATATCAGAGACATGGTGGAAGGAGGACAACCAGTGGGACACTGTGATACCTGGGTACAAACTATATCGTAATGATAGAGCTGATCAAATTGGTGGAGGGGTTGCGCTCTGTGTTAGAGAGGGCATTGACTCAGAAAGGATTAAAGTTTTGCAGGAAAAAAAATCTGCTGTAGAATCTGTATGGATTGAAATTCCATATAAAAGGGGGAAGGCAATGGCAGTGGGGGTGTACTATCGAGCGCCTGGCCAGAATGACCAAATGGATGATGAAATGCTCAAAGAAATCAAGGAAGCTAACAAACGTTACAGTGTAGTAATAATAATGGGTGATTTCAATTACCCTGGTATCGACTGGGTCAGTGTCACATCAGGACATGCTAGGGAGATAAAGTTCCTGGATGAAATAAATGACTGCTTCTTGGAGCAGCTGGTTCATGAACTGACCAGAGGGGAAGCCATATTAGACCTAGTCCTTAGTGGAACACCAGATCTGGTGCAATAGATAGGGGTGTTGGGGCCACTTGGCAATAGTGATCATAGCATGATCGCCTTTGATTTAATTAGTGGAGGAGGGATAGTAAGGAAATCCACAGTACTACCTTTTAACTTTCGAAAGGGAGACTATGATAAAATGAGGAAAACAGTTAAGAAAAAACTAAAAGGAGCAGTTGCAAAGGTTAAAGACGTACATCAAGCTTGGGTGTTGTTGAAAAGTACTATCTTGGAAGCCCAGACCAGCTGTATTCCATGCTTTAAGAAAAGTGGAAGGAAGTCCAAAAAACTGCCAGCATGGTTTAAAGGTGAGGTCAGAGAGGCTGTTGTTGCCAAAAGAGCAACTTTCAGGAAATGGAAAAAAGAGCCAAACGACGAAACCTGGAAACAGCACAAGCACTGGCAAGTCAAATGCAAGGCATTGATAAAGCAGGCAAAGAGAGAATTTGAGAAGAAGCTTGCTGCGGAAGCAAAAACGCGAAATAAAGACCTTTTCAAGTACATTCGTAGCAAAAAACCTGTGAGAGAGTCAGTTGGTCCATTAGATGATAAAGGGGTTAAAGGAGCACTAAGAGGCGACAAGGCGATAGCGGAGAGACTGAATGAATTCTTTGCTTCGGTCTTTACTGAGGAAGATGTAGGGATGTTACCCATGACGGAAGTGGTATTTAAAGGTGTGGAAGAATTGAGGGAAATATCGATACATCGGGAAGATGTCTTACAACTATTAGATAAACTGAAGAGTAGCAAATCACCTGGGCCGGATGGTATACATCCAAGGGTGTTGAAAGAACTGAAATATGAGATTGCAGACCTGCTATCAGTAATCTGTGAACTATCATTAAAATCATCTCTAATACCTGAAGATTGGAGGATCGCCAATGTAACACCAATTTTTAAAAAGGGTTCCAGGGGTGATACGGGAAACTACAGACCGGTGAGCCTGACGTCAGTACCGGGAAAAATGGTAGAAACCATCATAAAGAATAAAATTACTCAGCATGTAGATAGTCACAACCTAATGGGAGACAGCCAACATGGCTTTAGACAAGGAAGATCTGTTATGTTTTTTTGAAGGAGTGAGTAAACAGGTGGACAAAGGTGAGTCGGTTGATATTGTGTATCTGGACTTTCAGAAAGCCTTTGACAAGGTCCCTCATCAGAGACTTTTGGCAAAACTAAAGAGTCATGGGATAGGAGGCAGTGTACTATTGTGGATCAGGAACTGGTTAAAAGATAGAAAGCAGAGGGTAGGGCTAAATGGCCAATTTTCCCAATGGAGAAAGGTGAATAGTGGTGTCCCCCAGGGATCTGTGCTGGGTCCGCTGCTTTTTGACATATTCTTAAATGACCTGGAAAGCGGAATAACGAGTGAGGTTATCAAATTTGCAGATGACACAAAACTATTTAAAGTTGTTAAAACCGAAGAGGATTGTGAAAAATTGCAAGAGGATCTTGATAAATTGGAAGACTGGGCATCAAAATGGCAGATGAAATTTAATGTGGACAAGTGCAAGGTTATGCACCTAGGGAAGAACAACCCAAACTATGGTTACACGATGCAAGGTTCCACATTAGGAACCACCACCCAGGAAAAAGATTTAGGCGTCATTGTGGATACCATGTTAAAACCCTCGGCCCAGTGTGCAGCGGCGGCCAAGAGAGCAAATAGAATGCTAGGTATGATAAGGAAAGGAATGGAAAATAAAACAAAAGATATTATAATGCCTCTATATCGTTCCATGGTGAGACCGCACCTTGAATATTGTGTGCAATTCTGGTCGCCGTATCTTAAAAAGGATATAGCGATTTTAGAAAAGGTTCAGAGAAGAGCCACCAAAATGGTAAAGGGGATGGAAGGATACTCCTATGAAGAAAGGCTAAAAAGGTTAGGGCTCTTTAACCTGGAAAAGAGACGGCTGAGGGGAGATATGATAGAAGTCTATAAATTAATGAACGGAATGGAACGTGTAAACGTAGATCGATTGTTTACGTTATCAGAATATAGAAAGACTAGGGGACATGCAATGAAGCTACAGGGTAAACTATTTAAGACCAATAAAAGAAAATATTTTTTCACTCAACGTGTAATCAAACTCTGGAATTTGTTACCGGAGGATGTAGTAAAGGCTGTTAGTGTAGCTGGGTTTAAAAAAGGTTTGGACAAGTTCCTGGAGGAAAGGTCCATAAACCATTATTAAGAAGTGACCGAAGATATCAATGCTTGACCCAGTACAAGCATTGTGGAACTTGTGTCTCTTGGGGAAACTGCTAGGTACATATGACCTAGATTGGCCACTGTTGGAAACAGAATACTGGGCTTGATGGACCTTGGTCTGACCCAGTATGGCATATCTTATGTTCTTATGTTCTTATGTCAGGCATATATTGCCACTCTGCATCTGGTTCACTGCAGTCACACCTTGGATATCTCTCCAGCTGTATCATATATCCATGTCACAGCTCTGATATGCAGCGTTCTCTCAGACCATAACTGTGATTTTTGACATTGGGCATCCATCCACCACTGGCAGCTGTCATATGTGTCTTTCAGACCTACCGTCAGGTGCTAATGTACTTTCTAACATGATCATGGTGGAACAATTCACAGATGAATTGTTAGAACCCTGCTAGAAATCAACGATTTCAAATCAGTAGTCCAGGCCCCTATCACTTGTTGCCGTCGGTCTTCTAAGTAGGATTTACACCACTCCCAGGCGAGACCCTGGATACCCTTCTCATAGAGTCATGTTAGGAGTTGCGCTTGGTCGACTGAATCAAATGCGGCTGCAATGTCGAGGAAGATTAGCACGAAGCCCATTTTGATGTTGTCTAACCCACTGATTAAGGTGTTGGATAGCGCGGTCAGTCTCCACTCCATGGGCTTCCCTAAATCCATGCTGGCAGTGGTCTAGAGGGGAAAAGAGAGAGACTGAATGAATTCTTTGCTTCGGTCTTTACTGAGGAAGATGTAGGGATGTTACCCACGACTGAAGTGGTATTTAAAGGTGTGGAAGAATTGAAGGAAATATCGATACATCGGGAAGATGTCTTACAACTATTAGATAAACTGAAGAGTAGCAAATCACCTGGGCCGGATGGTATACATCCAAGGGTGTTGAAAGAACTGAAATTTGAGATTGCAGACCTGCTATCAGTAATCTGTGAACTATCATTAAAATCATCTCTAATACCTGAGGATTGGAGGATCGCCAATGTAACACCAATTTTTAAAAAGGGTTCGAGGGGTGATCCGGGAAACTACAGACCGGTGAGCCTGACATCAGTACCGGGAAAAATGGTAGAAACCATCATAAAGAATAAAATTACTCAGCATGTAGATAGTCATGACCTAATGGGAGACAGCCAACATGGCTTTAGACAAGGAAGATCTTGTCTTACTAATCTTATGTTCTTATGTTCTTAAGATGTCAATGTGTTGCTGGATCTGTCTCTGTACATATGATGTACATGGCTACTTCTGACTGTGGTCTGCATTGACGGCATCATACTCTGATCATAGTTAGCAGGTTTCGCCCCTCATGGACAGGTAGGTGGGTGTTATGGTGCCTCGTCATGCATCTGGTCTCATAATTCTGGCCACTGGCATTTCCATTGGCTTACAGTGTTGGGTCAGGTCAGCCATGTGTTGTGTCAGGCCAGTCCCCATACTAGCTCTTTGTATCTGCAGCTCACATTCACCCTGACCAAGCATGGGCTACATGCAAGGGGCCATTGGTGTGTTCAGAACACCTACACTACATATCTTACACCTGCAGATCTGTCAGTCCACCATGACTACTACCTTCTACTGCATGTGTCCACATATGTCAGGCATATATTGCCACTCTACATCTGGTTCACTGCAGTCACACCTTGGATATCTCTCCAGCTGTATCATATATCCATGTCACAGCTCTGATATGCAGCGTTCTCTCAGACCATAACTGTGATTTTTGACATTGGGCATCCATCCACCACTGGCAGTTGTCATATGTGTCTTTCAGACCTACCTTCAGGTGCTAATGTACTTTCTAACATGATCATGGTGGAACAATTAACAGATGAATTGTTAGAACCCTGCTAGAAATCAACGATTTAAAAATCAGTAGTCCAGGCCCCTATCACTCCACATTTTGACGACTGTAATAGCCTGTTACAGGGTCTACCAATCAAAAACATAAACTTACTACAGAGAAAACAAAATATCATGGTTAGAATTGTCTATAAGGCCCACCTAACTGATCATATAACCCCCATCCTATATGAGCTCCACTGGATCCCAGTTCTAAGCCAAATAAAATATAAGTTACTAACAATAACTTTCAAACTTATCAATAACATCCTCCCATCCTTCTTATAAACCCTCTTTCACACTCAACCATATACCAGATCCCGCAGGCAAAATGCTATCCACTCACTTGTAACCCCCCACTCTATCCACAAGACAAAACAGACCATGAGCTCCAGAGTCTTCACATATCTCACCCCCAGTCTCTGGAACTCCCTCCCACTACTGCTAAGATCTATCAAAGACCTCCAAACATTTAGAAGAGAACTCAAATCTTACCTCTTCCTTGCACACTATGGGGAAACAAACATAGACCCCCCTCAAAAGCTACACCACAACACACCCCCTGAGAGACATGCACATTCTGCACCCTCAAACTCAAAGAAAATCATCATAATCTGAGATTATGTACATAAGAACATAAGATATTCTATATTGGGTCAGACCAAGGTCCATCAAGCCCAGCATCCTCTTTCCAACAGTGGCCAATCTAGGTCATACGTACCTAGCAGTATCCCCAAAAGACACAGGTTCCACAATGCTTGTATTGGGTCAAGCATTGATATCTCAGGACCCTTTTAATAATGGTTTATGGACCTTTCCTCCAGGAACTTGTCCAAACCTTTTTTAACCCCAGCTACACTAACAGCTCTTACTATATCCTCCAGTAACAAATTCCAGAGTTTGATTACACGTTGAGTGAAAAAATATTTTCTTTTATTTGTCTTAGATAGTTTACCCTGTAGCTTCATAACATGTCCCCTACTCTTTCTATATTCTGATAATGTAAACAATTGATCTACGTTTACTCGTTCCACTCCATTCATTAATTTATAGACCTCTATCATATCTCCCCTCAGCCATCTCTTTTCCAGGTTGAAGAGCCCTAACCTTTGTAGCCTCTCTTCATAGGAGTAGCCTTCCATTCCCTTTACCATTTTGGTGGCTCTTCTCTGTACCTTTTCTAATAACGCTATATCCTTCTTAAGATACGGCGACCAGAATTTCACGCAATATTCAAGGTGCGGTCGTACCATGGAACGATAAAGAGGCATTATAATATCCTTTGTTTTATTTTCCTTTCCTTTCCTTATGATACCTAGCATTCTATTTGCTCTCTTGGCCACCACTGCACACTGGGCGGAGGGTTTTAACATGTTATCCACGATGACTCCTAAATCTTTTTCCTGGGTGGTGGTTCCCAGTGTGGAACCTTGCATCGTGTAACCATAGTTTGGGTTGTTCTTTCCTAGGTGCATAACTTTGCACTTGTCCACATTAAATTTCATCTGCCATTTGGATGCCTAGTCTTCCAATTTATCCAGATCCTCCTGCAGTTTTCCACAATCCTCTTGGGTTTTAACAAATTTAAACAGTTTTGTGTCGTATGCAAATTTGATAAGCTCACTAGTTATTCCCTTTTCCAGCTCATTTATAAATATGTCAAAAAGTAGCGGACCCAGTACAGATCCCTGGGGTACTCCACTATTCACCTTTTTCCATTGGTCTGCTTTCTGTCTTTTAACCAGTTCCCGATCCACAATAGTACACTGCCTCCTATCCCATGACTTTTTAGTTTTGCCAAAAGTCTCTGATGAGGGACCTTGTCAAAGGCTTTCTGAAAGTCTAGATACACTATATCAACCGACTCACCTTTGTCTACCTGTTTATTCACACCTTCAAAAAAACATATCAGATTAGTAAGACAAGATCTTCCTTGTCTAAAGCCATGTTGGCTGTCTCCCATTAGGCCATGACTATCTACATGCTATGTAATTTTGTTCTTTATGATGGTTTCTATCATTTTCCCCGGTACTGATGTCAGGCTCACCGGTCTGTAATTTCCCGGATCACCCCTGGAACCCTTTTTAAAAATTGGCGTTACATTGGCGATCCTCCAATCTTCAGGTATTACAGATGATTGCAATGAAAGTTCACAGATTACTAATAGCAGGTCTGCAAACTCATATTTCAGTTCTTTCAACACTCTTGGATGTATACCATCCGTCCAGGAGATTTGCTACAATTCAGTTTATCAAATAGTTGTAATACATCTTCCCGGTGTAGCGATATTTCTCTCAATTCCTCTGCAGTATCACCTTTAAATACCACTTCAGTCTTGGGTAACATCCCTACATCTTCCTCAGTAAAGACTGAAGCAAAGAATTCATTCAGTCTCTCCGCTATAGCCTTGTCTCCTTTACTGCCCCTTTTACCCCTCTATCATCTAATGGTCCAATTGACTCTATCACAGGCCTTTTGGTACAAATGTACTTGAAAACGTTTTTATTTCGTGTTTTTGCTTCCGTAGCAAGTTTTTTCTCAAATTCTCGCTTTGCCTGCCTTATCAATGCTTTGCATTTAACTTGCCAGTGCTTGTGCTTTTTCCAGTTTTCATCGTTTGGCTCTTTTTTCCATTTCCTGAAAGATGCTTTTTTGGCAGCAACAGCACTCTGACCTCACCTTTAAACCATGCTGGCAGTTTTTTGGACTTTCTTCCACTTTTCTTAATGCGTGGAATACAGCTGGTCTGGGCTTCCAGGATAGTATTTTTAAACAACACCCAAGCTTGATGTAAGTCTTTAACCTTTGCAACCGCTCCTTTTAGTTTTTTCTTAACTATATTCCTCATTTTATCATAGTCTCCCTTTCGAAAGTTAAAAGGTAGTACTGTGGATTTCTTTACTATCCCTCCTCCACTAATTAAATCAAACATGATCATGCTATGATCACTATTGCCAAGTGATCCCAACACCCTTATTTCTTGCACCAGATCTGGTGTTCCACTAAGGACTAGCTCCAGTATGGCTTCCCCTCTGGTCGGTTTATGAACCAGCTGCTCCAAGAAGCAGTCATTTATTTCATCTAGAAACTTTATCTCCCTAGCATGTCCTGCCGTGACACTGACCCAGTCGATACCGGGGTAATTGAAATCACCCATTATTAATACTCTGCAGTAACTTTTGTTAGTTTCCTTGATCTCTTTAAGCATTTCATCATCCATTTGTTCATTCTGGCCAGGCGGTCGATAGTACACCCCCACTGCCATCACCTTCCCCTTCATACATGGAATTTCAATCATAGAGATTCTACAGCAAATTTTGTTTCCTGCAAAACTTTAATCCTTTCTGACTCAATGCCCTCTCTAACAGAGTGCAACCCCTCCTCCAATTTGATCAGTTCTATCATTACGATATAGTTTGTATCCAGGTATCACAGTTATCTGGTTATCCTCCTTCCACCATGTCTCTGAGATTGCAATCATATTTAACCTCTCATTTAGTGCTATATATTCTAACTCTCCCATCTTATTGTTTAGACTTCTAGCATTTGCATACAAGCATTTCAGAAACTGTATTTTATTAATTTTAATCTGGCTATTGGTAGGCATGGGTAATTTGGAATCTTTACGCTCTGTCTGCACTATACTCAAGGGCATTAGGGCTACTTTACTCTTTTTTCGAACCTCACTGCTTTCGGTAGTATCCTTCAAGGATACCTTCTTCCGAACCATGCACTCTTGGGCTACTGTCGGCTTTCCCCTTTTTTCTTGTTTAAATGCTTCTCTATCTCCTTTTTAAAGGTTAATGCCAGCAGTCTGGTTCCATCCCGGTTAAGGTGAAGCCCATCCCTTCGGAAGAGCCCTTCCTTTCCCCAAAATGTTCCCCACTTCCTAACAAATCCGAAACCCTCATCCTTGCACCATTGTCTCATCCACGCATTGAGACAACGGAGCGCTGCCTGCCTTTTGGGTCCTGCATGTGGAACAGGAAGCATTTTGGAGAACGCTACCCTGGAAGTTCTGGATTTCAACTTCCTACCTAAAAGCTTAAATTTAGCCTCCAGAACTTCCCTACCACATTTTTCTATGTCATTGGTACCGACATGTACCAAGACAGCAGACTCCTCCCCAGTACTATCTAAGATCCTATCTAGGCGGTGCATGAGGTCCGCTACCTTCGCACCAGGCAGGCATGTTACCAGGCGATCCTCACGTCCACCAGCCACCCAGCTATCTACATGCCTAATGATCGAATCACCAAGTATAACAGCTGTCCTAACCCTCCCCTCATGGGCACATGGCCCTGGAGAAACGTCCTCGGTGCGAGAGGGTTTTACATCACCTGGAGGACAGGTCCTAGTTACAGGATCATGTCCTGCCACACCAGGGTGATGCTCTCCTGTCACATGACCTCTCTCTTCCATGGCAACAGGGATGCTGCCAGACTGGAGGTGGGACTTCAGGACTATATCCCTGTTGGTCTCGTCCATGTACTTCTCTGTCTTTCTTATGTCTTCCAGGTCTACTACTCTAGCCTCTAGAGAACGGACTTGTTCCCTGAGAGCGAAGAGCTCCTTGCACTTAGTGCATACGTAAGACCTCTCACCAATTGGGAGAAAATCATACATGTGACACTCAATGCAAAAGACTGGAAAGCCCCCATCTCGCTGCTGGACTGTTGTCTGCATCTTAGTTTAAAGCTTGCGTTTAGGTCTTAAAATTCTGTATTCAGTAAGAGTTGTTGTAGGTGCTTATACTAATAAAAGTGTATCTAATACCTCTAATATACCCTGTTCACCTGAAGCTTACTTAATCTCAGGTCCTCAATGTATGACTGATTTGGATAAAGAGCTGCACCTGAGAGCAGCCCCTTTCCTCTAAGATGTGTAAGTACCTATAAAGCTACAATTACCCCAGGGGCGGGTGGGTGTTGGGTTGGGTAGGTTGGGAAATAAGACCTGTTAAAAGAAGAGGGCTGTTACAAGGTACCCTGTCCTGTACCCTCAGCAGGGGGGGGGGGGGAGAGGGTAGTCCCTTAGGTAGGCTAGAGCAGGAAAAAAGTTTAAAACACAGCAGGTTCTGGGGACTACCCTCTCCCCCCCCCCCCCCTGCTGAGGGTACAGGACAGGGTACCTTGTAACAGCCCTCTTCTTTTAACAGGTCTTATTTCCCTCCCTCACAACCCAACACCCACCCGCCCCTGGGGTAATTGTAGCTTTATAGGTACTTACACATCTTAGAGGAAAGGGGCTGCTCTCAGGTGCAGCTCTTTATCCAAATCAGTCATACATTGAGGACCTGAGATTAAGTAAGCTTCAGGTGAACAGGGTATATTAGAGGTATTAGATACACTTTTATTAGTATAAGCACCTACAACAACTCTTACTGAATACAGAATTTTAAGACCTAAACGCAAGCTTTAAACTAAGATGCAGACAACAGTCCAGCAGCGAGATATTTAATTTAAAGTAACAGTTAACCTGGTTACCACACAAAACCAGTTAGTTGAGAGAGGCAAGGTAAGTTATACAGCTGAGAAGCTGCAGTGCAAAACTAAAGGGAACAGAGGAGGTGAAGTAGCACACCAATAAGACAACAATGGAGTGGAGGGGTGGCCTAGAGGTTGGGGCAAGGTACTTCAGGCCGGAAGGTCGGGGGTTCAAATCCCACTAGAGGACAGCAACCCTGGGCCGGAAGGACTGGGGTTTCTAGTCCCACAGGTGCTCCTTGTGGTCTTGGGCAAGCCACTTAACCCTCCATAGCCCATGTTCCCTGTAAAATAGTTTTCTCCAAGTTATAATGCCCTGTTCAATGTAATTTCAGTTTGTTCAATGTAAACCGCACTGATGCAGAATAGCGCGGTATATAAGAGAATGTAAATAAATAAAATAAATAAATAAATAAATAATCTGACAGCTAGAACTCACAGCAAAGTTGTCACAGGAGTTAAATATCCACCTCTCTAGCAGAGCTCTGTGAGGGCATTGCTCTTCCCAGAGCAGAGAGAGGCAAACTGAGCTGTGCACACATGGGAAGAGGAGACAGGAAGAAGGCTATACAATACCTCAGCAGGGGGGAGGGGGTAGTCCCTCAGGTAGGCTAGAGCAGGAAAAATGTTTAAAATGCAGCAGATTCTGGGGACAGAGCAGGGAGAGATATTTAATTTAAAGTAACAGTTAACCTGGCTACCACACAAAAGCCAGTTAGTTGAGAGAGGCAAGGTAAATTATACAGCTGAGAAGCTGTAGTGCAAAACTAAAGGGAACAGGGGAGGTGAAGTAGCACACCAATAAGACAACAATACATAAATATTAGAAAAGGGACAGAGAGGAGCCACCAAAATGGCAAAGGGGATGGAAGGATTACACAGAATATTCAAGGCATTATAATATCCTTTGTTTTATTTTCCATTCTTTTACTTATGATACCTAGCATTCTATTTGCTCTCTTGGCAGCCGCTGCACACTGGGCGGCGGCCTTTAACATGTTATCCACTATGACGCCTAAATCTTTGTCCTGAGTTGGTGGTTCCTAATGTGGAACCTTGCATCGTGTAAGCATAATTTGGGTTGTTTTTTCCTAGGTGCATAACTTTGCACTTGTCCACATTAAATTTCATCTGCCATTTGGAGGCCTAGTCTTCCGATTTATCTAGATCCTCTTGCAATTTTCCACAATCCTCTTTGGTTTTAACAACTTTAAATAGTTTTGTGTCATCTGCAAACTTGATAACCTCACTCGTTATTCCCATTTCTTGGTCATTTATGAATATGTTAAAAAGCAGCGGACCCAGCACAGATCTCTGGGGTACTCCACTATTCACCTTTCTCCATTGGGAAAAGTGGCCATTTAGCCCTACCCTCTGCTTTCTATATTTTAACCAGTTCCTGATCCACAAAAGTACACTGCCTCCTATCCCATGACTTTAGTTTTGCCAACCTTGTCAAAGGCTTTCTGAAAGTACAGATACACTATATCAACAGACTTGCCTTTGTCTACCTGTTTTTTCATACCTTCAAAAAAACATAACAGAGTAGTAAGGCAAGATCTTCCATGTCTAAAACCATGTTGGCTGTCTCCCATTAAACCATGACTACCTAAATGTTCAGTAATTTTGTTCTTTATGATGGTTTCTACCATTTTTCTTGGTACTGACATCAGACTCTTCTGTCTATAGTTTTCCGGATCACCCCTGGAGCCCTTTTTAAAAATTGTCATTGCATTGGCCATCCTCCAATCTTCAGGTATTACTAATAGCAAGTCAGCAATCTCATATTGCAGTTCTTTCAACACCCTTGGATGTATACCATCCAGTCCAGGTGATTTGCTACTCTTCTGTTTATCAAATAGTTGTAATACATCTTCCCGGTATATCGATATTTCTTTCAATTCTTCCTCAGTATCTCCTTTAAATACCACTTCAGTCATGGGTAACATCCCTACATCTTCCTCATTAAAGACCAAAGAAAATAATTCATTCAGTTTCTCCACTATGCCCTTGTCCCCTCTTAGTGCCCCCTTTTACCCCTCTATCATCCAACTGACTCTCTCACAGATTTTTTGCTACGAATGTACTTGAAAAAGTCTTTATTATACATTTTTGCTTCCACAGCAAGCTTCTTCTCAAATTCTCTCTTTGCCTGTCTTATCAATAACTTGCTTGTGCTGTTTCCAGTTTTTGTCATTTGGCTCTTTTTCTCATTTCCTGAAAGATGCTTTTTTGGCAACAGCCTCTCTGACTTGATCTTTAAACCATGCTGGCAATGTTTTGGACTTCCTTCCACTGTTCTTAAAGCATGGAATACAGCTGGTCTGGGCTTCCACGATAGTATTTTTAAGGAACACCCAAGCTTGATGTAAGTCTTTAACCTTTGCAACTGCTCCTTTTAGTTTTTTCTTAACTATATTCCTCATTTTATCAGAATCTCCCTTTTTAAAATGAAAAGATAGTATTGTGGATTTCCTTACCATCCTGCATCCATTAATTAAATCAAACACGATCACTATTGCCAAGTGGTGTTCCATCTAGAAACTTTATCTCCCTAGCATGTCCTGCTGTGACACCGGACCCAGTCAAGATCATTGAACTCACCCATTATTATTACTGTGCTGTAACGTTTGTTAGCTTCCCTGATTTCTTTGAGCATTTTATCATCCATGTGTTCCTGGCCAGGCGGTCGATAGTACAACCCCACTGCTATCACCTTCCCCTTTTTACATGGAATTTCAATCCATAGAGATTCTACAGCAAATTTTGTTTCCTGCAAAACTTTAATCCTTTGTGACTCAATGCCCTCTCTAACATAGAGCACAATCCCTCCACCCATTTGATCAGCTCTTCATTACGATATAGCTTGTAGCCAGGTATCACAGTGTCTCACTGGTTGTCCTCCTTCCTGCATGTCTCTGAGATATTATTCATATCTAACCACTCATTTCGGACTATATATTCTAACTCTCCCATCTTATTTTTTAGACTTCTAGCATTTGCATACAAGCATTTAGAGACTTTATTCATATTAATCTGGCTATTGGTAGGTAGGGGTAATTTGGAATCTTTAAGCTCTGTCTGTTCCATACTCAAGGGCATTTGGGCTACTTTTGACTTTGATGGAACCTCTCTGCTGATATTACCTAACTTCATTCTTTTGGTAGTATCCTTCAATGATACATTGTTCCAAATCATGCGCTCTTGGGTGACTGTCGGCTCTCCCCTATTATCTAGTTTAAAAGCTTCTCTGTCTCCTTTTTAAAGGTTAATGCCAGTAGCCTGGTTCCATCCCGGTTAAGGTGAAGCCCATCTCTTCAGAAGAGCCCCTCCTTTCCCCAGAATGTTCCCCAGCTGCTAACAAATCTAAAACCATAATCCTTGCACTATTGTCTCATCCACGCATTGAGACTCTGGAGCTCTGCCTGCCTTTTGGGTACTGTGCATGGAACAGGAAGCATTTTGTTGAATGGTACTCTGGAATTTCTGGATTTCAACTTCCTACCTAAAAGCTTAAATTCAGCCTCCATACCACATTTTCCTATGTCATTGGTACTGACATGTACCAAGACAGCAGACTCCTCCCCAGCACTATCTAAGACCTTGTCTAGATGGCGCATGAGGTCCGCTACCTTCGCACCAAGCAGGCATGTTACCAGGTGGTCCTTACGTCTACCAGCCACCTACATTCCTAATGATTGAATCCCCAACTATAACATCTGTCCTAAGCTTTCTCTCATGGGTATATGGTCCTGGAGAAACTTCCTCATGCAAGAGGGTTTTACATCACCTGGAGGACAGGTCCTATCTACAGGATCACTTCCTGCCACACCAGGGTGATGCTCTCCTGTCACGTGACCGCTCTCCTCCATGGCAACAGGGATGCTGTCAGACTGGAGGTGGGACTTCAGTACTATATCCCTGTAGGTACTTCTGTCTTCCTTTGGTCCTCCAAGTCCACTACTCTAACCTTCAGAGATTGGACTCATTCCCTGAGAACAAAGGGCTCCTTGCAGCTATTGCACACATAAGACCCTCACCAACTTGGAGAAAATCATACATGTGACACTCAATGCAAAAGACTAGAAAACCCCCACCTTGCTGCTGGACTGCTGTCTGCATTTTAGTTTTAAGGTTGTGTTTAGGTATTGAAGTTCTTTACCTACTAAGGGTTGGTGGGGATACTTATACTAATATGTTTAATATACTTTGTTCACCTGAAGCTTAATTAATTTCAGGTCCTTAATGTATGCCTGATGAGGACATATAGCTACAAGTGAGAGTGAATATGGCACCTCCTTTCCTTTGAGAGGTTTATGCACCTATAAAGCTACAATATCCCAGGGGTGGGTGGGTGTTTGGGAGGGAGGGAAGGAGGGAGGGAAAAGACTTATTAAAAGCTGGCTGCTACACAGTACCCTGTCCTGTGCTTCTAAGGTAATCTGGGACCAATTTCCAGGGGGAGTCCCACAGCCCTTGCTTGGATAGAGGGAGTCTTTGGGTCTTAATTGAACCAGAAAGCTCTTTGCTGTGTTTTAAATTTAAACTGAAAGCTCTTTGCTGCTACTAGGCATTGACTGATTTAACAGATACATGTGGTTTACTGATTAATCAGCTTTAATCTAAAGAATTCCTTTTTCCCTAAGATTTAGAAAAATTCCCAGAAGTAAATACTTACAATTGCAGATCTCTCTCCAGAAGTAGCAGTCTCTTTTTGTAGTCCTTCAAGACTGAGAATCTCAAAACTCTTGTTCAACTATTCATGCCTGTGCTTCTGAGGTAAGCTGTGACCCATTTCCTGGGTGATTAACACAGTCCTTGCTTGGATAGAGGAACTCTTTCAAAATGGCCCTTTGATCTACCACCTGTCTTTAACACCAACATAAAAAAATTCACGGGTCTCTTGCCCCCTATATAGAAGGTCTCTTAGTTTATTAGCTTCTTGTTTTAAGCCTGACGTCAATACTGGGAAAAATGGTAGAAACCATCATAAAGAACAAAATTGCTGAACATGTAGATAGTCATGGCTTAATGGGAGACAGCCAACATGGCTTTAGACAAGGAAGATCTTGTCTTACTAATTTGTTATGTTTTTTTGAAGGTGTGAATAGACAGGTAGACAAAGGTGAGTTGGTTGATATAGTGTATTTGGACTTTCAGAAAGCCTTTGACAAGGTCCCTCATCAGAGACTTTTGGCAAACCTAAAGAGTTATGGGATAGGAGGCAGTGTACTATTGTGGATCAGGAACTGGTTTTAAGACAGAAAGCAGAGGGTAGGGCTAAATGGCCACTTTTTGGGAAAAGTGGCCATTTCCCAATCGTGAAAGGTGAATAGTCGTATACCCCAGGGATCTGTGCTGGGTCCGCTGCTTTTTGACATATTCATAAATGCCCTGGAAAAGGGAATAACGAGTGAGGTTATCAAATTTGCAGATGAGACAAAACTATTTAAAGTTGTTAAAACCCATGAGGATTATGGAAAATTGCAATAGGATCTTGGGCATCAAAGTGGCAGATGAAATTTAATGTGGAGAAGTGCAAAGTTATGCACCTAGGGAAGAACAACCCAAACTATGGTTACACGATGCAGGGTTCCATATTAGGAACCACCACCCAGGAAAAAGATTTAGGCACCATTGTGAATAATATGTTAAAACCCTCCCTCCGCCCAGTGTGCAGCGGCAACCAAGAGAGCAAACAGAATGCTAGGTATTATAAGGAAAGGAATGGAAAATAAAACAAAGGGTGTTATAATGCCTCTGTATCGTTCCGTGATGCGACCGCACCTTGAATATTGTATGTAATTCTGGTCACCATATCTTAAAAAGGATATAGCGTTATTAGAAAAGGTTCAGAAAAGAGCCACCAAAATGGTAAAGGGGATGGAAGGATACCCCTATGAAGAAAGGCTAAAAAGGTTAGGGCTCTTTAACCTGGAAAAGAGATGGCTGAGTGGAGATATGATAGAAGTCTATAAATTAATGAACGGAGTGGAACAGGTAAACGGGGATAGACTGTTTACGTTATCAGAATATAGAAAGACTAGGGGACATGCAGTGAAGCTACAGGGTAAACTATTTAAGACAAATAAGCGAAAATATTTTTTCACTCAACGTGTAATCAAACTCTGGAATTTGTTACCGGAGGATGTAGTAAAGGCTGTTAGTGTAGCTGGGTTTAAGAAAGGTTTGGACAAGTTCCTGGAGGAAAGGTCCATAAACCATTATTATAAAGGGACCCAGGATATAAATGCTTGACGCAATACAAGCATTGTGGAATCTGTGTCTTTTGGGGAAACTGCTAGGTACGTATGACCTAGATTGGCCACTGTTGGAAACAGGATATGGGCTTGATGGACCTTGGTCTGACCCAGTATGGCATATCTTATGTTCTTATGTAAATTTTAAATTGTTATGTTAATTGTAATTAACAAAGTTTACTATGTAGAAAGTTATACCACCATTCTATGTAAAATGTTCTGTTCTTTGTAAACTGCCCCTGATCTTTGGAATGGATGGTACAGAAAAATCTATTAAATAAAGTTGTGGGGCACAGCTCTTTCTCTCTGCATCCTATTTGTCTATTTATTTGTTACATATGTCATGTATATCTTGTGGCACACATCTTCACAGACATGTTTGGGGGGTTGCTTCTGAGGTGTGCCCACGTCACAATGGGAGCAGTGACATGTGTGGACTGCCATTCACATGGGTTTGCCCTCTTCGCCCTCACATTGCTGTCAGGCAGTATACTATATTAGCATTCCCGGGGGGAGGGGGGGAAGTATGGGCAGTCCAAGGGGCTGTCTCGGACTGGGCCACAGTCTGGACATAGGTTCCCCTGGTCACATATTATGCTATGGTTGCAAGGGGATAGAGCCTCCGGCAGAGAGGGCAGCAGCCGAGCATCTCCCGCCCAATCCGGGCGCACCGAGGACGATTTAAAGAGCGCGCCATCGGGCGCGTGTCCTTTCCTGCCCCCACCATCCACAGCTCTCCCCTGCAAGGGGATAGAGCCTCCGGCAGAGAGGGCAGCAGCCGAGCATCTCCCGCCCAATCCGGGCGCACCGAGGACGATTTAAAGAGCGAGCCATCGGGCGCACCCGCGCCTTACGGGCCCGCGCCTGAGGGCCTCGCCAGAGGGCCCTTTGGCGTGGCCCTTAGGCGGAGACCTGGCGGAGGCCTAGAAACTCTCGATTACAGAAGCTGGAACATACAACAACAGTCTCTCTCCTGTCGTTTACAATAACGAAACTCTAAACGCATTGCAACTTTCATCTCCTACATTGATTTAAAACGCAAGACACCAGCAGCAACTAGGGTTCAACATGCAGACAGAAGAAATACCCTCACCGACCACCATCCTACACCAACAGAACTGTGATACCAACATACAGTCAACCAGCTGGAGCTCCCTTGAAGTAGAACCACATCCCTTCACAAAGGAAACAGACCATCCATCGATCTCAGCAAGTATAACTCTCCCTAATGATCTAGATATAACAGAGACTTCCAACATACCAAACTATAAAGATATACTGTTGTCAGTAGACCTTTACTGTTATTGATAGACCTCACTGTTGTCAGTAGACCTTACAGTACTATTTACAGCCACATTTACTGTTGTCAGTAACCCACGTAATATTACCTTTAATCTCATATACTGTCGTCAATAACTCTTGATATCAGTAACCCAAAGAACATAGTCAGTAGCCTCATATACTGTTTTACCACTGTCAGCAACTATATAACACTGTCAGAAGATCATATCACACTGTTAGTAACACATTTACTGTTGTCAGTAAACTACTAACTCTATTAGTCGCCTCATATACTGTTACCAGTAGCTTAGTGTAATACTACTACTAGAAGACTCATATATTGTTGTCACTAACCTATATAGCATTGTTAGTAGCCTCTTTTACATCTCCTCAACCGCAAGTATACCTCCTACAACCATCTAAACAGCCTCTCCACACTAAAAACAAAAACTGAACTTTGTAACTAAATAGTTTTAAATCTATTGCATCAGGATAAGAAACAAGGCCAGCAAATAGCTCACTGCACCTTAAACGATATACTATCCCCAGTAGTCTACATTTAGATTGCTGTTAACCAGAGACCATTGTACTGTTACCTATACTCTATTGTTACTGTTGCCAGTATTATATACTAAGAAATACCTCACGGTAACCAGCCACACTACTATATCCAATGCTAACAAAAGCAGCTAACAGGCCTCTTCCTACTTGTTACTGTTTAGCTACCTACTTACTATTGTTACCTATTCACTTGATACTGTTTAGTTTTGTAACACTGAACCAGTACCAGATCCAAACTGACACATACAACAAAAATGCTTCTAAAAGTGGCTTATATCTGCATCCTCCTAACAATCATAATTAACCTAACACTAAGTCTTAACATTAAAAACTACCAGACAATTCCAATCATACATACACCAAATCGGAACAACTTCCATATTGGTCATTATTCCCCACACAATCAGACTAAAATAAACTACCACAGACTCATCCAAATAAAACAAATTAATCTACAACATACCACACAGCTTAACCACCATCACAAGTCTACATCTTTATCATGCACCCTTATAAATGCCCGATCATTGAAAAATAAAATCCCTATAATTAATGATCTACTCGCTGACTCAAAACCAGATATTCTATGCATAACAGAGACTTGGCTCACAGATACAGATACAGTTCTCCTAAATCAACTGCACAACTCAAACTATGATATCTCCTACTCACATAGAACCAACAAAAAAGGAGGTGGTGTATTGATTATGACAAATAAAAACCTAAAAGCCAAAAAAATACTAGCTAATTCAAACAACAACATGGACATGCTCATAATAAAAATAGATCACCTCAGAATCTGTTTAATTTATAGACCCCCCAACCAAAATGCTGATAGCCTCCAATCATTAATTGAACTTCTCAACTTATCTTCAGAACAGAGTCCTCTAAATGTCCTAGGTGATTTCAACCTTCCCTCACTACCAACGAATGACTCTAACCTCTTTCTTGAAACAATTCAAGATCTCGAATACCATCAAGTAATAAACATACCTACCCACACCAAGGGTAGTACCCTTGATCTAGTACTACTACCTAACTTATGCTTTAAACTGTTTAATCCAGACTCTATAGAATGCTCCCAAATACCGTGGTCTGATCACCACCTTATCAAACTAAATCTCAATTACAATACCATCGACACCATAAAACAAAAAGAAATGACCATACAATTAAATTTAAAAAATTTAACGAAACTGAATTTCTGGATGCCACAATACCTCTCCTTGATCCTTCTCCAACAACCCTGGATGAAGCAGTCAAAAACTGGCATACTACCATAAACAATGCAGCCCAAATACATCAAACTAATAAAAAATCAACCCAATCAAAAACCAACGGCACCCCATGGTTTAATAGCACTTTAAAACAAATGAAAAGAGAGCTAAGAAAACTAGAACATAAATGGCGCAAAACCAAATCCACTATTGAGAAAGAAATATACTACAACCACCTCAAAAACTATAAAGATGCCATAGATAACTCAAAGAAAAATTACTATGCTACAATCCTATCAAAATCATATAACAGACCAAGAGAACTATTTTCCATAATTACCAACCTAACAACCAACCCTCAAGATTCTAACAAGGAAATCACTGACATCTCTGCACAAACTCTAGCCAATTATTATCAAAACAAATCAAAACACTCACCAATGACCTTAGATCCTATCTACAAACCTCTCTATATGCTAAATGAATGGCCAGAATTTTACCCTTTATCCAAAATATCATTAAAGAATATCATTATCAATCTTAACACCACAACATCCTATCTAGACCCTTGTCCAGTAACCTGGATAAAAAACACACTACCAACACTTCTTTCATTCATACTTCCTATGGTCAATTTATCACTACTCCAAGGTTACCTCCCACCCACCCTTAAACAAGTACAAATCAGACCAATCCTGAAGAATAATACACTTGACAAAACCTCCCCAAAATCTTACCGACCTATCTCAAGTATACCATTCTTAGCAAAAGTCATCGAAAAAACTGTACAAATACAAACACAAGAATTTCTTGACTCATCCTACCCGCTAGATGACCAACAATATGGATTTCGCCCCAAGCATGGAGTTGAAACACTCCTGACTGTTTTTACCGATACACTACTAAGAGGAATAGACAACCACAAAAAAGCTTTTATCCTCTTATTTATTGACATATCAGCCGCTTTCGATAGTGTTAACCATTCAATAATGCTTAACTACTTAAGACACATAGGAATATACTCTACAGTTCACAAATGGTTCACCTCTTATCTGAGCAATAGAACGCAAAATGTTAGAATAAGCAATCAAACTTCTGAATCATATAAATTTGAAACAGGATTACCACAAGGCTCAGCGCTTTCAGCTCTACTATTTAATATATACATAAAACCAGTTTGCAATATCTTTAAGAAATATGGTGTACTCTATCATCTATATGCAGATGATATTATGATGTACATCCCATTCACTATCCCTAACATACCGTTGCAACTCCTTTCGGATTGTTTTAATGAAATAACATTATGGCTAAATGCCCACAATCTCCTAATAAACCATTCAAAAACTGAAGTGCTAATAGTCACCAAAAACCAAGATTATACCCCACCAACACATATAACACTTCAAAACCAAGAAATTAAAATAAAGAATGAAGTGAGATACTTAGGAGTCATTTTAGACAAACATCTCACTCTAGATACCCATATCAGAAATACCACAAAGAAAATTTACTACAAACTTAAAATACTTAAACAACTTAGACCTCTTGTTTACATACATGATTTTATCAGTATAATCCAAGCCACTATAACCCCCCACTTTGATTTTGCGAACCTTATATTATTAGGTACATCAAAACAAAACATCAAAAGACTGCAACTCGCACAAAACTCAGCAGCTAGGATAATAACAAAAACACACTCTCATCAACATATAACACCAATTCTAGCATCCCTTCACTGGCTTCCAATTCAAAACCGAATAACATATAAAACACTAATAACAGTATTTAAATCACTATTTGATTTGACACCATCTACTTTAAGTAACTTAATTACCAAAGAACATCCAAAACCTACTCAAAGAAAAAATCAACTAAACAAACTTAAAACCCCCATAGATTTCATAAAAACAAATAAATCAACAAACAACAGAGCGTTCTCACATGCAGCCCCAACAGCCTGGAATTCCCTCCCTGTTGAACTAAGAATATTAACAGAGATTAATGAATTCCGAAAAAAACTGAAAACACACCTCTTTACAATGCACTACAACACTATAGAACAGCCATCAAAAGAATTAGACAAAGGCTAAACAGTTTTATCTACATCTCACTATAACAGAAAAGAAATCCTGCCCTATCTGCATCTGTACTACTCATAATGATTATATCCCACATAACTTGTATATATATTTAATAATATAATGTTAATGTACATAATGTATATAGTGTTGCACTGTTCAGTGCTATCTGTTCAACATTTCTGTTTACTGTACATTGGTTATAGTTATATGACGTTATATGTAAAACAAATCCATGATTTGTTGCCTGTTGTTATTTGTGAACCGCAGCTGATCTTAGGAAGCTGCGGTATATAAGAGATTGTTAAATAAATAAAAATAAATAAATAAATTACGTGCACATCTGGCCCAGGGACATGTCTTAGGCACACACAGTGACTGTTTGCACCCAACACCACAACCACGGGTGAGCATGTGTGCAGAGGCTCGTGCAGAGGCTCTTCAGCCGCCCGGCCCATGGACATGGGGAATGGCTTGGGACATCCAGATGCATACCATATTCTAGGAGGTTGGACATTTCTGATCCTACATGTCCCTAAGCTGTACCCGATGACGCCATGCTCCTTGGGTAGAACGTGTATCTCCTAGGCTGGCCATCACGGCCAGCAGTGTGTTGATGCACAGTGAAAATTACTAACACTATGCTCTTGCAGCTGCATCAACCTATCCATGTCTCAGTCCCCCTCATGTCCTGTGGACCACTGGCTAGGCCCAGCACACACCTGTAGAAGGTTCAAAATTGCAAATATCAACACGTGTGCAAGGACATAATTACCATCACATGGTATATCGCATTCCGGGCCAGTCTCAGTGCTTCCACCGTGGTTATCTGTACAGACCCGCCTTCAGTGGCTTCAGGTGGATACTCACCCTCTCTATTACCTGCTCAACAGCACACTGTGCATCATGTGCATGCATCAGTGCTGTTTGCAATGTTGGGTGCCCCTATTATAGGGGACCCCTGTTTTTGCTGCCCTAATTTTTGGACATTTGGCTGTGGTGGGCCCTCTGTGGTTTTGCATGCCTCATCACACTGACACCTGGTAACACTGTGCTCATCCATATGGTCCAGGTACTGGCCAGGCTTTCATGTGCCACCTGCCCTGCTGATGCCCAGACCAGCTCATCCACACCTTCTCTCGCTTTCTGCAACTGCAATATGTTTCCGTGGGGGGGGGGGGCTGCCATATCAGATTTGACATAACATACATACATGGGGTACCAGGGCTACATATCCGTTCTCCCAAAAAGAATCCTTTCCCTGTTCACATCCATACTCTCCCTGACTCTGCAGTCCCATATATGTGCCTAGTTTTGTTGGCAACTTGTGGATTATCTCCTTTGCCACATACAACCCATAAGTGCATGGCATGATTGGACACTGGTATTCTTAGATGTATTGCTGCACATCTTTATTTATTTAATTTATTTAAAAGTATGTATATTCCGCTTTATCCTTGATTTCACTGCAAACCAATCAAGTAGGGTAGTGCGGAGGTGTCGGCATGCAGTGGTTGTGAAGGTAATATTCATGGGTGTGTGGATAGGTAAGTCTTGATTTGGGGTGCAATATACACAGGTTGAGCTATCTATATTGGGCTATATATATTTTAATGAGAGTAGTATGATAGTTTTATGTTGTGTTTAGTTATGTTTATTTGCCCAACAACGGTCACTCAGTTCAGCTCCCTGTACCTTCTGCATGCATCTTGTTCTTGTCTTGTCTGCAATGGCATTACTTCAGACCCGACCTGTCACATCCATTCACCTCTGTGGGACGCATTGCAGGGCAGAGCTGGAATTTTTCTGGGTTTATACCTGGTTTCAGCAGGTATGACATGGACGTTTCGGGATTACACATCATATGTACACAGCTCATTCGGGAATAGGTTTTTTATGTCGTGGCGGCTGGCCACGCCCCTATTCCACCCTGTCCCACCCATGTTCTTAACTCCCTGTGCTAGCACCCGGGATGTGCATGTCAGTGCTGTTATGGAATACGATGGGGAACGTATATGCCACTTACACATCCATGCCGCACATGGACAGCCCTTATTCATGTTCTAGAATGAGGGCCACAGTCAATAATCAATAGAAGGTTTGAAATGGTGCATAGAATATTTATACAGTACATAAAATAGATCCTTTCTAAGATTTCAGTGGGACAAAATTTACTTTGTGACATATCCAAGCACAGTACTGAAAATCTGCAGGTATGGATACATCTCTGAAAGTGAATACATACATACATCTCTGAAAGTGAATAAGAACAAACTTCCCACAATGACAAAAGCCTCTGAAATGTAGAATTGGAGGCTCTTTTTATAAATATTATAAGTTTCTGATTCTCTGCCATGAAATTCAATCACTGGAGATTTTGTGCTATTATTATCTTCTAAGATATAGAGGCACCTGACATAAATCCCTGCCTTGATTATCCAAGAGATAAATATCTGTGCACAGTGCAGTCACCTAGCCAACACTTGCCTGCAAGCTTGGTGGCTGGGCGAAACATGAGGAAGTGAAGCAGCAGGTCTTTTCAGCTCAGAGAGGATCTAAGCAGTGCTTGGGCTGATAAGATTTGGAGGAGGAAAGGGACGGTGAAACTGCTACTAAAAATCTGCTAGAATGGTAAGAATATGAAAATCTCTGCAAGTTTCCTGAACAAAACCCTCCATGGCAAGGTTAAACTTTATCTCTGGCAGACCTTATTTGATTAATTTGTATTCCTCCTTTTATTTATTTTTCTCCTAGAAATCTAAAGCAGTGATAGTGTTTTCCTGTGCTTTCTTGCTGTTTTTTCTGGTCATGGAATCTTGCTGTGCACAAAAGGTAAAGTTGGCTAAAGGTTTTCCATCAGTTCAGTTACAGTATCTTCAAGGCACTAATATCATGTTTTTGTAATCTCTAGAACAAGATAATGGCAAGAAACTGGGGCCCACAATCTATGTTATATCTTAAAGGAAGATGTAAGTTTTAATAAAAATTTTCTACTTCTCAGTTGCAAAATTTAATATTAGGTAGCAAAACCACTTATAATATTTAAGAAGTGTATTTCAGTGTAAATTGTTGTGTAAACATTTCAGTAATATCTTCTGTATCACTGGATAGCAAGCTCTTACAAATCTCACTAAGTACTGAGCAGTAATCAGAGAAACAGACATTTTCCATGAGAAATGAGTAGGTTTTATTATTGAATTAAAACAAATGTTTTATGATTTTTAAATGTCAAGAAAACTTTAAATAGTATTTATTTTATGCATTTGGTTTAATTACATGCATTTATTTATTTGTCTAGCTTTTACTTATTTCATCTTTTATTTTGCTGGGATAATAACACAGATCTGCAAAAAACGTTTTTTTGAGAGCTGTTTTGGTTATTCCACGTAATCTTTATGTTTTTTGGTGCGCTGAATCCAAAGATGACCTCCATTTTGTCATAGGACATCACGTTTCCTGACAATTTAGGTAACTATGTTAAATAAGGCAATGCAAATGCAATGTGTGCCTTCGAGTCAGTCCTGACTCCTGGCGACCCAGAAGCTCCTGGGTTTTCTTGGCAATGTCACCGGAAATAGATTGCCAGGCCTTTCTTCCGAGGCAATGGAGGGTTAAGTGACTTGCCCAAGGCCACAAGGAGTGCTAGTGGGAATCGAACCCTGGTTGCTTGGTTACCAAGCCAGTGTTCTAAGGCAATACCTCAAAATAAATGGAAATAGACTTATAAAATTAAGGTTTTATTACTATATTTATTATATATTTTCATGAAAATCCTTTTTTGAACTGAAATGAGCTCACCTGCACACACTAAACTCGATTCTTCTTCCTTGTGAGGCTTCTCTTGGTGCATTTACGCTTGTGAGTAGCAACTGGAATGTCTCTCTGAAGCATCAAACAGTAGTCTGCCATCATTGTAATGCTCCATTTTCCCTGGTATCTCCTTTCCATCTCTTTAATGTCTTGGTGGAATTGTTCACCTTGTTCCTCACTCACAGCTCCCAAATTTTCAGGAAAGTAGTCAAGGTGGGACTGGAGGAAATGCACTTTCAAACTCATCAGGCAACCTAAAGCTTGAAATGCTTTTCAGCATTCGTCCGACGATCTTTTTGTAGTGAGGATCTTTGTTATTGCCTAAAACTTTCTGTACGACTTCTTTAAATGCAAGCCACCCTTCTTTTTGAGGATCCGTCATGGTATTGACAAACTCTTGATCAACTATAAGCCTTCTAATGTCTGGTCCGACGAACACACCTTCCTTCAATTTTGCCTCCGACAGGCCTGGAAACTTGGTGACCAAGTATTTGAAGCATTCTCCATCTCTTGGAAGTGATTTTACAAATTGCTTCATCAATCCCAATTTTATGTGGAGAGGTAGTAGAAGAACTTTATGGGAAGGTACCAAAGTTTCTCAGAGGACATTTTTTTCACCGACTGCTAGCACCCTCGGCTGCCAACTCTTCTTGGTCCAGTGATTTTGTCGGTCTCGACTGTCCCATAGACACAGAAAACAAGGATATTTGGTATACCCAGCTTGTTGCCCGAGCAGCATGCACAAGACCTTCAAGTCCCCACACACTTGCCAACCATGGTCTTCATATTTAAGTTTACGAAGAACCAATTCCAAGTTCTCGTAGGTTTCCTTACAGGTATGGAAGCGTAAAAACCGTTGTGGAGTAAAACTGCTTTGAGACATCTTTCTGAAGAATCTATAAAAAGACGCCATTGCTCTGAATCATATTGGGTTAACCTTTAAAAAGGAGATAGAGCAGCTTTTAAACTAGATAACAGGGGAAAGCCGACAGTCACCCAAGAGCGGATGGTTCGGAAGAATGTATCCTTGAAGGATACTACCAAAAGCAGAGAGGTTCCAAAAAAGAGTAAAGTAGCCCAAATGCCCTCGAGTATGGAGCAGACAGAGCTCAAAGAACCCAAATTACTCATGTCTTCCAATAGACAAATTAATATGAATAAAATACAGTCTCTAAAATACTTGTATGCAAATGCTAGAAGTCTAAATAATAAGATTGAAGAGCTAGAATATATAGCACTAATTGAGAGGTTAGATATGATTGGAATATCAGAGATATGGTGGAAGGAGGACAACCAGTGGGACACTGTGATACCTGGGTGCAAACTATATCATAATGATAGAGCTGATCAAATTGGTAGAGGGTTTGCTCTCTATGTTAGAGAGGGCATTGAGTCAGAAAGGATTAAAGTTTTGCAGGAAACAAAATTTGCTGTAGAATCTCTATGGATTGAAATTCCATGTAAAAAGGGGAAGGCAATGGCAGTGGGGGTCTACTATTGACTGCATGGCCAGAATGAACAAATGGATGATGAAATGCTCAAAGAAATCAAGGAAGCTAACAAATGTTACAGCGCAGTAATAATTATGGGTGATTTCAATTACCCCGGTATCGACTGGGTCAGTGTCACGGCAGGACATGCTAGGGAGATAAAGTTCCTAGATGACATAAATGACTGCTTCTTGGAGCATCTGGTTCATGAACCGACCAGAGGGGAAGCCATATTAGACCTAGTCCATGGCAATAGTGATCATAGCATGATCGCCTTTGATTTAATTAGTGGAGGAGGGATAGTAAGGAAATCCACAGTACTACCTTTTAACTTTCGAAAGGGAGACTATGATAAAATGAGGAAAATAGTTAAGAAAAAACTAAAAGGAGCAGTTGCAAAGGTTAAAAACTTACATGAAGCTCGGGTGTTGTTGAAAAATACTATCTTGGAAGCCCAGACCAGCTGTATTCCATGCTTTAAGAAAAGTGGAAGGAAGTCCAAAAAACTGCCAGCATGGTTTAAAGGTGAGGTCAGAGAGGCTGTTGTTGCCAAAAAAGCATCTTTCAGGAAATGGAAAAAAGAGCCAAATGACGAAACCTGGAAACAGCACAAGCACTGGCAAGGCATTGATAAAGCAGGTAAAGGGAGAATTTGAGAAGAAGCTTGCTGCGGAAGCAAAAACGCAAAATAAAGATTTTTTCAAGTACATTCGTAGCAAAAAGCCTGTGAGAGAGTCAGTTGGTCCATTAGATGATAGAGGAGTTAAAGGGGCACTAAGAGACGACAAGGCGATAGTGGAGAGACTGAATGAATTCTTTGCTTCGGTCTTTACTGAGGAAGATATAGGGATGGTACCCATGACTGAAGTGGTATTTAAAGGTGCAGAAGAATTGAAGGAAATATCGATACATCGGGAAGATGTATTACAACTATTAGATAAACTGAAGAGTAGCAAATCACCTGGGCCGGATGGTATACATCCAAGGATGTTGAAAGAACTGAAATATGAGATTGCAGACCTGCTATTAGTAATCTGTGAACTATCATTAAAATCATCTCTAATAGTGAAGATTGGAGGATCGCCAATGTAACACCAATTTTTAAAAAGGGTTCCAGGGGTGTTCCTGGAAACTACAGACCAGTGAGCCTCACGTCAGTACCGTGAAAAATGGTAGAAACCATCATAAAGAATAAAATTACTCAGCATGTAAATAGTCATGGCCTAATGGGAGACAGCCAACATGGCTTTAGACAAGGAAGATCTTGTTTTACTAATCTGTTATGTTTTTTTGAAAGTGTGAATAAACAGGTGGACAAAGGTGAGTTAGCTGATATAGTGTATCTGGACTTTCAGAAAGCCTTTGACAAGGTCCCTCATCAGAGACTTTTGGCAAAACTAAAGAGTCATGGGATAGGAGGCAGTGTACTACTGTGGATCAGGAACTGGTTAAAAGATAGAAAGCAGAGGGTTGGGCTAAATGGCCAATTTTCCCAATGGAGAAAGGTGAATAGTGGTGTACCCCAGGGATCTGTGCTGGGTCCACTTCTTTTTGACATATTCATAAATGACCTGGAAAGTGGAATAACGAGTGAGGTTATCAAATTTACAGATGACACAAAACTATTTAAAGTTGTTAAAACCCAAGAGGATTGTGGAAAATTGCAAGAGGATCTTGATAAATTGGGAGACTGGGCATCAAAGTGGCAGATGAAATTTAATGTGGAGAAGTGCAAAGTTATGCACCTAGGGAAGAACAACCCAAACTATGGTTACACAATGCAAGGTACCACATTAGGAACCACCACCCAGGAAAAAGATTTTGGCGTCACTGTGGATAACATGTTAAAACCCTTGGCACAGTGTGCAGCGGCAGCCAAGAGAGCAAATAGAATGCTAGGTATCATAAGGAAAGGAATGGAAAATAAAACAAAAGATATTATAATGCCTCTATATCGTTCCATGGTGAGACTGCACCTTGAATATTGTGTGCAACTCTGGTCGCCGTATCTTAAAAAGGATATAGCATTAGAAAAGGTTCAGAGAAGAGCCACCAAAATGGTAAAGGGGATGGAAGGATACTCCTATGAAGAAAGGCTAAAAAGGTTAGGGCTTTTTAACCTGGAAAAGAGACGGCTGAGGGGAGATATGATAGAAGTCTATAAATTAATGAACGGAGTGGAACGGGTAAATGTAGATAGATTGTTTACGTTATCAGAATATAGAAAGACTAGGGGACATGCAATGAAGCTACAAGGTAAACTATTTAAGACTAATAAAAGAAAATATTTTTTTCACTCAACGTGTAATCAAACTCTGGAATTTGTTACCGGAGGATGTAGTAAAGGCTGTTAGTGTAGCTGGGTTTAAAAAAGGTTTGGAGAAGTTCCTGGAGGAAAGGTCCATAAACCATTATTAAGAAGGAATCCAGGATATCAATGCTTGACCCAGTACAAGCATTATGGAACCTGTGTCTTTTGGGGAAACTGCTAGGTACGTATGACCTAGATTGGCCACTGTTGGAAACAGGATACTGGGCTTGATGGACCTTGGTCTGACCCAGTATGTTCTTATGGATTTTAAATTGACCCATCAGACCTTCGACATCGCTGCAATAAACCAACTTGTCTTCCTGGGCGAAGTAAGGAACGAACTCCTTTTCATGATGTCTGAACCGTGAAGATGACACTCCTGGCAACAATAAATTCCTGCTTTTCAGCCTTGATCCCAGTAACTCAGCGGCATCTTTGGGAAGATTCAAGTCTCTTACCAAATCATTCATCTCCTCCTGAGAAAACAATTTTGGTCTTGTATCATCTTCAAAGTCAGAGCTTGATTCGTCATCTGGTTCAGGTATGACTTCACCTTCATCGGAGCTAGGTATCTCTTCCAAGGTAGCAGGGGGCTTGGGTACTGGTATATCTGTGCCATGGGGAATGGGACGAATTGCCAATTGAAGATTGGGGTATGAAATGGAATGCTTCCATTTGGAATTAAACCCTTTCACATCGCATAAAACAAAAGTAACAGTCGTCACTATGGTTCTTTTGCTCTCGCCATACCATAGGAATCCCATAACGGAAAGATTTTTTCTTACCCTTGACCCAGTTTCGGAGGTCCTCAACACACCGTTTGCACACTTTATGAGGTGCCCAGACTTTATCTTGATCTCCAATTTTTAGTCCAAAGTATGCAAAGTATACCTTTTTCACAAAGTCTGTAATGTTCTGCTGTTGCTTCAACACTGTATATTCACCACAGATGAAACAGAAACTGTCTGGCGAATTAATACACTTTTGCGGAGCCATAACATAACGGTTCAAGAATGATGAATTGAGATGAAAACGTGTGAACAGCCTAGAACCAAGAACCTGATGATGATTCGTGCACAAGTGTGGCATGCAGGAGAGAGAAGCTCTGTGTCTGTACACGAGACGTCATAGTGCTGGCCACACCCCCCTGCACTGACCGGAGCTGCTGCTATCTGCCCTGTGTCTCCCTCCCACTGGATTCTTCAGGAAAGATTAACCCCTTCTACCATTAGAAGCACGGACTTCAAACTTGCTTAGCTTATGTATATATTGCTGACCATCAGATTTACAGTGCTATATTTTCTTTTACATAACTCGGACAACCCCTTTAAGGTTTTTTTTGGCATTTTATATCTCAAATGCACTTATGTGAATTAATTAATAGTAATTTGAATTAATTAATAGTAATTTGAAAAAAATTGATAAATTTGAAGACAATATTGCATGTTGTGGCAAATCATGACGTCTAGGAGTTTTTTCAATATTTTATTTGTTTTCAGCACACCAGAATACATGGAAATTAGATGAAAATAATCAAACAGCTTTTTAGTTGCAGACCTGTGTAATGGGAGAAATCAATACTTCCCAGGGCTGCAAATTTGCATTTAATTTTATGACAAGATTAAATAAACTGGAGAAAGTAGCAATGTATACATGAAAAAAGTGATGTATCATGTTGTCATTCTTACTTTCTACATTTACAGGTCAATATTTAGTCACGTCGATCGACATTTTTTTCAAATGTTGGCTGCTATAGCTAAATTCAAACCAGATATTCAGCGCCAGTATCCAAATAGTGGCTGGGACGGAATATTTGATACTGTAATCAGTGCCAGTACTCTCTTATATAGCTTTTGACTGTCTTAAGCCATCCATCTAGCTATCTGTATAGCAGTACTGAATATTGCCACTATATGAATAGCCTTCTGCTGTATTCAGATAGATGGTAATTTGATAAAGAACAAAATTACTGAATATATCAATAGGGTTTAATGGGAAAAAGCCAACATGGATTTAGCCAAGGAAAGTCTTGTCTTCCTAATTTGCTATATTTTTTGAAAGTGTGAATAAACAGGCAGATAAGAGTGAAGCCGGTCATCTGGATTTTCAGAAAGCCTTTGTTAATGTCCTTCTTGAGAGACTTTTGAGGAAATGAAAAATCATGAGATAAGGGGCAAGTACTATTGAGGATTGGGAACTGGGTAAAAGACAGAAAACAGAGAGTAGGGCTAAATGGTCAGAGAAAGATGAATAGTGCAGTACCCCAGTGATCTGTGCTAGGCCCACTGCTTTTTAACACATTTAAAAATAACCTGAAAATGGGAACAACAAGATCTGCAGATGACACAAAATTATTCAAAGTTGTGACAAATTGCAAGTGGACCTTCAGAAACTGGCATCCATATGGCAGATGAAATTAAATGTGGACACGTGCAAAATTCTGCACTTAGGGACGAACCACCCAAAGTACAGTTGCATGATGCAGGGTTCCACATTAGGAATCACCTCGCAGAAAAAGGATCTAGGCATCATTGTGAATAATATGTTGAAACCCTCTGCCCAATGTGCAGTAGTGACTAAGAGAGCACATAGAATACTAGGAATCATAAGGAAAGGAATGGAGAATATAACCAAGGATGTTATAATGCCTCTATGGTGTGCAATTCCAGTTAAAAAATGAAATAGCAGAATTAGAAAAGGTACAGAGAAGAGCGACCAAAATGGTAAAGGGGATATCTCTACGAGGAAAGGCTTTAAAGGTTAGGGCTCTTTAGCCTGGAAAAGAGATGGCTGAGGGGAAATATGATAGAGGTCTATAAAATAATGAGTGGAGAGGAACAAGTAAATGTAGATCGTTTGCTTACCCCTTCATAAAGTTGAAAGAATAGTGGATACATAGTGAAGCTACAATGTAGCACATTTAAGAGTAATCGGAGAAATCATGTTTTTACTCAGCATATAATCAAATAATAGGATTTGTTGCCAGAGGATGTAGTAAAAGCTGTTAGTATAGCTGGATTTCAAAGAGGTTTGGACAAGTTCCTGAAGGAAAAGTCCATAAACCATTATTACAGTGGACTGTGGAAATGTGCTGCTTACACCTGGGATATGCATCATAGAACCTGTGTAGCTTTCTGGGAACCTGTCAGGTACTTGTGACCTGGATTGGCCATTGTTGGAAAGAGGATACTGGGCTTTATGGACCTTTGGTCAGAAACAGTACGACATATCTTATGTTCTTATGTTCATGATGTATGTGGTCATCCTTGTACATAAAGGACCTGATATAAAATACTGACTGGCATTCAACTACACACTTTGGTATCAAGGTGCATGCTTTGCAGATGGGTGTGTGCATAGGCAGAATTTAGGCAGAGCATGCAAATACACACACAGATTATAAATTACTGTAATTTACGAGTGTGATAAATTTAAGTGCAGGCATTTACACCAGCTCTCTCGTTGGTAGAAATGTCTGTTCCTGCAATGTAGGTATGCGCTAGGCCACTTATACTAGTATTTGATAAGGACATATAGGCTCCTTCTTCTCTTTATAAAACAGGTTTAACAATGGAGTCTTAAATTACACCTCAGCTAGGCATCCCCTTATAAAATTATGCATGTATTTTTTTTTAATTTATGAATTTCTGACATCATCAAGACAATTGCTTAACAGAAAATAGCCAAAAAAGAAATACAGGAATATTTCATGACAAAGACAATTAAGAAACAGAGGTACTTTAGTCCACAAAGTTGGAAAACATGGTATTGAAGTACAGCCAAGAATAAAAAAGAAACAATTTAAGGAAAAATAAGCGGATACAGGCAGACCGCACCCAGTGTCTCCGTGTTACAGGTTGCAGCCTACCAGAACCCACTGTGATCCATTTGTTCCTGGGCTGTTTGATTCTTTATGGGAGCAGTGGTGGGTTTTGCAACTAATTCTTTCCTTAATAGCAGATAACTTGAGGCATATAAGGCAAGCTCTTAGATTCTAAATGATTCCTCTTAAAAAAAGGCATCACAGTTATTGCATTGAATACATGACATGCTGATTAAGACTGTTATAAAGCGGTCCTTGAAGAAGGAGAAAAGGAGGGTGTAACATCTAATAAAGGACAGATAAGAACATAAGAACATAAGATACTGGGTCAGACCAAGGTCCATCAAGCCCAGTATTCTGTTTCCAACAGTGGCCAATCTAGGTCATACGTACCTAGCAGTTTCCCCAAGGGACACAGGTTCCACAATGCTTGTATTGGTTCAAGCATTGATATCCTGGGTCCCTTCTTAATAATGGTTTATGGACCTTTCCTCCAGGAACTTGTCCAAACCTTTTTTAAACCCAGCTACACTAACAGCCTTTACTACATCCTCCGGTAAGAAATTCCAGAGTTTGATTACACGTTGAGTGAAAAAATATTTTCTTTTATTAGTCTTAAATAGTTTACCCTGTAGCTTCATTGCATGTCCCCTAGTCTTTCTATATTCTGATAAGGTAAACAATCGATCTACGTTTACCCGTTCCACTCCGTTCATTAATTTATAGACTTCTATCATATCTCCCCTCAGCCGTCTCTTTTCCAGGTTAAAGAGCCCCAACCTTTTTAGCCTTTCTTCATAGGAGTAGCCTTCCATCCCCTTTACCATTTTGGTGGCTCTTCTCTGAACCTTTTCTAAAATCGCTATATCCTTTTTAAGATACGGCGACCAGAATTGCACACAATATTCAAGGTGCGGTCTCACCATGGAACGATATAGAGGCATTATAATATCTTTTGTTTTATTTTCCATTCCTTTCCTTATGAACCTAGCATTCTATTTGCTCTCTTGGCCGCCGCTGCACACTGGGCCGAGGGTTTTAACATGGTATCCACAAGGACGCCTAAATCTTTTTCCTGGGTGGTGGTTCCTAATGTGGAACCTTGCATCGTGTAACCATAGTTTGGGTTGTTCTTCCCTAGGTGCATAACCTTGCACTTCTCCACATTAAATTTCATCTGCCATTTTGATGCCCAGTCTTCCAATTTATCAAGATCCTCTTGCAATTTTCCACAATCCTCCTGGGTTTTAACAACTTTAAATAGTTTTGTGTCATCAGCAAATTTGATAACCTCACTCGTTATTCCACTTTCCAGGTCATTTATGAATATGTCAAAAAGCAGCGGACCCAGCACAGATCCCTGGGGTACACCACTATTCACCTTTCTCCATTGGGAAAATTGGCCATTTAGCCCTACCCTCTGCTTTCTATCTTTTAACCAGTTCCTGATCCACAGTAGTACACTGCCTCCTATCCCATGACTCTTTAGTTTTGCCAAAAGTCTCTGATGAGGGACCTTGTCAAAGGCTTTCTGAAAGTCCAGATACACAATATCAACCGACTCACCTTTGTCCACCTGTTTATTCACTCCTTCAAAAAAACATAACAGATTAGTAAGACAAGATCTTCCTTGTCTAAAGCCATGTTGGCTGTCTCCCATTAGGTCATGACTATCTACATGCTGAGTAATTTTATTCTTTATGATGGTTTCTACCATTTTTCCCGGTACTGATGTCAGGCTCACCGGTCTGTAGTTTCCCGGATCACCCCTCGAACCCTTTTTAAAAATTGGTGTTACATTGGCGATCCTCCAATCCTCAGGTATTAGAGATGATTTTAATGATAGTTCACAGATTACTGATAGCAGGTCTGCAATCTCAAATTTCAGTTCTTTCAACACCCTTGGATGTATACCATCCGGCCCAGGTGATTTGCTACTCTTCAGTTTATCTAATAGTTGTAAGACATCTTCCCGATGTATCGATATTTCCTTCAATTCTTCCACACCTTTAAATACCACTTCAGTCGTGGGTAACATCCCTACATCTTCCTCAGTAAAGACCGAAGCAAAGAATTCATTCAGTCTCTCCGCTATTGCCTTGTCGCCTCTTAGTGCTCCTTTAACCCCTTTATCATCTAATGGACCAACTGACTCTCTCACAGGTTTTTTGCTACGAATGTACTTGAAAAGGTCTTTATTTCGCGTTTTTGCTTCCGCAGCAAGCTTCTTCTCAAATTCTCTCTTTGCCTGCCTTATCAATGCCTTGCATTTGACTTGCCAGTGCTTGTGCTGTTTCCAGGTTTCATCATTTGGCTCTTTTTTCCATTTCCTGAAAGATGCTTTTTTGGCAACAACAGCCTCTCTGACCTCACCTTTAAACCATGCTGGCAGTTTTTTGGACTTCCTTCCACTTTTCTTAAAGCGTGGAATACAGCTGGTCTGGGCTTCCAAGATAGTATTTTTCAACAACACCCAAGCTTGATGTACGTCTTTAACCTTTGCAACTGCTCCTTTTAGTTTTTTCTTAACTGTTTTCCTCATTTTATCATAGTCTCCCTTTCGAAAGTTAAAGGGTAGTACTGTGGATTTCCTTACTATCCCTCCTCCACTAACTAAATCAAAGGCGATCATGCTATGATCACTATTGCCAAGTGGCCCCAACACCCTTATCTCTTGCATTACATTCTGGTGTTCCACTAAGGACTAGGTCTAATATTGCTTCCCCTCTGGTCGGTTCATGAACTAGCTGCTCCAGGAAGCAGTCATTTATTTCATCTAGGAACTTTATCTCCCTAGCATGTCCTGTTGTGACACTGACCCAGTCGATGCCGGGGTAATTGAAATCACCCATTATTATTACTGTACTGTAACTTTTGCTAGCTTCCTTGATTTCTTTGAGCATTTCATCATCCATTTGTTCATTCTGGCCAGGCGGACGATAGTACACCCCCACTGCCTTCGCCTTCCCCTTTTTACATGGAATTTCAATCCATAGAGATTCTACAGCAAATTTTGTTTCTTGCAAAACTTTAATCCTTTCTGACTCAATGCCCTCTCTAACATAGAGCGCAACCCCTCCACCAATTTGATCAGCTCTATCATTTCGATATAGTTTGTACCCAGGTATCACAGTGTCCCACTGGTTGTCCTCCTTCCACCATGTCTCTGATATTCCAATCATATCTAACCTCTCGTTTAGTGCTATATATTCTAACTCTCCCATCTTGTTTTGTAGACTTCTAGCATTTGCATATAAGCATTTTAGAGACTGTATTTTATTCATATTAATTTGGCTATTGGTAGACATGGGTAATTTGGGATCTTTAAGTTCTGTCTGCTCCATACTCGAGGGCATTTGGGCTACTTTACTCATTTTTGGAACCTCTCTGCTTTTTGTAGTATCCTTCAAGGATACATTCTTCCGAACCATGCGCTCTTGGGCGACTGTCGGCTTTCCCCTATTATCTAGTTTAAAAGCTGCTCTATCTCCTTTTTAAAGGTTAATGCCAGCGGCCTGGTTCCATCCCGGTTAAGGTGAAGCCCATCCCTTTGGAAGAGCCCCTCCTTTCCCCAGAATGTTCCCCAGTTCCTAACAAATCCGAACCCCTCATCTCTGCACCATTGTCTCATCCACGCATTGAGACTCCGGAGCTCTGCCTGCCTTTTGGGTCCTGCGCGTGGAACGGGAAGCATTTCGGAGAACGCTACCCTGGAAGTTCTGGATTTCAACTTCCTACCTAAAAGCCTAAATTTAGCTTCCAGAACCTCCCTACCACATTTTCCTATGTCATTGGTACCAACATGTACCAAGACAGCAGACTCCTCCCCAGCACTATCTAAGACCTTATCTAGGTGGCGTGTGAAGTCCGCTACCTTAGCACCAGGCAGGCATGTTACCAGGCGATCCTCACGTCCACCAGCCACCCAGCTATCTACATGCCTAATGATCGAATCACCAACTATAACTGCTGTCCTAACCCTTCCTTCATGGGCACTTGGTCCTGGAGAAACCTCCTCCTGGAGGACAGGTCCTAGTTACAGGATCACTTCCTGCCACACCAGGGTGATGCTCTCCTGTCACGTGACCTCTCTCCTCCATGGCAACAGGGATGCTGCCAGACTGGAGGTGGGACTTCAGGACTATATCCCTGTAGGTCTCGTCTATGTACCTCTCTGTCTGTCTTATGTTTTCCGCTACTCTAGCCTCTAGAGAACGGACTCGTTCCCTGAGAGCAGAGAGCTCCTTGCACCTAGTGCACACGTAAGACCTCTCACCAGCTGGGAGAAAATCATACATGTGACACTCAATGCAAAAGACTGGAAAGCCCACATCCCGCTGCTGGACTGCTCTCTGCATCCTAGTTTTAAGTTTGTGTTTAGATCTTTAAGTTCTATATGTACTAAAGGGTGCAATGGATATTTATACCACTAAAACTGTACCTACGAAGTTTAATATACCTTGTTCACCTGAAGCTTAATTAATCTCAGGTCCTTAGTGTATGACTGATTTGGGTAATGAGCTTCACCTGAGAGCACCTCCTGTCTTTTAAGTTGTGCAAGTACCTATAAAGCTGTGATTATCCCAGGGGAGGGTGGGTGTGGGGAGGGAGGGAGGGATATAACACTTATTAAAAAAGGGCTGCTACACAGTACCTTGTCCTGTGCTGCTGAGGTAAGCTATATTCTGATTTGATTTAAATTATAGCTCTAGATGTCAATGTATATGATAACTATATAGGCAATGCAACCCTGAGGCGGGTGGGGTGAGGGGGATAGGGTGGTTGGGAAGTTAAGTATCCCTGGCCAGTAGACCTTATATGAACTGAGGGCACACTCAGATATCTGATTTAAAGGCTATGCAAGGAAGGTAAGCAATCTAAATATTCCTAAACTTAGAGTCAAAAGTTAGGTTGTTTGTCAATAGACTGTAGATCAAGGTGGCTATAAAGAGGCAAAAATGGGATGGAGACAGAAAGATGGGAATAGCAATACTCTGTATTCAGTCAGAGGCATACCTAGAGTATTTGACACCCAGAGCAGATCATTTTTAACATCCCTATCCTCTATATAATACCATATAGTTTTGCAGCTCCCTTTGATCTCCTTAGTCCTTCCTCACCCCTGCATCTATCTCTCTTCTCTTCCTCTGCCATGTGGTCCCTGCATTGCCCCTAAACTGCATTTTCCTTACTAGACTATAACCATCCATAACTCTCCCAACCATGATCAACACATCTCTATGGGCTAGTGGCAAAAAATAAATTTTATTTAGCCTTTTTTATGCCACCTTATCCTTCAATCAAAGTGGGATACATTTAACATGAGGGGATATGAGAGACATACACCAATATTTACAGGGAACATGGGCAATGGAGGGTTAAGTGGCTTGCCCAAGACCACAAGGAGCACCTGTGGGACTAGAAACCCCAGTCCTTCTGGCCCAAGGTTGCTGTCCTCTAGTGGGATTTGAACCGCTGATCTTCTGGCTTGAGGTAACTTGCCCCGACCACTAGGCCACTCCTCCCTCCTTAAATTAAATAAATTAATAGATCCTTGGAGACAGGAGAAGTTCCACAGGACTGGAGAAGGGCTATGTGGTACCTTTTCACAAAAGTGGTAATAGGGAAGAAGTGACAAAGTACAGGCCGGTAAGCCTTAACTCGGTGGCGGGAAAAGTAATGGACTTTCTTGAAACCAACAGGTTGCATGATCCGTGGCAACATGGTTTTACCAAAGGATGATCTAGCCAAACAAATTTGATTGAGTTCTTTGATTGGGTGACCAGAGAACTAGATGAAGGGCATGCGATAGATGTGATATACCTAAATTTCAGCAAAGCCTTTGATACTGTTTCTCATAGGAGGCTTATCAATAAACTCAACAGCTTGGGGATGGGTCCCAAGGTGGTGAGCTGGATCAGAAATTGGTTGACTGACAGATGACACAAGGTGATGGTAAATGGAACTCACTCAGATGAAACAAAGGTGATTAGCGGTGTGCCCCGAGTTCAGTCCTGGGACTGGTTCTGTTCAATATATTTGTGAGTGATATTGCAGAAGGACTGAATGGAAAAGTCTGTCTTTTTGCAGATGACATGAAAATTTGCAACAAAGTGGACTCTCCTGAGGGAGTGGATAACATGAAGAAAGACCTACAAAAGCTGGAGGAATGGTCTAATGCTTGCAGTTAAGATTTAATATGAAGAAGTGCAGTGTCATGCGCTAGGGAAGCAGAAATCCAAGGGAATTATATGTGATAGGGGGAGAGAGTTTGGTATGCACGGACAAGAAGAAGGACCTCAGAGTGATTGTTTCTGTGGATCTCAAGGTGGCGAAACAGTGTGACAAGGTGGTGGCAAAAGCCAGAAGGATTCTGGGTTGCATACAGAGAGGAATTACCAGCAGAAAGGAAGAGGTACTAATGCCACTGTACAAATCGCTGGTGACGCCTCACTTGGAATATTGTGTTCAGTTTTGTAGACCATATCTCGCAAAGGATATAAAAAGGCTGCAAACGGTTCAGAGGAAGGCGACCAAAATGATTTGCAGCCTGTTTCAGAAGACTTTGAGAAGAGACATGAAGACCTAAATATGTATACTCTGGAGGAGAGGAGGGACAGAGGAGATATGATTCAGACCTTTAAATACTTAGAGTATTAATGAACAAACAAATCTCTTCCATAGACGGAGAAGCTGTAAAACTAGAGGGCATAACATGAAGCTGCAAGACAATGTTAGGAAATATTTTTTCACTGAAAGGGTGATGGATGCTTGCAATGCCCTCTCGATGGAAGTGGTGGGGGCAAATACAATGACAGAATTCAAAATGGCATGGGCCAGACACAGAGGATCCCTTTATAGCAACAGGATAAAATCAAAACAAACATAACTCTCATATCTCATCAAATAGGGTTGATACACACGGAGCGGTGGGTACACCCCTAAATAAAGGCATGGAGAGGGGTGACCTGCACGGAGCGGCAGATGCATCTACTCTTACCGCCTTGCTGGGCAGACTAGTTGGACCATACTGGTCTTTATCTGCTGTCATATGTTATGTTACTATGTTACAACAAACCCAGGGCCTCCAAGACTCCAGCACTCCTCAAAGGCCTCATTGGTTCCACCCTCTCTTACATGAAGGTACGTGTCAGAGGGGGGCGGGAATTGTAGGACCTTCAAGGAGCACTTGAATCGAAACAGCTCCACCTTTACTGTTTTTTTTTTATTCTTGTCATGGCAGCGGTGGTGGGGAAAAGAGGAAAGATGGCTGTAAATGAATACTCTCGCCTGCTGCTTGAATTAGGTTGCTCTGAAAACAGAAAAAAAAAGTCAGCATTATAGCAGGTCCAAGGATGAATCTCTTGAAGGCCCTGACCGCATACTTATGCTTGGCACAGTGCATTCTTTGCAGATAATGCACCACCGTATTGCCTGCCCCCAAGGGTAGACTGCTCCCACCATCCCATCCTGGGTACACCACTGCATTCAGTGAATCTTTTATACAATATTCCGAAAACTCTGAATATCTCGACTTCGACATCCCTTTTCTGACTTAAATATGTCATGCAAATTTCTGCCTTCACATCTCTAGATCTGGGAGAGAGGAAGTAAATAAATGACTTCTTTTTGGAGTAGCTGGTTCATGAACCAGCACGAGGGGAAGCTATTTTGGACCTAGTCCTTAGTGGAACACAAGTTCTGGTGCAAGAGGTAACAGTGTTGGGAACACTTGTTGATAGTGATCATAGCATGATCACATTTGATTTAATAAATGGAGGGAGGATGGCAAGGAAATCCACAGTACTATCTTTTAACTTTCAAAAGATAGACTATGATAAAATGAGGAAAATAGTTAAGAAAAATCTAAAAGGTGCAGCTGTGAAGGTTTAAGATTTACATCAAGCATGGGTGGTGTTTAAAAAAAAACTATCTTAGAAGCCCAGACCACATGTATTCCACGTTTTAAGAAAGGTAGAAGGAAGGCCAAAAACCTGTCATCATGATTTAAAGGTGAGTTCAGAGAGGCTTATAGCCAAAAAAAGCATCTTACAAGAAATGGAAAAAGGAGCCAAATGACGAAAACGGGGAAACAACATAAGCACTGGCAAATTAGATGCAAGTTATTGATAAGGCAGACAAAGTGAGAATATGAAAAAAAGTTTGCCATGGAAGCAAAAACACACAAAAACTTTTTCAAGTACGTTCATAGCAAAACACTGTGAGGCAGTCAGTTGGACCATTGGATAATAGAGGGGTAAAAGGGATGCTAAGGGAGGACAAGGCTGTAGAAGAGAGATTGAATGAATTATTTGCTTCAGTATTTACTGAAGAAAATATAGGGAAGTTATCTATGTCTGAAATGGTATTTATAGGTGATGTATAGAAGCATAGAAACATGCCTGCAGAAAAAGACCTTATGGCCTATCTAGTCTGCCCTTCCATATCAATTACAGTAGTCCCCTTTTTTTCCTCTAGAGATTTCAGTGCTTGTCTTGCTTTCTTAAATTCAGATGTCTCTACTCTACCTCCACTGAGAGATATTTCATGCATCTCCCACTATTTCCATAAAGAAATATTTACACATATTACTCCCGAGTCAATCCCCTTTCAGCCTCTTCCTATGTCCCCAAATAGTAGAGCTTGCTTTCAATTGAAAGAGGCTCTCCTCTTGTGCAATTATGCCACAGAGGTATTTAAACATCTCTATCATATCTCCTCTATCCTACCTTTCCTTTAACGTATACATATTAAGATTCTTAAGTCTGCTCCCATATGCCTTATAATGAAGACCACTAACCATTTTAGTAACCACCCTCTGCGCTGACTGAATCCTTTTTATATCCTTTTGAAGCCGTGGTCTCAAAATTACACACAATACTCCAAAAAAGGTTGCACCAGAGACTTATATAGAGGCACCCTCACCTCCTTTTTCCGCTCTCTGTGCACCCAAGCATTCTTCTGCAATTCATCATCTCCTTTTCTACCTGTTTAGCCACTTTAAGATCATCAGAAACAGTCACGCTCAGGTCCCACTTCTTTCATGGACAGATGTATTTCATCCCTAGCCCTAACCATAACCCTTGGATTTTTTTCAGCCCAAATGCATGACCTTGCATTTTTTAGCATTAAATCTCAGCTGCCAAATTCTTGGCCATTCAACGAGCTTAGCTAGATCCCTCCTCATGTTATCTACACCTTCCTGGGTGTCTACTCTACTGCAGATTTTGGTATCATCCACAAAGAGGCAAACCTTAACTGACAGCCCTTCCGCAATATCACCAACAAAGATGTTAAAAACTACTTATCATTTGTATAGCGCTATATGGTGTACACAGTGCTGTAGAGACACATGTAAAAGACGGTCCTTGTTCATCAGAGCTTACTATCTAGTCAAGACTGACAACACAATAGTTGAGGACAAGGATATATCCTGGGGAATGGCAAGGAAAATAAATAGGAGACTAAGCGAATCAGGATCCAAAAGCAGCCTCGAAGAGGTGAGTTTTCAGCCTGGATTTGAAAAGCGCCAGAGATGAAGCCTGATGCACAGACTCAGGTAGTTTGTTCCATGCATAAGGAGCAGCAAGGTGGAAGGATCAAAGTTTTTAGTTGGCAGTCAAAGAGAAGGGCCCTGATAAAAGCGATCTGCCAGAATAGTAAAATTCCTTGAGGAGGGTGTAGGGAGAGATAAGAGAGGTAAGGTAGTGAGGAGCAGCAGAATGAGTGCACTTACAGGTCAATAGGAGAAATTTGAACTGGATACATAAACAGAGAGGGAGCCAGTGAAAAGACTTCAGAAGAGGGGTTACGTGAGCAAGGGGTTATATCGGACCAGGAACAGATCCCTGTGGCACACCACTGGTAACATCCTTCTCCTCCGAGTGAGCTCCATTTACCTGTACCCTTTGTTGCCTCCCACTCAACCATTTTTTAACCCAGTCAGTCACTTCAGGGTTCATCCCTAGGGTGCTCAATTTCTTTATAAGTTGCCTGTGTGGAATGGTGTCAAAGTCTTTACTGAAATCTAAGTACACCACATCAAGGACTCTCCCTTGGTCCAATTCCCTGGTCACCTAGTCAAAGAAATCAATCAGATTTGTCTGAAAAGACCTGCCTTTTGATCCTCTAATCCATTGGACTACAGAAATCTCACTATCCTCTGTTTTAGCTATGTTTCCAATAATTTACTCACCACAGAGGTTAGACTATCTGGCCTGTAATTCTCAACCTCATCCTTACCTACGCTATTGTGTAAAGGAACCACATGTCCTCTGGGACCACTCCCAACTCTAAAGAAGCATTGAAAAGGTCAGTCAGTGGTGCCACTAGAATCTCATCCCATCCCATTGCTTTGTCTACTTTTAGTTTAGCTAGTTCCTCACAAATACAATTTTCTGAAAATTGTTCAAGATAGTAACATAGTAAATGACGGCAGATAAAGACCAGTATGGTCCATCTAGTCTGCCCAGAAAGATGCCAAGAGTAGGTACACCTGCCGCTCTGTACAGGCCTCCCCCCCCCCCATGTCTTTCTCCAGGGGTGATCCCGCCACTCCATGTAGGATACCTCTATATGTTAAGGAATTAGATGGTTCAGATTATTTTGATATTTTCTTGTTGCTGTAAAGGGATCCACTGTGTCTGTCCCAGGCCCTTTTGAACTCCGTCACTGTATTTGCCCCCTCAACTTCTATCCGGAGCGCATTCCAAGCATCCACCACCCTTTCAGTGAAAAAGTATTTCCTGACATTGCCTTTCAATTTACCACCTTGTAGCTTCATGTTATGCCCTCTAGTTTTGCAGCTTCTCCGTCTTTGGAAGAGGTTTGTTTGTTCATTATTTCTCTTTAAGTATTTAAAGGTCTGAATCATATCTCCTCTGTCCCTCCTCTCCTTGAAAGTGTACATGTTTAGGTTTTCAAGTCTCTTCTCATAAGGCTTCTGACAGGCTCCAAATGATTTTGGTCGCCTTTCTCTGAACAGCTTCCAGTCTTTTTACATCCTTTGCAAGATATGGTCTCCAAAACTGAACACAGTATTCCAAGTGAGGCCTCACCAGTGACTTGTACAGTGGCATAAGTACCTCTTCCTTTCTGCTGGTAATTCCTCTTCATATGCAGCCCAGCATACTCCTGGCTTTTGCCACCGCCTAGTCGCACTGTTTTGCCAACTTGAGATCTTCAGAAATAATCACTCCAAGGTCTTTCTCCTGATCCGTACACACCAATCTCACGCCCCCTATTGCATACATTTCCCTTGGCTTTCTGCTTCCCAAGTGCATGACTCTGCACTTCTTCGCATTAAATCTTGATTGCCAAGCATTAGACCATTCTTCCAGCTTTTGTAGATCATTCCTCATGTTAACCATTCCCTCGGGGGAGTCCACTCTGTTGCAAATTTTTGTGTCATCTGCAAAAAGACAGACTTTTCCATGCAGTCCTTCAGCAATATCACTCACATTGAATAATGCCGGGCCCAGGACCGAACCCTGGGGCACCCCTCTAATCACCTTCCTTTCATCTGCCTCCTTATACCATCACCTTCTGTCGTCTGTCAGTCAACCAATTTCTGATCCAATTTACCATCTTTGGATCTATCCCTAAGCTACTAAGTTTGTTGATAAGCCTCCTATGAGGAACAGTATCAAAGGCTTTGCTGAAGTCCAGTTAGATGACATCCATCGCATGCCCCTGATCTAGTTCCCTGGTCACCCAGTGAAAGAACTCAATCAGATTTGTTTGGCAAGATCGTCCTCGGATCTTGCAACCTGTTGGCTTTGAGAAAGTTCACAATTTGCTCTTTCAGGAGCGCCTGCATTACTTTTCCCGCCACTGAGGTAAGGCTCACAGGCCTGTAGTTTGACACTTCTTCCCTGTCACCACTTTTGTGTAGAGGTACAACATCAGCCGTTCTCCAGTCCTGAGGAACCTCTCCTGTTTCCAAGGATCTGTTGAAAACATCCTTTAACGGCCCTGCAAGAACCTCCCTGAGCTCTTTCAGTATCCTGGGTAGTATCTCATCCGGTCCCATGGCCTTGTCCACTTTCAGTTTTGCAAGTTGTTCTAACACATCATCTTCTGTGAATGGTGTGGTATCTACTTCATTCCCAGTTTTATATTTGGGAGTCACAGGTGGTCCTTCTCCAGGACTTTTTCATTTAGCAACTTCACTTTTTCAATGTCACTTTCCACGAGTGCATTCCCAGCACTTCTGAGTCCTGCAATTCCACCTCTGATCCTCCTCCTTTACCCAATATACCTGAAGAAAATTTTGTCGCCACACTTCACATCTTTAGCCATCTTATCCTCTGCCTTTGATTTGGCTATCCTTATTTCTCTCTTTGTCTCTTTGAGTTTGATCCTGTATTCATTTCTGTGTTCCTCTGTTAGCAAGCTTTTGAATTTTGCGAAAGCTGTGGTTTTTGCCTTTATCTGAGCAGCCACTTCTTTGGAAAACCAAATAGGTTTTCTTCTCCTCTTGTTTTTGCTTACTTTTCTTACATATTTATCTGTTGCCCCTTTTATTGCCACCTTTAGTTTAGCCCATTGCAATTCCACTTCCCTTATCTCCTTCCACCCTGTCAGCTCCTCCTTTAGGAACTCAGCCATTTTATTGAAGTCTGTGTTTTTGAAGTTTAGGACCTTGAGCTTGCTATGATTGGCCTGTACCATGGCTTTTATCTCAAACCACACCGTGTGATGATCGCTGCTGCTTACAGGGGCACCCACGCAGACATTCGACACGCTATCACCATTGGTGAGCACTAAATCCAGCATTGAGCTTTCTCTAGTTGGTTCCATCACCACTTGTCTAAGTAATGCGTCTTGGAGAGCTTCCACAATTTTTTTGCTTCTTTCCAGATTTACAGAAGGAGTAATCCAATCTACTGTACATCAGGTAGATTAAAGTCACCCAATATGATCGCTTCTCCCTTTGTGGGCTACCTTGGCAATATCTATAATCAATTTGTTATCTATCTCTTCAGTTTGTGTCGGAGGTCTGTATACTACAGCAGTGTGGATGACGGTGCCGTCTCCTCTTTCCAATACAATCCAGAGCGCTTCTTTTCCCCATGCCCCCTGCATTTCAGTAGCTTTAATATTGCCCTTGACATACAAGGCTATTCCTCCTCTGATTTCATTTTCTCTGTCTCTTCTGAATAGATTATAGCCAGCTATGGCTATATCCAATCATGTGATTCATTTATCCAGGTTTCTGTAATGGCCACAATGTCCAAATCCATTTCCACCATTAGGGCTTCCAGGTCCAGAACTTTGTTGGCTAAGCTTCGAGCATTAGTGCTCATTGCTTTTCAGGATTTAACTGGCTTGTGTGTATTTTGCATTGTTTTTGTTCTGCCCACATCCTCCTGCTTGTTTTTGATGTGTGGTTTAAAAGTGTGGCTGTTTCTGATGTTATTCTGCTTTTGCAGGGGGTGACGTCCAGAGCTTGACCTTCCACATCTGTGTTCACTTTCTGCTTTAAGTACTTCAACAACTTGGTTTGTATTCCTGCTGGCTGAAGAGTCTGGGAGGCACTTGACTATCTTCTCTTCATTGAACTGTGTTCCCAAGTTGGTGCCTCTGATGATGGAATCCCCAAGTATTAGTAGTCTGCTGTTTGGTGAGGTTTTCTTCATATTTGGTCCTCCAGCAGGAGATTGGGCATTGTCTGTCTCATTTAAGGGCCCTTCAGTTTCTTTGGATTGGGCATCCTCATTAGCCAAGGCAGAGTAGGCATTAGGCAGGGATGTTTCCTGATGCATAGAATGTCTTTGTGTCACAGATCGCAATCTACCATATCCCACTGTGATCCATTTATTCCTGGGGTGTTTGATTCTTTGTTGGAGTGGTGGTGGATGCTGTTCAGTTTTATCTTAGAAGAGGTGTGTTTCATTTCAGCCAATTCCTCCCTGAGTTCCATGTCCTCATTAGGCAAGGCAGAGGAGGAATTTTTTTTTTTTTATTGCCATCGAGTCAGTGTTGACTCATAGCGACCCAGCTACCTCTGGGTTTTCTTGGCAATGTATCACCGGAAGTAGATTGCCAGCCTTTTCTTCTGAGGCAATGGAGGGTAAAGTGACTTGCCCAAAGTCACAAGGAGTGCCAGTGGGAATTGAACCCTTGATCTTCTGGGTACTAGGCAGTTGCTCTAACCACTAGGCTACTCCTCCACTCCAGAGGAGGCATTAAGCAGGGATATCTCTTTATGCATAGGATGTCTGTGTGTTACAGGTTGCAATCTACCAGAACCCACTTTGCAATCTAACAGAACCCACTGTAATCCATTTGTCCCTGGGGTGTTTGATTCTTTGTGGGAGCGGTGGTGGACATTGTTCAATTTGTATCCTAGAAGGGGTGCGCTTTATTGCAGCCAGTTCCTCCCTCAGTAGGGTCACTTATTTATGCTTGGCAGCTAGGTCTTCCCATAGTAGAGTCAGTTGTTTATGCATGACAGCTGACCTGAAGCACAGAGGACAAGCTCTCAGGTTCCAAATGATTTGTCTTGGAATAAATGTACCGCAGTTATTGCACTGAATACACGAGATGCTGAATAAGCAGTCCTGGAAGAAGAAGAAAGGAAGAAGAAGGAAGAAGAAGGGGCGGGCCTTAACCCAAGTTGAAAGGATAGATGGCAATGAATGCGACCACTATATAGGCAATGTTGCCCCTGGGGTGGGTGGGATGAGGGGTAGGGTGGGTGGGAACCTAAGTGTCTCCGGCCAGTAGGCTGTTCCTGAACTGGGGCACCCACAGATATCTGCTCCAAGGCTACACAGGAAAGCAGTCAGTCTGAATATCCCCAAACTTAATGTATAGCCACAGTTAATCTTATATTGGCAACATCCCCAAAAAACAAACACTTAAACTCTATATTGGTAGTTAGAAACCAGCAGAGATAATAAGAAATTTAAAAATCTTAGCTTTTGGCTTTCTGAGCACTCCAGAGCTCATGCAGTCTGCCTTAGACTGGTATTGTGTGTCCAGGTGTGAGATGGACTCCAATCAGCACCTCCCTGGGAGCAAGCTATTCCCCAAGCAGTGCAACAGATTTAACCCTTTAATATATGGATACTTAGGCCCCAGTAGTCTGAATATCCCCAAACTTAATATATAGGCACAGTTAACCTTATATTGGCGATATCCCCAAAAAACAACCACTTAAACTCTATATTGGTAGCTAGAAACCAGCAAAGATAATAAGAAATTTAAAGTCTTAGCTTTTGGCTTTCTGAGCACTCCAGAGTTCAGGCCCCAGTAGTCTGAATATCCCCAAACTTAATGCATAGCCACAGTTAAGCTTATATTGGCAATATCCCCAAAAAACAAACTCTATATTGGTAGCTAGAAACCAGCAGAAATAATAAGAAATTTGAAGTCTTAGCTTTTGGCTTTCTTTTTTTTTAACTATATTTTATTTGAGCGAAGAGGATAACAGCATGACAGGCATTTTAGAGCATACAAATATTTTCAGTAGAGCACATATAGGAATTCCCCCCATTCCATCCACCATTCCTCCTCCCAGGCATAATTGTACCCTCCCAGCCAACCCACACACTCATTGCTCGTCCCAAGCACCACAACACCGGACAGCACAAACAGAGAGCCCCGTCCTCCTTTGCCATGGTAATACAACAATACAGCACTTGAAAACCACAATAGAAACACCTTTAACAAGATAATGAAAATTGTAGAGGGGGACTGACCTGCCCGGAGCTGCAAATACAACCCTAAACACAGGCATAGGGGGGTGATCTGCTTGGCACTTCAGGTATAACCACTCTAGCCACCTTACTGGGCAGACTAGATGGACCATACTGGTCTTTATCTGCCATCATATACTATGTTACTATGTAACAGTTTGCTCAATGATGCATATTAATTCACAATTCTGCCACCTCCCGACACATAACTCATTCAGACTGAGCCTGCTGGCGCACACAGCCAGCACACTAGCACAAGCAGCACTAAATGCTCTAATCCACCATCCGATCACTCCACAATCATCAGGGCAGAGGCAAAGAAGGACAGCTTCGCAGCAGCAGGAAGCTCAGCTCCTCCCCATCGCATCCAACCTCATCAGCAAGTGCCACTGGACAATAAATTCAAACCCATTCACTCCAGTGATCTTGCACACACGCATGCGGCCACCCACATTAGCACAAGCAGCACCAGATGCTCCAATCTGCCATCTGATCACCCCACGATCATCAGAGACATTGGCAGAGGCAAAGGAGGACAGCTTCGCAGCAGTGGGAAGGCAAACTCCTCCCCACTGCACCCGACCTCATCAGCAAGCACCGCTGGACTCTAAATTCATACCCATTCATTCCGGCACATCTGTGAGGTGGCCCTTAGGTGTGGACCGCAGCAAGGACTTCATGACCATCATGAACCCTCTCCAACCTCATTGCTGGAGAAGCAACACAAAAGCAGAGCTCAGCAAATTCATCCACAGGATCGTACATGCCTCCCTAATACAGGGTTACATGCCCCTCTTCCTCAAACTTGCAACCATTTGCCCAATACCCAAACTTTCCTCGCCATCCAGAGAAGACTCTGCAACATACCACCAATCTCCAGCCTACCATTCCTCACCAAGATATTTGAGAAGACTGTATACCAGCAGTTAAGAGGACCACGTGGACTCACAAGCCCACCTAAATCCTTACCAACATGGGTTCCAAGCTAGCCACAGTGTTGAAATCTTACTTAAAATGTTCCTCGACAACCTCATCAGAGGACTCGACAACCTCATCAGAGGACTTGACAACCTGAAAATGGGCTTCCTACTCATCTTTGTCGACTTATCTGCTGAGAGATCTGCAATTGTAAATATTTACTTCTAGGAATTTTTTCTAAATCTTGGGGAAAAAAAAATTCTTTAGATTAAAGATGATTGATTTAACAATTACACTGGGTTCATAGATTAAATATTTCTTTACGGAAATATTTCTTTACGGAAAGAGTAGTGGATCCGTGGAATAGTCTCCCAGTGGAGGTGGTAGAGATGAGGACAGTAACTGAATTCAAAAAAGCAGGGGACCAACACAGAGGATCTCTAAAGGTAAAAAGTGGACTGTTGTAGTTGTTGATATGGAAGGAGAGACTAGATAGGCCATGTGGTCTTTTTCTGTCATCACGTTTCTATGTTTCTATGTTTCTAATCAAGGCCTAGTAGTAGCAAGAGTTTGAAGTTTAAATTTAAAACAGAGCTTTCTGGTTAAATTTAGAACCCAAGACTCCCTCTATCAAAGCAAGGGCTTTGGTACTCCCCTTGGAGATTGGTAACAGATTATCTTAGAAGCACAGGACAGGGTACTGTGTAGCAGCCAGCTTTTAATAAGTCTTCTTCCCGTCCCTCCTTGACACCCACCCACCCCTGTGATAATCGTAGCTTTCTAGGTACTTAAACCTCTAAAAGAAAAGGAGGTGCCATATTCACTCTCAGGTGCAGCTGTTTATTCTCATCAGCATACATTAAGGACTGAGATTAATTAAACGTCTGGTGAACAAAGTACATTAAACGTATTAGATATAGTTTTATTAGTATAAGTATCCCTAGCAACCCTTAGTAAGTAAAGAACTTAAATATCTGAACTCAACCTTAAAGCGAAGATACAGACAGCAGTCCAGCAGTGAGATGGGGGCTTTCCAGTCTTTTGCACTGAGTGTCACATGTATGATTTTCTCCCAGTTGATGAGGGGTCTTACGTGTGCACACGGTGCAAGGAGCTCTTTGCTCTCAGAGAACGAGTCCAATCTCTGGAGGCAAGAGTAGACATAAGAAAGACAGAGACATACACAGACAAGACCTACAGGGATATATAGGCTTGAAGTCCCACCTCCAGACTGACATCATCCCTGTTGCCATGGAAGGGAGAGGTCATGTAACAGGAGAGCATCACTCTGGTATGGCAGGAAATGATCCTGTAGCTAGGACCTGTCCTCCAGGTGATGTAAAACCCTCTCACACAGAGGAAGTTTCTCCAGGGCCATGTGCCCATGAGGGAAGGGTTAGGACAGCAGTTACAGTTGGTGATTTGATCATTAGGCATGTAGAAATCTGGGTGGCTGGTGGACATGAGGATCGCCTGGTGCGAAGGTAGCGGACCTCACGAGCCACCTAGATAAGGTCTTAGATAGTGCTGGGGAGGAGTCTGCTGTCTTGGTACATGTCGGTACCAAGGACATAGGAAAATGTGGTAGGGAGGTTCTGGAGGCTAAATTTAGGCTTTTAGGTAGGAAGTTGAAATCCAGAACTTCCAGGGTAGCTTTCTCCGAAATGCTTCCTGGTCCACACACAGGACCCAAAAGACAAGCAGAGCGCCGGAGTCTCAATGCGTGGATGAGACTGTGGTGTAAGGATGAGGGTTTTGGATTTGTTAGGAACTGGGGAACATTCTGGGGAAAAGAGGAGCTCTTCCGAAGGAATGGGCTTCACTTTAACTGGGATGAAACCAGGCTGCTGGCATTAACCTTTAAAAAGGCGATAGAGCAGCTTTTGAACTAGATAATAGGGGAAGGACGACAGTAGCCAAAGAGCGCATGTTTCGGAGCAATGTATCCTTGAAGGATACTATCAAAAAAATGAAGTTAGGGCACATCAGCAGAGAGGTTCCAATAAAGACAAAGGTAGCCCAAATGCCCTTGAATACAGAGCAAACAGAGCTTAAAGATTCCAAATTGCCCCTGCCTACAGTTAACCAGATTAATATGAATAAAATACAGTTTCTAAAATGCTTGTATACAAATGATAGAAGTCTAAAAAATAAGAAGGGGGAGTTAGAATATATAGCACTAAATGAGAAGTTAGATATGATTGGTATCTCAGAGACATGGTGGAAGGAGGACAACCAGTGGGACACTGTGATACCTGGGTACAAACTATATCGTAATGATAGAGCTGATCAAATTGGTGGAGGGGTTGCACTCTATGTCAGAGAGGGCATTGAGTCACAAAGGATTAAAGTTTTGCAGGAAACAAAATTTGCTGTAGAATCTCTATGGATTGAAATTCCATGTAAAAAGGGGAAGGCGATTGCAGTGTGGTTGTACTATTGACTGCCTGACCAGAATGAACAAATGGATAATGAAATGCTCAAAGAAATCAGGGAAGCTAACAAAAGTTACAGCACAGTAATAATAATGGGTGATTTCAATTACCCCAGTATTGACTGGGTGTCACGGCAGGACATGCTAGGGAGATAAAGTTTCTAGATGAAATAAATAACTGCTTTTTGGAGCAGATGGTTCATGAATTGACCAGAGGAGAAGCCATTTTGGACTTAGCCCTTAGTGGAACACCAGACAGATCTGGTGCAAGAGATAAGGGTGTTGGGACCACTTGGCAATAGTGATCATAGCATGATCGCGTTTGATTTAATTAAAGGAGGAGGGATGGTAAGGAAATCCACAGTACTACCTTTTAACTTTCAGAAGGGAGACTATGATAAAATGAGGAAAATAGTTAAGAAAAAAGTAAAAGGAGCAGTTGCAAAGGTCAAAGACTTACATCAAGCTTGGGTGTTTAAAAATACTATCTTGGAAGCCCAGACCAACTGTATTCCACTCTTTAAGAAAAGTGGAAGGAATTCCAAAAAACTGCCTGCATGGTTTAAAGGTGAGGTCAGAGAGGCTGTTGTTGGCAAAAAAGCATCTTTCAGGAAATGGAAAAAAGCCAAATGACGAAAACTGGAAACAGCACAAACATTGGCAAGTTAAATGCAAGGAATTGATAAGTCAGGCAAAGAGAGAATTTGAGAAGAAACTTGCTGTGGAAGCAAAAACGCGTAATAAAGACTTTTTCAAGTACATTCATAGCAAAAAAACTGTGAGAGAGTCAGTTGGACCATTAGATGATAGAGGGGTAAAAGGCGCAGTAAGAAGGACAAGGCTATAGTGGAGAGACTGAATAAATTCTTTGCTTCGGTCTTTACTGAGGAGGATGTAGGGATGTTACCCATAACTGAAGTGGTATTTAAAGGTGACACTGCAGAGGTTGTTAAAACCCAAAAGGACTTTGGAAAATTGCAAGAGGATCTTGATAAATTGGAAGACTGGGCATGTAAATGGCAGATGAAATTTAATGTGGACAAGTGCAAAGTTATGCACCTACGAAGGAACAACCCAAACTATGGTTACACGATGCAAGGTTCCACATTGAGAACCACTACCCAGGAAAAAGATTTAGGCGTCACCTTGAATACTGTGTGCAATTCTGGTCACCGTATCTTAAAAAGGATATAGCGTTATTAGAAAAGGTACAGAGAAGAGCCACCAAAATGGTAAAGAGGATGGAAGAATAACCCTATGAAGAGAGGCTAAGAAGGTTGGGGCTCTTCAACCTGGAATAGAGATGGCTGAGGGGAGATATGATAGAGGTCTATAAATTAATGAATGGAGTGGAACGGGTAAATTTAGATTGATTGTTTATGTCGTCAGAATATAAAAAGACTAGGGGACATGCAATGAAGCTACAGGGTAACCTATTTAAGACTATTAAAAGAAAATATTTTTTCACTCAACGTGTAATCAAACTCTGGAATTTGTTCTATTAGAACAGCTGGGGGATGTAGTAAAAGCTGCTAGTGTAGCTGTGTTTAAAAAAGGTTTGGACAAGTTCCTGGAGCAAAGGTCCATAAACCATTATTAAAAAGGACCCGGGATATCACTGCTTGACCAAATACAAACATTGAGGAGCCTCTGTCTTTTGGGGAGACTGCTAGGTACTTATGACCTAGATTGGCCACGGTTGGAAACAGGATACTGGGCTTGATGGACCTTGGTCTGACCCAGTATGGCATATCTTCCTATTCGACACAGTATCCCACAGCATCCTCCTAAGAAGACTCAGTGACATTGGCCTGCACAACACCACACTCAAGTGGTTTAACTCCTACCTCAGCAACAGGCAACAACAGGTTAAAGTTGGCGCAACCACCTCCTCCCTTTTTCCTGCTTCCCAAGGGGTACCACAATGCTCATCATTATCCGCCCTGCTTTTCAACCTCTACATACAGCCTATCTGTGATGTCATCAAGAAATACGACATCCAATATGCATTGTACGCCGATGATATGATGATTTACACCCCGATCAATCTTGAAGGCATGGACCACGCAATAATAACTGCCTGTCTTCAAGACATGACTGAATGGTTCTCTCACAATAACCTAAACATCAACTACAACAAGACTGCAATACTGTTCATCACAACCAATACCTCCTTTACCGCCCCCCTAATCATCTCCCTGCTCAACATGAACATACCTGTTAAGAATAAAGTGAAATATTGCGGTGTTACCTTGGACTGTAATTTGAGCTTCCAATCTCACATCAACAGGAACACCAGGAGTGCATACCACAAGATGGCTTTCAAAAGGAGGGTCAAACCCCTCCTTAACCAAGACCCCTTTTTGATGGTCTTCCAAGCCATCATCACTCCCATAATGGACTACTGCAATACGGAATACCGTGGCCTACCAAAACAAACAATTTGACCCCTACATATGCTGCTTGCATCATCACTAGTTAAGCAAAACACAAACATATCACTCCCTTCCTGAGTCAACTGCACTGGCTCCTGATTGCTTCCTGCATCAGATACAAAATGGATCTTAACATATTCAGGATCCAGCACAACTTAGCCCCTGATGTACTCAAGAGCCTAATAAATACTAACACAAGCACCAGACTCAGAAGACATAGCGGAATGGATGCTATCCTAACTCCTAGCACCTACACCAAAACCACCTAGTCCACATCCTCAAGGGCCCTGTCTATCTCAACACTTGACCTCTGGAACTCCCTCCTGGATGACTTGAGAGTCACCACTGATACTAAGGATTTCAGGAAGAAGCTGAAAACCTTCCTCTTCCGAGATCACTTGTCTGGTTACAAAATCCTCTATGGGCCCGATTCTGTCTTACACATCCAACCCCTTTGTACGTCCGGTCTGAACCAGACGTACAAAGGAGATGGAAATTCTGATCCCGCGGGCACATCTAGCCCTGCGGGATCAGAATCGCAATCAGCAATGTATGTGCAGGCTGGGACTGTGATTCAGTCCGACCCACACATACATTAGCAGCCTGACTAACTCAGTCAGGGCTTTTCAATGGAGCCGCGGCGCCATGACATCTTGTTGCCATGGCACCACAACTCCATTTAAAAGCCACGATGCCGGTCGCTAAGAAAAAGAGTTTATTTCCCACAGCCCGACCCCCGATCTGGCTGCCTGGAATAAACCCTGACCCTCACTGCGCCATCCGCGCTCCAGGCCTTTCAAAAACAAACATCCAGGAAGTTTTTCCACCTCCGTGGTGGAATAACTTCCCCAGACATTTCGCCAGCCCTGGACATACTGCCCACTGCCTGCCAATTCTTTGCCCCCGTGCCGCCCATTCCCCACCCCGTCAAATTTCCCCCCCACAAATGACAGAGAAGTTATTCGGGGCAGGTGAACCCACGTTGGGTCCGTCTATCCCTGCTATTCGTGGCTCAGAATCACCCCCTATGTGTTTGCATCGGGTGCAGACAATATTAGCATGCCATTTTAATATATTCAGCTCATTTGCCTATAATTTAAATACTCTTGGCGTTATGTGTGCACTAGCTTTTCCTTTCTTGTTTACACGCACGTCCGTCTCTTTTCTGCATTTGGCTGTGGTGGTAATTGTGCCTAAATGCGCATTATATGGCTCAATAGATGCTTGTTTTCATCTCTCTGTGATCTTTTGTATTTTATGAAGGCCTCCCTCTTTTTCTTCACCTTTTCAGCTACTTCTTTTGAGAACCACAGTGGCCTCCTTTTCCTTTTACATTTATTTACCTTTCTAACAAAAAGGTTTATTGCCCCTAAAATATCCCCTTTCAGTTTTGCTCATTGTTTTTGTACGTCCCCCAGCTGTTCCCATCTCACTAATGACTCCTTGAGATATTGTGAAAGTTAGTTTTCCTTGTTTCTCTTCCTTTTGAATAGATTTTATCAGCCCTAGTCCTAATACGTAACCACACTAGGAAGATGTATTACAACTAATTCATAAACCAAAGAGTAGCAAATCACCCTGACTGGATGGTATACATCTAAGGGTGCTGAAAAAACTGAAATATGAGATTGAAAACTGACTATTAGTAATCTATGAACTATCTTTAAAATCATCTGTAGTACCTGAAAATTCAAGAATGGCTAGTGTAATGCCAATTTTTATAAAGGGTTCCAAGGATGATCTGGGAAACTACAGACCGGTGAGCCTGACGTCAGTACTGGGCAAAATGGTAGAAACCATTATAAAGAATAAAATTACTGAATGTGAAGATGTGTGCCTTTGAGTCAGTCCTGACTCCTGGTGACCCAGAAGTTACTGGGTTTTCTTGGCAGTGTCACTGGAAGTAGATTGCCAGGCCTGAAGCAATGGAGGGTTAAGTGACTTGCCCAAGGCCACAAGGGAATACTAGTGGGACTTGAACCCTGGTTGTTTGGTTATCAAGCCACTGTTCTAACCATTAGGCTACTCCTCCACTCACCAAAAGATAGTCAAGGTTTAATGGAAGAAAGCCAACATGGATTTAGACAAGGAAAGTCTTGTCTTACTAATGTGAAGGTATGAATAAATAGGTAGAAAAAGGTGGGCCGATTGATATAGTGTATCTGGATTTTCAGAAAGCCTTTGACAGGGTCCCTCACGAGAGACTCTTGGTGAAATTAAAGTCATGGGATAGGAGGCAGTGTAATATTGTGGATCAGGAACTAGCTAAAAGATAGAAAGCAGAGAGTAGGGCTAAATGGCCAATTTTCTTAATGGAAAAAGGTGACTAGTGGAGTACTCCTGGGATCTGTGCTGGGCCCACTGCTTTTTGACATATTCATAAATGACTGGGAAATGGGAATAATGAGTGAGGTGTTCAAATTTGTATATGACACAAAATTATTCAACGTTGTTAAAACAAGAGGGATTGTGAAAAATTGCAAGAGCACCTTGATGAATTGGAAGACTGGACATCCAAATAGCAGATGAAATTTAATGTGGACAACTGCAAAGTTATTAAGAAAGAACAACCCAAACTATGATTACATGAAGCAAGGTTCCATATTAGAAACCACCACCCAGGAAAAAGATTTAGACGTCATCGTGGATAATTTATTTATTTATTTATTTATTTGCATTTCTTATATACCGCGCTATTATAATCAGTGCGGTTTACATTTAAACAAAATATACAACAATGTAACAGGTTACACTGAGTTTACAATCAACAGGAGATACAAACCTGGATGAACAGGGGATGAACTATGTACAGTGCTATGTAAGTAAAATTTTAAAGATCATAGAAGGGAAAAGGTTAGGCATTGTAATGTGTAAAGCGGGTATGTAACAGGAGGAGTGTCGAGCTAACCATTTTCTAGAGGGGGTTGTGTTACATGTGGGTTTTGGTGATGATGTCTAGTATGTTGAGATTGACCGGGGGGAATGGGATTGGGGTAGTATTTTAGGAACAGATGATGCTTGATAGCCTTTCTGAACGCAATGATATTTGTAATGGAATGAATTTCAGGGGGGAGAGCATTCCAAGCTCCTGGTACAAATAATGAGGAGGCTCTACTGGAAGTTGTCTTTGAACATTTTGTGAGTGTTTTAGGCACCTGAAGTTTGTTCAAACATGATGAGCGTCTGTTTCTGTTGGGTGGCATAGGTTGGATGAGCCTGGTGAGCGGAGTGGGGGGCTGATTTTTTGACGCCTTGAATGTTAGGACGAGGGCTTTGTATAGGATTCTAGCGTGTAGAGGCAGCCAGTGTAGGCTCATTAGTACTGGAGTTATGTGGTCTGATCTAGATGTTCCAGTCAGTATTCTTGCTGCTGAATTCATGGCTAGCCTAAGCGGGTTGCTTGTGGGAGCCCAAGGAGGATAATGTTGGGGTAACCAGTGCTTGGAATATGGAGCGAAAATCAGGGGGGTCAAGTAGCGGGCGGAGGTGGTGTAGAGACCGTATCTTGTGGTAGATGGCTTTAGTGATATTCTTGATATGCGGTGACATATCCAGCTTTTGATCAAGGATGATGCCCAAATACCGGATGGTAGGTTTGACTGTGAGGTCGTAGTTGTTGACTCGAATGGATGGCGGTGGTATGAAATTCTGATTTCGTGAGATAAATAGGACATCGGTCTTGCTGTGATTAATGCTTAAGTTTTGGGTGAGGAGCCATTCAGATACTGCTTCAAAGCATTTTGTTATTGCTGAGAAATCTGGTTGGTCAAGCTTGAAGGATGTGTACATCAGGATATCATCTGCGTATGCTAAGCACTGGATGTTGAACGAGCAGATCAGGTCGCAGATGGGTTGCATATATATATTAAACATGAGTGATGAGAGGGATGAACCTTGGGGGACTCCTTGTTTGAGTGTGAATGGATCAGATGTGGTGGAGCCTACTCTGACCTGTTGTAGCTTGTTGCTCAAATATGACCTGCACCATGCTAAGGTCAGACCTTGTATACCTTTGTCTCTGAGGCGGAGTAATAGTGTCTCGTGGTTCACAGAATCAAATGCGGCTGCAATGTCCATGAATATTAGGATGAATCCTTGGTGTGAATCATCAATTCCCATGACTAGGTTGTTGAATAGGGTAGTAAGGATGGTTTCTATACCATGAGATTCTCTGAATCCGTGTTGTGAAGGGTCCAATGGTGCTTCGGTGTCGATGTGGTGTTGAATTTGTAGTTGAACTACTTTTTCTGTAATTTTTGCCAGAAGAGGGATGCTTGCAATGGGTCTAAATGACTCGACTTTGGATGGGTCAAGTTTGCAGTTTTTTAGCAGTGGGCGGATTGATGTGAATTTGAGGCTTTGTGGGAATGAGCCTGTTGCAAAGGATTGGTTGAGGATCCTACTTATGGTTGGGCTGAGGGTAGATCTCAACTCTTTAATCCAGCTGGAGGGACAAGGGTCATTGGGTGCTGTGGTAAGGTTAATGGAAGAGATGGTTTCTTTGATTTGTTTGCTGGAGACTTCATGGAATTGTGAAAGCACAGTTGGTGGCGGAATGAAGTCTGAGGGGATGGGGGGGTGTGAGAGCGGCGTTAATGTTGGTTTGGATTATTTTGGATTGAAGGTAATTTGAGTAGGTTTGTGGATGAGGCATTTGGTCTTGGGAAAGGGTAGGGTCGCCTGTGAGGGTCTTAACAATGGAGAATAGATCGTGGGGCTTGTTCATGGATCGTTTCAGAGTTTCAGAGTGGTGTTGTTTTCTCTTTTCCATTGTCATCTGCCTGTGAGCTTGTTAGAGTGCAGAGTATGCGCAAAGAGTCTCAGGTGTCTGTGAGCGGCGCCACTGTCTTTCAAGTTTGCGGAGGTGGAGTAGAGACTTTCGTAAATCTTGGGAGTACCAAGGTGCGTGTTCGCGCTTTGATTGTCTCTCGGTGTCGGATGCAGAATAGCGCGGTATATAAGAGAATGAAATAAAAAATAGTGGGTATGCAGCATCCTTGAGCGTGTCGTTCCATTTCGATACTATCTCGTCAGGGTCTGTAGAGGTATTGGAGAGGAGAGGCAAGATCTTCTCGAGAACGTCATCCTTATCAAAAGGTCGGGAGCGTGCTAGCGTGGTTCTGGGGGTATGTTGCCTCTTTTTATAGGTATTGACGAGGTGGATGTTGGGTATGTTGAAGAGAAGTAGGTTGTGATCAGACCAAGGAACGGGTGTCATTGAGATTAGCAGGCTTTCATTGGAGTTGATAGCAGCGTGGGGTGCGAAAATCAGGTCAAGTGTGTTTCCTTTGTTGTGGGTGGGAGCATCAATAAGTTGATTGTAGCCCAGTTAGTTCATTGCTTCGAGGAAGGCTGACAAGTGAGAGTCTTGTAGGGATGGTAAACTGAAGTCCCCTACTATCCAGTTTAGGGTGCGTGGGTTGGGGGGGTTACCAGCAATGTTGATTATGGTGGGGAGGTCATCCGGATATGGAGTGGGAGCTCAGTATAACAGGTTGATGGTACAGGTGTCATTTGTTATGGAGAGTGTGTCTAGGTGGGTCGTACTTGTGATATTACTTAATCTGAATTGGAGTGAGGATCTGACAATAATAAGAGTGCTACCTCCCCTTTGATTGGCTCTGTGGCAAGCGAAGAATGAGTAGCCTGGGGGTGTCATCTGGTTGAGGATGACATTATCACAGGAAGATAGCCATGTTTCGGTTATCATTAGTACGTCGAGGTTGTGGTGAGATATAAGATCGGTAGCTATGGGCCATTTTGATCGTATAGATCTGGCATTCGCAAGTGCGCATCTAAGACGGGAGTGTTGAGTGCGTTTTTCGGATTGGATCTTGTTAAGGTATTGTAATGGGATGTGTAGGAGGTGTGACTGGCGTTTGTAAGGTTTTGTTGAATATGTTGAAACTCTCCTCCCAGTGTCCAGCGGCGGCCAAGAAAACAAATAGAATGCTAGGAATCATAAGGAAAGGAATGGAGAATAAAAACAAGGATATTATAATGCCTCTGTATCTTTCCATGGTGGGACCAACTTTGAATATTGTGTGCAGTTCTGGTCACCATATCTTAAAAATGATATAGCAGAATTAGATAAGATGCAAATATGAATGCAAGCAAGTGAAACAAGCCAGAGTCCACAGAAGGTGCCCTGGTAAAAAAAAACTCAGGCAAAGTAAAAAACTGAGGACTGAAAATACCAACTACAGAGGAAAAGGGAAAAGGAGAGAAAAAAGCAGACCAAAATGTACAGTCAGATAGAACTAGTCAGAAAACAGAGGAAGCCACAGCACCACAGAGAACAGGAGCTGGGTAGAACACACTGAAAAAACAGCAATATATACAAAACAATAAATAAATAACAATAAGCTAGATACTGAACAGGCACAGGAAAATATCTGAACAGAGCATGCAAAGTTAGCTGAATCTTGCGATGAGGGTGTTTACAGAACCAGGAACCATCAGCCAATTCTTCCATCAGTCCTATCTCTGAAGCAGCACTGAAATGCTCAAAATCTTCTAAAGCATTTTCTCATACCTCTCTGGGTAAGAACCAGCGCATTTTAGACAGTGTTGGCCATTAATGCATTAATAAACTGAGGAGCAAGGAAATCCACTGCTTACCCTGGGATGAGCATCGTGGAACCTATGTATCTTTTTTGAACCTGACAGGCAGGACTGGCGCTACATAGTATGTCTGGTAAGCACGGCAGGGGGGTATCAATGTTCAAGGGCGCCATAATGGTCAACATTCACCTGCCGACTGAGCAGCAGAGATCTGTTCCTTCATAGCCAAATGCTCTGCCAGTTCATTTGTTCAATTCAGGCTGCAGGCATCTCCGATGCTTTCAGGACTTGTGTGTGGGATTTTTTATTGTTGATTGCCTGCAATCAGCAGGAAGTTCCGACTGCGAGTTTCAAAAATGTCAGTGATGGCTGCAGTCAAAATTGAACAACTGGTTGCATGGGCGGAGATCCTGAAACAGTGAAGAGTCCTTTAGGGGCTGGGCAGGCGGCAGCTGAAGCAGTGAACAGAGGAGGACTTCTGTCTTTCACTCCCTTCTGTCACTGCTGCTTCTGTAAGCTGGGCCGGTGGCAGCCGAAGCAGCAGAGGCAGTAATAGTAGGAAGCAAATCAGTGCTGCAGAGCCATCGTGTTCTGTGCTTTCTAAGGCCTGGTCCTATCCTGCCCTCTCTGATGCTACTTTTTGTTGGGGGCAGGATAGGACCAGGCCTTAGAAAGCACAGAACACGATGGCTCTGCAGAGCTTCTTTGCTTCCTACTATCTCTGCCTCTGCTGCGTCGGCTGCCACCGGCCCAGTTACAGAAGCAGCAGTGACAGAAGGGAGTGAAAGACGGAAGTCCTCCTCTTCGCTGGAGGTAAAATACTAGATCAAAGATGGAGTTTAGGGAGGTAGGAGAGAGAGAGAGAGAGAGAGAGACAAAGACAGAGACAGAGAGAGATCTTCCCAGAAGATGCCACAAAGGGATTGGGGGGGGGGAGGGGGGGAGCTGCAACAAAAAGAGGATAGGTGCAAGATCAAAGGGAGAAGAGGCTGAGGGAATAAAACAGGGAGATGCTTGACCATGAGGGATGATGCAGAGAGAAAAGAGAAGAGAAGAGGAAGCTGTTGGAACTACAGTGTGTGGTGGGGGAAGATAACAAGTAGCTGCTGGACCATAGAGTAGGTAGAGAGAAAAGAGAAGGGGAGATTATTGACCAGGGAGTTGGTGGGAGGGAAGAGAGCAAGGAGATGCCAGACTATGGGAGGGAGAGTGAGAGAGATTAGAACATGGAGCTGCTGAATTACGGAGTGGGGAAGGAGAAAAGAGAACAAGTAGATGGCTGGATCACAGAGAGGTTGGAGAGGAGAGAAGAGAACACAGTTGACCATGGATTGGGAGTGGGATGAGGTATGGAAGGAAAAGAGCAGGGAGATACTGGACCATAGTGGCAGGGAAAGAGAGAAGATGCAGGACTGTGGGGTGGGGATGGAGAGGAAGAAGAAGATAGAAAATGGAGAGATATAGGACCACACAGTAGAATGGGTGGACAGGGAACATAGAAGTGCTGGACTCACAGGCAGGGGGGAATGAGGAATAGGGAGACAAAGGGTAGATTGTGGATATGGAGACGACAGAGAAAAGGAGGGGTGATGTTGGCAGATGCTTGGGATAGGGTGGGAAAGAGGATGAGTGGGGGTTGACATGAGGACTGAGGATGGGGAGAAGGGAACCAAAGAGATGAGCTACAAAGGAGGTGAGGGAAGTAGACAGAAAGCTAGAAGGTGGGTGAAAGATTAAAAAAGGGAGATTGAGGACTGGAGTTATGAAATTTGAATTAATAGAGAGGCAGAAAAGAAAGATGGAGGAAAGAATTGAAATCAAAAGCTCATCATCAGAGACAGATGCAGGGGAGGCAAGGAGAAATGGAAAAGACAGGAGGAGAAATGGAAAAAGGACGTGAAGCCCTGGAAAGAGAGTTAAGAGATGACAAACAGAGGAAAGCAGAGACTGAATCTAACATGAATAGGAAAAAAATTTCAGAAAATAAAGGTAAACAAATGCATTTTATTCTAAATTTAGTAAATTGGAATATGTCAGCATTAGTAAATGTGTATCTCTTAACTTTGAAGGCCTACTTTAAAATTTTAATCCACATTCTGCAGCCGGGTTAATTTTTGCATATTTCAGGAAAATTGTACCCGTCTTATTCAATATGTTTTAATAGTGATTTTCCTTCTGCTATGGTCATGTATTATATACCATTTGATAGGAATATTTACTCAGAATTTTGGATCCCGAGAGTTTTGGGCTTGGCCTGGAAAGGGTTAAATCATAATATTCTGGATAAATAATCCAGGTAAATGAAAAGGATTGAACCTCACAAACAATCAGACAGCCTGAAGAAATTTTTAAAAAATGTATCTTGAAAAAATTACATCTACATTGTGGACCTCAATGTGGTTATCTTTGAATTCTGCTTAGTGCAGGAGGAATTTCATTTCTGTGTCTTCGCACCGCATGCAGAGTCTGACTTACTGAGGGTTGCAGACTAATTTTTTTTGTTTGTCCCTTGCATTACATTTGTTCAGGGTCTGTCTATATTTTTGCATAAGCGACTAAAGTGAGGGATTTGTTAGTGTGTAGGTTCACTGAAGGGATCTGTAGCAGTTCTGTTTGTTCTAGGGTTTTTTTTCAGTAAGAAGTACATTGATATTCTAAGTCCTGGAGTAATACTTGCAGTGCTGCCTTTTCATAGGTGAGGTTGGTGCTGCTATGGCATGGCTCGTTTGATTTAGACTGTGAGTGATATTTTTGCAAGGTATATTATTTAATATATTATTTAATAATATACCTGCCCCCATCAATATTATAGGAGTGGGGGGGGGGAGGATATTATCTTGAAGTCATTGAGCCTCTGTTATTATGTCTGCAAGGGAGAGGAGGAGATGTTTCATCTGGACTGCTAAACTCTTTGCAGTTTTTTTATGTGTAGGCTGGAGGAGAGATGTGCTGTTTGGGCAGTAGAACCTCTTTCTTTTTTTGTGTGAGGGGGAAGATATTATGTTTAGGCTTCCATGCCCCCTTTGTATTTTTTTCTGTGGGTGAGGTTGGGTGAGATGTAATGTTGGGACCCCTTCACTGCAATTTTACTGTTATAACATTTAATTTGAAGAAGAAATACCAGCATCATGTGAACAGAGTTCACAAAGGACTTTTGAGAAAAGGTACTAGTAATGAGAGGGCACCGATCTGTAGGTTATAGCAGGGCGCTACAAACCTTAGCACCAGCCCTGATGACAGGTACTTGTGACCTGGATTGGCCGCTATTGGAAACAGGATACTGAGCTTGATGGATCTTGGTATGACCCAGTATAGCATTTCTTAAGTGACTGTAGTGGATGATCAGATTGGACAGACTGTTTGGTCTATATCTGCCTTCATATTCCAAGGGCCCGATTTTCGAAGCCCTAAGCATGTGCTACACATGTAAAAGGCGGCTTTACCCATGTAAAACTGCCATAACCGTATAAACCAGACATTCAACAAGGCGTCTTGAATCATTGAGGCCCAGCTACCCGCAGAGCACCAGGTGCTAAAGCCCGGGGACATGTCACCGTGAAACCCATGTAAAGCAGATTTCCAAAACCCGTGTGCTCCAACATTGGACTTCACTAATTGCTTAGCCTTAAGCAACATTCCCAGCGCATACAACCGCTGATAGTGAGCAGCGAACCCATTTAGTAGCAGAACAGTGCACAGTAGAGTGAGGGGAGCATGTGCAGGCTTGTATCCAAACCGTGCAGACATAATGCGATGCTGGACAGCCAAAGACACCATGAGGGCCATGCACATGGTGATCAAGAGGTGGACATGTGCCCGCTGTGCCTGGGCACAGTGGAGGATGCGACAGGCAGTGCACACCCAACAGCAGGCAGTGGCCCAGCACCCAAGACACAGGTACCGTGCCCCACATGTACACAGGCCCAGGGTGAGCTACCTGCAACTGATGGAGGAGAAGGTCTACCAGAGATACAGACTGGATGGGACAATGATAACTGAGCTGTGCAGCATATTCAGTGTGGACCTGGAGCCTCCCACATCCAGAAGCCAGGACCTGCCAGAGGCCATGATAAGAACATAAGAACATAAGATATGCCATACTGGGTCAGACCAAGGTCCATCAAGCCCAGTATTCTGTTTCCAACAGTGGCCAATCTAGCTCATATGTACCTAGCAGTTTCCCCAAGAGACACAAGTTCCACAATGCTTGTACTGGGTCAAACATTGATATCTTCGGTCACTTCTTAATAATGGTTTATGGACCTTTCCTCCAGGAACTTGTCCAAACCTTTTTTAAACCCAGCTACACTAACAGACTTTACTACATCCTCCGGTAACAGAGTTTGATTACACATTGAGTGAAAAAATATTTTCTTTTATTAGTCTTAAATAGTTTACCCTGTAGCTTTATTGCATGTCCCCTAGTCTTTCTATATTCTGATAATGTAAACAATCGATCTACGTTTACCCGTTCCACTCCGTTCATTAATTTATAGACTTCTATCATATCTCCCCTCAGCCGTCTCTTTTCCAGGTTAAAGAGCCCTAACCTTTTTAGCCTTTCTTCATAGGAGTATCCTTCCATCCCCTTTACCATTTTGGTGGCTCTTCTCTGAACCTTTTCTAAAATCGCTATATCCTTTTTAAGATACGGCGACCAGAATTGCACACAATATTCAAGGTGCGGTCTCACCATGGAACGATATAGAGGCATTATAATATCTTTTGTTTTATTTTCCATTCCTTTCCTTATCATACCTAGCATTCTATTTGCTCTCTTGGCCGCCGCTGTACACTGGGCCGAGGGTTTTAACATGGTATCCACAATGACGCCTAAATCTTTTTCCTGGGTGGTGGTTCCTAATGTGGAACCTTGCATCGTGTAACCATAGTTTGGGTTGTTCTTCCCTAGGTGCATAACCTTGCACTTCTCCACAGTAAATTTCATCTGCCATTTTGATGCCCAGTCTTCCAATTTATCAAGATCCTCTTGCAATTTTTCACAATCCTCTTGGGTTTTAACAACTTTAAATAGTTTTGTGTCATCTGCAAATTTGATAACCTCACTCGTTATTCCACTTTCCAGGTCACTTATGAATATGTCAAAAAGCAGCGGAACCAGCACAGATCCCTGGGGTACACCACTTTTCACCTTTCTCCATTGGGAAAATTGGCCATTTAGCCCTACCCTCTGCTTTCTATCTTTTAACCAGTTCCTGATCCACAATAGTACACTGCCTCCTATCCCATGACTCTTTAGTTTTGCCAAAAGTTTCTGATGAGGGACCTTGTCAAAGGCTTTCTGAAAGTCCAGATACACAATATCAACCGACTCACCTTTGTCCACCTGTTTATTCACTCCTTCAAAAAAACATAACAGATTAGTAAGACAAGATCTTCCTTGTCTAAAGCCATGTTAGCTGTCTCCCATTAGGTTGTGACTATCTACATGCTGAGTAATTTTATTCTTTATGATGGTTTCTACCATTTTTCCTGGTACTGACATCAGGCTCACCGGTCTGTAGTTTCCCGGATCACCCCTGGAACCCTTTTTAAAAATTGGTGTTACATTGGCGATCCTCCAATCTTCAGGTATTAGAGATGATTTTAATGATAGTTCACAGATTACTGATAGCAGGTCTGCAATCTCATATTTCAGTTCTTTCAACACCCTTGGATGTATACCATCCGGCCCAGGTGATTTGCTACTCTTCAGTTTATCTAATAGTTGTAAGACATCTTCCCGATGTATCGATATTTCCTTCAATTCTTCCGCACCTTTAAATACCACTTCAGTCATGGGTAACATCCCTACATCTTCCTCAGTAAAGACCGAAGCAAAGATTTCATTCAGTCTCTCCGCTATCGCCTTGTCGCCTCTTAGTGCTCCTTTAACCCCTTTATCATCTAATGGACCAACTGACTCTCTCACAGGTGTTTTGCTACGAATGTACTTGAAAAGGTCTTTATTTCGCGTTTTTGCTTCCGCAGCAAGCTTCTTCTCAAATTCTCTCTTTGCCTGCCTTATCAATGCCTTGCATTTGACTTGCCAGTGCTTGGGCTATTTCCAGGTTTCGTCGTTTGGCTCTTTTTTCCATTACCTGAAAGATGCTTTTTTGGCAACAACAGCCTCTCTGACCTCACTTTAAACCATGCTGGCAGTTTTTTGGACTTCCTTCCACTTTTCTTAAAGCGTGGAATACAGCTGGTCTGGGCTTCCAAGATAGTAATTTTCAACAACACCCAAGCTTGATGTACGTCTTTAACCTTTGCAACTGCTCCTTTTAGTTTTTTCTTAACTGTTTTCCTCATTTTATCATAGTCTCCCTTTCGAAAGTTAAAAGGTAGTACTATGGATTTCCTTACTATCCCTCCTCCACTAATTAAATCAAAGGTGATCATGCTATGATCACTATTGCCAAGTGGCCCAAACACCCTTATCTCTTGCACTAGATCTGGTGTTCCACTAAGGACTAGGTCTAATATGGCTTCCCCTCTGGTCGGTTCATGAACCAGCTGCTCCAAGAAGCAGTCATTTATTTCATCTAGGAACTTTATCTCCCTAGCATGTCCTGCGGGGTCTGCGTGATGGTGTCACCTATGCATGGGTATGCCAGATGGGTTCCTGCACACATGCCGTCCTGTTTCTCTAGCTGATGTTGTGCTCACATGCATGGGTATCGCCCAAACCTTGGGCGTAATGCCCGGGTTACGCGCCCCGTGCTTACCCATATATGCCATGGTGGGTGCCTGCCGCTGTGCTCGGTTTGTGCTGCATTTTCGTTGTTTTGTCCATTGCATGACTCACAATGCAAGCACTTTTCCTGAACGGGTAACTTTCTGTGGGTATGGCAGGCCTCAGCGCCTTGTTGAAAATCAGGCCTATGTTTTTACCGGATAAACATGAGTCAACAGCTTGCAAAAAACATACAACAAAAATGAAATTGGTATATGCATCACAACATGTGAAGCATAATTCTATAATGGTGCACCTTTTTTTTTTTTTGTGTCATCAAGTCAGTGTTGACTCATAGCAACCCAGCTACCTCTGGGTTTTCTTGGCAATGTATCACTGGAAGTAGATTGCCAGCCTTTTCTTCTGAGACAATGGAGGGTAAAGTGACTTGCCCAAAGTCACAAGGAGTGCCAGTGGGAATTGAACCCTTGATCTTCTGGGTACTAGGCAGTTGTTCTAACCACTAGGCTCCTCCTCCACTCCACATGGTGCATCTAGTGCACCATTATAGAAGTACACCAATTGCACCTACTTTATGAAGTGCACGAATACTTAACTTTATAAAATAAGGGTGGAAGTGGTGGGATATGCATGACAAATCTAGGTGCTCTTTAAATGCGCACACCTAGATTTGTCAAGAATGGAGGTAAATTACAGTATTTTATAATGTGCATGAATAAATTTGTACCCTGCCCATGCTCTGCTGAAGCCCACATTGAAAGCATACGTCATTAGCCCAACACGCACACTCACAGAATAGCAACCAACTAAAGGTCCATTCACATGCAGAAATCACTGAAAATAGCTGATTTATGTGCGTTGAGGGTGCATATCCTTACACAACTCATAAAATCACCCTCATAATGTACATAAATAAGTTTTTGATAATTTGCATATTAGACATTAGAGGAATTGCAATGGGCTAAACTAAAGGTGGCAATAAAAGGGGCAACAGATAAATATGTAAGGAAAGTAAATAAAAGCAAGAGGAGAAGGAAACCTATTTGGTTCTCCAAAGAAGTGGCTGCTCAAATAAAGGCAAAAAAACCCAGCTTTCACAAAATTTAGAAGCTTGCAAAAAGAGGAACACAGAAAGGAATACAGGATCAAATTGAAGAGTCCAAAAGAGAAATAAGGAAAGCAAAATCAAAGGCAGAGGAAAAGATGGCTAAAGATGTGAAGTGTGGCGACAAAATTTTTTTCAGGTATATTCGGGAAAAGAGGAAAATCAGAGGTGGAATTGCAGGACTCAGAAGTGCTGGGAATGGACTCGTGGAGAGTGACATTGAAAAAGCAAAATTGCTAAACAAATACTTCTGCTCTGTTTTTACTAAAGAAAATCCTGGAGAAGGACCACCTGTGACTCCCAAATATAAAAATGGGAATGAAGTAAATACCACACCATTCACAGAAGATGTTGTGTTAGAACAATTTGCAAAACTGAAAGTGGACAAGGCCATGAGACCTGATGGGATACATCCCAGAATACTTAAAGAGCTCAGAGAGGTTCTTGCATGGCCATTAAAATATGTTTTTAACAGATCCTTGGAAACAGGAGAAGTTCCTCAGGACTGGAGAAGGGCTGATGTGGTACCTCTACACAAAAGTGGTGACAGGGAAGAAGTGAGCCTTACCTTGGTGGTGGGAAAAATAATGGAGGCACTCCTGAAAGAGCGAATAGCGGACTTTCTCAAAACAAACAGTCTGCTTGATCCGAGGCAACATGGTTTTACCAAAGGACGGTCTTGCCAAACAAATCTGATTGAGTTCTTTGACTGGGTGACCAGAGAACTAGATCAGGGGCATGCGACGGATGTCATCTACCTGGATTTCAGCAAAGCCTTTGATACTGTTCCTCATAGGAGGCTTACCAATAAAGCACAGTTACTTACCTGTAACAGGTGATCTCTGGGAACAGCAGGAATTAGTCCTCACATATGGGTACATCGGAACCGACGGAGCCTGCGCGGGAAAGCTCCCCAGCTTCCCAGAAGGAAAGCTTTTGGGGCTTCCCACAGCGCATGCGCGCTGCCTTCCCGCCTTCCTGACCAACTCTCCTCAGTTCGAGTTTAAAGCTGAGACAATAGAGAGAGGAAAGGAAAGAGAGAGAGATACAACTCCTAGGGGAGGTGGGTGGGTTGTGAGGACTAATTCCTGCTGTTTCCAGAGATCACCTGTTACAGGTAAGTAACTGTGCTATCTCCAGGAACAAGCAGGAATGAGTCCTCACATATGGGGACTCCCTAGCTAAGATGCCCGGGAGATCCCCTCAAGGGTATGAGACCCTGAAAGGTTCCTCATCTTCCTATGGATCTCAGGCATCCATTGAGGGAAGGTGGGCAGGAGTTGTTCAAGAATGGAACAGGTGTCTGAGGACAGCCTGACCAAACAAGGCATCCCGGCGAGAGTCCTTGTCCAAACAGTAATGGGCTGTAAAGGTATGAACCGAGGCCCAGGTGGCTGCTCGACAGATCTGATCGATGGACACAGAATGAAGATGAGCCATAGAGGTGGCCATGGCTCTCACGTTGTGAGCTGTTACATGGCCCTCCAGAGAAAGGTTCTTACTCTGGTAAGCAAAAGAGATACACTGAGCAATCCAATTGGACAGTGTTCGTTTGGAGACTGGAAGTCCTAAATGGGAAGGATCAAAAGCAACAAACAGCCGAGAAGACTTTCGATGTTGCTGTGTCATATGGAGGTAAAAGGCAAGAGCTCTTTTACAATCTAGAGTATGAAGGTTCCTCTCTGCACTGGATGCATGAGGAGCTGGAAAAAAGACAGGTAAATATACCTCTTGATTAAGTTGAAAAGGGGAGACCACTTTAGGCATAAAGTGGGGATTGGTCCTGAGGACCACCTTATCATGATGGAACCTTGTATAAGGTGGATTAGCCACTAAGGCTTGCAGTTCACTGATACGGCAAGCTGAAGTGACTGCAATAAGGAAAATAACCTTCCAGGAAAGAAATTTCAAGGAGGTAGTGGCTAATGGTTCAAAGGGTGGCTTCATAAGCTGACAAAGAACCAAGTTTAAGTCCCATGCAACCAGAGGAGGTCTAATGGGAGGTTTAGTTAAAGTTAAGCCTCTCATGAATCTTGCAATAAGAGGATGAGAGGAGATAGGATGTCCATTGAGAGGTTTAAGAGATGCTGAGATAGCACTCAAATGGACCCGCACAGAATTCCTTTTGAGGCCTGCATTAGAGAGATGCAGGAGATATTCCAATAGAGAATTCAAAGGGAGTGCTCGAGGGTCAAGACTTTTCTGAGCACACCAAATGGAAAATCTTTTCCATTTAAAAGCGTAAGAAAGCCTAGTAGAAGGTTTCCTAGAGGCATGGAGGATATCCTTCACTTGCTGAGAAAGATTGAAGTCTTGAAGGTCTAGGCCTTCAGCAACCAAGCTCTGAGGTGAAGGGACTTGGGGTTTGGGTGCCACAAAGTCCCCTCCTCTTGAGACAGAAGGTCTGGAGCAGCTCCCAGGTCCAGGGAGGGGGCTTGGGAGAGATGCAGAAGTAGAGGGTACCACACTTGGCGGGGCCAGCGTGGAGCTATGAGGATCATAGATCCTTGATCCCTCTGAAGTTTGAACAGAGTCTTGGGAATGAAAGGAATGGGTGGAAAGGCATATAGGAAGTCCGGACTCCAATGAAGGAGGAAGGCATCCTTGGCCTGAGCCCCCTGACACGGAATCCTGGAACAGAACCGGGGAAGTTTGGCATTCCACGGACTTGCAAAGAGGTCTATGTCTGGGGTTCCCCATTCCTGAAAGATTCTGAGTACCTGATCCCTGTGCAGGGACCATTCGTGTGGAAGCAGAACTCGACTGAGTCTGTCTGCCCAAGAGTTTTGGATTCCTGGGAGATATACTGCCAGGAGATGGATTTGATGCTCTCTGGCGAAGGCCCATAATCTTAGAGCTTCGTTGCAAAGTGACAGAGAGCCAGTCCCTCCTTGTTTGTTTATGTAGAACATGGCTACCTGATTGTCTGTGTGAATGAGGACTGTCTTGTAGCTGAGGAGTGTATGAAAGACCTTGAGAGCTAGGAATACTGCTCGAAGTTCCAAGAGGTTGATATGAAGGGCGGTCTCCTGTGGAGACCAGATGCCCTGAGTGGAGAGGTCTTGAAGATGGGCCCCCCAACCTGTTTGGGAGGCATCTGTTGTAAGGGTTGCTTGGGGCAACTGTGGTTGGAAGGGGGCCCCCAACAACAGATTTTGAATGGATATCCACCATTGGAGAGACCAAAAGAGACGTTCGGAGGTTGCTATTTGGTCTGAGAGAGCTCCTGATGCTTGAGTCCACTGGGTGGACAAAGTCCATTGAGCTGCTTTCATATGTAGGCGAGCATAAGGCACCACATGTACTGTGGAGGCCATGTGGCCTAGTAGCTGTAGCATCTCCCTGGCAGTCAAGTGGCTTCTGGACTGTGTTTGGGAGGCTAAGCATACTAGATGATGGCAACGGGCCTGAGGAAGGTAGGCCCTTGCAGTGGTGGTATCTAACCAGGCCCCTATGAATTCCAGGGACTGGGTAGGGGTGAGCTGAGACTTTGGGAGATTGATCACAAGTCCCAGATATTGCAGAATGTGTTTGGTGCGGTCCAGGGAAGTCTGGGCTTCGGACTGAGATGGAGCTCGGATGAGCCAGTCGTCCAGGTATGGGAAGACAAAAATCCCCAGGGCGCGTAGAAATGCAGCCACTACAGCCATGCATTTGGTGAATACTCTTGGAGCAGAGGCTAGACCGAAGGGAAGTACTCTGTATTGGAAATGTTTTCCCAGGAACAGAAACCGTAGGAATTTTCTGTGGGATGGATGGATGAGTATATGTGTGTACGCATCCTTGAGATCTAGAGAACAAAGCCAATCCTGACTCTGCAGGTATGGAAGGAGAGTACCTAGAGATAGCATCTTGAATTTCTCCTTGCATAGGAATTTGTTCAATTCTCTCAGATCTAGAATGGGTCTGTACCCCCCTGTTTTCTTGGGTATGAGAAAATAAGGGGAGTAAAACCCTGACCCCTGTTGAGGAAGAGGAACCTCTTCTATTGCCCTCTGGGCGAGAAGGGTGGTCACCTCCTGACCCAATAGGTCTAGGAGAGATGGGGGAGAATTGAAACGTCTCACCATGGTATGGGGAGGAAGGCTGGAGAAATGTACTTTGTAGCCCTCTCTGATGATAGAGAGGGTCCACTGTTCTGATGTGATTTGCTCCCATCTGGGAGCAAAATGAGTTAACCTTCCTGGAATGGTGAGAGGCTCTGGCTGTTGTAGAGCCAGAAAGGTTAAGTTCACTAGTATTAAGTCAAAATCCCTGAGGGGGTTGGGACTGCTGGGCTGTAGCAGTCCCTGCAGGTTTTGCCCTGGCCTGTTTAGATTGCTGACGCTTAGGAGCAAAGCGAACTGTAGAAGATTGTTGGCCAGTATTTGTAGAAAATCTGGTCTTCTTATAGAAAGGCTTCTTAAAAGACTTTTTCTTGGCAGGGGTAGAGGTAGACTTGGAAAGTCTATCTAACGCAGCATTTTCTGCGTCCATTTGAGTGGCTTTGATTTGCCACTCCTTACCAAACAGATTTTCACCTGTACAGGGCAGTTTTCCCAACCCATCTTGGACCCAGGGTTCTAGGTCAGAGGCCTGGAGCCAAGCAATTCTGCGAGCAGCTAAGGCAATGCCTGAGGCTCTGCTAGCACCTTCAAAGGAGTCAAAGGCTGCTCTGTTGGAGAACTTTGAAACATCTTGGGTATGCTTTAGCAAAAGAAGGAACTCCTCCTTCCTATCCTCTGGGATAAAGGGGAGAAAATGGCGTATCTTTAGTGCAATCTCCTTCAGAAACATGCCCATATAGAGGCTGTATGAATTGATTCTGGCTATAAGCATACTGGCTTGGAAGATTTTTCTACCAAAAGCATCCAAAGTCCTACATTCTCTTCCTGGAGGAGTAGAAGAGTGTTTTTTGGTACTCTTTATCCTTTTCATAGCTGACTGCACCACAATAGAGTGGTGAGGGAGCTGAGTTTTTTGAAAACCAGGAGAAGGAGGGACACGATACATGGTGTCCAAATGACGAGAATGTGGAGATAGGGTGAGAGGAGTCTCCCATAAGTCCATCATGTGTTCTTGAAGAATTTCATGAATGGGCAAGGTGACTGCCTCTTTGGGAACCTTAGAGTATCCCAAAATATCTAATTTTTTTGCTCTAGGTTCTTTTTCAGAGGTTACTGAAATAGAGAGACCTTTAGCTACTTCAAGGATGAAGTCTTGAAAGGACAAATCTTCTGGAGGAGACATTCTCCTCTTTGGAGAAGAGGGCTCTTCAGGAAGAGTAAGAGATACCTCAGCAGAGTCATCTGAAGAGTCAGAATGATCAGAAGACTCGAAGTATCGTCTATTGGCTTCCAGGGATCGATAAGCGTACCGATTGGTATCCACATCGGGGGTACCCGGAACCGGATCGGTATCGGGAAAAACCCCGGAACCGGGAACCGGAACCGGTATCCTGGTTGATGTGGATGCCCTAGGTACCGGTATCGGTTGCAGTACCGGAACCGGCGTCGGTACCGCTTGTTGCGGTACCGCAGGCGTTGCAGATCTAATGAAAGCCATGATGGCCTGCTGCATGGACTGAACTGTATGATCCATGGACGCCACGACTGCCTGGATGTCGGTACCGGAAGCTTGAGCCGGTACCCCAGAGCAGTCTAACAGGTGATCGGTCGAGGCCGTGCCATCGAAGTCAACCTGTAACCCCATAGGAGGAGCTTTGGAAGCCGGAGCTTCCCGCCGGGGTTGTTTGGCTGGGGCAGGGTCCTCAGGGTCAAGCCCAGGGGTATCTCGATACTTAGAGGGAGATTTGCCCTTTGAGGACCTGCCAGAAGAATGTTTGGTTACCTGAGATCCATCAGGAGAGGAAGATCTGGATGATGCCGATGCTGGAGTATCTGTAGAAAACAGCATATGAAACTTGGCTGCTCGGTTCTGTAAGCCACGTTTAGACATCAGGGAGCAGGACGGGCAATCAGGAATGGAGTGGTCAGGCCCCAAACATTTAAGACACCATTCATGGGTGTCTGTAACCGAGATAGTACCGCTGCACTTGGTGCATTTTTTAAAACCAGAGGCTGGTTTCTCCATGAGGGAAAATTTAGTGAAGGCCTAGAGGCCTAACTGGAAATACACCAAGCGGGGAAAAATAGATATAATTTATTTATTTTTTTTAGAAAGTAAAGAAAAAAGACCGGCGGTACCGGTCTGGAATCGGGAAAGGCAGATACGCGGCCAAAGAAACAAATTAAAATAACAACTTCTTCAGCGGTGACAGGAACACGACCTGCTGGCTCCGTGGAAAAAGAAGAACTGAGGAGAGTTGGTCAGGAAGGCGGGAAGGCAGCGCGCATGCGCTGTGGGAAGCCTCAAAAGCTTTCCTTCTGGGAAGCTGGGGAGCTTTCCCACGCAGGCTCCGTCGGTTCCAACGTACCCATATGTGAGGACTCATTCCTGCTTGTTCCTGGAGATACTCAAGAACATTCTTCTTTACAAATTTCAATGATATCTACACTTAAATATCCAATACCTGACACAATATTGTGTTTCGATAAGAGAAAGCACAGTTACTTACCTGTAACAGGTGATCTCTGGGAACAGCAGGAATAAGTCTTCACATATGGGTACGTCGGTACCGACGGAGCCTGCGCGGGAACGCTCCCCAGCATCCAATCAGAAAGCTTTTGGGAGCATCCCTCAGCGCCTGCGTGCTGCCTTCCCGCCTTTCCAACTGTCTCTCCTCAGTTGAGTTTTATAGCTGAGACAAAGAGAGAGAAAGAGGAAAGGAAGATAGATAAAGAGATACAACTCCTAGGGGAGGTGGGTGGGTTGTGAAGACTTATTCCTGCTGTTCCCAGAGATCACCTGTTACAGGTAAGTAACTGTGCTATCTCCAGGAACAAGCAGGAATGAGTTTTCACATATGGGGACTCCCAAGCTAAGATGCCTGGAGCCCTAGCATGTTGGAGATTGAAACATGCTATACCTCATATGGCCAGGCTTCCTGAGGATGGAGGGTAGGAGTTGAAAAAGAGCTGTAGAAAACAGCTAACGTAAGATAGGACTACAGGCAAGGAGTCCTTGTATGTATGATAAGTATCATGAAATATATTGAAATAAACAACTGCAATATAAACCTCACCTACTGGACTGCAGGAAGTAGAGAGGCTGAGGGAGTCTACTGGGGATCCAGTAGAGGAATCTTCAAGGTGACCTCACTGAAGTGAAGGTGACGGTCAAAAACTGGAAGTGACAGGTGACCCCAGGATTTAACTGGGGTAGTACAAAAAACGGTGGGTCTTCAGAGGGAAGCTTTATGGAAAAGCTGAAAACTCTTTTGGCTACAGAGTTATTCACAGTGAGGAGCAAAAGAGGAAGACTGACCTATCTGGACAAAAACTGGCCTAGTCCTTGAGGGAAGAAAGGATATGGAAAAAAATCCCGTATTCCCAAGGAAGGACAGAAGTCTGAGGAGTTGAAACCTCAGATCTACTGAAGATCCACCATGTCTTTCCCAACTGGTGAGAGGTAGGAAGATATTGGGGCATGGAGCTTCAGGGATACTTAAACCTAGGGTTATGGTAGGAGCTGTCAGCACCACAGCAGTGGTTGTGTGCATAAAACCCTAAAAATACTGTAGAACAGCATGAACATGGGCAAAGTCCAGTGTCTGGAACATATAGGAAGGGAAACCTTTATGAGCATAGACAGTTAGGGAGATAAGTATGTAAATATATAACTACCTATAATAAGTATCTCGACAGATACACATATATATGTATATATATATGTGTGTGTGTGTGTGTATATATATATATATAGGTATATATCTATATATCTATATATATCTATATATATATATAATGAGATCTAGAAGGGCATAACATATGCACACTTAGCTGACAGACAGATATATCTATATCTATCTATCTATCTATCTATCTATCTATCTATCTATATATATATATATACACATAGGTTTAAAGATAGATGCCTGCAATTAAGCAGACAGAGCTATGCATATAAGGACATTCACATGGAAGATGTGAAGAGGAAAGATTCCTCTAAGAACAAGAAAGTGGAACCTACTTGAGAAAATATATAGAGAATCTATTCCCCAAGGTTATACTGGTGCAGGAATGCTATCCAGTGAAATAACCAGGATGGTTACGTAGAAAAACAGAGGATAATATCAGTCTGTAAACAGCAAGTCCTGAGTCCTGTAGAACTCTAGCATGGTAAATGGACAGAAACGCATTGGATGAGATCTCAGGTTGACCCATTTGAGGGACAAAAGGGGTATCAGGCGTTTTCTAGTTTAATATGTGCTGTCCATGAAGGATTAGGATACCATGAGGACAAGCTGCAAGGAAAAAAGAGCATATTCCTTGTAGGAGCTGGATAACTTTTTAGACTTACACATGGAGAAGGCTTATATCCTTTGTTGGAAAAGGAGATAATAGGGTGTGAAGAACCCTCACAGTCATGGGGGATGACTGAGGAAGCCTTTTTCAACCATGATGGATAGTCATTAGAGAAAAAACTCCATGCTCTCTAGCAAGGGCCCATAGTGGAAAGCTTCTCTGTAGGATTGCAGAGAGCATTAGGCAGGAGAATTGGGAGATAGAACTGTCTGATGGAGAAACCAGCAGCCAAGTCAACCATGCTGCTACGTCAGCAGCAAAGTCAACTATGCTCCCAACCCAAAGGATTGGAGATGGCAAGGATAGAAGATAGTGTTAGAAGCCTGTAGTAATAAGGATTATCCAAGAAAGATGTAAGTACTGTCTTGGAATCACTACTAAGGCCAGACTGAAAAGAGGTGGAAAACAAGACTGGAACTTGTGGAAAAGTACCAGTAGTGAAATCACTGGAACTCCTGCATGGGCAGCTACTGAATAGGACAGCAGAGAGAATCTTTCTGTGTCAAATAGAGAAAACAGACTGAAGAAGGGGAGAATCCTGTCCCTGTCTGATGAGCTGCCCAGATAAAAGAAGGGAGTTCACCCCAAAGAAAAAACTCCACAGTGGAAAGAAAGACAAGAGGTCTTTCAATGGTATGGTACCACTCTTACAGGGGAAAACCTGGAGGAGAGGGTAGAGATACAAGAGCTGAAGAAGGACTTACCATATGGTAAGACCCTGGAAGGAAAAAATCCATGTTGGTACAGAAAAACTATCATGTGATAGTTGTTAAACCTCTCTTCTTGTCAGGAAGAAGAGGAAAAACCTGTGACCCATAGACATGAATAGCCTGACAGCTCAGCATACCGAAGAGCAAATGGATATCCTGAGAATAGGAATCCCTGTGTAGAGTTTTGAATGAAAAAACAGTGAAAAACTTCTGTTGAAAAGAAGTTAACTGTAGGTTATAAAGAGATTAATCAGAACCCCATGGTTGCTGTGTTTATTTAGCCTGGCTAGAGTTTGGATTCTTCAGACCAGGACGAGGCTTCCCCTGCTTGGGAACATCTGCATGATGGGCATGAGAAGAGTAAAACCTCTTTCTCCTAGGGAAAGGAGGTTTGGTAGGGCATTTCCTACCTACTGGGGAAGGAGAAGGCTTAGGATCGCCTTCAGAAACAGGGAAGTCAGTGGAGCACTGAGCAACCTGATGTAAAGACTCCTTATTGAAGAGATGTTCTCCAGTGCAAGGAGTATTACCCAGCCTTTGTTGTGCCCATTTATTCAAGTCTGAAGCTTGGAGCCAGGCTCTACCTCGTGCCCCTATGGCTATAGCAGAGGTTCTGCTAACAGACTCAAAAGAGTCTAGGGAAGCACGAGAAAGAAACCAAGAGATATTTTGGCTATGACTAAGAAGTAATGAATAGTCTGCAGCCTTGAGCTCTGATAGAAAAGGAGTCAAAAGAGATAATTTCTTTGTGATCTCCTGAAGGGATAGACTCATATAAAAAATATATGAGAGAATCCTTGTTGCCAGCATAGAAGTTTGGAAGGTATGACGTCCAAAGGTATCCAGTGTTCTAGATTCACGACCTGGTGGGTAAGAAGAATGCTTCTTCTTGCTTTTTACCTTCCTCATTGCTGATTCCACTACAATGGAATGATGGGGAAGTTGAGTCTTTTGAAACCCTGGAGAGGGGGCACCTGATATAGAAGATCAGTTGCTCTAGAAGGTGAGGAAACCCTTAAAGGTGCTTCCCACATTCTGAGAAGAAGATCCTGCAAGGAATGATGTAAAGGAAGCATTATATTTTCCTTTTCTCCAGGATAAAGAGAGTCTTGAGCAGGATCATAGCCAGGGGTAGGAATAGCAAGGGATGTTGCTATGTCCAGGAGAAAATAATGAAAATAAGGATCTCCAACAGAAACCATCCCTGGACAGGCTAGGTCTGAAGAACTAGCCTGGGCACCAGAGTAGGCACTTGAGAATGTAGGCATAGAAGATCTCACCCGGTGCAGAAAAGGATCCCTAAGTGATGGATGCTGGTACTGGAGGTCATGACGTGAGACAGTCAGTACTGCATCGTCCATGCCAGGTATCGACTCCAAACTAGGTATAGAAAGGAGCGACTCTGGTGAAAGGAGCATGGAAGGAGCTGACCCTGATGCTACTGCAGGTATCGGCACTGATACCGATACCGGTAGCTGTGCCGGAATCGAAGATGATACCGACATCGAAGCAGTCATCGGAGGCTGCTCAAGTGGTACCGAGGAAACCGAAGGCCTTTGGTAATTACCCTCGGTACCGAGCATCCAGAACCGGTAAGCATCGGATCCGGGACACGTCGGTACCCAGTCTTCCAGACTGGAAATCGATTCCAGACTCGGCATCGAAGGAAACGAGTCTATCAATGCATGTCTAGAAGGTACCGACGTCGGTGGTAGTATCGGTGATGATACCGATACTGGAAAGTCAATCTGGGATATATCGACCGGTCCCGAAGGTACCGAGAAAACCAGATGACGATCCCTGGTGAAGAGTGGATCGCTCAACACCAGTGCCGATGCCGGGGTATCGGTACCGCTCGAAGCGGATGCCACCACCGAGCATGGCTCAGGTATGTTCTGTGAGGGGTGAGCCCCAGGAACAACCTGAAACCCCTGAAAGGCTTTAGAGACCGAAGGCTCCCGCCGGGGTTTTGAAGCCAATGGATCCTTGAGGGCAAGGCCGGAGCCGTCATCATGCTGTGCAAGGATGGCTGTGCAAGGATTGGCTAGTCTTAACAGACTGTTTGTGGGTTACCTGATCCTGTAGAGAAGGAGGAATGGTCGGTGCCCCGTCATTGGAGGGGAAATCTCTTCTCATAATATTGTAGCCTAATGGCTCCGGATGGTCAGGACCCAAACAGTTTAGACACCAGGACTTGGAGTCTAAAAACAATACTGCACTGCCACAGTTAAGGCACTTCTTAGGAAGCGGCTCCATAATGGAGAGGCCTGAAGGCCAAAAGTTTAGAACTGAAACTGAGGGAAAAAAATTCCCTGGAATAAATAAAAAGAAAAGAAAAAACACCGGCGATACCAGTGGAGTCGGGGAGACAGCCGCAACCACAAGAAAACAGGAATTGAAGAATTAAAGAAAAATTTTCTGCGGTGACAGGAGAACGTCCTGCCGGCTCCGCGGAAAAACGAAAACTGAGGAGGGACAGTTGGAAAGGCGGGAAGGCAGCACGCAGGCGCTGAGGGATGCTCCCAAAAGCTTTCTGATTGGACGCTGGGGAGCGTTCCCGCGCAGGCTCCGTCGATACCGACGTACCCATATGTGAAGACTCATTCCTGCTTGTTCCTGGAGATAAAGTACTTACCTTCATCAGGGGAACATTTTATAAGGATATCATTGCAAACATTTCCTAAAAGGCTGAGGGGCATGTTTAGTAAACTACGGTAACGTTACATAACACACGTTATACAACGTTAATCGTTAACATTACATAACGCGTGTTATGAGACGTTAATGATCGTTAGCGTTACATAACGCACGTTAACATTACTTAACGATCGTTCACGTTCCGCGGCGCAGTAAAACACCGCAGAAGGTGGAGAGAGGGCGGAGAGAAGGTGTCAATGGGCGGAGTGTGGGCGGGGAGAGGCTCCATTCACACTAACGCGCTGATCTGAAGAGCTGAATCCTAACGCGATTGAAAACCTGCCGTTAGATGCATATTTGCAGGGGAGAGAAACTATTTCAGTGTCAGCAATGTACAGCATAGGCAGGGAAACCCTCAAAAAGTGATAAGTGTGATACATGTGCACGGAACAAAAGGGCACAAACATTGAAAATGACCTCAACAAACTGGAAAAAAACATAAACAAGCTGGCCAATAGTGATATTAATGGGAAACATCAAAATCCCACTTTGAGACAGCTCAAAAAAAAGATATTAATCGTGGAAGGGTCTATGCTCCGTCCCCATACAAGGTGAATAAGCCCACAGTGAAATAGTGCTGATCAGGGCTTTCCCTTGTTATTGGACAGGTGTCCTATGGCGTGAACATGTCCCACAGCAGCAGGGTGGGCATGTCGGAAAGGGCAACTGGACAGATGCTGGAAAAGGGGATACAGAGGGCCGCAGGCAGCACATGCTGTGGTGCAGCTGGCCCACAGTGCAGACTAGGGTGATGCCTAGGTGGCCCATATGAATGCTGAAACAGCAGAGCAGCCAGACAGCAACTGCTGAAGGCTCAACATGGGCACGACTGTGTTTCACAAAGTGTCACAGGGGATAGTACCCACCAGCTACCCCCAAGGGCAAGAAACATTGGCAGGTGGTGCTGGGGGGAAGCGTGGACACCTATGCAGGCACCCCTACCCCAGAACCCGCACCATAGGCAGCCGCCTACCCGCACATTGGATGGCCTGAGACTGCGCTCCACCAGCACCACCAGCAGAAGGGCATGTCAGCATGGTGGCAGAGGGATATTGGTGGTGGAGGGGGCAGTGGCAGCAGCCCAGAGCAGACCGTGGCCTAGCCCTGTGTAGGTGGGAGCCATGCACTGCAACAGACAGGCCCTGTCTGACAGTCATGGTATCACCAGGGAATGCACTGACTCTGTGACAACATGGTGGTGCATTGCACAAAACCAGTGTAGTCAGAAGCAGAAGGTCACAGGTACAAGTCCCAGCTGTGGTTCCTTCCAACCCAGTCCCCATATTTTACCCACTACTAAAACATGCTAATACAGACAGAACCTTTATTGCAGATGACGTAAACATGCCCAAAACACCTACATTTTACCCTACAGACCACAGACACCATAAACATGCGCATTACCCAGAGCAGAGTCTCCCAAATGCAGTCCTGGAGGGTCAAACACCATTCAGGTTCCATGCTGTCGCTAATAAAGATGCCTGTGCTGCATTTCTATGCACCACCCCCACTGTATGCAGATATCTGCCATGCATATTCATTAGGGACAGCATGAAAACCCGAACAGTGTTTGGCCCACCAGGACCGGAGTTGGGAACCCCTGCCCTAGAGCAGCGGCCAACAGGGGCAGAAACACCCGCACCCACAGGCCCCATTAACCAAAGCCTCCAGGAGAGGCAGGATGTTGGGCCCTGCGTGCATCTCCCAATACTAGCACGTGCATACCTTAGCAATGCCACCCTAAACCTGGGAATACAGTATACAGCTATCAAAAGGTTGCTATGATCACTGGCAGATAGCAATTCCAAAGTTAAGTACAAATTTCTGAGTGAGCTGCATCATAGCAACCTTTCTGATGTCTGTGGTGTGTGCTACAGGTCTTGTGTCTGACAGTGTTTACCACCCTGGGGAGTGACCCCAACAGTATTGCGTACCATAGCCATGCCTGCACTGTGCCCAGGACTGGTGCGGTGGCCAGGGCTGCCAAGCACCCCTATAGTTGCACAATGCTGGCATAGGTGTGGGGAGTATGTGTCTGTCTATCCAGTGTGTGGTAGTTGCAAACACCCTCCACAGCCCACACTGCTAGCACTGTTGCCTGTATTGGCCTGCCAATGTGCATAATGAGAAGCAAGGTACCATGGGAATAGCCTGGATAGCGTGGCCTGGCCTGGATTCATCTGTACATAGCATAGGGCAATGGCTGGGACATTGTCATGCCCGGCCACCACCTGCACGGAGAGGGTGGCCACAGCATGTCCTGCTGGGAGGTCACTCTCACCCTGACTGTGCAGTGACCACGGCATGGCTGGGTTCCCCCATAGTGCTATACAGTGTTCTTGTAAGTGATATATATGGGTTCTGTTATCTGGGGCTCAGTCACTACATCAGTCACTACATCAGTCACTACATCAGTGGGTGTGCTCATATCCCAGATTTGGGTGCACACATCCCCTCCAGGAACAAGCACTATGGGTTAGCTAGCAGACTATCTGCAGTTAGTATGTGTGTGGCTGGAACACCTTGCAGGGTGCAGCGGCTGGTGACTCACTATGCTTGCTGCTGGAGAATATCAGATGGTGGTGGGGGGCAGCTGTGCATTTCCAGGCCTACTGTCTGTCTGCCATTGCCCTATTTATGGATGCATACAGATCTGCATTGACTGCTCTGTAGGGTGGTTGTCCCCCAGCTGGACTGTGGTTGATGGTCCCCTCAACTCTCACCATTGCAGGGGGGTACATTGTGGATCTGTTGGTGAGAGATTCCGTCCCCAACCCTGAGCCACAGAGGGTGGGTGGGTGGGTGGGTTGGTGGGGGAGGGGTACGTAATCTGCCTGTGGGTCCAAACACCCCCTCCATCTAAATCATGTAACCATGGCACCCACACAGGGTATGCACTATTCTGGGTGCATCATAGTCCACAAGGGCTAGATGTGAAATACAGATGGACACAGGCATATCCTAGGGGTGTCTGCACGGACCACCTATCACACACTGCCACTGATGGAAACCTGCAGCACAGCCTATCTCAGCAAAGCCAGGTGCTGCGGAAATGGTACTGGGCACCCCACCTCACCCTCAGGGTGAGCACAGGACCCGCACACTGTGATGGTCTGTAGCTACTCTGTGCCAGTAACACACACAGTCGGTACCCCCTATCAGGTTGAGGTGCTGTGGGGGTGCACATGGTTAGTACCCCCTACCAGGCCGAGGTGCTGTGGGGGTGCATACCCCATCTTGTGATCATCTATAGACTGCTGATCTGCATGTGCAAGTGCACCATGGGTATGGGTGGGTTAACCCAAATCCTGGTATCCACGGCAAACAGTTTGTGTGGTGACCTGATGTTCTTCAGTGGCCAGGCAGGGGGTTATTAGTAGCACTGGAGATGTAGCCCACTAGTTACTTCACTGCCGGTGGGGCCAGAGGTCATGGGTTTGATCCCACAGTGGGGCCATTTGGTAGGGCTGTCTGCGGCATTTTCCTTTTTTACTTTAAATTGGTTCTGCCAGCAAAAACACCCTCACAGGACTATCTCCTTAAGGTGCCTCATCAGGCGCCCTATAGAGCGCCCTGTAAAGCGCCCTCTAGGGTGCCCTGTAAGGCACCCTATAAGGCATCTTATGGGGTGCTCCATAGGAAACATTATAGGTTGTCTTGGTGGACAGTGCACTTAATAATCTGCCCTCTGGAGTACCTTATAGGGCGCCTTATGCGGCACCTTAGGTTACGGCCCTGTGAGGGTGTGTTTGCTGGCAGCACTAATTACTTTACACAACAATACGCTTCAGACAGCACTGATTTAAAGTAAAAGCTAATGTCTCAGCCAGCTTTACTCATTGGACCCACAGGGGGATTGAACTCACATCCCCTGCACCATCAGTCGGTGTATTAACCATTGTGCTACAACTCTTGACACCTTGCTAGACAGCTTATCAAATGCCTTATGGGCGCCATACAGGGCGCCTTGCGTGGCGCTTTACACGGCACTTTGTAGCGCTCGTTAATTTATGACGCCTTGTAACGCGCGTTATCGGTAACGATGTACCGCCCATGTCCTTATTTGGGATTTCTGTTTCTACCGCGGATCCTAACGCATATGATATATCTTAAACCCTAATTGTATAGAACAATGTATTATAGCTCATGCTGTACAATAGCGCACAATGTACATAGCTCAACCTAATCTAATACACTAACTTCTTACACGCAAATCATGACACTTCTTTCACTGCATGAAATACACGTCCACTACTTTTGATTGTATTGCTGTTACACCGCCTTGATTATAGGATAAGGCGGTATAGAAATACTGTTAAATAAATAAATAACGCGAATCACATTACCGCAGTTTAGTAAACATGCCCCTGAGTAATCCTAAACCACACTACCACCCTTAAATACCAAGCTTCTAAATCAAAAGGTCAATGATCAATAGCTCTTCCTTCACAACAGAGCAAACCAATTAACAGATTGATTTAAACCCACAGGCTCAATGGATCCAACTCTACGTATCCACATATGTTCACAAAGTATTAATTGTTTCCTATAATTACCACCCCTCCAAGTTTGCGGTAGATGTTCTAAAACCCGCCAGCATTCCTCATTTTCCTCCCCCCATCTCCCTGAGTAACTAACCACCCTCCCCCACCCCCGAGCTTTGCTTAAGTCCCTTTTTCTGTTTTTTGTTTCCCACTTGTGCTGATTTTCTCTCTGCCTCTGTACAGAGAAGCTGCTTACCTGCTTTGCTGCCAGTTTGGACTCTCTTACCTGCCAGCTTGGGCAATCTTTTACCTGCCTGTGTGTCCTTTGAAATATTTATTTTATCATTGTTAGTGTACTGTTTATTTATCTGTATCATTGTTTGTGTGTTATTTATATCTCCAGGAACAAGCAGGATTATAGTCTTCACATATGGGTGACATCGGTACTGATGGAGCCTGCATGGGAATGCTCCCCAGCGTCCAATTGGAAAGTCACTGCACCTGCACAACTGCCTTCCCACCCTTCCAACCCTCAGTCTTTTGTTTTTCACTGAGCCAGCAGGACAAAATTCCTGTCACCACAGAAAAAGACTTCTTTTATTTTTGTGGTAGCGCTTCTGCCTTCCCATTGATTCTGGCTCATTTTTCTCTTTTAAATTTCCTTTATTTTATTTTTATTTTATTTTACTTCAGTTTCCTCATGGGCAGCTCTCTGCCACATTAGGCCTCAGGTCTTTCTTTGCCACTGCAATCATGGAGAAGCCATCTATGGGTTTTAAAAAATGCTCTAACACTATTTCAGTGACTGACAGGCACGAATGGTGCTAACTGTGCCTTGGCCCAGAACACCTTCCTGCCTCTTGCTCCCTTTGCCAACAGATGACAAGGAGAGGCCTCAACAGCTGGGCTGAAACGTTCAATTCCTTATTCGTCTCAGACACTTTCTCAGTGGTCTCCATGTTGTCAAGAGAATTGACTTGCAGGTATTGAAAAAATCTAAGCACAACAGTGCATCTAAGCCAGTGAAGCATCGGACGTCAAGGTCCCCGGCGAGGTCTGACGTCGGACCAAAAAGAAGGTCCCAGTCCAAGCATCGAGACTCACTGAGGACCGTCTCTGATACTGATTGTCCAGCCAACCAACCCCGGTGGGAGGACTTGCCCTCCAAAGTAGTAGTGGGGTCTCAGGACATTCCTGAGGCCTTGTCCACCGGAGAGCAACCGGTGTCATGTTCTGGGATGGTGGCAGCCAGCCCCGTACAAGACTCTACCCAGACATTGGCAATCTCCTTAGACCAGCATATGCTGTCTATTGAGAGAACCTGGGCAGCACTCCTGGCAGCATCGGTCCCATTAAAACTGACTGCCCAGGATACCCTGGCACTGATACAGATATCAGTTCCAGCATCTCTGCTGGTACCAGTGCCAGTATAGCACAGTTACTTACCTGTAACAGGTGATCTCTGGGAACAGCAGGAATTAGTCCTCACATATGGGTACATCGGAACCGACGGAGCCTGCGCGGGAAAGCTCCCCAGCTTCCCAGAAGGAAAGCTTTTGGGGCTTCCCACAGCACATGCGCGCTGCCTTCCCGCCTTCCTGACCAACTCTCCTCAGTTCGAGTTTAAAGCTGAGACAATAGAGAGAGGAAAGGAAAGAGAAAGAGATACAACTCCTAGGGGAGGTGGGTGGGTTGTGAGGACTAATTCCTGCTGTTCGCAGAGATCACCTGTTACAGGTAAGTAACTGTGCTATCTCCAGGAACAAGCAGGAATGAGTCCTCACATATGGGGACTCCCTAGCTAAGATGCCGGGGAGATCCCCCTCCAAGGGTTCCTCATCTTCCTATGGATCTCAGGCATCCATTCAGGGAAGGTGGGCAGGAGTTGTTTAAGCATGGAACAGGTGTTTGAGGACAGCCTGACCAAACAAGGCATCCCGGCGGGAGTCCTTGTCCAAACAGTAATGGGCTGTGAAGGTATGAACCGAGGCCCAGGTGGCTGCTCGACAGATCTGATCTATGGAGACAGAGTGAAGATGAGCCATAGAAGCGGCCATGGCTCTCACATTGTGACATGGCCCTCCAGAGAAAGGTTCTTACTCTGGTAAGCAAAAGAGATACACTGAGCAATCCAATTGGATAGTGTTCTTTTTGAGACTGGAATTCCCAAATGGGAAGGATCAAAAGCAACAAAAAGCTGGGAAGACTTTTGATGTTGCTGTGTCCTGTGGAGGTAAAAGGCAAGAGCTCTTTTACAATCTAGAGTATGAAGGGTCCTTTCTGCACTGGATGCATGAGGAGCTGGAAAAAAGACAGGTAGATATACCTCTTGATTAAGATGAAAAGGTGAGACCACTTTAGGCATAAAGTGAGGATTTGTCCTAAGGACTACCTTATCATGATGAAACCTGGTATAAGGTGGATTAGCCACTAAAGCCTGCAGTTCACTGATGCGACGAGCAGAAGTGATGGCAATAAGGAAAATGACTTTCCAGGAAAGAAATTTCAAGGAGGTAGTGGCTAAAGGTTCAAAGGGTGGCTTCATAAGCTGACCAAGAACCAGGTTTAAGTCCCATGCTACCGGAGGATGTCGAATGGGAGGTTTTGTTAAAGTTAGGCCTCTCATGAATCTGGCAATAAGAGGATGAGAGGAAACAGGTTTGCCATTTAGAGGTTTAAGAGATGCTGCAATAGCACTCAAATGGACTCTTACTGAATTCGTTTTAAGGCCTGCATTGGAAAGATGCAGGAGATACTCCAATAGGGAATTTAAAGGAAGTGCGAGAGGGTCAAGACCCTTTTGAGCACATCAAATGGAAAATCTTTTCCATTTACAAGCATAAGAACGCCTGGTGGAAGGTTTCCTAGAGGCATGTAGGATATCCTGCACTTGTTGAGAAAGATTAAAGTCGTGAAGGTCTAAGCCTTCAGCAACCAAGCTCTGAGGTGAAGGGACTTGGGGTTTGGGTGCCACAAAGTCCCCTCCTCCTGAGACAGTAGGTTTGGAGCAGCTCCCAAGTCCAGTGAGGGGGCTTGGGAGAGATGCAGAAGTAGAGGGTACCACACTTGGCGTGGCCAGCGTGGGGCTATGAGGATCATAGACCCGTGATCCCTTTGAAGTTTGAACAGAGTCTTGGGAATCAAAGGAATGGGTGGAAAGGCGTACAGGAAGCCCTGACCCCAATGCAGAAGGAAGGAGTCCCTGGCTTGAGCTCCCTGACACGGAGTCCTGGAACAGAACCGGGGAAGTTTGGCATTCCACGGACTTGCAAAGAGGTCTATGTCTGGGGTTCCCCATTTCTGGAAGATTCTGAGTATCTGGTCCATGTGCAGGGACCATTCGTGTGGAAGCAGAACTCGACTGAGTCTGTCTGCCCAAGAGTTTTGAATACCTGGAAGATACACTGCCAGGAGATGGATTTGATGCTCTCTGGCGAAGGCCCACAATCTGAGAGCTTCGTTGCAAAGCGACAGAGAGCCAGTTCCTCCTTGTTTGTTTATGTAGAACATGGCTACTTGATTGTCGGTGTGAACAAGAACTGTCATGTTGACGAGGAGGGTATGGAAGACCTTGAGAGCAAGGAAAATTGCTCGCAGTTCCAGAAGGTTGATATGAAGGGTGGTCTCTTGTGGAGACCAAGTTCCCTGAGTGGAGAGGTCTTGAAGATGAGCTCCCCAACCTGTTTGGGAGGCATCCGTTGTGAGGGTTGCTTGGTGCAACAAAGGTTGGAAGGGGGACCCCAGCAACAGATTTTGAGTGGACATCCACCACTGGAGAGACCAAAAAAGACATTTGGAGGTTGCTATGTGGTCTGAGAGAGCTCCTGATGCTTGGGTCCACTGAGTGGACAAGGTCCATTGAGCTGCTCTCATATGTAGGCGAGCATATGGCACTACATGAACTGTGGATGCCATGTGGCCTAGCAGTTGTAACATCTCCCTGGCAGTCAAGTGGCTTCTGGACTGAGTTTGGGAGGCCAAGTGCACTAGACGGTGGCAACGGGCCTGAGGAAGATAGGCCCTTGCAGTGGTGGTATCTAGCCAGGCCCCTATGAATTCTAGGGACTGAGTAGGGGTGAGTTGAGACTTTGGCAGATTGATGACAAGTCCCAGATACTGCAGTATGCGTCTGGTGTGGTCCAGGGAAGTCTGAGCCTCGGACTGAGATGGAGCTCGGATGAGCCAGTCGTCCAGGTATGGGAAAACAAAGATCCCCAGGGTGCGTAGAAATGCAGCCACTATTGACATGCATTTGGTGAACACTCTTGGAGCAGAGGCTAGACCGAATGGGAGTACTCTGTATTGGAAATGTTTTCCCTGGAACAGAAACCGTAGGAATTTTCTGTGGGATGGATGGATGAGTATATGTGTGTACGCATCCTTTAGATCTAGAGAACAAAGCCAATCCTGACCCTGTAGGTATGGAAGGAGAGTACCTAGAGAGAGCATCTTGAATTTCTCCTTGCATAGAAATTTGTTCAATTCTCTCAGATCTAGAATGGGTCTGTAGCCCCCCTGTTTTCTTGGGAATGAGAAAATAAGGGGAGTAAAACCCTGACCCTTGTTGAAGAAGAGGAACCTCTTCTATTGCCCTTTGGGCAAGGAGGTTGGTGACCTCCTGACCCAAGAGGGGCAGGAGAGATGGGGGAGAATTGAATTGTCTCTCCATGGTATGGGGAGGAAGGTCGGAGAAATGAAGTTTGTAGCACTCTCTGATGATAGAGAGGGTCCACTGCTCTGATGTGATTTGCTCCCATCTGGGAGCAAAATGAGCCAACCTTCCGGGAATGGTGAGAGGCTCTGGTTGTTGTAGAGCCAGAAAGGTTAAGTTCTCTAGAAGCAAGTCAAAAACCCTGAGGGGGTTGGGCCTGCTGGGTTGTAGCAGTCCCTGCAGGTTTTGTTCTGGCCTGTTTAGGTTGCTGACGCTTAGGAGTAAAGCGAAGCTGAGAAGATTGTTGGCCAGAATTTGTGGAAAATCTGGTCTTTTTATAGTAAGGCCTTTTAAAAGGCTTTTTCTTGGTAGGGGTAGAGGTAGACTTAGAAAGTCTATCCAAGGCAGCATTTTCTGCGTCCATTTGAGTGGCTTTGATTTGCCACTCCTTACCAAAGAGATTCTCACCTGTACAGGGCAGATTACCTAAGCCATCCTGGACCCAGGGTTCTAGGTCAGAAGCCTGGAGCCAAGCAAGTCTGTGAGCGGCTATAGCAATGCCAGAAGCTCTACTGGCACCCTCAAAGGAGTCAAAGGCTGCTCTGTTGGAGAACTTTGAAACATCTAAAGTGTGCTTTAGCAAAGAAATAAACTCCTCCTTTCTATCCTCTGGGATAAAGGGGACAAAATGACGTATCTTTAGAGCAAGCTCCTTTAAAAACATGCCCATATAAAGGCTGTATGAATTGATTCTGGCTATGAGCATACTGGCTTGGAAGATTTTCCTACCAAAAGCATCCAGAGTCCTACATTCTCATCCTGGAGGGGCAGAAGAGTGTCTTTTGGTACTCTTGATCTTTTTCATAGCAGACTTCACCACAATAGAGTGGTGAGGTAGCTGAGTTTTTTGAAAACCAGGAGAAGGAGGGACCCGATACATGGTATCAAAATGCCAAGAATGTGGAGACAGGGTTAGAGGAGCCTCCCATAAGTCCATCATGTGTTCTTGGAGAATTTCATGAATGGGTTAGGTGACTGCTTCTTTTGGAACCTTAGAGTATCCTAAAATATCTAATTTTTTTGCTCTAGGTTCTTTCTCAGAGGATGTGGAGATAGAGAGTCCTTTGGCTACTTCGATAAGGAAGTCTTGAAAGGACAAATCCTCTGGGGGAGACATTCTCCTCTTTGGAGAAGAGGGCTCCTCAGGAAGATCAAGGGATACCTCAGCAGAGTCATCAGAGGTATCAGAATCCTCAGAAGACTCGAAGTATCGCTTATTAGCTTCCAGGGACCGATACGCGTACCGACCGGTATCGACATCGGGCGTACCGGGAACCGGATCGGTATCGAGAGAAAGTCCGGAACCGGAACCCGGAACCGGCATGCTACGGGAAGTAGATGCTCTGGGTACCGGAATCGGTTGCGGTACCGGAACCGGAGTCGGAACCGCTTGGTGCGGTGCCGAGGGCGTCGCAGCCTTAATGAAAGCCATTATGGCTTGCTGCATGTTTTGAACGGTATTGTCCATAGACGCCACTGCTGCCTGGATGTCGGTACCAGTATGGGCCGGTACCCCAGAGCAGTCTAACAGGTGAGCGGTCGAGGCCGTGCTATCGATGTCAACCTGTAACCCCATAGGAGGAGCTTTGGAAGCTGGAGCTTCCCGCCGGGGTTGTTTGGCTAAGGCAGAGTCCTCAGGGTCAAGACCAAGGGCTTCTCGATGCTTGGAGGGAGATTTGCCCTTTGAGGACCTGCCGGAAGAATGTTTGCGACCTTTCAATGCTTTTGCCCGCCAAACCTTCAAGGCCTCCATTCAGTCCTACTAAATCAACTCCTACAGCCTATACATGAGTATGTTCTTGAAGGAGATCAACAAGGATCTTGAGACATTCTTCCCTCTGCTCCCTGAAGACAATCAAAGCTCTTTTCAGAAACTTCTGTATGGAACCAGGGGGGGGCCAATCCGTTGGCCAGGTGGATTGCCACCTCTCCTCCTCCGTGCAAAAGGGAAAACAAAAACCTTACATACACATTCTTCCGGCAGGTCCTCAAAGGACAAATCTCCTCCCAATGTACACCATCTCCTCCCAATAAACCACACCTCATGCAGATTATACTCGTACCTGGTACAAAATTCTCACAGATTCTTCTTACATCACACAAGCAAGCGTATAAGTAGCACAACCAAAACTAAATAAATACAAAGTAACTTGGAGAATTTCCTTCACCTTACACTTACAGCTATAAAGTAATTAAGAGCCTTCCTGTCCATCGACAGATCCTAGTACAGTGAAAGAGAAGGATATATAACAGTGAGATTCCTAGCTACACTCAAAGATAAACTAAGGAAACCCTTTCACACAGACAACAGACCCATACTCACTCACTCATTAGCAGACATACAGTGGAAATTTACAAACCACCTTCTTCAGAAAATGGGGTATAAATTCCAAATCTTTAAAAGTTCTGTCCTGTTATATAGTTTTCTTTCCAAATAGTCTTTGTTTTCGATTCCAGGCATCTGGATTTTCTCTTTCATTCCTTTCTTTGTCCTGTCATATCTGCACTCCCCATTCCTGGTGACCTGTGACCCTTATGGCCTTGTGTATAAACATGTGCTCAGGCTTTTGTCATATTTATTCTTTGTTATCTGATCCTTTTCCCACCTATACAACTTTCCACCTTAGAACATAAGAACATAAGATATGCCATACTGGGTCAGACCAAGGTCCATCAAGCCCAGTATTCTGTTTCCAACAGTGGCCAATCTAGGTCATATGTACCTAGTAGTTTCCCCAAGAGACACAAGTTCCACAATGCTTGTACTGGGTCAAGCATTGATATCTTCGGTCACTTCTTAATAATGGTTTATGGACCTTTCCTCCAGGAACTTGTCCAAACCTTTTTTAAACCCAGCTACACTAACAGCCTTTACTACATCCTCCGGTAACAAATTCCAGAGTTTGATTACACGTTGAGTGAAAAAATATTTTCTTTTATTAGTCTTAATAGTTTACCCTGTAGCTTCATTGCATGTCCCCTAGTCTTTCTATATTCTGATAACGTAAACAATCGATCTACGTTTACCCGTTCCACTCCGTTCATTAATTTATAGACTTCTATCATATCTCCCCTCAGCCGTCTCTTTTCCAGGTTAAAGAGCCCTAACCTTTTTAGCCTTTCTTCATAGGAGTATCCTTCCATCCCCTTTACCATTTTGGTGGCTCTTCTCTGAACCTTTTCTAAAATCGCTATATCCTTTTTAAGATACAGCGACCAGAATTGCACACAATATTCAAGGTGCGGTCTCACCATGGAACGATATAGAGGCATTATCATATCTTTTGTTTTATTTTCCATTCCTTTCCTTATGATACCTAGCATTCTATTTGCTCTCTTGGCCGCTGCTGCACACTGGGCCGAGGGTTTTAACATGGTATCCACAATGACGCCTAAATCTTTTTCCTGGGTGGTGGTTCCTAATGTGGAACCTTGCATCGTGTAACCATAGTTTGGGTTGTTCTTCCCTAGGTGCATAACCTTGCACTTGTCCACATTCAATTTCATCTGCCATTTTGATGCCCAGTCTTCCAATTTATCAAGATCCTCTTGCAATTTTTCACAATCCTCTTGGGTTTTAACAACTTTAAATAGTTTTGTGTCATCTGCAAATTTGATAACCTCACTCGTTATTCCACTTTATGAATATGTCAAAAAGCAGCGGACCCAGCACAGATCCCTGGGGTACACCACTATTCACCTTTCTCCATTGGGAAAATTGGCCATTTAGCCCTACCCTCTGCTTTCTATCTTTTAACCAGTTCCTGATCCACAATAGTACACTGCCTCCTATCCCATGACTCTTTAATTTTGCCAAAAGTCTCTGATGAGGGACCTTGTCAAAGGCTTTCTGAAAGTCCAGATACACAATATCAACCGACTCACCTTTGTCCACCTGTTTATTCACTCCTTCAAAAAAACATAACAGATTAGTAAGACAAGATCTTCCTTGTCTAAAGCCATGTTGGCTGTCTCCCATTAGGTTGTGACTATCTACATGCTGAGTAATTTTATTCTTTATGATGGTTTCTACCATTTTTCCTGGTACTGACGTCAGGCTCACCAGTCTGTAGTTTCCCGGATCACCCTTGGAACCCTTTTTAAAAATTGGTGTTACATTGGCGATCCTCCAATCTTCAGGTATTAGAGATGATTTTAATAATAGTTCACAGATTACTGATAGCAGGTCTGCAATCTCATAATTCAGTTCTTTCAACACCCTTGGATGTATACCATCCGGCCCAGGTGATTTGCTACTCTTCAGTTTATCTAATAGTTGTAAGACATCTTCCCGATGTATCGATATTTCCTTCAATTCTTCCGCACCTTTAAATACCACTTCAGTCATGGGTAACATCCCTACATCTTCCTCAGTAAAGACTGAAGCAAAGAATTCATTCAGTCTGTTTTTCCATCCCTTATTTTTAAGAAATATAGAAAATAGATATCTTATTAGTTCTCTGATATTCTGACAGTTTCCACACTAGGTCTCAGTAGGCCCTGTGTCAAACTGGCATAACCATGCTAATGATGTCTTCTCTCTCCTGTGCTAAGTAGATAAGTGTGTTTTTTCTCGCATTTCTTCCTTCTGATGTCACCTAAAACCCGTAGCATTCCACAACGCACATGCAGTACAAATGCCAGCAATTTGGACACATTTTAGATGTTCTTTGTGTTAACTCTTTCCCTTATGGCTCTCACACTTCTGAAGCATAGCCAGAATGTTTCTAAATTCATTAACAGAACTGTCTTTGATGCCTTTGAATCCTCCAGCAGAGCTTCCGTTGTGGCTATTGGGGCATGATGCTTGGCTACAAGCTTCAGATCTAGAACAGTGGGTGCAGGACAAACTAGGTAACATCCTCTGCACTAGGGAAACCTTTTTGGGCATAATTAGAGGGAAAAAGCTGGTGAGAATGATGATGCCACTCTCAAAAGGCTATCCAGGAAGACAGCTGACCATTCCAGGAAGAAGACAGTGCCTAAAAAGCCCTTCTACTTGAAAAAGAAAAGATATTACCCTTTATACCCTAAGTGAGCCTCATAACAGCCACAGCAAAGCAGCAAGGATTTAGACAACCTGAAAAGCCAAAGGCCCTTAAGCCCCACCAGCTCCGCAGTCCCATCATTCGTCTAATTTTCGACTCTCTCCCAGAGAACATTGCTGCCTTGCCTCTGGAGGGATCTCAGGAATTTAACATAGCAGGAAGGCTCTGCCACTATGCTCATCACTGGCACCTCATAACTTTGGAGCAGTGGACCTTGCAAATCAGCCACAGTGGGGTACCAACTGAACTTTCAATTCTACCACCCTCAAATTTCACAGGGGCTTATCCAAATCAACCCCCCCCCCCCCTCCACACACACATTGCTCTCCTTCAGAAGAGGTAGCAATCCTGCTATTCCAAGGGGCCATCAAAAGGGTTCCATCAAGTCAGGAAAGGATGGGGTTCTGCTCCCCATAGTTCCTCATTCCAAAGAAGTAGGGGGGGGGGGGGGGGAGGATACAGATCTATCCTAGACCTTGGAAATCTGAATATGTTCCTGGTCAGAGAAAAATTCAAGATGATTTCACTGGGAACTCTTCTACCCTACCTCCAAAGTTAGGACTGGCTTTGTTCTCCAGACCTCAAAGAGTACCTTTACTTCACATTTCAAGAGACATAAGATATGCCAAACTGGGTCAGACCAGGGTCCATCAAGCCCAGTATCCTGTTTCCAACAGTGGTCAATCTAGGGCACAAGTATCTAGAAGTTTCCCCAAAAGACACAGGTTCAACAATGCTTGTATTGGGACAAGTTGTGTATTTCCTGGGAACCCTTTAATAATGTTTTATGGACTTTTCCACCAGGAACTTGTCCAAACCATTTTTAAACCCACTACACTAACAGATTTACTACAGCCTCCAGTAATGAATTCCAGAGTTTGATTACACATTGAGTGAAAAAATATTTCTTTTATTAGTCTTAAATGGGTTATACTGTAGCTTCATTGCATGTCCCCTAGTCTTTCTACTTTTTGATGGCATAAACAATCAATCTACATTAAGCCATTCCACTCCATTCATTAATTTATAGGCTACTTTATCAGCCATCTCTTTTCCAGGTTGAAGAGCCCTTACTTTTTTAGCCTCTCCTCATTGGGATATCCTTCCATCCCCTTTGCCATTTTGGTGGTCTTCTCTGTACATTTTCTAATTCTGCTATATCCTTTTTAAGATATGGTGACCATCACCCTGGTATGGCTGGAAGTGATCCTGTAGCTAGGACCTGTCCTTGGGTGATATAAAACCCTCTTGCACTGAGGAGGTTTCTCCAGGGCTATATGCTGTCATGAGGTGGATCAAATAGTACCTAAGGAAATAGGAAAAACTGAGCAGAGCAGTTCTAATAGTGACAGGTTAGAGCAGCACATGGACCAGGGTTGCTATGGGCAACAAACACAAACTGAAGTACCAAGTGTAAGAGCACGCCCAAGCAGTAGATTACCTCATAGCTCATTAGGTAATGAGGGACAGCTGGGGGGAGGTGAGGCTCAGAGAAACACCAAGAGTGACGCAGTTAAAAATCACTCACCAGTGCTCAGAGTTAGAGCTGGTTGGAGAGCCTGTGGGAGAGCCGATGGAAGAGCAGAGGAAAGAGCTGGACACGAGGTCAGAGCTTCACACAGAGACTCACACAGAATTCTACAGGAAGAAGCCCAGGAGAGAATACCAGGGATTTGTTTCAGGGAGCAATGCAGGACTGAACAAAAGCCCAGTGGTCTGAGCCACGGAGGTATTTCTGAAGGCAAGCTGAGAAAAGCTGGGGGAAAGAATCTTCCTAAGAACAGGTACCAGAAAGGCAAAAGTTTTATCTGGAGGATACTTTTGTGCCCAAAGAGAAGTGGAAAGAGAAAGGCCGCAAGAGGTTTTCATTTGAGAAAAGCTCCATTAAGTTTCCTGTGCCCAGAAACTCCGTGAAAACCAAGCCAGAAGGTAGGCTTATTCCTCATAATAGAAGGGAAGCTGAAAGTCAGAGTTTTTCCTACACTTACCCAAGAGTGTGTGGCTGTCAGGAAGGAAACTCTGCAGTGTGTGGTAACCTCACATTTTACTCCGGTAGAGAGGAGGAGGGGAGCCCTCTTAACAGAGGGATTGTTTAAAAGTAGCCTGAGTTACAATCCTATAGAAGATAGCTCTGGAGAAGCATGTGAGGATATGCAATGTGATTTTTGTGATGAAACAGCTGCTGAGTCCTACATGGATTGTACACTAATAATTTCAGATGATATTTCTTCACTGTGCTAAACTAGCCAGAGAGAATCTGTTTAAGGAAACAGAAGTGAAGAAACGTGCTTGTTTTAAGAATAAGGACTGTTTTGCATTGCCTTTGTTTTGTCAGGCTGAAGATACAAGCATTCATTTTTGTTATAGTAGTTTGCCTTTATTTTATACCAGAAGTATGTTTTTTGTCCTTTGTTCATATGTGCTGAAATTCACCGGGGAAGGGTAAATAAAAAGACCTCTTTTGAAGCCTTGCTACTCGACTGCAACTACACTCTTAGATTAGCTTGTGGGACTACAAATCCCAGGGGGCATTTCAACACCTGCTTGATACACCATCGCTGTTTAAGAAGAGGCCCCACTGTAGCTCCCATGCTTTATGCCTCTGGGAACCTATAGGTGGGTGACAATGCCCACGAGGGAAAGGTTAGGACAGTCGGTATAATTGGTTATTCGATCATTAGGCATGTAGATAGCTGGGTGGCTGGTGGACATGAGGCTTGCCTGATAACATGCCTGCCTGGTGCGAAGGTAGCGGACCTCACATGTGACCTAGACAAGATCTTAAATAGTGCTGGAGAGAAGTCTGCTGTCTTGGTACATGTTGGTACCAATGCAATAGGAAAGTGTGTTAGGGAGGTTCTGGAGGCCAAATTTAGGCTTTTGGGTAGGAAGTTGGAATCCAGAATTTCCAGGGTATCAATCTCCAAAATGCTTCCCATTCCATGCACAGGACCCCAAAGGCAGGCAGAGCTTAAGAACATAAGATATGCCATACTGAGTCAGACCAAGGTCCATCAAGCCCAGTATCCTGTTTCCAACAGTGGCCAATCTAGGTCATACGTACCTAGCAGTTTCCCCAAAAGACACAGGTTCCGCAATGTTTGTATTGGGTCAAGCATTGATATCCTGGGTCCCTTCTTAATAATGGTTTATGGACCTTTCCTCCAGGAACTTGTCCAAACCTTTTTTAAACCCAACTACACTAACAGCCTTTACTACGTCCTCTGGTAACAAATTCCAGAGTTTGATTACACGTTGAGTGAAGAAATATTTTCTTTTATTAGTTTAAATAGTTTACCCTGTAGCTTCATTGCATGTCCCCTAGTCTTTCTATATTCTGATAACGTAAACAATCGATCTACATCTACCCGTTCCATTCCGTTCATTAATTTTCCAGGTTAAAGAGCCCTAACCTTTTTAGCCTCTCTTCATAGGAGTATCCTTCCATCCCCTTTACCAGAGCTCCGGAGTCTCAATGCATGGATGAGACAATGGTGCAAGGAAGAGAGTTTTTGATTTGTTAGGAACTGGGGAACATTGTGAGGAAAAAAAGGGCTTTTCCGAAGTGATGGGCTCCAGCTTAACAGGGATGGAACCAGGCTGCTGGCATTAACCTTTAAAAAGGAGACTGAGATGTTTTTAAACTAAATAATAGGAGAAACATGACAGTCCCCCAAGAGCACATTTATTTATTTATTTTTATTTATTTAACTGTATTTATATCACGCTTTTCACCGGGTCAAAGCGGTGGTTCAGCGGTGGTTCAGAACAATGTATCCTGAAATTAGGGCATATCGACAGAGAGGTTCCCATAAAGACAAAGTAACCCAAATGCCCTTAAGTACAGAGCAGACAGAGCTTAAAGATTCCAAATTACTCCTGCTTACCAATAACCAGATTAAAATGAATAAAATACAGCCTCTAAAATGCTTTTATGTGAATTCTAGAAGTCTAAATAATAAGATGGGAGAGTTAGAATATATAGCACTAAATGAGAGATTAGACATGATTGGTATCTCAGAAACATGGTGGAAGGAGGACAACCAGTAGGACACTGTGATACCTGGGTACAAACTAAATCGTAATGATAGAGCAGATCAGATTGGTGGAGGGGTTGCACTCTATGTTAGACATGGCATTGAGTCACAAAGGATTAAAGTCTTGAAGGAAACAAAAGATACTGTAGAATCTCTATGGATTGAAATTTCATGTAAAAAGGGGAAGGGGAAAGCGATGGCAGTAGGGATGTACTATCGATTGCCCTTCCAGAATGAACAAATGCTCAAAGAAATCAGGGAAGCTAACAAACATTACAGCACAGAAAATAATAATGGGTGGTTTCAATTATCCCAGTATCAACTGTGTCAGTGTCATAGCAGGACATACTAGGGAGATAAAGTTTCTAGATGAAATAAATAACTGCTTCTTGGAGCAGCTGGTTCATGAACTGACAAAAGGGGAAGCCATTTTGAACCAAGTCCTTAGTGGAACACAACATCTGGTGCAAGAGATAAGGGTGTTGGGGCCACTTGGCAAAACTGATCATAACATGATCGTGTTTGATTTAATAAATGGAGGATGGATGGCAAGAAAATCCACAGTACTACCTTTTAATTTTGAAAAGGGAGACTATGATAAAATGAGGAAAATAGTTAAGAAAAAACTAAAAGGAGCTGTTGCAAAAGTTAAAGATTTACATCAAGCATGTGTGCATTATCTCGGAAGCCCAGACCAGCTATATTCCATGCTTTTAAAGGTGAGGTCAGAGAAGCTTTTATTGATAAAAAGGCATCTTTCAGGAAATAGAAAAAGGAATGAAATGACGAAAACGGGAAACAACATAAGCACTGACAAGTTAGATGCAAAGCTTTGATAAGGAAGGCAAAGAGAGAAATTGAGAAGAAGCTTGATGTGGAAGCAAAAATGCATAATAAAACCTTTTTCAAATACATTAGTAGCAAAAAACCTGTGAGAGAGTCGGTTGGACCATTAGATGATAAAGAGGTAAAAGGGGCACTAAGAGGCGACATGGCCATAGCGGAGACACTGAATAAATTCTTTGCATTAGTCTTTACTGAGAAAGATGTAGGAATGTTACCCATGACTGAAATGGTACAGTCAAACCTCGGTTTTCGTATGCCCTGGTTTTCGTACGATTCGGTTTTCGTTGACTTTTTTCATCAAGATTTTGTTCCGGTTTTCGTACGTTGTCTCGGTTTTCGTACAGTTGAAAATGGAGCACCATCTTGTGGCCAGAAGTGGGATTTTCTTTATTTTGATTTTCTTGCTGATTGACTGTCTTCCATATTTATTGGCGCTTCTCTTTTACAAGGCAGGCTGGAGCCCCGATTGTGCAGACGGCCAAGATGGCTGTTCCCGCCTCCGCTTCTGGTGGTGATTGCTCGATCCCCGGAGGGGAGAGCAGCTGGAGCTGGCTGGAGTGTGTCCCTCTCCCAGCGCCCGATGGCGCTTCTCTTTTACAAGGCAGGCTGGAGCCCCAATTGGGCAGCCGGCCAAGATGGCTGTTCCCACCTCCGCTGCTGGTGGTGATTGCTCGATCCCCGGAGGGGAGAGCAGCTGGAGCTGGCTGGAGTGCGTCCCATATGCCAACAAAAGTCTTCAATAAAGGTAAAAGTGATGTTACATGCTCATTTATCCATTTCATTAGTCATTTATATGTATTTCCTCATTGTTTTCTGTATGTAAAAATATAGTTATTCTCTATAAAATGTATTTTTTGTCAATATTTTTGGGTGTCTGGAACGGATTAATTGAATTTACATTATTTCTTATGGGAAATCTTGCTTCGGTTTTAGTCCGTTTCGGTTTTAGTCAGACTTTTTTGAACGGATTAATCATGAAAACCGAGGTTTGACTGTATTTAAATGTGATGCCCACAGAAGAATTGAAAGAAATATTGATACACCATCATTTTATCATAGTCTCCTTTTTGAAAGTTAAAAGGTAGTACTTTGGATTCCCTTACTGTCCTTCATTCATTAAATTAAACGTGATCATGCTATGATCACTTTTGCCAAGTAGCCCGACACCCTTATCTCTTGCACCAAATCTTGTGTTCCACTAAGGACTAGATCCAAGATGGCTTTCCTTCTTGTTGCTTCATGAACCAGCTGCTCCAAGAAGCAGTCCTTTAGTTCATCTATGTGGAACCCTCTTATCTCAGGGCCTGCCCTCCTGCAAATGAACCTGGATTCTTTAGTTAATTATCTGAAACCTTCTAACAGGAAGGAAAAGAACAAGAGACACAATTATTTAATTAATTAATTAATTATTCCAGAGCTCTGTTGGAGGGAGCCAGCGAGCTAAAAAGCAGGCCTTCTGTCCTGAACTCTGTTAAAGATTTCTCAGCCAGAGTTCCAATTTTTATTGAGGATTATCAGCTGACACAGTTAATTTTTAATTAACATTTGGTGATATTCATGTTACAAAAGTACAAATCTAAAATAGAATCTGCTGATATCTTTGCCAAGCAACATCAAAAAGCAGAAGTTACAAGGTTATAACTATATTCACTAGACACAGCAGGTGTCGCTATATTTCCTCCATGAAGCACAAGCTGATTAGTTATACTTATAGTATTTGCTGAATTTCTATTACTTATTCAAGCTTTGTTTAATTTCCAGTTATATGTTGACCTAAGGTCTGATTCTCTAAAGTACATGCTGCCCTAGTTACTAACTGTCAACCAATCATCTTGCAAAGATAAAGGGGAAGCAAGGTCTGTTTCCATTGATTTTTGGAGAAGCTGGCCTGTGACCCAATAACTATATACACAGGTCTGTTAGCTAATTCTCTGTTGCAATTCTAACAGTGCAGAACAATCTAGCAAGCAGAGAAAAACTCTTTAATAGTGCAATTTAGCTTGTGAATTCCAATAAGCATATGTTTCACCTATAGCTATCTAACTTTACAGTCCTGTTTCGTAATCTCCTGTGGAGTCACTGCCAGTTCCTATGTCCAATATCCCATAAGTAGACTCATCGTCACTACTGGTGACTTCCAGGTCCAAATTGCCATAAACAGGATGGTCCATAGTTGTATAAGTTACTTTATCACATGATAATTGATCAAGTTCCCTTATAGTCTCCAATTTAGTTTTGAGACCTGGGTTAAGTTGCCCTTTTCCACAATCTAGAAACTTTATCTCCCTAGCATGTCCTGCCATGACACTGACCCAGTCGATACCAGGATAATTGAAATCACCCATTATTATTACTTTGCTGTAAATATTGTTAGCTTCCCTTATTTCTTTGAGTATTTCATCATCCATTTGTTCATTCTGGCCAGGTGCTCGGAGGTGCACCCCCACTGCCACCGCTTTCCCTTTTTTTACATGGAATTTCAATCCATAGAGATTCTATTCTATTTTGTTTCCTGCGAAATCTTAATCCTGTGTGACTCAATGCCCTCTCTAACACAGAGTGCAACCTCTCCACCAATTTGATCTACTCTATCATTGCAATATTATTTGTACGCAGGTTTCACAATGTCCCACTGGTTGTCCTTCTTCCACCATGTCTCTGAGATACTTGACACATCTCTCGATATGCTATCTCAAATCAAGCGAACAACCAGAACTATCTTTTTCAAACTCAAGATCATTCAACATTTTAAACCTCTTCTTGACACCCATTTATTTATTTATTTTTATTTATTTATTGAACGGTTTTATATACCCATGACTTTAGATCCATAGTACAAGCTCTTATCACCCCTCACTTTGACTACTGTATGAGCTTCTTGTAGGGTACCACCAAAAAGAATATGAATATCCTCCAGAGGGCCCAGAATGTCACAGCAAGAATGATCTGCAAGGCCCAACTAAAAGATCACATCATACCAATTTTATACGATCTCCATTGGCTTCCGATCGCTAGCCAAATAAAAATAAAACCCTAATGACCACTTTCAAGTTGATTAACAATATTGCCCCGCCCTTCTTATTACTCATCCCAACAGAAATTAGATCTAGAAGAGCAAACACCCAGCACACCCTTACAATCCCTCCCTCTATTCGAAAGACCAAATTGAACACAAGCACCAGAGCATTCACTTACACTGCCCCCAGTCTATAGAACTCCCTCCCAGACTCAATCTGTTCAATTAAGGACCTCCAAGTATTTAGAGAAGAGATCAAAACATTCCTTTTCAAGGAATACTATGCATTAGAGACAACCTTAGCACTCACCCCATCACACCCAATGCTCTCTGACCCCCTCATACAAACATAAGTCGTCCCTTCAGATCTTCCCTTACACCCAAGTTTACAAAGCTAATTTACCATGTTGACTCGCGTAAATCATGTACATAGTTGTTATGTAAATAGGTCCTGTTTTGTTCTGGTTTGTTTACCATGGATTCTGTTATATGTAACATGTTTGTTTTTTGTAAACTGCCCTTAATCTTTGGAAGGGGCGATATAGAAATGTATAACAAATAAATAAATAAAATAAATACCAATCTTATTTAACTTCTCATTTAGTGCTATATATTCTAACTTTCCCATCTTATTTTTTAGACTTCTAGCATTTGCATACCAGCATTTTAGAGGCTGTATTTTATTCATATTAATCTGGTTATCGGTAGGCAGGGGTAATTTGGAATCTTTAAGTTCTGTCTGCTCTGTACTTAAGGGCATTTGGGTTACTTTTTTCTTTATTTGAACCTCTCTGTCGATATGTCCTAACTTCAATCCTTTGCTACCAAACTATGCGCTCTTGGGCGACTGTCGGCTTTCCCCTATTATTTCATTTAAAAGCTGTTAGTACAGAGTCCTCCCCTTCGGGCTCGCCTCTCCCCAAGAGTCTTCACGAAGTGCATGGCCATGGTTGCTGCATACCTCTGCACACTGGGCATATTTGTCTTCCCCTACTCAGATGATTGGCTGCTCAAAGCAGACCTCATCAAGCCACTTTGCCCTCAAACACACCATAACAGTGCTGCAGCATCTTGGATTCATCATAAATATTCCAAAGTCACACCTCCTCCCAACTCAAAAGTTGGAATTTATCTGAGCACTTTTGGACACTCAGACGGCCAGAGCTTTTCTACCTCGAGTGACCTGGCTGATTGACCTCACCACCCAGATGCAGCAATGGAACTAAGCAACAGCTTGGGATTTTTCCTGTGCCTCTAAGGTCACATGGCCCCCCATAGTCCATGTAGTCCATATGCTCGCCTACACATGCGTAAGGCAAAGTGGACTCTATCCTCCAAATGGATGCAATCCATGGGAGACTTACGAGACCAGATACAGACCTCTGATCGCCTCACTCCAATGATGGTATGCCCCAGAAAACCTATGCGCAGGGTCACCTTTTTAGAAGCCCCCACCCCAGTGTACCCTGAGCATGGATGCTTCAAAACTGGGTTGGGGAGCCCATCTGGACGATTTTTTTACTCAAGATCTCTGGATGACTCAAAAATCACTCTTACAGATCTGTTTGCTAGCACTTCAAGCACTGACAAATGCCCTTTGGGTCTTCAAAGACCAACTCTTGGGGCAAAATGCCCTAGTCAGGACTGACAACCAAGTAGCAATGTTCTATGTGAACAAGCAGGGTGAGATAGGCTCATACCCCCTCTGCGATGAAGCACTCCATCTATGGTCGTTCATCATTGCTCAAGGGATCCAACTCAGAGCAGTGTATCTCCCAGGAAAGCTCAATATCCTGGCGGACAGATTGAGCCACTACTACTATTACTACTACTACTACTACAGAGCATTTGTATAGCACTACAAGTCATACATAGTGCTGCACAGACATGTAAGAGACAGTCTCTGCTCATCAGAGCTTACAATCTAGTCAAGACAAACACAGAAGGTGTAGGTAGGGATAAAGCAAGAGGAAAGAAAAGAAATGAAAAATGCTGAATCCTCCACCCTCATGAGTAGACTCTGAACCTGGACACAGGAGCTTGGATCTTTCAGATGTGGGGGGTGCAGTTCATAGATCTCTTTGCCACATCGCAGAACACACAACTTCCATGGTTCTGCTCCAGAGTTCCATCCACTCTCAATCAAGCATCCAATGCTTTTCTACTCAACTGGGGTCTCAGGCTACTGTATACCTTCCCTCCAATACCCTTGATCCCCTAAACACTTTTCAAACTACAGGCCAACAAGGGGCATATGATCCTCATAGACCCATCCTGGCTTTGTCAACCCTGGTTCCCCCTTCTGCTCTGTCTAGCCCAGACACAACCTCCCAGGCTGAGATGAGCCTCTAATCTCCTATCCCGGGACAACTGCATAATCCTACATCTCAGTCTCCAGTTTCTATGCCTGACAACCTGGCTGCTGAGTGCTTAGCCCTACAAGACCTGCATCTTCTGGAGCAGGTCAAGGAGGTCCTTTTAGCTTCCAGGAAACCATCCACCAGACATTTCTACTTCTTCAAGTAGCACAGTTTTTCTCTCTGGTGCTCAGAAAAAGACCTCAGTTCCTTCTCTGCACCGATGGAACTCCTTCCCAATATCTGCTTCATTTATCTACCATGGATCTCAAAATAAACTTTGTCAGAGTGCTCCTTAGTGTCATCGCAGCCTCCCACAAATCAGTGGAAGGACAACACATCTCTTCGCATCCATTTGTGGCACACTTTATGAGAAGTCTACTGCTCTCCAAACCACCAATCAAACCACCGCTGGTGGCTTGGGATCTCAATGTGGTACTAGATCAGCTTCTAAAGCCACCCTTTGAACTCTTAGCCACAACCTCTTTGCAATTCCTGTCTTGCAAAGTCATCTTCTTTATTGCCCTGACTTCCACTGGGCACATCAGTGAGTTACAGGCTCTAGTGATGGATTCTCCCTACACAAAATTCCATAATGACAAGGTTGTCCTCTGGAAGCATCTACACTTCCTAACAAAAGTGGCATCTCCCTTCTACTTGAACCATCTGTCATGCTACCGGTCTTCTTCCCAAGACTATATGCCTCTCAGGCAGAAGCAATGCTGTACACCCTAGACTGCAAGCATGCCCTAGCTTTCTACCTTCAGAGGATACAGAGCCATTGCAAATCATCACAGCTGTTTGTATCTTTTGACCCCAGTCACTTGTGTATCCCTGTTTCCAAATGCACGCACTCCAGATAGATCGATGACTGCATCACCTTTGCATATGCCCAAGCAGGTCTCTCTTTAAACGGCCATGTCACTGCCCATAATATCTGGACCATGGCAACCTCAGTGGCCAACCTGTGTTCAGTGGCTGCTGAAGAAATCTACAGGGCAGTAACTTAGTCTTCCATTCACACTTTCACTGTCCACTACTGCCTAGACAAGGACTCCCACCAGGATGCAGCTTTTGGCCAAGCGATCCTTCAGCATCTCTTTGGCACTTAGATGCAACTCCTACCTGACTTCTTTGATACCAGTTAGCCATGTGGAGATCAAGAAGCTCCAGAACCTACTCTGAATAATCTTCTGCCCAGTTCATGGTGTTTTTTCCCTACATCTAGGGCACTCCGATGATCCCCATATGAGTCCCATATGTGAAAACTATATTCCTGTTTGTTCCTGGAGTTAGCGTAGTTACTCATCTGTAACAGGTGATCTCCAGGAACAGCAGGTATTAATCTTCATAGCACACCCTCCTCCCCTAGGAGTTGCAGGGTGTTCTTTTCTCTCTTCTTTCTCAGCTATGAACTCGAATGAGGAGAGGAGTTGAGGGTGGGGGAAGACAGTCACGCAGGCGCAGAGGAGGCGCCCAAAGGCTTTCCAATTGGATGCTGGGAAGCATTCCTGCGTGGGCTCCATAGGTACCGACATCACCCATATATGAGGACTAATTCCTGCTGTTCCCAGAAATCACTTGTTACAGGTGAGTAACTACTCTTTATATAAAGTTTGTTCTGTTTTCTCCATTCTTACCTGTCTCCTACATATCCTCATAACTTTCTGCAACTTTCTAGTCTGTTTGTTGAGGCCAAGCTAACATTTAATCCATTACCCATTTCTTCTCTGTTCTGGTGTGTTGTCCAGCATTCTCCATTTTCCTCCCTCAGCTCTAACCTCCCTGAGTGACTAACCCCTCCACCCCCGAGCTTTGCTTAACTCCCTTTTCCTGTTTTTTGTTTCTCACATGCGCTGATTTTCTCTCTAACTCTGCACCGAGAAGCTGCTTACCTGCTTTGCTGCCAGTGGGCTCTCTTACCTGCCAGCTTGGGAGTCCTGTGTATCCATTCAAATATTTATTTTATCATTGTTAATGTTCTGTTTATTTATCTGTAAGCTTGTTCTGTTTAATCCATTCCTACCTGTCTCCTACATATCCTCATAACTTTTATCCCTCCCCCCTCCCTCCCCTCTATCCACCCACCCCATGCCGTTCAGTCTAGTATAACCATCTTCTGCTCATTACCACAATAATTCACAGGTGTACCTAATCCCCTGTGGTCTCTCTCCCACCTAATCTCATTTCTTAAGAATTTAAGAACATAAGAATATAAGAAATGCCATAGGTCCATCAAGCCCAGTATCCTGTTTCAAACAGTTGCCAAGTCAAGTCACAAGTATGTAGCAGTTTCCCCAAAAAGACACACTGGTTCCATAATGTTTGTACTGGGGCAAACAGTGGATTACCCGGATCCTCTTTAATAATGATTTATGGATCTTTCCTCCAGGAACTTGTCCAAACGTTTTTTAAACCCAGCTAGACTAACAGCTCTTACTACAGCCTCGACTAATGAATTCCAGAGTTTGATTATTTGTTGAGTGAAAAAATATTTTCTCTTATTAGTCTTTTTTTTTTTTTTATAAATTTTATTTTCATTTTTCCAAACTATAAACAATCACAATAGTGATACATAGAAAACCAAACCAGACACAGCAAAACCTAAAAGTAAAATTACAACACTTAAAACAAGCAATAGCAACAGAAAACCCTAAAGCCCCGAAAGCCTCCCCCCCCCCACCCACCCCTACGCTCTCCTCCAGGGTGTATTAGTAAAGCTCCCAAGAGGGGGTCAAATAAAACCTGAAAATGGTCAGCTGTGCAACTTAGCTCTAGCAATAAAATCAACCAATTTTTGCCACTTAAGGTGGTGTTTCCCTACCAGAACCCGAGAATTATATGCACTTTGTTCGAATTGGCTATATAAACTAACTCGATTCCACCATTCATGAAAGGTAGCATTTGTAGTAACTTTCCAATGGCTGATGACCAAGCAAAGTGCTATACCCATCATGAAATCAAGAAGAAAAGCGTTATCCTTAAGGAGTGTGGGTAAATCAGCCGCAGATCGGAGACTGATAATCTGCCAGGAGAGGGGCTCTCGGAATTGGAGGACAAACTGCACCTGTTCCCATACAGTATCCCAAAAGACTCGCACCCCTCGACACTCATAAACAATATGTCTAAGGGTGCCTATCTCCGCCCCACAGGTCCAGCATAAAGGGCTAAGGGAACCATCCCAACGCGCAAGCCTCTCGGGAGTGTAGTAACTATTGTGTGCGAAAAAGTACAAAGTCTGGGTCAAAGAAGCCGATCGAGTCACTCTGACTTGGTTGCCCCAGAACTTTCTCCACTGAGATTCCGAGAGCGTCCGCCCTGTCTCCCGCTCCCATCTCTTTTGTACCTTGCCCCCCAGTGGTGATAAAGACCCAGAGAATTTCTTATATATTTGAGTCACGATTCCCTTGCCCATGCTAATTTTAGTAAGGAAAGCTATGGCTCCCTCATTGTCAGAGTCCTGTACCGGGACTAAACCAGCTCCGGCCAGACAATGTCGGAGCTGTAACCACTGAAACTGACAGGTTAAAGGAAGGTCGAATTCCTGTCTAAGTTCCACAAAAGTTTTCCACCGATTGAGAGATTGCAACTGGCTCACCACCCAAATCCCACGGGAAAACCAAGCTTTCCAAGCAAAGGACTTCTTCTGAATTAAAAACGAAGGATTGTGCCAAATAGGCAGAGAGGAACGGGAGAGGCCTTGTGGGTCACAGGCTTTAAGAAACGACTGAAAAGCCTTGAGAGTATCGAGAATAACAATGGGAAGCTGAGAGGTGATAGGGAATTGCATCCCAAGAGCACACCAAAGCGGTATAGGCATTAATAACTTCTCCTCCATGGAAACCCATATCGGTTTCTCAGAGGTAAAGCTTCCCATCCAACGGGACCCCTGCTTAAGCAAAAAGGCATGATGATAGAACATGAAGTTGGGGAAATTTACACCTCCATACTCTCGGGGAAGTCTTAGTTTATCTTTGGAAATCCTCGGAGTTTTATTTTTCCACAAAAATTGCAGAAGAAGCCGTTCAAGATGCTGATACGTCGAAGCTGGTAAAAAACAGGGAAGCATCTCCAAAAAGTAATTAATTTTGGGAACGATCATCATCTTGATAGTATCCAACCTGCCCCACCATGATATCATTAAGGGAGACCACCTCGCGGTCAATTCACGAACTAAAGCCAGTAGCTCTTCAACATTACATCTGAGTGTTTCTTCAAAAGGATAACAATAGCGAACCCCGAGATACTTCACAGCACCCGATTCCCAAATAAAGGGATGATTGCCGAGAGCCTCCCTACGAGCCCATTTGTTCAAAGGGAACATCACCGACTTGGACCAGTTAATTTTATATCCAGAATATCTCGAATATTGGTCAATACAGTCCAGAATTGTGGGAATAGAATCGGGTGATGTGAAAAGAAGCAGGTCATCCGCATATGCGGAAAGTTTCACCTCCTGCCCACCAACCGAAGCGCCATGAATAGCCGAGGTTTGCCGAAGGAGGAGAGTCAAGGGCTCCATCGCGAGGTTAAAAAGCATGGGGGAAAGCGGGCATCCCTGTCGAGTGCCGCGTCTCAAAGTAAGGGGAGCCGAAGCAACACCGTTGACACAAATCCGGGCAGTAGGACCCGTATACAGAAGCTCCAAGGCCCGCAAGAAAACCTCCCCGAAGCCAAACCATCGGAGTGTCGCAAACAGGAAAGGCCATTCCAGGCGGTCAAAAGCCTTCTCTGCATCTAATGAGAGGCCAAGCAGCGGTCTCTCCATCCCATCAGCTCCCAGCAACACGTGGCATAGCAGGCGCGCGTTATCCGCGGTCGATCGACCTTCGGTGAAACCGCACTGATCGGGGTGAATTAAGACCGGGAGAATCCCTGAGAGCCGAGCCGACCATACAGTGGCATATATCTTGTAATCCGCGTTAAGCAGTGAGATGGGGCGGTAGTTAGATACTAGCTGGGGATCTCTCCCGGGCTTCTCGAAGACAATTAAATTAGCCGCCGCAAAAGCACCAACCGGCTGCCCTGCCTCGGACAAAAGGCGAAAATACTGTTCTAAACGTGGGGCTAAGGCCTGAGTGAAACTCTTATAGAATTCCACTGGGAGTCCGTCCGGTCCAGCTGCCTTCCCAGAGGCCATAGATGCGATTGCCCGTTGAATCTCCACCACAGTGATGGGAGCGTCGAGCACCGCCCGGTGATCCTCGGTAAGGGTGGGATGTTGCAAGTTAGCGACTAGCTGCGCGAAGCCTTCCAATGAAAATGTGCACTCCGAATTGTACAGAAGCGCATAATAATCTCGAAAGGCCTCAGCGATCTGCGTATCCTTGACTAAGAGATCCGAACCTGATGGGCTCTTGATAGCACTAACCCGTTTGGCCTCTCGCTTACCCTTTAGGGTTGTCGCTAAACGCTTACCCGCCCTATTATTTTCGCGATAATAATTCCCCTGTTGCCGACGAACGAACTGGGAGGCCTCTGCGGACATGAGAGCATTATATTGAAAGCGTAAACGCTGGAGACGTAGTAAAATACACGGATCCGCGCGTCGGGTAAAAACCCTTTCCCCAGCCTTAATCTGCAACTCCAATTCCTGTAGCCGCTGCTTCCTTTGCTTTTTCAGTCGTATAGCAAAGCTCGTGATAACCGCCCTGATCGTGGCCTTAAAGCCCTCCCACCAAGCCCATGTAAATGTGGCAGGGGGCAAGTTGAACTGAAAGTAGTCAGAGATGGCGGCTTTAATTTCAATCTGAAATTCAGGAACATCCAACAGAGATCTATCTAAAGCCCAATACGGTGACGGGTTGCGGAGAGAGTCGTCCTGTAGGCAGACTGAGACAGGAGCATGGTCCGAGATGTGAATAGAATGAAGGCTAGCTGGGCCCATGTTAGGAACCAAAGCCTTGGAGATTAAAAAGTAATCTATACGGGATTGTGAAGCATGCGGTGCGGAGAAAAAAGTGAACTCTAGATCCTGAGGGTGTTGCAGGCGCCAGATATCGACAAGATCCAGGTCCTGCATCATGGAAGCAAGTATACAGTGCCCTCGGGATCGCTTAACTGATCGAGGAGGCTGACGATCAACAAGGGGATCGAGTGTTTGATTAAAATCCCCCCCAACCATAATTAACTTCCCAATATCAGCATGGAGCTCCTTTGCTACTTCAATGAAAAAATCAGAGTTGTCTCCAGTAGGAGCATATAAACACATAAGTGACACTTCTAAAGTCCCAAGCTTAAAAAGCACTTTAGCCCAACGACCTGCAGTATCGGAACGAACACTCATCTCAGTTAACTGGAGAGAGCTTCTGGCAAGAATAGCAACACCATTGTGCTTCCGAACTGCAGGAGAATAAGCAAGAACTTTATAAGGTCTCTGCCCCAGCTTTAAGGACTCATGAAGATTCAAATGCGTCTCTTGAAGCAGCAAGACATCAGCCCCAGCCCGACGTGCATAATCTAAGATTTTCCTCCTCTTGATCGGGCTATTAATACCCTGCACGTTGAGGGAGATTACCTTACAAGGGGCCATTGACCAATGCATCGGGATAAGCCTCTAAGGGCCAGACCTTAGAGCACTCGACGAACTGGGGGATTAACCATGCATGATGGGGACTCTTCGTGACAAATTTATAGGAGATAGGTATGAAAAGTATATTTAGAAAAAAACTATAGCTGACCAGTACTAGAAACCCTGGGGGAGAGACGAAACCCAAAATAATTATTGGTGAGCGCAGGCCGGCTGAGCTGGCCCCGGAGACCCGGTAGAAAGTAAGCAAGCCCTCAAAGGAGTGACTATTATGAAAGCATTATCTCAAAACAACAATACAGCATATTAGCAGTTAAAACAATCAGTATATAACAACTAAGAATGTTAACCAATAGGATTAGAAATTGGTGGAGTGAGAGAAAACAATTACAACAGTAAAAGCAAGAGGGGCCCCCCTCGGATCCCAGGCCAAAAGTCGCCAAACTCCAGAACATTAGAGAAGGGCCCCTTGGCCTACAAAGGACTTCCCCCCACACTTAACCTTATACGATAAAGCGGTGAGTCCATGAGACTGTGAGAGACAGATACCACTGAGTGAGACAGGTAGTCCATTCACAGCGATTCAGCGCATCTGTTCGGCTTCTGCGGCTTCCAGGAATCGCTGCAACGCCTCGGGCTCCTCGAAGGTGCGGGTTTGATTATGGTGAGTGACTCGCATACGCGCTGGGTACAGAAGGCCATAACGCGCCTGGATCTGTTGTAAGCGAGGCCGAAACTCCAATAGCTTCTTGCGCCTTATTACTGTATGTTTGGCTAGATCCGGATAAAATGACAGTTTATGCCCCTCAAACTCTATCGGAGCTCTTGATCGCGCTAGCTCCAAAATTTGTGCTGCATGTTGGTACCGCAAAGTGCGCAAGATGACAGGCCTCGATCTTGAGTTGAGCGCCGTGGCGTATGAGGGAACTCGATGTGCGCGATCAATTTCAAAGTCTCCACTGAAGGTACAGCGCAGGATCTCCGGTATAATCTTGATGAGAAAGGCACGCATATCTTTCCCTTCCACTCCCTCAGGGAGGCCGACCAGTCGCACATTGTTACGACGTGCACGATTATTCCCATCTTCGACCTCCCGCTGTAGAGCCTTAAGCTGCCTCTCCAACTTAGATACAGCTTCCAGACGGGTCTCATGGGCTGTTAATATGGCCTCCACTTTATCTTGCCGTAGCGAAAGGCCCTCCAACTTGGCACTGAGTCCGGAGAGCTCTTCCTGCATTAAGGTTAGGGATGCCCCATTGGCTTTCACAAGTTCCTTAACTCCCCGAATTTCAGTAAGGAGTTCGAGGTGAGCGTCGAGCCCCTCACGTGAAGGCGCCATTTTTTGTGGGGAAATTGGCTCCGTCTTAGAGCGTTTCACACTGCTATTCGTCGCTCCTGCATAGTCTAATCGCTGCGGTTTCGGGCCCGCCATCAGGAAGGTACCGTGATTAAATTCAAGTAAGTTTATCCAAAAAATTGGTACTTTTTAAGCAGTATTTTTGCCAGGTCTCCCGGAGCCACCGCTCAAGACGTCCACTCAGCTCGGCATCAGGCTCCGCCCCTTCTCTTATTAGTCTTAAATAGTTTACCCTGTAGCTTCATTGCATGTTCCCAATCTTTCTACTTTTTGATGGCATAAAGAATCGATCTGCATTTAGCCGTTCCACTCCATTCATTAATTTATAGACATCTATCATATCTCCCTTCAGCCGTCTGTTTTCCAAGTTGAAGAGCCCTAACCTTTTAACCTCTCCTCATAGGTGTATCCTTTCATCTCCTTTACCATTTTGATGGCTCTTTTCTGTACCTTTTCTAATTCAGCTATATCCTATTAAAGATACGGCGACCAGAATTGTACACTATAATCAAGGTGGGGTCGCACACTGGAACAATACAGAGGCATTCTAATATCCTTTATCTTATTCTCAATTCCTACTGGCAGAGGGTTTCAATGTGATATCCATTATGATGCCTAAATCTTTTTCCTGAGTGGTGGTTCCTAATGTGGAACCTTGCATCATGTAACCTTAGTTTGAGTTGTTCTTTCCTAGGTGCATAACTTAGCACTTGTCCATATTAAATTTCATCTGCCATTTGAACGTCCAGTCTTCCAATTTATCAAGGTCCTCTGCAATTTTTCACAATCCTCTTGGGTTTTAACAACTTTGAATAATTTTGTGTCCCATTTCCAAGTCATTTACGAATATGTTAAAAAGCAATGGACCCAGCACAGATCCCTGGGAAAATTGACTATTCAGCCCTTCCCTCTGCTTTCTATCTTTTAACTAGTTCCCGATCCATAATTGAACACTGCCTCCTATACCATGACTTTTTAACTTCTCCAAGAGTTTCTCATGAGGGACATTGTCAAAGGCTTTCTGAAAATCCAGATACACTATATTGACTGGCTCACCTTTGTCTATCTGTTTATTCAGACCTTCAAAAAAATATAACAGATTAGTAAGACAGAATGTTCCTTGGCTAAAGCTATGTTGGCTTTCTCCCATTAAACCATGACCATGGGTCAGGCTGCGGGGAACCCCCTGCATCCCCCTCACCCTCCTTACTGGGCCTGGCTGCATCATTTTGCTCCATCTGGGAGACTTATTCCTCCAAGATGAAATAAGTCCCCCATCTCTGTAGTTGGACCTGGAAATTGTCCCTGTATATCCAGGGTTGCTCTCTGCCCACATGCCGCCCTCGATCTGCCTCTGTCCCACCCCCCTCCCACGAACAGACCTCCCCATACAAATCGCTTGTTCATATAGGGCGCTCTGTCCCTAGCAGGCTGCCCAGTCATTTAGTGGGTCTGGACATCTTGCTCAGAGGTCCATACCTAATAAACAGTGTTCAGGATGACCCCACTAATATTTGCAAATAAACATTTTAGAGGTTGCATGTTATTCATATCGATATGGTAATTGGTAAGAAGGGATAATTTGAAATCTTTAAGCTCTGACTGCTCTATACTTAAGGGCATTTGGGTTACTTTTGTCTTCATTGGAACTTCTCTGTCAATATGCCCTAACTTCAGTCTTTTGCTAGTATCCTTCACGAATACATTGTTCTGAACCATGCGCTCTTGGGGGACTGTCGGCTTTCCTCTATTATCTAGTTTAAAAGCTCTCTTTTTTGAAGGTTGATGCCAGCAGCGTGGTTCCATCCTGGTTAAGGTGGAACCCATCACTTCAGAAAAGCCCGTCCTTTCCCTAGAATGTTCCCAGATCCTAACAAATCCAAAACCGTCTTCCTTGCACCATCGTCTTATCCACACATTGTGACTCCAGAGCTCTGCCTGCCTTATGGGTGCTGCACGTAGAATGGGAAGCATTTCAGAGAATGCTACCCTGGAGGTTCTGGATTTCAGCTTCCTACCTAAAAGACTAAATTTGGCCTCCAGAACCTTCCTACCATACTTTCCTATATCACTGGTATGAACATGTACCAAGACAGCAGACTCCTCCCCAACGCTATCTAATACCTTATCTAGGTGGCACATGAGGCCCACCACCTTTGCACCAAGCAGGCATGTTACCAGGCGATCCTCACGTCCACCATCCACCCAACTATTTACATGCCTAATGATCGCGTCACCAACTATAAGGGCCATCCTAACCTTACCCTCAGGGGAGAAACCTCCTTGGTGCAAGAGGGAAACCTCCTTGGTGCATCACCTGGGGGACAGGTCCTAGCTAGAGGATCACTTACTATCACACCAGGGTGATGCTGTCCTGTAACATGATCTCTCTCCTCCATGGCAACAGGAGAGGCCAGACTGGAGTATTATGTCCCTGTAGGTCTGTCCCTGTAGGTCTGTCTTCTTTATGTCCTCCAAGTCTGCTACTCTAGCCTCCAGAGATCAAACTCATTCCCTGAGAGCAAAGAGCTCCTTGCACCTATTGCACACATAAGACCCCTCACCAACTGATAGAAAATCACTTGCTTTCACCATGGACCACAGCTCGTTTGAAACATTGATTTGTTAGGAAGAGCAAATGCCAGTGTACTGCTATTTAAAGGCTGGCCTGTTTCTTGCCAAGGAAGTTCAAAGTTCAAAGCTTCAAGGGGACTAAAATAAACTATGTATAGTAGGAAAACTCCAAAAGCAATTTTGTATATTTATAATATGTGTTGTGTGTTCCAAAACTAAGGGGTATGTTTACTAAAGGGTGTTAAAGGCTCCAGCAGCATAAAGGGCACTATAGGCAGAGAGTGGGCATTAACAACGGGTATTCCCCTAACGCCTGTAGCACTAATGTGTGTTAAAGCCCATTAATGCTGGGAACCCTAACGCAAAGTAAAACCTCGCGGAAAGGGTGACAAGTCCACCTCTACCTTTCTCTCTGATTTTGATTCATGGTTTTCCTTCTTTCTGGATTCATCTTCCCCCTCCCTTATTCTCGGGGATTATAATATTCATGTTGATAACCCCTCTGACACTTATTCTTTAAAGCTTCTCTCCCTTACCTCATCATTCAACCTCCAGCTTTGCTCTACTGCACCCACACATCAGCAAGGCCACTGCCTTGACTTTGTATTCTTCTCTAATTGTCTATCCTCAAACCTTCTCCCCTTATTGGACCATCACCTGCTAAGTTTCATTCTTCATCACTCACCGCCTCAACCTCGCCTTTTCTCCTCCAACCTCTTTAGAAATCTTCATGCTATTGACCGTTGGCTCTCTCCTCCACTGTCTCATCATCTCTTTCTTCCTGTATGTCAACTGAATCTGTTGATGAGGCAGTAGCTTCCTATAATGCTGCACTCTCCACTGCTCTGGATGCTCTTGCTCCACCCATGCTACGTCCTATGAGGTGTACTGTACCTCAACACTGGCTGTCTTCCACTACCTGCTATCTACGTTCCTGTGCCTGCTCAGCTGAGCATGCCTTGCTCAAATCCCACACCCTTGCGGACTTTCTACACTTCAAATTCATGCTTGTCTCTTTCCAGTCAGCCATAGCACTTGCCAAACAAGACTATTACGTCCATCTTACTAATTCTCTTGCCTCTGACCCTTGCCGTTTCTTTTCAATTCTCAACTCTCTCCTCAAAGTGCTTCCGCCTCTGACCCCTCCCTCCCTTTCTGCCCAAACCATGGCTGACTACTTCCATGACAAAATCCACAAGATCACCCTCCAATTCCCCATGAGGTCAGCTAGTCCCCCTCTTCCTCCTCTTCACTCCCAACCTTCCCCTCCTACCTCTGCTACCCTTTCTTCCATTTCTATGATCTCCGAGGAGGAAACCATTCACCTTCTTTCCTCATCCAAACTTACTACCTGCTCCTCTCATCCTATTCCCACCTGTCTCCTTAACTCCATCTCCTCTACTGTAGTCCCTTCCATCTCTCATATTCTCAACCTCTCTCTCTCCACTGCAACTTTCCCTGCATCCTTCAAGCATGCTGTGGTCACTCCTTTTCTCAAGAAACCCTCATTAGACCCTACCTATCCTTCTCACTAGTGACCCATTTCCCTCCTCCCTTTAATTTCTAAACTACTTGAATGTGCAGTTCACCACTGTTGCCTTGACTTTCTCTCCTCTCAAGCCCTTCTGGATCCTCTACAATCTGGCTTTCATCCTTTACATTCTACCAAAATGGCTCTTGCCAAAGTCTCCAGCGATCTGTTCCTGGCAAAATCCAAGGGCCTTTACTCATTCCTCATCTTTCTTGACCTTTCTGCTGTTTTTGACACTGTTAACCACAACCTTCTCCTTGATACCTTGTCCTCGCTTGATTTTAAGGTCCCTGTGCTATCCTGGTTCTCTTCTTACCTTTCCCATTGCTCTTTCTACTGCTATCCCGCTCTCATTTGGTGTACCCAAAGGATCAGTCATAGGTCCACTCCTTTTCTCTCTCTATATCCAGTCCCTTGGTGCACTCATTTCTTCCTATGGCTTTCAGTACCATATTTACGCCGATGACTCCCAGATCTACCTCTCTACATCTGAAATTTCCCCAGCAATCCAAGCCCAAATCTCTACCTGTCTTTCAGACATTGCTGCTTGAATATCTCACCACCGTTTGAAACAACATGGCCAAAACTGAGCTTCTTATTTTTCCCCCCTAAACGCTCCTCTCCCCTTCCTCCTTTCTCTGTCTCTGTGGATAACTCTACTCCTTCCCTTTGCCTCAGCTTGCAACCTTGGGGTTGTCTTTGACTCCTCTCTCTCCTTCTCCAAACACGTCCAACTGATAGCTAAAACCTGCCGTTTCTTTCTCTACAGCATCAACATAATTCGCCCATTCCTTTCTGAACACTTTACTAAGACACTTATCCACTCCTTAGTCACATCTCATCTAGAGTATTGTAACCTGCTCCTTGCTGGTCTCCCTCTGAGTCATCTCTCTCCCCTTCAATCTGTTCAACACTCTGCTGCATGGCTAATCTTCCACCAGCCTCATCATACTCATATTACACCTCTTCTCAAGTCTCTTAATTGGTTTCGTATCCATTTCTGAATCCAATTCAAACTTTTACTGCTGACATATAAGTGCCTTCACTCTGCAGCACCTCACTACATTTCCTCTCTTATCTCTCCCTACGCCCCTCCTTGGGAACTCCGCTCTTCTGGCAAATTGCTTCTATCTTTGCCATTCTCTTCTATTGCCAACTGCAGACTTTGCTCCTTTCACCTTGCTGCTCCTTATGCCTAGAACAAACTATCTGAATCTGTACGTCAGGCGCCTTCTCTGACCCTTTTCAAATCCAGGCTGAAAACTCACATTTTTGCTGCTGCTTTTGGATCTTGACTCACTTGATGTTTCCTTAACATTCCCTCTAGCTGTATCCCTGTCTACAGCTACTGTATTGTCTGTCTCTATTAGATTGTAAGCTTCAATGAGTAGCGACCATCTTTTACATGTATCTGTGCAGCGCTGCATACATCTTGTAGTGCTATACAAATGTTCAGTAATAGCAGTAGTAGTACTAGTATTTTGAGGAGAGAGAACCTTTTTAACATCTGCGATGCACAGACAGGGGAGCCCAAGATAATGAGCAGCAACAGCATAGTGCCCAAGTATGAAAGGGCACTATGTTGATGGTGTTAATGGGGCAAAGGAGGTGGCACGTGAGTCATGCAGTGGGGGTTGCAGGTGCACAGATGCACAGGGCAGACCAGGCAGCTGCCCAGGTAGCACATAAGAACATAAGATCATAAAATATGCCACTAGCGTTTTCCCCAAAGTAACACAGGATCCACAATGCTTGTATTGGGGCAAGCAGTGGATATCCTGGGTCCTCTTTAATAATGGTTTATGGTTTCCCCGGGAACCTGTCCAAACCTTTTTTAAACCCAGCTACACTAACAGCTTTCACTATATCCTCTGGCAATGAATTCCAGAGTTTGAGTACGCATTGACTGAAAAAATATTTTCCCTTAGTAAATGGGTTACAGTGTAGCCTCATTGCATGTCCCCTAGTCTTTCTACATTTTGATGGCATAAACAATCATCTACGTTTATCCGTTCTACTCCAGTCATTAATTTATAGACCTCTATCAAATCTCCCTTCAGCCATCTCTTCCCCAGGTTGAAGAGCCCCAACCTCTTTAGCCTCTCCTCATAGGGGTATCCTGCCATCTGCATTACTTTCTGTGATGTCTGTCATGATCCCATAGTGACAGTGGTGGCACAAAGACATGCTACTGCTGCGGAAAGGAAATGTGCTACATGGGGTGGTCCAAGGGTCCTGGCACCCCAGGCAGAGATCCTGGCTGGTCCCCCCCCCCCCTGCTGCTGCTGAACCCAGGTGTGGGGAAAGAGGCTGATAGTGGTAGAAGCTGTAGCCCTCCATGTAGCTGCAACATGCAGATGCCCAGGGGACTACCACAGCTGTGGCTGTCATCCTCCTCCTGAGATGTATCATTAGCAAGTGGTGATAGGGTCCATGCAGAGGCAGATGGTTGGGGGGCTGTGTGACCCTCCATGTATGCCTCTGCCCCCCTCCCCCCACATCTGGACCTTGCTCCCTAGGCACCTGCCAACCTGCATGTTAGATGGACTGAGACTGCGCACCAACACTGACAGAACACAGGCATGTCACATTGGTGTGGGGGTATTAGCGGAGGGGGCAGCAGCACTCACCTGCAGCAGACCAAAGCCATGTTCTGGTCCTGTGCCACTTGCACATTGAAACACGTGCCAAGGTCTGTCTGATGGGAAACATGTCAGCCCCTGGGACTGCTGAAGCCATATGGTTGTGCTGTGGCTCAGTGTACACAGTTGGTGTGTATATGAACAAAGAGTCACAGTTTCAAGTCCTGGCTGTGGATTATGCATTGCATGTCCCAGTGGCTAAACATCAGCCTACAGTGCAGGTACAACACCAGCCTTTGCAACCTCCAATGAATTGGCCAGCAAAGGTATAAACAGCCAAGGACTATAGACTCATTATCCACAGCTGGATGGAGAGTCAGCACACTGAGTAGGTGCTAACAGCACAGTAAGCACATGTTAATAATGCTTGAGCTGATTTTGAGACCAAAGTAGCAGGCAGGAATGCCAACCATCCCCATTTTTGCACAACGTGTCAATATGAGTGTTTGTGTGTGTACGTCTCTCCATTGTTTTGTGGAAAACTGCAGGAGGATCTGGATAAATTGGAAGACTGGGCATCCAAATGGCAGGTGAAATTTAATGTGGACAAGTGCAAAGTTATGCACCTAGGAAAGAACAACCCACACTATAGTTACACAATGCAAGGTTCCACATTGGGAACCACCACCCAGGAAAAAGATTTAGGAGTCATCGTGGATAACATGTTAAAACCCTCTGCCCAGTGTGCAGCGGCAGCCAAGAAAGCAAATAGAATGCTAGGTATCATAAAGAAAGGGATGGAAAATAAAACAAAGGATATTATAATGCCTCTGTATCGTTCCATGGTACGACCGCACCTTGAATATTGTGTGCAGTTCTGGTCACCGTATCTTAAAAAGGACATAGCATTATTAGAAAAAGTACAGAGAAGAGCCACCAAAATGGTGAAGGGGATGGAAGGCTACTCCTATGAAGAGAGGCTACAAAGGTTGGGGCTCTTCAACCTGGAAAAGAGACGGCTGAGGGGAGATATGATAAAGGTCTATAAATTAATGAATGGAGTGGAGCAGGTAAACGTGGATCAATTGTTTACGCTATCAGAATATAGAAAGACTAGGGGACATGCAATGAAGCTACAAGGTAAACTATTTAAGACAAATAAGAGAAAATATTTTTTCACTCAACGTGTAATCAAACTCTGGAATTTGTTACCGGAGGATGTAGTAAGAGCTGTTAGTGTAGCTGGGTTTAAAAAAGGTTTGGACAAGTTCCTGGAGGAAAGGTCCATAAACCACTATTAAAAAGGGACCCAAGATCATCAATGCTTGACCCAGTACAAGCATTGTGGAACCTGTGTGTTTTGGGGATATTGCTATGTACGTATGACCTAGATTGGCCACTGTTGGAAATAGGATACTGGGCTTGATGGACCTCGGTCTGACCCAGTATGGCATATCTTATGTTCTTATGTTCTTTCTACTGAGCCTCGTATTACCTAAGCTGTTCCCAATGTTAGTCTGCAAATGTGCACGATGAGGAGCATATTATTGTGGTATGGTCTGAAACACGATGGATTGGCCTGGATGTGTCTGCATCAGAGGTAGGGTCAATGGCTGAGACATCATTGTGCCTGTCTGACATATGCATAGACTAGGTTGGGAAGGCACGCTCACTCTGACCGAGCAGTGCCCATGGCACAGCTATGTATCCACAACTTACTCCAGTGATATATATAGCACTTTACTCCAGTGATGTAGGTGCACTTTCTGTTCTGGGGGCCTAATCACTGAACCAGATGCTGTGTGTCCATGCTGTTTATTCCAAGCCTGGGTGCACATGCAATGTGTTCTGATCAGCAAACTGTATGCAGTTGGTATGTGCATGGCAGTGGTGGGCAGCAGGTGCAATCTGACTGTACTTTCTGTGGGTGATTGTTAGTCCTAGGTGGTTGGGACAGAAGGTGTTCCAGGCCTACTTCCTGGAGTAATGGTAGAGCCAGCAGGACTTGAGTAACAACCCCATACACAAACCTAGATGCCCCCACTGCAGTTGGCATCCATGGCATCAGTAATTTAACACTGGGTATTGACATGCACTGCTTTAGAAGAATCTCTATCCAACAGTGACAGGGCACAGTGCCAGATGTGACTAACAAATACAGCATGCTACAACTGTGCAGGAAACATGATGATTAGCATAACATACTGGCAGTGATGAAGATCTGCAGTACAAGCAGCGGAGACTATCTCTAGCATGGCACGTTCTGGAGACCAGTGCTGGGTGCCCATCATCACCTTCAGGGTGATCACTGAAACTGCGCGGTAGCATGGTTTGTAGCTGTTATGTGATTGAAGCACATGCTGTCAGTGCATTGTACTGAGCTGATGTGATGGATCAGTCCATTCTCCATTTGGTGATCAGCTGCAGACTGCTGTTCTGCGTTTGCAGTGCATCATGGGTACTGGAGGGGTTAACCTATACCAGCACACACAACAGACAGTAGGCAGAGACCTGTTGGCTCCTTGTCTATAGACATTGAGGTGTGGACGTGTAGCATACTGATTAGTGCAATGTCCCCATAAGCCTGTGTGTTACTCAGGTCATTTCCATTCCTGTAACAGTCCAGGCTCTGCTGTGACTCATCCTTCTACTTTGTTATACCTTCTGGCCACACTTTGGGTCAGCAAACATGCTATTCCCCATCATGGCCTTCTGAGAGCATTGCTTTATTGACTCTACTGCAGCCTATTTCAGGTGGTCAGACATGTTCACCCTGCAGAGGTCATGCCCCTGCTTCGAAGCATGGTGTCATGGTCATGACAATGGCTTGGGGGCCAAGATACCAAGATTTGAGGCCCACTATCACTCCTTATATGACATTTCAGAATGTGTTTCTGTGGCATTTTATGTCTGCTACAATCTTGATGGACTGACAACACCTCCTTGAGCTGATCACTTAACCCAGCTGACTGCAGGTACATACAGTCCCTGTTTATCATCAGACATTATCAATCAATGGTATGATGTACCCAGATGTGACTCTACTGCTACAGCAGCATACTAACAGGCAGTTACATGCATACAGCTGTAACCTACTTGGGCAACATGAGTCATGTGACACAAAATTACTCAAAGTTGTTAAAACCCATGAGGATTGTGAAAAATTACAACAGGATCTTGATAAATTGGATGACTGGGCATCCAAATGGCAGATGAAATTTAATATGGAGAAGTACAAAGTTATGCACTTAGGAAAGAGCAACCCAAACTATGGTTACACAATGCAAGGTTCCACATTAGGAACCACCACCCAGAAAAAAAGATTTAGGCGTCATCATGGATAACATGTTGAAACCCTCCACCCAGTGTGTAACGGAGGCCAAGAGAGCACATAGAATGCTAGGAATCATAAGGAAAGAAATGGAGAATATAACAAAGGATATTATAATGCCTCTGTATCGTTCCATGGTGCGACCACATCTTGAATATTGTGGCCAATTCTAGTTGTCGTATCTTAAAAAGGATATAGCATTATTAGAAAAGGTACAGAGAAGAGCCACCAAAATGGAAAAGGGGATGGAAGGATACCCCTATGAAGAAAGGCTAAAAAGGTTGGGGCTCTTCAACCTGGAAAGTGATGGCTGAGGGGAGATATGATAGAAGTCTATAAATTAATGAATGGAGTGGAACGGGTAAATGTAGATCGATTGTTTACGCCATCAAAATATTGAAAGGGAACGTGCAATGAAGCTACAGTGTAACTTATTTAAGACTTATAAGAGAAAATATTTTTTCGCTCAGCGTGTAATCAAACTGTGTAATTCGTTACCAGAGGATATAGTAAAACCTGTTAATGTAGCCGGGTTTAAAAAAGGTTTGGACAAGTTCCTGGAGGAAAGGTCCATAAACCATTATTAAAGGGGACCAAGGAAATCCACTGCTTGCCCCATTACAAGCATTGTGGAACCTGTGTCTTTTGTGGAAACGTCTAGGTACTTGTGACCTGGATTGGCCACTGTTGGAAACTGATGGACATTGGTCTGACCCAGTATGGCATACCTTATGTATGACATCATTACTGTTACTGTACATCTTTGGTTCCATTACATTTCTGCAGTACAAGGGGACACATCCTACCCCTCGGATAGCAACCTGCAGGTATCACCTTATATCTGTACGTGCCCCATTTGCCCAGTTTGCCTGCAGTTGTTATCTGTACATTTGTCTGAGCTCTTGTATGGTGGCTGTGTGGCTGGAACAGGTGTGAGTCCCACATGTCTGGTATCAGGCCTTCAAAGTGACACTGGTGCACATTTTCATGCACAGTACAAATACATTGGGGATGCCACCTACGGCACATCGGTGCTGCCAGCCCATATAAAAGCTGTTCAAATAAATATCACCCTCTCCTCAGCCACCATCCTTCCTTCAACCCATCCATCTGCCTCTGTCGGCAGTGTGCAGTCATGTCTTCTTGTGAAAGCTGCTACACCATGGCCTACACTGGTACTCTTTTCCACATTTTGGCTCTCACAGACGGCTCTCCTGTGCCTGATCTGCACATCACCACTCCTATTCTGTCCTCCTGTCACTGCACACATCCTGCCACTTCAGGCTCTGCTGGGAGATACGTATTCCCCTCTTATGCCACACACTGACATTGTACCATTTTACAATGGCTCCCCCCCTGTGCATTGGTACAACTGCCTCCCAGATGCTTGTCCACTTTACTAGCTGCCACATAGGGTACCCATGGATCTGGCAGTTTCCACCTGCCCTTCCATCCATCACCTTTACATTGACTTTCCTTGGTGCTCCTTTATCTAGCATTAGGGTTACAGCCATTTTCGGACGTTAAGGTGCATGCATGTCACCTATTTAACTGGTTTTATATACCATTTTTCTACTAGACCAAACAATTTACATGGAACAAAAGAGAGAACGGTTTACATGGAACAATTGAAAACATTTGCACTCAACTTTAAACATATAAAACTAAAATAGAAAAACTAGAAATTGTAAACAGCAGTTAACATGGGGGGGGGGAGTGGAGAGTATGGCTATGGTTTAGGCACTTGATATACCACCCTTTACTTGTGCATCAGAGCGGTTTACATGTATACTAACAGGTACTTTTTATTCCCTTGTCCCTGAAGGGCTCACAATCTAAGTGTACCTGAGGCAATGGAGGGTTAAGTGGCTTGCCCAAGACCACAATGAGTGGCCATGGGACTAGAGACTCCAGTCCCTCTGGCCTGAGGTTGCTTGTCCCAATGCGGGAATTGAACACCTGGCCCTCTGGCCTGAAGTAACCTGTCCCAACCACTGAGCCACTCCTCCCTCACGCTGGATGCCCTATAAATGCACATTAAATGGCCCATAACGCCCTTTACGCCTGAACACCTCCTTCTCGCCCAGAGCCCTTTATGCATGTAACACCCCTTATCACTGCCATTAACACTTGTTACCTTAATGCACTTTAGTAAACATACCCCTAAGTGTGAATATTAAAAGCTATATAGTATATGAGAAGCTGTGGACACAGGGCTGCCCGTCCATTGAGCGAGTTTTTTGCACAGGGCCCCGCGTTTCAGGGGGCCCCGCGCAAAGAACATTCTGCTTTAAAAATAAATTAAATTTTAAAAAAAAGCTGGCTGCTGCTGCTGCTGCTGCTGCCACGGCAAAATCGAGTATCCCACGGGGCCCCTCTGCCTGGCTCAGCCCTCCCTGCCCAGCTGAGCCTCTCCGCGACGGCTTTCAGATCCGCGAAGGGAGAGTGTCTCCCTCGCGGCTCTGTTAAGCCCGCAGCCCCTGCAGCCCCTGCAGCCCCGCAGCCCATCAGCCCCTGCAGGCTTAACAGAGTCACGAGGGAGACGCTCTCCCTTCGTGGACCTGAAAACCGTCACGGAGAGGCTCAGCCGGGCAAGGATGGCTCAGCCGGGCAGGGGGGCCCCGCGGGACACTTGATTCTGCCACGGCGGCAGCAGCCAGCTTTTTTTTTTTTTTTTAATTTTCCCTGGGCCTAGGGGGGGGGGGGGTAGGACTGGTAATGGGCTGTGGGCTGATGGGGGGTTAGGACTGGTAATGGGCTATGGAGGGGTTAGGACTGGAAATGGGCTGATGGGGGAGTTAGGACTGGAGGTGGGCTGATGGGGTTAGGACTGGAAATGGGCTATGGTGGGGGCTAGGACTGGAAATGGGCTGATGGGGGAGTTAGGACTGGAGGTGGGCTGATGGGGTTAGGACTGGTAATGGGCTGTGGGTTGATGGGGGGGTTAGGACTGGTAATGGGCTATGGGGGGCTAGGACTGGAAATGGGCTGATGGGGTTAGGACTGTTAATGTGCTGTGTGCTGATAGGGGGTTAGGACTGGTAATGTGCTATGGGGAGCTAAGTCTGGAAATGGGGTGATGGGGAGTTAGGACTGGTAATGGGCTATGGGGGGCTATGACTGGAAATGGGCTGATGGGGGGTTAGGACTTGAGGTGGGCTGATGGGGTTAGGACGGGTAATGAGCTATGGGGGCTGTCTGGAAATGGGGTGATGGGGGTTAGGACTGGTAATGGGTTATGGGGGGACTAGGACAGGAGGGGAGGGGTTAGGACTTGAGGTGGGCTGATGGGGTTAGGAATGGTAATGGGCTATGAGGGGGCTAAGACCGGAAATGGGCTGATGGGGTTAGGACTGGAAGTGGGCTGATGGGGGGGGGTAGGACTGGCAATGGGCTATGGGGGGCTTAAACTGAAAATGGGGTGATGGGGGGTTAGGACTGGAAGTGGGTTGATGGGCGACTAGGACTGGAAATGGTCTGAGTGGAAGGGGAGGCTTGAACTGTAAATAGCTGATGAGGACAAGGACTTGGAATGGAAATGGGCTGAGTGGAAGGGGGGCTTGAACTACAAATAGCTGATGGGGAGGGGGGCTTGGAATGGAAATGGGCTGAGTGGGGGGGAGCTAGGACAGGAAATGGGCTGATGGAGCAGCTAGGATAGGACTGGAAATGGGCTGTCGGGGGGAGCTAAGATTGGAAATGGGCTGTGGTGGAGGCTTGGATTGAAATGGACTCATGGAGGGGCTAGAACTGGAAGTAGGCTCATGGGGGGCTTGGATTGGAATTGGGCTGTGGAGGGGAGCTAGGATTTGACATGGGCTGATGGTGGGGCTAGGAAATGACTAGAAATGGGCTGATGGGGGGCTGGGATTGGAAATGAGCTGATGGAGGGCCTCGGATAGGACTGGAAATGGATGGGGGAGCTAGGACTGGAAATAGGCTGATGGGGGGCTAGGACTAGTAATGGGCTGATGCAGGGACTAGAAGGGAATGGATGCTGGGTGAGGCTGGAACTAGAAGGGAGCTGATGTTGGGGGAGGATTAGAATGGGATGGGGCTGGGAGAGTGAAATGGAGAGGGGAAAAATATTTTGTGTGGGAGGGATGAAAAATCTACAATTGGCCGGGTATTGGGAGAGTAAGTGGGGATTGAGGATGGAGGGGTAAAATTTGAGTGGATGAAATAGGAATGAGAAAGAGCAAAAGGAGAAAGATGTTAAAGCAGATGTAGAGAGAGAGAATGGAAAAAACTAGAAGAGAGAAGAAAGGACAAATGGACAGAAGACGATGGAGAGTTAGCAGAAGACACGAAGAAACCAGAAGAAAGTGGCTGGAGCAATTGCAACTGAAAAAAAATGCACACAAGGAAGAAAGATATCTCTTTATTTTGAATTTATTGAATATGTCAGCTCTGGGAAATGTGCATCATTAATGTCTGTGCTTTGTTTAGTACAAGAGGAAATTAATTTATAGTTTTATTTGGTGGGAGGAGTGGCCTAGTGGTTAGGACAAGGTACTTCGGGCCAGAGGGCCAGGGGTTCAAGTCCCACCTGGGGACAGCAATCTCAGGCCGGAGGGACTGGGATTTCTAGTCCTATAGGCACTCCTTGTGGTCTTGGGCAAGCCACTTAACCCTCCATTGCCCATGTTCCCTGTAAGTATTAGCATATGTGTGTCATATCCCCTCGTGTTAAATGTATCTCCCAATTGACCACTTTGACCCGGTGAAAAGCGAGATATAAATACAGCTAAATAAATTATTTCTACAGTGTTGTTGTACATTCCAAGTTTGGCTTTTGGGGTTCCCAGTTTAATTATTGCCTTCCTGTTTCTAAATTGTGATTCCTTGTTTGGTGATGGTCTATGACTGCATGTGTAGCTGAGCTGAGGTATTCTGTTTATGTAATTCCTATTTGACATTGCCACTTGTTCTCTTTCCCCAGTAGGTCATGCATTGTTATTCTCTGAAATGTATTGGTTTAATATTTGCAGTGTTGCTTTTTGATAGGTAGGGTTTGGTGCTTTATGAGTCCTGGTAGTGCTGTTATGATATGGTGGGTTTGCTATGGGTTCTAAATGGGCAGTGTTTGTAGTAATTCCTAATGTGCCTGGCAGTTGGCACTGGATTATAGTAATGTAGAAATCTTTTAGTCTTTCTTTATCCATACATTCATTAAGAGACATGTTTACTAAACGTTAGTGTATGGTAACATTATGCAAATATTTATGCAAATGATGGCCACTTATGCAAATGAGGCCCCGCACCGAGTCTCCGCACATGGCCCTGCACCCCCCTTGGGCCGCCCCTGTGTGGACGCTATTATTGTTATGCTACAGTGGACCATCCCGCTAAGAATAAGTGTTTTCAGTGTCCAAACAAATTGTCCATTGGATGGCTGTAAGCAAAAATTGTGTAATACTAACTATAAATCCATTGGAATCTATGCACTATAATCACTGGGGATAGATGATGAATAGGGAACGGTTGCATAAAAAGACCAGGTAAAGTATCATAAGCACTGCAGATCAGTTGTATTAGATTTAAAAATGTAGAGACTGGGGGGAAGAGTGTGGCTTAGTGCATTTATTAAAAGAACGTCAAATTAATTACTATTACAAAACCTGCAAATTTGTATCCGTCCCTGGTTACAAAGAGCAAGGGAAGGAGATAAAAAACGATGAACGTCCAGATTGAAGGAGAACAGGGGCTTACGATAAAATGAATAAAAATGAAAACTATGTTAAATCAACGTAAGGACTTCAGCATACCTCTGGGTAGCTGTGGTGATACACCCGAGGGCTCTATGGAAATGAACAAGCAAAAAAGGGGAAAATGTGATGCATAAAGGGTAAAGAGGGTGATATCTCACCATAACTTAAAAGCACTGCCAAGATCAAACACTCAACCAGAAAGGCATCGTACAAAACAGAATGAGTGTAAAATAACTATGGTAATATGAAAGTAAAAAGTAACATAAAATAAGGACATAATTTAAAAAACATCTGAATAAAATCATAAACACATCGGTACCGATCCACTGTGATTAAAACTGCCAAAAAGTGAATCAGAGTTGTACTAGCCATTTATTTATTATTTAGCTGTGCTTATATACCGCTTTCCACCAGGTCAAAGGGGTTTACAAAATAAAGGGGAGGGGTTTACAGTAAAACATGTTATCTCATATTTACAGGGAGGGGGGTTACCATCACCAGGAGGTTCGAACATATATACAACAACAGAACTTTAAATTTAAAGGAGGCGCGAAGCAAAAGAGCCACTGCTGCTGCCTCCGCAAGCTACATCCACCCGGGGCTGACCTGATCAGCGTCGGGGAGTAGAGCAGGAAGGATTGCTCCTCCCCGACCAGCTCCACAAGACCAATCAGGTCACAACAACAGAACTTTAAATTTAAAGGCGCCCTGAGGCGTAAAGCAGAAGAGCCACTGCTGCCGCTGCCACCGCCACCGCCACAAGCACCAGGGCCGATCTGATCAGCGTCGGGGAGTAAAGTGGGAAAGATTGCTCCTCCCTGACCGACTCCACATGACTAATCAGGTCGCAACAACAGAACTTTAAATTTAAAGGCGCACCCGCACCGGCGGGACCGCACCTGAGGGCCTCGCCAGAGGGCCCTTTGGCATGGCCCTTAGGCGTGGAAATTAGGAGCTGAAGAACGGTACTTCTAAACATCCTAAAAAACCATATGCAATTCAGCTCTCTGCTATTGAAAATGTCAACTAATGTAACTATAGCGTACGAAACATCTTCTATTATGTAATCGTAATCCTCACTCACGAACGTGATTTAGAACCGCTTAGCACTCTAATCCCTGATATAAGATACCATACACCAAGCTATCTATTCCTAACCTTAGTATTGCATTAGCCAAACCCTTATTAAACATTACATTACGTAACTGTGAAACCTGCAGAACAAACCTACTACCAATTAGCAGACATGCAGTGGATACAAACTGTCATTCTTCTCCCCCTCCTAACATCTGTCTCAATAAGACCTACCAAAGCAGCACATAACTGGAGCAACTCAATTCCAATCCTCTATACAACCTGAGAATTAATGACAACATATTCCTCCTTCTCATATATACACAAAAGACCACACCGCCCCATCTGCAAAACCACAAATGAAAGTACACAGACTCACACAATAACCAAGCACCAAACTCAAACCATCAAGTTCGCCCTAATAAATGCCTGATCCATTCGCAACAAAATTCATAGCATAACAGATTATGTACATGACCATGAAGTGGAAATCATGTGCATAACGGAATCATGGCTAACAGACACAGACAACATCCTAAAAAAACAACTCACCATGGCACACATGGATGTCCACCATTGCTCTAGAGCACAGCGCAGAGGAGGAGGTACCCTCATGCTATCAAAGAAACAATTAAACCTTAAGACCACCAATACTCTTTCCACTGCTACCCTAAACTCCATAACCCTGGAAAACAAGGACTTAGCAATATGCCTAATATACAGAGCCCCAACCCCAAACCTAGACGACCTCTCAACTTTAATCAAGATTACCTTTGTTGGTAAGGCTGGAGGCTAACTCCTAGGCTGGAGGCTGGAGGCTAACTCCTAGGCAATTTTAATTTTAATTCTCTATCCTCAACTCAAGCTACAGCATTCCTTAATGCTCTAACCTCTCTATATCTCTCTCAAATCATTGAATCCCAAACACACTCTGGAGGAAGCACTCAACCTCGTTTTTGTACCGACCACTCTCCACTCCCTCAACTCGTGAATCTCCTATCAAGTAGCCTCGGTACCATGGTCAGACCACTACATGATATCCTATCAACCCACCACAACCCAGACAGCACTACTCAAATTCTCACCGCCACTTTAAAGAATTCAATAAAGAAACTATACTAGATCAAATACTCCCCAAACTCAAAACTAGTGCCATGATCTCCCTTCTTTAATAGAAAACTAGAACAAGAGTCTATCAATAGCAGCCACTCCCACCCAAACCTAAGGCATTTAAACATGAAAACAAAGCCCCCTGGTATTCTTTAGAAATCAGACAAGCAAAAATCACCTTAAGAAGATTCAAAAGAAGATGGAGGAGATTCAAAGTTCATTCAGATCACCGAGAATACTTGACAAAGCAACGCGAATACAATGACCTAATTCATAAACACAAGAAGCAACATCATACAAACCTCATCATGAGTTCTCTAAACCGCCCTCGAGAACTATTCTCCATTGTGAAGGAGCTATCAAGATCCTCCCAAAGCCAAGACATAAATGCATTAACTCCAGAAGCCTATCTCCAAAGCAAGCTCTCCAGTACAACAAACCAATCGATCACATCTCCTTCAGAACAAGTTCACCCTAAAATTTGGACTTCATTCTACACAGTCTCCACAGATCTCTGCACCAAGCTCCTTAAGTCCCTGAACACCACCACTTCCCCACTGGACCCCTGCCCAACCGGCTGGATAAAGGAAGTCGCACAAAATTTAGCACCAGCACTCAGCAAAATAATAAATTCATCTCTATCACAAGGAATCATGCCGCCAACACTGAAAATCTCCTCCATAAAACCACTACTAAAGCGTAACACAATGTAAGGCGCCTTGTAAGGTGCCCTGTAAGGTATGCCTTGTAAGGTGCGTTGTAAGGTGCCTTATAAGGCACTTTGTAAGGTGCCCTATACAGTAGGGCTCCTTAGGCTAAGCGCCGTATTAGGCACCCCTGGACAAGGTACCTTAGAAGGCAGGGTGGGTTACGGAACCATAGGTTAAAGTGGCCTAACAAGTTTATGGTGCCCTAGGTTAGTGTGGCCTAAGGGCTGACATGCATGACCTGTGAGGAACAGAGACAGATGTAGCCCAACACTAGATAGAGCACTCAGGAAAGGCAATGAACAGGTGAGTGAAGGAGGGAGAGCTGGGAGCCACTGGACCTGCCATTTATTTAAAAATTTTATTTAAAAGCTTTTTTATACCGCGCTCTTTAATATCAGTGCGGTTTACAATTAACAATTCTTGCAGGAGACCAGTGAGAACTGCCTAGTGCTTACATTGAACAGGATCAGTAACTTGGAGCTGTAACTGGGTGAACTATTTACACATTCAACCATCAAAGCTGTGGCTGAGTAACTATTTACAAGTTAGATGTGAGGCCCAAACTGAATGGTTAAGACTGGGTCTTCTCGGTTAATACAGCAGCAACCAGCTACAAAAGCAGCAACCAGCTACAAAAGCTCCCCGGTCGGGGTAGAGCGAAGGACGAGAGCTTTTCCCGCTCCAGCAACTCCGGCCCAATCCGGGCCGTGGGAGGACCCAGCTGCCCATCTTAAAAGCAGCCGCGGGCAAGAGACAGACCTTTTCGCCGCAGCAACCAGCTACAAAAGCTCCCCGGTTGGGGTAGAGCGAAGGACGAGAGCTTTTCCCGCTCCAGCAACTCCGGCCTAATCCGGGCCGTGGGAGGACCCAGCTGCCCATCTTAAAAGCAGCTGCGGGCAAGAGACAGACCTTTTCGCCGCAGCAACCAGCTACAAAAGCTCCCCGGTCGGGGTAGAGCGAAGGACGAGAGCTTTTCCCGCTCCAGCAACTCCGGCCCAATCCGGGCCGTGGGAGGACCCAGCTGCCCATCTTAAAAGCAGCCGCGGGCAAGAGACAGACCTTTTCGCCGCAGCAACCAGCTACAAAAGCTCCCCGGTCGGGGTAGAGCGAAGGACGAGAGCTTTTCCCGCTCCAGCAACTCCGGCCCAATCCGGGCCGTGGGAGGACCCAGCTGCCCATCTTAAAAGCAGCCGCGGGCAAGAGACAGACCTTTTCGCCGCAGCAACCAGCTACAAAAGCTCCCCGGTCGGGGTAGAGCGAAGGACGAGAGCTTTTCCCGCTCCAGCAACTCCGGCCCAATCCGGGCCGTGGGAGGACCCAGCTGCCCATCTTAAAAGCAGCCGCGGGCGTGGCCCTTAGGCGGTGGCACGACAGGCACAAACCAAAAAAAACCCCAAAGACTCCACTCCAACAGCGGGATCGAGAGGGTCGGAGCACCAGGCCACCCCCACCAGGCCGTTCTGCCTAACCCGGGCAGCAGGATCTTCATTTAAAAAGGAGTGCCAGCTGGCGCGTGGCCTCTTCGGCAGCCCAGCACTCCGATCATCCAGCTGCTCAACGAAACACATAAGATCAGTCCAGAGTCTTGAACATCAACGCAAAAAGACCAGCTACTACTTCATCGACGGTTGGAGCTCCCTAGGGTTGAGCTCGCACACGATTCTCCTTCCTGCCTTATCCACAAACGTAGCAAGTATACCCCACTCGGATCATTCTTATAATTATCATCTCTCTACTAGATTATTGTATAATTACAGTAGCCCACTCTACCTCTATTCCAGCTAATTATTATTGTTGGACTCAGTTTCACTACAAAATAGCAACACTAATTAATGCGTTTTATCTGAATACTGTGTCTAGCACATTGATTTCTACTGTTGCCAGTAGTCACCTTCTATAAGTGCAGCTTGTTGTTAAACTGTTGTCAGTTGCCAAATCTAATTATATGTTACCAGTAAGTCACTATTGCTAGTAATATAGTACTGTTGTCAGTAGTCACCTCCTATAATATATACTGTTGTCAGTAGTCACCTCCTATAATATAGTACTGTTGCCAGAAGACACCGTCTATAAGTACAGATTGATGTTATACTGTTGTCAGTAGTCAAATCTGATTATATATTACTAGTAACCCACTATTGCTAGCAATATAGTACTGCTATCACTAGTACAAAACTGCACATACACTCACATTAAACTGAGCCAAATACAGAAAATGCTTCACTCTAACATGCTCTTACGAATATCATACACCTGTATATTATTAGCATTAATAATAATTGACCTATCCCTATGTTTAAACCACAAAAATCACATGACTATACCTATAATACACACACACATTCGAAATGACTGCCACATGGGACACATTCTTCAAAACCACCCAAAAATTAATTATCACAGACTAATACACATACAACAAATAAACACACAACAAACAGATAAGAAAATCCGTTCTAACTACTCATCCCCCCTATCATGTATCCTTATTAATGCACGATCAATGAAAAATAAATTACCCATATTTAATGACCTGATAATGGACTTAAAACCCGACATTTTATGTGTTACAGAGACATGGCTCACTGAAACAGATACAGTATATTTAAATCAACTCGATAAAGAGAACTATGACACATTCTGCAAACATAGACCAACTAAAAAAGATGGTGGAGTTCTAATGATGACAAAAAAAACATTAAACGCCAAGCCAATCCAATCAAATACTAACAATAACATTGACACATTATCAATAAAAATCGGCCTCTTAAAAATTTGCTTAATCTATAGACCCCCAGACAATAAAACAGATGGCCTGGATTCTCTTATTGAACTCCTCAGTTCATCTACTGACCAAAATCCTGTAATCATGTTAGGTGATTTTAACCTTCCGTCACTACCAATACTAGACTCTAAACTATTCCTAGACACTATAGCAGACATAGATTACCACCAAATAATTAAAACTGCAACTCATATCAAAGGAGGAACACTAGATTTGGTTCTTCTCCCTGAGATTCTCTTCAAACTAATTAACTCAAATTCCATTGAATGCACAGAGACACCTTGGTCTGATCACTTTATCATCAAAATAAATCTCACATATCCCACCCCCAGCGTCAACAATTACTTAACAAGTACTCCCACTTCAAAATTCAAAAAATTTAATGAAACAGACTTCCTTGACTCAACAATCCCCTACTTCTTATCAACAACTAATTTAGATGATGCTGTTAACAACTGGAATGATACTATCAATAATGCAGCTAAAAATAATCAACCAAATAAAAAGACCATATACACCAAAACAAATAGTTCACCATGGTTTAATAGCACTCTAAGACAAATGAAAAAAGAACTAAGAAAACTTGAAACGAAATGGAGGAAATCCAAGTTGTCTGTGAACAAAGAAATATACAATAACTATCTAACAAAATATAAGGAAACAATAGACAACACAAAGAAAAATTATTATGCAGCAATCTTAACAAACTCATACAATAGACCTAGAGAGTTATTTTCCATAGTCAGAAAATTAACTAATAATGAGCAAACTTCAAGCAACGAAATCACAGACATCTCAGTTCAAACCCTAGCTAACCATTACCAAAATAAATCCAAGAAACCTGCCATGCCCTTAGAAAATATCAACATCACCTATCAACCTGTAGAAGTATGGTCAGATTTTACCCCATTTCAAAAGCAACATTAAAAACAATTATCTCCAGCCTAAATACCACAACCTCGAACTTAGACCCATGCCCAGTATCATGGATAAAAAACACACTACCAACGCTACTATCCTATATTCTCCCAATAGTAAACCTCTCACTCACCCAAGGATACCTCCCACCCCTGCTCAAACATGCACAAATACGTCCAATTTTAAAGAACTGCAAACTAGATAAAACATTGCCAACATCATATAGGCCCATCTCTAGCATACCATTCATGGCCAAAGTAATTGAAAAGGTAGTGCAACTACAGACACAGGAATTCATAGACTTATCTTACCCACTCGATGAACAACAATATGGTTTCCGGCCCCGCCATGGAGTAGAAACACTTCTTACAGTACTAATAGATACACTCCTAAAAGGACTTGACAATCACAAACAGGCGTTCATTCTCCTTTTCATTGACATATCAGCAGCTTTTGATAGCGTGCACCACTCAATTTTGCTCAACAACCTAAGACAGTTAGGCATAAACTCCACCGTACATAAATGGTTCACCTCATATTTACATAACAGAACACAAAATGTAAGAACAGGTAATCAAACATCCAACACGTACAAACAAGAAATAGGTTTACCACAAGGCTCAGCACTTTCAGCCCTACTTTTCAATATCTATATAAAACCGGTCTGCAATATCTTTAAAAAATTTGGAGTACAATATCACCTTTATGCGGATGATATCATGATGTACATACCTTTCACAATTCCTAACCTACCGATTCAACTTCTATCAGACTGCTACAATGAAATTACATACTGGCTAAAAACTCAAAACCTCCATATAAACCATGCTAAAACTGAAGTCTTAATTGTAACAAAAAACCATACATTCACTCCTCCAACCCACATAACATTACAAAATCAAGAAATTAAAATAAAAAATGAAATAAGATATCTAGGTGTCATCTTAGATACACACCTTACTATGGAAACGCACATTAGTAATACCTTAAAGAAAATCTACTTCAAACTTAAAATCCTCAAACAATTACGCCCCCTTGTATTCATACAAGATTTTATCAATATAACACAGGCTACCATAACTCCCCACTTCGATTTCGCCAACTTAATACTTATAGGCATTTCAAAACAAAACATCAAAAGGATCCAACTTGCGCAAAATGCCACAGCGAGAATTATATTAAAGATAAATTCACTCCAACACATTACACCAATACTAGCATCCCTTCACTGGTTACCAATACAAAGTAGGATTATATACAAAACAATAATAACTACATTCAAAGCCCTAAATGACATGGCCCCGAAGACACTCTGTAATCTTATAAGCAAAGAACCTCCTAAGACCACTCGTAGAAAAGGGCAATCATATAAAATCAAGACGCCAAAAGAATTTATAAGAACTCACAAATTAACAAATAATAGAGCCTTTTCCCACATAGCCCCAACAATCTGGAACTCTTTACCAGAGGACTTACGATCACTAACAGAGATAATGGAATTCAGAAAAAAATTGAAAACGTATTTATTCACTAAACACTATAATACCATGGAAATCCCTCCACTCAACTTAGATAAAGGCTAAACATGAACCTGCCCAATATCAAGCTTTCACTCCCTACTACAAGCAATACGTACAAACCTAAATGAATAATCATTCCATTCCTATGCATTGATACCCAACTTGTATATAGTTACAACTGTTATAGAGACATTACTTTGTTTAAATAGTTACACAATCTGTGTTAGTTGAATATTCCGCTTAGTTTTAAACCCTTTGTTGTGCAAGTTAAGATGTTCTATGTAAAAAGTTATAATTGTTCTATGTAATACAAGCTCTGCATTGTAAATTGTTGTTAATTGTACACCGCAACTGATCGCTGGAAGATGCGGTATATAAATAAGTGTTAAATAAATAAATAAATAATAGTCATTATAATCATTCTCAGTTATTACAATACTCAATATAGTCAGTATATCAGCACATGTTAAATGTACCTGATGGACGGTTCTGCAGATCGGATTGTCTTAGACAGTTTGTGAAGTGTTGGGTCCGACTTGAGTGAGTTGGGGTGTGGGATGTGGTTGGGTTACGTTTGGCTGTGAAAAGTGTAGAAGGAATAGGTGATGCTTGAGGGCTTTCCTGAATTGTGTGAGGTCTCTGATTGCTCTGACATTTGGTGGGAAGTTATTCCAGCACTTTGGGGCATAGAAAGCGAAGGCTCTATTCCTGGTTGCTTGTGTACATTTTGTGGATTCCATAGGGATAATCAATGTATTGGCGGTTACTGTCCTTCTCGACATGTTGTTGGGGGTGGGGGTGAGGAGGACTGTGAGGGACGAGGGGGATATCATGTTAAAGGCTTTGAATGTGAGGAGTAGTGCTTTGTATGTGAGTCTGCAGTTTAACGGTAGCCAGTGAAGGTCTTTAAGAATGGTTGTTATGTGGGTTCTTCTGGATAAACCACAGAGAATGCGGGCAGCCGCGTTCATCGCAAGTTGTAATGGGTTGAGGGTGCTCATGTGGAGGCTATGCAGAATGATTTTTGCGTAGTCGAAATGTGGTGTTACCAGCACCTGGAATATTGTTCTGAAATCGTCGGGCACTAACATGGGTCTTAGGTGCCTTAGAGTCTTGATTTTGTTGTATATCGTCCTGGTGGTGGTCTTTATGTGCTCTTTGAAGTCGAGATGTTGGTCATATCTGCAGGCATCCCATGTGGCTGCCAGTACCGATGACAAACATGGTGGGGGCAACTATACCACAGCACAGGGTGTTGGCAATGTGAAGTACTGGAAAGACAGTTGGTGGCAGACAATGGGAATACGTGTCCCCCAGTGGAGGCGGAGGTGGCAGGATAGTTACAATGATGAGTGGAGAGAGGAGTGGTGGTGCCATGCAGATCAGGCACAGGCAAGGCAAGCATGAAGAGGCGCAATGCAGGAAAGGGTACCAGCGCAGGACATGGGGTGGTAGCCTGCACAGGAAGACAGGACTCTACACAGCTGATAGATGCAGATAGATGGACTGAGGGATTGTTGGCAACTGTGATGAGGGTAATATGGACTGGCAGCACGGATTTGTTGCAGGCATGCAAAATATTTGAGTTGGACAAGCATGAAAAGAGAGACCAATGAGGAATTGAACCCATGACCACTGTTTAGAATGCCATTGTACTAACCAGTAGGCTGTACCTCTATGGCTTGTTGCACAGCAATGGCTGGGTACAGAAGGACTGCAGGTCACCGCACAAACTGTCTGCTCTGAGTGCCAGGATAGGGCAACCCCACCAGTACCCATGATGCAATGCACATGCTGAATAGCTGTCTACAGCTGATCAGCAAATGGGGTCTGCACCTCTCCGTTACCTCAGCTTGGAAAGACGAACTGACAGTGCGTGATACTGGCACAGAGTAGCTACAGACCATGCCATTGTGCAGGTTCTGTGTTTTCCCTGAGGGATAGGATGGGTGCCCAGCACTAGGTCCACAGTACATGTGGTGCTAGAGATAGGCCATGCTGTACATTCTCATCACTACCAGTGTGTGACAGGTGTTCCTTGCAGTGCAGCTGAAGGTAATTCGGTGTCCATCTGTATCCTGCAGTCACATGTGGCCCTCTGAATCAGACACCACCCAGATTAGTGTGTACCCCATGTTAGGGTCTCGCTGACATGGGCACCTGTTACCAGGGCAGAGGGATTTCTAGACTTGCATGAGGTTTGTGTAGCAGTGCCTCTATAGGTCAAAGTGATATACACTGTATACTACAAAGGGCCCACAATCACCCCTTTTTATAAGTAAGGGACAGGTGCCCGAGCCCTGGTGAAGCAACTTCCATCTTGCTGGTATAAGACAGCTCTCCAGGGTTGGTTGGCAAGAGCCATACCTGTGACTGGGGCAGTGGCAGACCAGCTGGGGTTAGGTATGGAAAACCTCAACTGCCTCCCACCACAGTCTGCCATTCACCAGCAGATGGCAGTCAGACTGCATCTGCAGCGCCCTACAAGGTGTTCCAACCATGCACTGACTAACTGCAGACAGTCCACTAGCCAGTCCATAGTGCATGCTCACAGAGGAACTATGTGCACCAAGCTGATATTTCAGTGATGGGGGCCCCAGCCAATGTTCCCTCTAATTTTCTGTAGGCTGTGTGCGCATAAAATATCAGCTGTGCAGCTTTTGAAGGAAGGTTAAATTTTTGTGCGCCACATAACGACACTCGGAGTTATATACTTTAAAATTTGACTACACGTCAGAATACAGTATGTACACCACATTGATTTTGATCAAATTAAATGAAAATAGACGATAACTAAATGAAGTGCAAAAATTTCTAGTAATTACAATCACAACTTTTAAATTTTAAGACATCTGTGTTGTTTTCTATCAGAATCAGAACCATAATTTTTGTGCGCTCTGTTGTAAAGTATGTGCGCTCGCTCAGCGAGGTGTGTGCGCACGCACACGCGCACAGCTTAGAGGGAACAGTGGCCCCAGCACTGGGAACATAAAAGTATCACTGGAGGCAGATAGAGTAGAGCACTATGTGGGAACCTAGACATACCATGGTCACTGCTCGGTCAGAGTGAGTGCCCTCCCAGCATGCCATGCTGTGGCCACCCTGTCCATGCAGGCAGTGGTGGTCACTACAGTGTCCCAGCCATTGCCCCACACCCTGTGAAGATGCATCCTGGCCAATTCGCCCTGTCCGGGCCATACCCACAACTCCTCATTATGCACATATTCAGGCTAACGCTGGTAACAGTGGGACATTGTGGGCCCGGTGAGGTGTGGGCAGTCACAAAACAATGGATAGACATACACACACACACACTCCTATTGCAGCATTGTGCAAAGATAGGGGTGGTTGGCAACCACACTGGTCCTGATCACAGTGCTGACATTGCTAAACTGTGCAGGAGGTAGTAGTAGTACTCTGGTAATAACTGCAGCTCAATGCTGGAGCCAACAGCCTGACTCTCCATGCATCTTTGGATTGTGGAGCCTGTGTGAGTGGGTGTTTGTACCCCTGTTTGCTGCTGCTTTGGGCTTTGCACATGTTGCTGTTGTATCTGCATTGTATGGTAAAGCATAGGGACATGCTCTGCAGGAACCACAGCTGGGGGCTTGAACCTGTGACCCTCTGCTTCTGGACACACTGGCTGGGTGTACTGCACCACACTGTTGCCACAGATGGATGGTGGTTCCTGGGGCTACCTGTACTTTTCCTCAGCCAGACCTTTTATGTTGCACTGCACACCACGTACTGGTACAGAGCATGGCCTAGGTCCACTGCAGGCAGGTGCCACTGCCCCCTCCAGCACGGGCACAACCCCCCCCCCCCCTGCCATGCTGACATGACCATATGCTGTCGGTGCTGGTAGTGTGCAGTCCCAGGCCATCCACTGTGTGGGTAGGTGGCCACCTAGGGAGTGGGGTCTGGGGCATGGGGCGTACATGAGCATCCTCACATCCCCCCCAAACACCGCCTACCAATAGTCTGTCCCTTCCGCTTGGGGGAGGGTTGGCTGGGGGGATGTCAGGTCAGTGCCCTGACAACTGTTAGCTCGGGTGGACCAGGTAGATGTAGGTGGATTGTGTTTGGCCTTTGTCAGCTGCTGTCATGCTGATTTCTGGTTTCTATGTTCCTAGGCGCCCGCCTAGTCCACCCTGTGCCCCAGCTGCCCCCGCTGCATGTCCCGCCTGCAGCCCCCTATGCCCCACTTGCACCATCGCCATAGTGGCCTTTCATACTTGGGCACTATGGCTGTTGCTGGAAATGGAGCACTACTATCATGTTTCTTGGGCTCCCTGTCTATGCTGTACATTGCTTACACTGAAATGGTTTGCAGCGGCGGCCAAGAGAGCAAATAGAATGCTAGGTATCATAAGGAAAGGAATGGAAAATAAAACAAAAGATATTATAATGCCTCTATATTGTTCCATGGTGAGACCACACCTTGAATATTGTGTGCAATTCTGGTCGCCTAGATTGGCCACTGTTGGAAACAGGATACTGGGCTTGATGGACCTTGGTCTTACCCAGTATGGCATTTCTTATGTTCTTATGTTAACATTGTGGACGTCCTTGTGCCCAGCATATTCTGAAATGTTAAACGTGTCTTATGCTGTAGGCAAAACATGCATCTCCTAAGCCGATACTACTGTACCACTGACAGTGTCATATCCATGCAATCGAAACAAATACCAATGAAATAGGTATGTGCATGCAAAGGAGATTATGCACACTTCTCTGGTGCCTGCCCAGAACAGTATAAGGTTATCAAAGTACATCGAGGCTACTGTAACAGCAAGTGGAATGTGAGATGTTTGTCCTGACTGCAAAACATACATGGCATTTACTGAACAACTTTGGTATTCCTGGATAGCGCTGAAAACAGTATTTCAATGCCAAATATGAGTCAGACAAGAACAAAATGGATCCCTACATCTACCTGTCAAAAGACATATCTCTGTCAATAACAGGGACCCATCAGGATGAGAACATACAACAGTGAAAACATGAGAAATACAGGCCCATATGCACCATTAACCGTCCTTCCAGATGTGCACAATGTTAGAGACCACTGATGGTGCATTTGACTATGTATTTGTGCTGTGTGCACTGCTGCATGCCCCCACTCTGAGGGTCCCCTGCCGTAGACAAGGACATGCCCTGCTATGTCACTGCAAAGCAGCTTGTCAGACTATACTGCCTATTCACACTGGCGCCTGGTGATGCTGCGGTCAGCCCTATGGTCCAGGTACTGTTCAGGCATACATGTCCACCCAGATTTGCAGATCAGCACACTAGGGCCTCTCCTGCAGCCCTCAAATATACGATACACACACACACACACACACTCCTGCTTGCAGTCACAGATAACATACCTCTGCCATGACCATGCCCTCACCTATACACAACTGCTGCTACTGCATAATTGCATGGCATCTCAAGACTACACGTGACCTGCATTCCTCAGCCAAACACATACCATCTCTGCAGCTATGTCCCCGTTTTTTCTAGGCATTTGTTGGGGAGGCCTTGCATAGCCCCTTTGGCATATCCAGCACATGCTCAAAAAGAGACTTGCAGTGCTTTACATTTCTGTCAGGATGCTTTCTACTGTTATATACCTTACAAACATCCCTCACCTGTGCAATCGATTCATTACCCAGACAGCAGATACACCAGATCAATACAGACTTGTCATAGCCATTCATCTCTATAGGATGCATTGGGGTTAGGAGCAGGATTTTATCGAAGTCCAGACCTTATTCCACATTTCAGCAGGTATAACGTGGAGGTATGAGTGAAATGCCATATATGTACATGGTCCTTTCCTGGATATGCTGCATAGTCTCTGTGCCTGACCACACCCCCATTCCACCACCATTTTAGTGCCGTGTACATGCAGAGCCACCTGGTTTCAAAATACAAGTCTAGATGTTTTTGGATATAAAATGTCTTTCTTGCACGTACACAGGGCTTATTCGTGTTTCAGAATGACCTCCATAATTTTTTATAAAAGGAGGTGTCATTAATTTGATGATATACCTCTTTCACATAGTCTGTCCTATTTTGAATCACTAGCACCCCACCCTTATCAGCTGGTTTGATCACAATGTTTTTGTTTTTACTAAGTCCATCAAGTGCTTGTTTCTCACCCTTAGTTGTATTATAGTACATACAATGCTTCTTTTTATATAGCTCTTCAATTAAAACATTGCCTGCATTAGGCGATATTCAGGAAGAAGTTTTCTTAATTACAGATGAGTCGGAAATAGAATTATCCCTGTTAGCAAAGGAATCTGCAATCTTAAGTTTGCAAAAAAAACCAAACCGTATACAATTCAACTCTAGTGGTAAAAGTATTGTATTTATAGGAGGGAACAAAGGAAAGATCCTTCTGTAAAACTTTGATCTCGTCTGTGCTCAGTGTATATAGTCAGATAAATTAAAAATGCCATTTACTTCTCCCACTCTGTCAATCTCTTGAATGCACCCCCTCCCCCTCTCCCTCTCACTTGGCCCGTCCGGGGATAATATGATCTTTGAGATTCCTGTGCCTGATGATGTCAGTTGGAAGTGGCACCCTGTCCCCCTCCCCCCTTCCCTTCCATAGAAAATCCATAGAGAAACCTTGATTTTGGCTGGAAGGGGGAGCTGAGGAGAAAAAGGGGTGCTGAGGAATCAATTGGTTCCTCTATATGGCTTTGACTATGTTTCCTGATAGGCTCTGGACCTAGTTCCATAGAATCATGTCTCGCCTTAGGTTTTGTAACACGGTCTTGTTTAGAAAAATCTGTCTTATGTTTACGAGACTCACTTCTAAAGGGAACATGTTTACTGGTCCAGTAGTAAGCAATACCTGACTTATAATTCTCCTCATCCTTCTTAAATTTCTTATGTTTTCTATCCTTCATCAGACACATTTTTATCACAATCCTTTTTCATATTGTCAAAGCGAATATCACTGTTTTGAAGCGCACTTAGCTTGGAGTCAATGTCTGGCTTCAAAGACTCAGCTTTCCATTTCGAAGTGTGAATTAATGACATCATCAAATCTAACTGTGGTAGGCTATGGCCTAGCATGGCCTGCTACTATGAAAGGCCTGCAAGTTAGGCCTGGATCCTAACTCCCATTATAGCTAGAAAAGAACCAAAAATCTGTGGAAAGTGAGAAAACTGTTTTAAACGGCTTAATAAGAAGTTTTTATGAATACATAAGTCTTCTATTATTCTCTTGTGTATGAAAGAACAGAAATATTTCAGTATATGCATTCCAGAAGTCAAAGTTAACCTTGCAGTAGAAAAGTAATGAGATTCAGAACTGTACCATTGTTCAAGCAATCTTAAAGGAGGGGGCCAGTTGCTAGGCTCGGGAGGGATTTCTAATTGGACAAATGAAGGGAATGTATAATCAATGAAAAGTTTGCATGTATCAAGTTGGAACCAATAGAAAGTTCTCATGTATCAAACTGAAAAAGAGGTATAAAAGGTTATGTCTCTGTATAAACCTTTGCTCAGTTCCTTTTGAAGCTTTGACTGACTGGGCCTTGTGCACAATAAACTGACTTGGACCCTGTCAATTGACTCCTGGACTTATTCATTGATTGCACTTTGCCACAGCATATTCTTGGTGCGTTGGCTGGGAAGTGCGAGTGGTAAATGGTATTCAAGTGAATAATCCACGTAATTCGCCATGAGGTTTGGCCCGGTTGGAACCGTTTCTGTCCGACCGCGGGGGAAACCTCAGGCGCTGCCGGCCCTTTTGTGCTGGAGAGGGTTCTGCCTGCCTCGGCTGGCCATCGGGTCCAGCTGGCCAACACCTCCGACCCGGGGGAGTCCAGGTTCCAACTCAGAGGCTGGTGATGTATCGGGAACCGGATCCGGTGAGTAGACATTTTTGTGATTTGATAAGTCAGAAAGAACAGCCTGGGACAACGTCTTGCGTGCGCAAGACTTATTTGGTATATTTGGTATAGACTAACTGGGAAATCTCGCATGAGTGTGGGAGAGACAAGGGAGCCTGATCACCTCCCATAAGGGCGGTCCTAGTAAGCTCCGCGTAAGGAAAGCGGAAGCTGAAGCCATCGACCCTTCTTGTTTGGAATAGTCAGTTAGTCAGGAAACCTGGGCACTTGAAATATTGAAATACAATATCTTGTTGAAATATACTTGCGTGTGTGAGTGAGAGGGCTTGAAATACAGACCGAGCGAGAGTGGACTCCTAAGTAGCGCAGTTCCTGGCCGGGCGACCATGCCCAGGTCGCGAACAGGAGGAAGCGAGTGGTGTTTGTCCCCCCCCAGTGTTCTGTGGGCTGTATGGACCCCTTACCTGAAGCCATACTTACCTATCCTTATTGTTCGTCGTCTTGTACGTCATTACGTGTATGTAGGGACGTAGGGTACGTAACGTACGCAGGTACGTTGAGTACGTAGAAAGTGTAGGTAGGTACGTTTACATTATGGGAGGGACGGAGTCCACGCAAACTCTGTTGGCATGTATGATCAAGAATTTCCGTAAAGGATTTTCGGGCGATTATGGTACAAAAATGACTCCATCCAGATTAAAAATGTTATGTGAAAGGGAGTGGCCTGCATTAGCTGCTTCATGGCCCCGAGGGGGCACCTTTGATTTTGAGACAGTTTTACGACTTCATCATCTCATATTAAGAGTATATCCTGACCAGTTCCCCTATATAGATTCCTGGTTAAGTGTATGTGAACAGCAACCCTCATGGATGAAGCGCTGTTATGAGGAGCACTGTAAAATATTTGTAGCTACTACTAGGGGAACCAAAAAGGCTAAGGAAGCGAAGCCACCTGTGTATTCTGACCCAGAGTCCTCAGACATTCTGGATAGTTTACCCCGGCACCCACAGAAATTAGTCCCCACAGCCCCGCGACTTGAAGTAGAGCCAGAAGAGGAGCCCCAGAGAATACCGAAGCAACAGCCTAAGAAGCACCCTACCCCAAGTGAAAGTCCCGAGTCAGGCCCAAGCACAGCAGGGGGACTTGAGTCCTCTGATGAGATAGAAAGCGGAAGCTCTCCTGCCAGTTCAGGGTCACCCACCAAGGAGACTAGTGCCCGGGAGCCTTATGATTTAAGAAGCGTAACTCCCAAGAAGAAGGAGAAAGCAGGGCACCTAATGCCATTACGCCAATACCTGTTTTAAATGATCAGGGCCAGATGGCGCCAGGACCATCTAGCTTAGTTTATGTACCCTTTTCTACCACAGATTTATTAAACTGGAAAACGCATTATGCTTCTTACATAGCCAAACCCCAGGAATTAACAGAATTAATGTCTAGCATTATGCAAACCCATCAGCCTACCTGGGCCGATTGTCGCCAGCTCCTGTCCACCCTCTTCACTACTGAGGAGCGAGGCCGAATCGGGCAAGCAGCCCTCCGATGGTTAGAAGAGAACCCTGTAGAAAGGGGGGGAATAAATCCCCCGCAAGCAGCAGCTGCAGAATATCCCAACGAAGATCCCGGGTGGGACCTGAATGAAGAAAGGGGGGGGGCGGCGGCCCTAACCAGATTTCGCCAGGTCTTAGTGCAGGGCCTGAAAAAGGGAGGCCAGAGGGCCATGAATATCGGGAAAGTATCGGAAGTTCTCCAGGGTCCAGATGAGAGCCCAGCGGCCTTTCATGAGCGGTTGTCTGAAGCTTATAGATTGTATACCCCATATGATCCCGCCGCTCAGGAAAATTGCAGAAATTGGATAACAGGTGCCGGGGTAGCAGGTAAATGCAGCCTTTGTTAGTCAGTCCCAGAGAGACATAAAGCGAAAATTGCAGAAATTGGATGGATTTGCGGGCATGAATACAGCTCAGTTAATGGAAGTCGCTCAGAAAGTATTTGTGAATCATGAAAATGAACAAGACAGAGAAAGTGAACGAAAGATGAAGAAGAAGGCAGATCTTCTTGCTGCTGCTATAACCGAACGATGTGGAGGAGGTAATCCTAATCAAAGGACCAGAGGACGTGGAAGAGGCCGCGGAAGCGAAAGGCCTCAATTGGGTGCAAATCAGTGCGCCTACTGCAAGGAAGAAGGGCATTGGAGAAATGAGTGCCCGCATCTGGACTCCGCCCCTGCGAGGGGAGGAGGGAGTCCCTGGAGGCCCAGAGGAAGATTTCGAAAGAGGGGAGGAATGAATCGAATACAGTTCCAACAGGAGAGGGAGGAAGCCATTGAGGGAGTGGCAGTAGCAACGGGCTATGACCTGGATGACATAGATGAAGACTAGGCCAGACCGGGCTCCAAGTTCACCCTGGGTCCCCAGGAGCCTATGGTCAGTTTAAAGATAGGGGACCAATACATGGAATTCATGGTAGATACAGGAGCAGAACATTCAGTAGTAGCCAAGCCAGTAGCTCCACTGTCCTCACGATCTGTCACCATTATAGGAGCCACTGGAAATAAAGCCACAAAACCATTTCTGCAGAACCGCATGTGTGAACTAGGGGGACAGAAGATAACGCACCAGTTCTTGTATATGCCTGAGTGCCCTATTCCACTACTGGGCCGAGACATGCTTGCCAAGCTCCAGGCCCAAATATCCTTTGCTGAAGGGGGAGAAATGAAAATGACTGTGAACCCAAAGCCTGCTGGATTAATGGTGCTTACTGTTCCCGAGAAGAAGAATGGCGGTTCTATAGTGCACTTCCAATAAAGTCAACCAGTCCCTGTATACCTACCAACCTCATAGCCCCACCTGAAGTATGGGCAGAAGATAATCCACCTGGCCTAGCGAAGAACATAGCCCCTGTCATTGTCACCCTCAAGCCAGGAGTGGAACCAGTGCATGTGAAGCAGTATCCTCTCCCTTGACAAGCCATAGAAGGAATTCACTGCCATTTGATAAAACTGCTGAAGTACGGACTTCTCAAGGAATGCCAGTCACCTTGGAATACCCCCCTTCTCCCAGTAAAGAAGCCTGGGACAGGGGACTACCGCCCAATGCAAGATCTAAGGCGAGTAAATGGTGCAGTTGAAACTATACACCCAGTAGTACCAAACCCTTATACTCTCTTGGGACTGATCCCCACTGAGGCTACTCACTTCACCGTCCTGGACCTGAAAGATGCCTTTTTCTGTGTGCGCCTAGCACCCACCAGTCAACTTTTATTCGCTTTTTAATGGCAAGACCCCACAACAGGAAGGCGGGGTCAGCTCACCTGGACCAGATTACCCCAAGGATTCAAGAATTCACCTACTCTCTTCAGTGCTGCCCTGAATCAAGATCTCTCAAGTTACCCAGTGTACCCAGGAAAGAGGGTTCTTCTTCAGTATGTAGATGACTTGCTCATAGCCATCAACTCAGAAAGTGAATGCCTACAAGCTACTAGTGAACTTTTGTACCTTCTCAAAGATGCTGGATACAAAGTCTCAAGAGCCAAAGCACAACTATGCCAAACTGAAGTCAAGTATCTAGGATTCCAGTTGTCCAGTGGGATCCGACGTTTAGGACCAGAACGCAAAGAAGCTGTATGTAATATCCCCACACCAACCACTAGGAGGCAAGTAAGAGCCTTCCTGGGGGCCGCGGGATATTGTCGCATATGGATCCCCAACTTTGCCCTGATTGCAAAACCACTATACCAAGCCACCAAAGGAATGGAAAAATCCCCACTAGACTGGGGACCTGAACAAGATGTAGCATTCCAAACTTTGAAAAAGGCCCTGATGTCATCTCCAGCTTTAGGTCTTCCAGATGTTCTTTTTGTCCATGAGTCACAAGGAAATGCATTGGGAGTATTGACCCAATCTCTTGGTTCCTGGCAACGACCAGTAGCTTATCTGTCAAAACAATTGGATGTAGTTGCAAAAGGATGGCCCCCTTGTCTGAGAGCTGTTGCAGCAACAGCCCTCCTAGTGGGCGAAGCAGACAAACTCACACTAGGACAAACTCTTCAAGTCACCGTGCCACACTCTGTTCTGACTCTCATGGAACACAAAGGAAACTTCTGGCTAACCAATGCACGAATGTTGAAGTATCAAAGCATGTTGTGTGAAAACCCTCGGATACAGTTGAAAGTCAGTCAAGCTCTAAACCCTGCTAGATTGTTTCCAATTGGTCCTGGGCCACCTGATCATAATTGCTTAGACACCATGGACACTGTATTTTCAAGTCACCCTGATTTGACCGATGTCCCTCTAGAGGACCCAGAACGGACTTTCTTTGTAGATGGAAGCAGTCTGGTCATCAATGGACATCGTTGTGCTGGATATACAGTGGTGACCCTTGATCTGGTAGTTGAGTCCTCAGCCCTGACCCCAGGAACTTCTGCACAGAAAGCTGAATTGATAGCCCTCACCAGAGCCTTGACATTAGGAGAAGGACTCCGCATAAATGTGTACACAGATTCCAAATATGCCTTCACTACCTTGCATGCACATGGAGCCTTGTATAAAGAGCGAGGGTTGATCACCTCAGGGGGTAAGGACATTAGGTATGGGCCCGAGATATTGATGTTATTAGATGCTGTGTGGGCCCCCAAGCAAGTGGCAGTCATGCACTACCGAGGTCATCAGGCAGGAGCAGGAGAAGTTGCATGAGGGAATAGATTTGCAGATGCCACAGCCCGAAAGGCAGCCACCACAGGACAAGTTAGGACCCAAGATACTGTAATGCAAGCAGCCCTATTCCCTGTGCCCCTTAGTTCCTGGGCACCCTGATACACTACAAGAGAGTTAGACTATTATTGTGAAAAGGAGGGAGGAGTTTTGACAGAACAAGGTTGGATAGTGCTGCCACCCCCAGAAGATAGTCCACCTCCAGGTCCTACAGTTATCCCTGAAGCATTAGGGCCAGCCTTTGTCCAAGCTTTCCATCAAGCCACACATTATCGAAAAACAGCCATGGAGAAAGCCCTGAGACCCCATTTCTGTATTTCACTGCTAGGATCCCTGACCACCTCAGTGGCACAGCAATGCCTGATATGTGCCAAAAATAATGCCAAGCAAAGTCCTGTTCCACCCCCAAGAGTTCAGTCAGTAGGGGTGACCCCCATGAGTGATATTCAGATAGACTTTGCTGAAATGCCCCCGTGTAAATGGATATCACTATATGTTAGTGTTAGTCTGCACATTTTCCAGGGTGGGTAGAAGCCTATCCCACCCGAACTGAGAAAGCCCGAGAAATCACTAGGGTACTGCTCCATGAGATCATTCCCCGATTTGGAATACCATCAACTATAGGGTCAGACAATGGTCCATCATTTGTATCACAAGTGACTCAACAGTTAGCTCAAGCTTTGCAAATAAAATGGAAGTTGCACACTGCTTACAGATCCCAGAGCTCAGGGAAAGTAGAACGAATGAATAGAACCCTGAAAACACAATTATCCAAGCTTTGTCAAGAAACACACCTGAAGTGGCTCCAAGTTCTACCCATAGCCCTTCTTAGGATACGTTCAGCTCCCACCAGATCCTTAGGTGTCTCCCCTTTTGAGATTTTGTATGGGCGACCTCCACCCATAGTGCAGGGAATAAAGGGAGACATGAGACAGCATGCAGCAGCTAGAATTATAATGACAGCCCATGCTTTCCAACACATAACACCAATTCTAGCATCCCTCCACTGGTTACCAATACAAAGCAGGATAATATATAAAACAATAATAACCTCATTTAAAGCCTTAAACGATATGGCTCCAACCACGCTATGTAAACTACTCTGCACAGAACCTTCAAAGCCCACCCTCAGAAAAGGCCAATTAAACAAACTAAAGACTCCGAAAGATTTCATAAAAGCTAATAAATTGACAAACAACAGAGCCTTTTCACACGCAGCCCCAACCATTTGGAATTCCCTCCCAGAGGATCTACGCACTTTAACTGAGATCAGGGAATTCCGCAAAAAATTGAAAACCTATTTATTTACCAAGCACTACAATAACATAGATAACCCTTCACTCGATGTAGATAAAGGCTAACTAGTTAATTGACCGAGTTAAATAAAAACCCTCTCACCTAAACTGATAATATGCACAGCTGAAATTATATGATGATCCTATCTCTAATACCTACATACCTGTAACTGTACATAGTATATTCTACATACCTGTAACTGTACATAGTTTATTCTGTTCTGTAATCACATACGCTGTGAGCTATTACAGTGTTTGATGTTATAAGATGTTTTAAGATGTTTTTGTTGTTATAAGATGTTCCATGTAAAACAAACCCTGCTTTGTTGATTGTTGTTTATTGTAAACCACAACTGATCTCAGGAAGATGCGGTCTATAAATGAGTGTTAAATAAAATAAATAAATAAATGAGACAGATAGGATCTGAAATAACAAGACAAGAACTATTAGCTTTAGGTTCTGTTTTGCAGAAACTCCAAATGTGGGTGCAAGATTGACTACCCATCAACCTGACCGAGCCTCTGCATCCCTTCAAGCCAGGAACGTCCGTGTGGGTGAAAAAGTGGAGAAAGACCCCGCTGGCGCCGCATTGGAAGGGACCCTACGTTGTCATCCTGTCAACCCCCACCACAGTGAAAGTGGCAGAATTCGAACCCTGGATCCACCAGAGTCGAGTGAAGCCGGCAGCTGCTCCTGATCCTGGCCAATGGACATCAGTGAATGATCCCGAGACTCCATTGCGACTCACCTTGAGGAGACAGCCAGCCTTATAGAGAGTCTTCAGAACCCACCTATGTCACATGAGAGTGACCATTACAGCAAAAACAGAAGAAAACTCAGCAAATTCATCATACTCAACTGTCCAGCTAACCTTTAGAGACTGTAATCACAATGTTCTTCTGCTATTGCCTTGTGGGAGTGGTGATCCTGGGAATCCTGGAAAAGACTTTTGCTCTACCCCCTTGTGCAGCTTGCATAACCACCACCTGAACAGGACAAAAGATTACTCAGACTTTGCTCTATCATTCCTACTATACTTGTACTGGTACAGTCAGCCGGTATGTTTATAATGGCACTGAACTGAACATTTGCACTAAGGGGAAAAGTAAGACTTGTTATAACCCTCGACAGAACCCATCATACTATACATTTGAGATACGCTGGAATGATGAAGATGGAGCCATCCTGAATGTGACAAAACCCCTCACCAACCCCACAAAACCTATCACCTTGAACTTTGATGCTTGTGATGCAATCAACAGAAATGCTTACCACAGATGTGGGTCATGGGAGCGAGCATACTACCATGATGATAAATACATGTGTCCAGAAGGAGCCTACGGATGGGGATGATGTACAGGAAAGAGTACTGCAGCCACTATTTACACCACCGCATCTAGACATGATTACTTTTGCCCAAAATGGGAATGTGTATATTTTGCTACCTGGAAGAATGCACCGATGGGACGAGATGGAGATCATCGCAAAGGCAGCCTAACAAAAATCAGACTACCAGAACCCAAGAAATGTCAGAAAGGAGCCTGTAATCCTCTACAACTCTTCATAGCCAACCCCAGCCACTGGAAGCAAGGATACAAGTTTGGGTTGCGTATTGCAGGAGGAGGTGTAGATCCTGGGACTATCTTATATCTGCAATTAAACACCAAAACCCATGTATCCTCACCCTATCGCATACATCACTCCTTCTATGAAGCCATGAAATCAGTTTGAAATTCCTCCTGCCTCCCAGAACTTATTTCTTGAATTAGCGGGAGCAGTTGCATCTAGTCTCCATGTTTCAGACTGTTTGTTTTGTGGAGGAACCACAATGGGAGACCAATGGCCTTGGGAGGCACAAGAACTGAACTATTCTGTTCTGTATAATCAGACTAATATACACAATACCACAAGTGAATGGGTATTGGCCCACTCCATTGTGGGTAATTTATGTTTTTCTCGCTATGGACCAATGTTTAATATGGAAGTGGGGCAGCTGGTCTGTCTCAATCAGACGTTCTACAACAGTATCGCTAAGAAAACGTCTTGGTGGTCAGGAGTCAACGCTACTGAACCTTCCAATCCTCTAGTCCAATTCCCCAGACTTGCCAGCATCTGGACTAACTTAGCAGCATATAACTCCTGGCAAGCACCACCTGGACTATACTGGATTTGTGGAACCCAAGCATATGCCAGACTTCCTCACCATTGGGGAGGCGCAGGGCCGGCCCGTCCATTGAGCGAGAATGTTTTTTGCACAGGGCCCAGCGTTTCAGGGGGCCCCGCGCAAAAAACATTCTGATCCTAAAGTAAAATAAAAAATAAAAAAAAGCTGTCTTCTCCCGCTGCCGGGGCCGCCGCGGCAGAATCGAGTGTGCTGCGGGGCCCCCCCCCCCCCTGCCCAGCAGAGCCTGTCCTCCCCTGTATCCGCTCTCTCATTGTAGCTGCAGTCACACGCGCCGGCTTTCAGAGCGCGAGGGGAGAGTTTCTCCCTCGCTGCTCTGTTAAGCCCGCAGGGGCTGATGGGAACTTCCCATCAGCCCCCGCGGGCTTAACAGAGCCGCGAAAGAGAAACTAGTCCCTTCGTGCTCTGAAAGCCGGTGCGTGAGACTGCAGCTGCGAAGAGAGAGCGGATACAGGGGAGGACAGGCTCTGCTGGGTGGGGGGGGGGGGGGTGGGCCCGCGGCACACTCGATTCTGCCACGGTGGCCCCGGCAGCGGGAGAAGACAGCTTTTTAAAAAAAAAAAAATTCCCTAGGCTGGGCTGGGCTGGGGGGGGGGGATTAGGAGTGGTGATGGGCTGGGGGGGGTTAGGAGTGGTGATGGGCGGGGGGGGGTTAGGAGTGGTGATGGGCTATGGGGGGTTGGGGGGGGTTAGGAGTGGTGATGGGCTATGGGGGAGCAAAGTCTGTATATGGGCTGATGGGATTAGGACTAGAAGTGGGTTGATGGGGGGTTAGGACTGGTATTGGGCTATGGGGGGGCTTAAACTAAAAATTGGGTGATGGGGGATTAGGACTGGAAATTGACTGGTGGGATTAGGACTGGGAGTGGGCTGATGGGGAGGTTAGGACTGGTAATGGGGTATGGGGGGCTTAAACTGAAAATTGGGTGATGGGGATTAGGACTGGAAATGGGCTGATGGGGGGGGGTTAACACTGGAGGTGGGCTGATGGGGTTAGGACTGGTAATGGGCTGTGGGCTGATGGGGGGTTAGGACTGGTAATGGGCTATGGGGGGGTTAGGACTGATAATGGGCTATGGGGGGGCTAAGACAGGAAATGGGCTGATGGGGAGGGATTAGGACTTGAGGTGGGCTGATGGGGGTTAGGACTGTAAATGGTCTGTGGGATGTAGGGGGGGGTTAGAACGTAATGGGCTATGGGGGGGTTAAGACTGGTAATGGGCTGTTGGCTGATGGGGCTGTCTGGTGGGCTATGGGGTGGGGGGGTAAGGACTGATAATTTGCTATGGGGGGCTAGGACAGGAAATGGGCTGATGGGGAGGGGTTAGGACTTGAGGTGGGCTGATGGGGTTAGGACTGGTAATGGGCTGTGGGCTGATGGGGGGTTAGGACTGGCAATGGGCTATGGGGGGCTGACTGGAAATGGGTTGATGGGGTTAGGACTGGAAGTGGGCTGATGGGGGGTTAGGACTGGAAGTGGGTTGATGGGGGGGCTAGGACTAGTATTGGGTTGGGGGGTTGCTAGGACTGGAAATGGGCTGATGGGGGGCTAGGACTGGAAATGGGCTGATGCAGGGACTAGAAGGGAATGGATGCTGGGTGAGGCTGGAACTAGAAGGGAGCTGATGTTGGGGGAGGATTAGAATGGGATGGGGCTGGGAGAGTAAAATGGAGAGGGGAAAAATATTTTGTGTGGGAGGGATAAAAAATCTACAATTGGCCGGGTATTGGGAGAGTAAGTGGGGATTGAGGATGGAGGGGTAAAATTTGAGTGGATGAAATAGGAATGAGGAAAGAGCAAAAGGAGAAAGATTAGTATGTTAAAGCAGATGTAGAGAGAGAGAATGGAAAAAAAAACTAGAAGAGAGAAGAAAGGACAAATGGACAGCAGATGATGGAGAGTTAGCAGAAAACATGAAGAAACCAGAAGAAAGTGGCTGGAGCAATTGCAACTGAAAAAAATGCACAAAAGGTAGAAAGATATCTCTTTATTTTGAGTTTATTAACTGGAATATGAAAGCTCTGGGAAATGTGCATCATTAACGTCTGCGCTTTGTTTGGTACAAGAGGAAATTAATTTATAGTTTTATTTCTACAGTGTTGTTGTACATTCCAAGTCTGGCTTTTGGGTTCCCAGTTTAATTATTGCCTTCCTGTTTCTAAATTGTGATTCCTTGTTTGGTGATGGTCTATGTTCTGCATGTGTAACTGAGCTGAGGTATTCTGTTTATGTAATTCCTATTTGACATTGCCACTTGTTCTCTTTCCCCAGTAGGTCATGTATTGTTGTTCTCTGAAATGTATTGGTTTAATATTTGCAGTGTTGCCTTTTGATAGGTAGGGTATGGTGCTTTGTGAGTCAAATAAGTGCTGTTAGGATACGGTGGGTTTGCTATGGGTTCTAAATGGGCAGTGTTTGTAGTAGTTCCTAATGTGCCTGGCGGTTGGCCCTGGATTATAGTAATGTAGAAATCTTTTAGTCTGTCTTTATCCATACACTCATTAAGAGACATGTTTACTAAAAGTTAGTGTATGTTAGCATTATGCAAATATTTATGCAAATAAGGCCACTTATGCAAATGAGGCCCCGCACTGAGTCTCCGCACATGGCCCCGCACCCCCCTTGGGCCGCCCCTGGGGAGGCACATGTGTATTGGGAACCATACGACCTTCCTTTTTCCTTCTGCCAACATCCCAGGGAGAACAGCTGGGATATCTTGTGTACAGAAGTCGACAGCTGAAGGAGGCCTTGAAAATAGGCCAATGGGACAAATGGGATGGTGAAAAATGGCCACCAGAAAGAATCATCTCATACTATGGACCTGCTACTTGGGAGCAGGATGGGACTTGGGGATATCGTACCCCTGTTTATATGATTAATCGAATAATACGTTTGCAAGCTGTTGTTGAAATAATAACCAATGAAACTAGTAAAGCACTAACCCTTCTGGCAAAGCAAAGTATGCAAATGCGTACAGCCATTTATCAAAATCGTTTAGCTTTAGATTATTTGTTAGCAGCTGAAGGTGGGGTATGCAGGAAGTTGAATCTTAATAATTGTTGTTTACAGATTGATAATAATGGGCATGAAGTTGAAGATTTAGCCACCCAGATGAGAGAGCAGACATTCGTGCCTGTCCAGACTTGGCACAGTTTAAAGATGGATGGGTGGTTTGGTTCATTGTTTTCTTGGATAGGTGGTCTGAAATCCCTTATGTTTATGGTACTATTCATATTAGCCATGTGCTTATTGCTCCCTTGTCTCCTACCCCTTTGCTTACGCATGATAACATCATCAATTGATAACACTATAGAGCAGAAGGCATCTGCGAAAGTATTAGCTATGTGGAAATATTACCCTATACCCCACGATGATGATGCCATTACACCAGTATAATGTGTTAATTGACTCTGCGCCCCAACTCTATGGAACGCTTTACCAGCACAAATCAGAGCAATCCCCAACTTGAGCCAGTTCAGAAAAGCGTTAAAACATTTCCTCTTCCTTAAATATCTCAATGACAGCTCCGAACATAACTCCCAAGCGAGTAGCAGAAGTAGTCAAACAGGCAGACCCACGCAACAGGCTTACCCCACAATGTAAATAACAAGCAGTTTCCTGTATTGTTGTACCACCTATGTATATAGTTGACCATGTCCATTATCAGGTGGACCACCAATGTATATAGTTAACCCGTTTATCCAAGTTCTACTTCCTGTTAAATGTAATGACCAGACATATGTAAATTGTCGGATGTTTCTGTTCAATGTAAACCGCGCTGATGGCTAATAGTGCGGTATATAAGAATTGTTAATAAATAAATAAATAAAATAAAATAAATAATGAGTGATTTAATTCTCACCCTTCCTCACTTGCGGGTGAGAATAATCAAAGGGGGGAATGTGGTAGGCTATGGCCTAGCATGGCCTGCTACTATGAAAGGCCTGTAAGTTAGGCCTGGATCCTAACTCCCATTATAGCTAGAAAAGAACCAAAAATCTGTGGAAAGTGAGAAAACTGTTTTAAACTGCTTAATAAGAAGTTTTTATGAATTCATTAGTCTTCTATTATTCTCTTGTGTGTGAAAGAACAGAAATGCTTCAGTATATGCATTCCAGAAGCCAAAGTTAACCTTGCAGAATAAAAGTAACGAGATTCAGAACTGTACCATTGTTCAAGCAATCCTTAAGGAGGGGGCCGGTTGCTAGGCTCGGGAGGGATTTCTAATTGGACAAATGAAGGGAATGTATAACCAATGAAAAGTTTGCATGTATCAAGTTGGAACCAATAGAAAGTTCTCATGTATCAAACTGAAAAAGAGGTATAAAAGGTTATGTCTCTGTATAAACTTTTGCTCAGTTCCTTTTGAAGCTTTGACTGACTGGGCCTTGTGCACAATAAACTGACTTGGACCCTGTCAATCGACTCCTGGACTTATTCATTGATTGCACTTTGCCACAGCATAATGAGCACTTGTTTAAAATTTTGGTCCAATCAGACATAAAAGAATCATCATACATATACATGCCAGGAGCTTTATTTGTTCAAAGACCTCTTGGGATAATCTTGTGTCTGCAATACTCTAGCAGAGAAGAGACATGCATTTCTTCCCAGATCATTTTCAGGGTTAACCGCACTGTTGTCCCCCATTTTTCTCCTTCACCACAGACGACTTCATCCTTATCAAAGAAAGGGTCCTCGGGGAGCGTGTATGGAGGTGAGCTTCTGTCCAAGTGTGCACCGCGTCTTTCCTGCTTGTTGCAGGCAGCTGGGAGTTCCTGGATAATCGACACGACGCGGTGCCTGGTCCTGACGTCATCTCTGGGGCCTTAAAGGAAGAAGACTCAAGCTGCTTATCGGGAGCGTGTGTGGAGGTGAGCTGCTGCCTGAGTGTGCACTGCATCTTTCCTGCTTGTTGCAGGCAGCTTGGAGTTTCCGGATCATTGACGCGATGCGGCGCCTGGTCCCGACGTCATCTCTGGGGCCTTAAAGGAAGGAGGCTCGAGCTGCTTATCGGGAGCGTGTGTGGAGGTGAGCTGCTGCCTGAGTGTGCACTGCGTCTTTCCTGCTTGTTGCAGGCAGCTGGGAGTTCCCGGATCATCGACGCGACATGGCGCCTGTTCCAGACGTCATCTCTGGGGCCTTAAGTTGTGGCCTGCACTGTGGTTTCGCGGTTGCAGTCATGATCTGAAGGGACACGTCTAAAGGGGCTTGTCAACCCCCTTTTGCGCCCCTTCGGTGCACGAGGAGCAGTGGAGTTGGAGCCCTGGAATGGGCAAACATAAAAAGAGACTAAATGTGAGTACTGTAAACCTTTTTAAATCTGTTAAAGTTATTGGTCCTATGGATAAGCAGGTGGTTTCTGTGAGTGGAGAGGCAAAGCTTCCGGTTGCCTTTTCTAGGTCTCCACTCTCACTAGATAACTCCTCATCTGTATTGGGGGTTTCTAACTCTGCCCCACTTGCTAGTGATGCAGTTATCTGTCCAGTGACTTCTTCACCGATGGTGGAGGAGCAGTCCCGGTGTTTGGATTTGGCATCTCCAGTGGTTTCCTCTGGTTCTCTGTCTGATATTGTGGCGGTTCCTTTGCCGCGTGTTCTTCAGGTCCTGGAGGTTTTCACCAGGGCTCAACAGGATGGTACTTCCATTTTGCCTGTGGACATTCAGAATATTTCCTTAACTGATGTTTGGCGAGTCCTCTCACATATTGAAGCTTCTTTGTCTTCTGTGGCAACCCAATTCTCTCATTTCTCAAGAGACTCTGTGGCTGAGTTGGCCCAACATGATCTTCAGATAGTTGCCTTAGATAATAGGTGTCAGAAGTTAGATGCTCAATGTATTTTGTTACACTCTAATAATGTGTCATTTCTTAAGGATAGTCTTACATTGCATGCTCAACAAGAAATGCTTGAAAATAGTTTGCGAGCTGTGAATATCAGATATTTAAATTTTCCTCGTACTCATTTATTATCTCCACAGATTTTATTTGACAAGTATCTGATAGAAATCTTGGGGTATCAAGTAAATACTAAACCTGTTATTACTAAATTGTATTATTTGCCCCAGTTGGGAGCGACAGCCGATGGGTTGCCGCAGGCTGCCGCCCCTTTTTCTTCTTTAGATTCATTGGATGTATCTGACTTCATCGAATCATCTCAGGATATGATTACTACTAGATCCACTCTTCTTATGTCCTTTTCCTCTGAGGCTGACAAAACACAGTTATGTGTTTATATTTTCAGAATAAGAATGCTGATTTTTGTGGGGGGAAAATTAATATGTTTCCCGATGTGTCCAGGCAAATTCAGTCCAGACGCAAGGCCTTTTTGGCTTTAAAGCCATGGGTCTTAGCTGCTGGTGCAACTTTTTTCCTTAAGTTTCCCTGCAAATGCCTGGTCACTATCGGTGGCACTAAGTATGTTTTTTCTGAAGTTTCTTCGTTGGAAACGTTTTTTACTGAATCAAGTCCCACAGGTATAATATGACTGCTGTATTTCTTTGCTTGATTTTGTATACTAGCAATGTTAGTAATAATCATTGTTTTGTTTAGTATTTAGGGCATCATCTCCGATCCATGCATATTTTTCCTTTTGATTATTTTCCTTTTCTTTAATGCTATAATAGCTATTGATTTGCTTCCCTGGATATGGAATATTGGAGTTTTCTTTTTCTTCTTTGTTAAAATGTGTATTGTATAATTTTGGATGTTTATTGTTTATTGTACATTGTACATTTGATATACCGCCCCCGTTACATCGGGGCGGTTTACAATTTTAAAAAAAAGAAAGAAAGAAAGGAAATACAATCATTATAAACAAGGAAAGATAAAGAGAGTGGAAAAGGAGGTAGTGAGATTCAAAAATAAAGGAAAAGGAGAGTCAAGGGATTAAGGGGGAAGGTTGAAAGCGGAGGAGAAAAGGTGGGTTTTCAGGAGAGAACGGAATTTGGGGTAGGACTCTTCCAATCGTAAGGCAGTGGCAGGGAGTTCCACAGGGAGGGGCCAACATAGAATAAGGCTGACTGTCTAGTAACCTGCAGATGTGCTTGTGAGGGGGAAGGGAGGTGTAAGCGGTTGATATGAATAGAACGAAGGCTCCGGGTGGGTGTATGAAATGTTAATAGGTCGGCTAAGTACTGAGGTCTATGGGAATAAATGGCTCGATGAACTAGTGTGAGGATCTTAAATTTTGTCCGAAATATTACCGGGAGCCAATGAAGCTGTTGCAAAATAGGAGTGATATGATCGCGGGGGGAAGCATGGGTAATCATCTGGGCCGCAGTGTTTTGTAGGAGTTGTAGCCGTTGACGCTGATACTGAGGGATACCGACAAATATGGAGTTGAAAAAATCTAACCTGGTAATGACAAGTGAAAGAAGGAGAGTGATCAAGGCTTGAGGGGATAAGAACGGCCGGACGGCATGAATGCTCCGGAGACAAATGAAAGAACATCGAGAAACCTGGGAGATGTGATCAGTGAATGTGAGAGCGCTATCAAGCAGAACACCTAAATAACGGAGCTTAGGCACTAGGGAAATGGGAGAGTCTGAGAAGGAGGGAGTAAGTGAAGGGCAGACAGAACTGTGAGGAAACCAGATAGCAGCAGTTTTGGAGACGTTAAGAACAAGGCAGTTTGAGGATAACCAGGTGGAGACCAGGGATAAGCACTCATTTAGCGGGGTGATGTCAGGATGGGAAGAGGAGGTGTGGTGCAAAAGGAAAATGTCATCGGCATAGTAATACCCTGAAATACCTGATTGCTGAATTAGTAATGTTAAAGGGGCCAGGAACACATTGAATAATAGTGGTGCTAGGACCGAGCCCTGAGGGACACCACAAGTGAGAGGAAAGTGGTCTGTGGTGGATGAAGCAGAGAACACAGCAAAAGTGCGAGCATATAAGAAAGAGTGGAACCAGCGATAGACAGTACCTCGAACACCTGCATCACGTAGTCTAGAGAGGAGAAGAGAATGATCAACTAAGTCAAAAGCAGCTGAAAGGTCCAGAGACACCGCCACCGAGATATCACCATGATCGTGTGTGGAGTGTATTTCATTCATGACAGCAGTAATAATGGATTCAACACTATGGCCTGGTCGAAAACCGGACTGACGGGGGTGAAGAAAGTGTGTCGTGTCAAGATGATGGGCAAGTTGTGAAAAAACTGCTTTCTCTAGGAGTTTAGAGGCAAATGGCAGGTTTGATACAGGACGATAATTAGCTGGAACTGATGAATCTAGAGTAGAGTTCTTCAAGAGGGGGCGTACCAGAGCATGTTTCCATAGATGGGGAAAAGATCCGGAAGCAAGACTGGAATTAATGATAGTAAGTAGTGGAGGAAGCAGGCCAAGAGAGGGTTCGGAAAGCCAAGCAGAAGGTATTGGATCTGATGGGCAAGTGGACTTGCGAGTTCTGGAAAGGAACTTGAGAAGCTCTGGGGAAGTAAGGGGATGGAAATTGTTATTAATAAAAAAAAAAAAGAAAGGGTCCTCAGGCAGCATTTGCAGCAAGTCACCTTCACCTTAGATGAGGAGCTCCTTCCAGGGGGAAAACATATTTGCTCGATGAGCACAGAAGCCCAAAAGAAAGCACACACACTGTAGGCGAGGTAAAGTACAGGTAAGAACAGGTTCACTAAACAATGGTAGGTATAAGCAGCTTTATTGGGCAACCCCTACGCATTTCAGCTGAACATCTTCTTCAGGGGGTACTGGCCTCAAAATAAAAACATATTAAAAAGACATAAAAAAAATAAGATACCCAGATATAAATCAATATATAAATATAGATAAAACTATAAAACTCTATAAAATCCATAAAAATATAATAAAAACAATCAAACTATAAGAGAACAGAAAGGCTAAGGGACAGATACTGGTAATAAATAAACACAACAGCAAAAGGAAGGATGAGGAGGACATCTGTTGTTGTTACGAGGTATAAGTCAAAGAAAATTCAAATTATCAGTAACAGAACTAAAGTCTGTATGTAAAGAAGCCGAGGAAGAAAGGCTCTTCTATTATGGACTCACTGTGTTGCAGCTAACAGGGACAACATTCTTGAGTAAATCACATATACAAGGTCCTGAATAAGAGGCAAAAACTAAATAAGAAGCCATACATTTGTGTCCAAATTGAATAATATCATAATATAGGGAAACCAAGCACTTGCCTTCACTATAGACTGCAGCTCGTTTGAAACATTGAACTGTTAGGAAGGGGAAACGCCAGTGTACTGCTATTTACAGGCTAGCCTGTTTTGAACATAAGAACACAAGATATGCCATACTGGGTCAGACCAAGGTCCATCAAGCCCAGTATTCTGTTTACAACAGTGGCCAATCTAGGTCATATGTACCTAGCAGTTTCCCCAAGGAACACAGGTTCCACAAAGCTTGTATTGGTTCAAGCATTGATATCCTGGTTCCCTTCTTAATAATGGTTTATGGACCTTTCCTCCAGGAACTTGTCCAAACCTTTTTTAAACCCAGCTACACTAACAGCCTTTACTACATCCTCCGGTAACAAATTCTAGAGTTTGATTACACGTTGAGTGAAAAAATAATTTTCTTTTATTAGTCTTAAATAGTTTACCCTGTAGATTCATTGCATGTCCCCTAGTCTTTCTATATTCTGATAAGGTAAGAACATAAGAACATAAGACATGCCATACTGGGTCAGACCGAGGTCCATCAAGCCCAGTATCCTGTTTCCAAGGTAAACAATCAATCTACGTTTACCCGTTCCACTCCGTTCATTAATTTATAGACTATCATATCATATCTCCCCTCAGCCGTCTCTTTTCCAGGATAAAGAGCCCTAACCTTTTTAGCCTTTCTTCATAGGAGTATCCTTCCATCCCTTTTACCATTTTGGTGGCTCTTCTCTGAACCTTTTCTAAAATCGCTATATCCTTTTTAAGATACGGCGACCAGAATTGCACACAATATTCAAGGTGCGGTCTCACCATGGAATGATATAGAGGCATTATAATATCTTTTGTTTTATTTTCCATTCCTTTCCTTATCATACCTAGCATTCTATTTGCTCTCTTGGCCGCTGCTGCACACTGGGCCGAGGGTTTTAACATGGTATCCACAATGACGCCTAAATCTTTTTCCTGGGTGGTGGTTCCTAATGTGGAACCTTGCATCGTGTAACCATAGTTTGGGTTGTTCTTCCCTAGGTGCATAACCTTGCACTTGTCCACATTAAATTTCATCTGCCATTTTGATGCCCAGTCTTCCAATTTATCAAGATCCTCTTGCAATTTTCCACAATCCTCTTGGGTTTTAACAACTTTAAATAGTTTTGTGTCATCTGCAAATTTGATAACCTCACTCGTTATTCCACTTTCCAGGTCATTTATGAATATGTCAAAAAGCAGCGGACCCAGCACAGATCCCTGAGGTACAACACTATTCACCTTTCTCCATTGGGAAAATTGGCCATTTAGCCCTACCCTCTGCTTTCTATCTTTTAACCAGTTCCTGATCCACAATAGTACACTGCCTCCTATCTCATGACTCTTTAGTTTTGCCAAAAGTCTCTCATGAGGGACCTTGTCAAAGGCTTTCTGAAAGTCCAGATACACAATATCAACTGACTCACCTTTGTCCACCTGATTATTTACTCCTTCAAAAAAACATAACAGATTAGTAAGACAAGATCTTCCTTGTCTAAAGCCATGTTGGCTGCCTCCCAAGGAAGTTCAAAGTTCAAGGCTTCAAAGGGACTAAAATAAACTATGTATAGTAGGAAAACCCCTAAAGCAATTTTGTATATCTATAATATGTGTCGTATGTTCCAAATCTAAGGGGTATGTTTACTAAACGGAGGTAAAGAATGCATACAACCACATACAGACACATCCCACTCACAGGAAGTACTGTATCTCAGATTCATCCTGGCGGGACAACGCTTCCAGTATGGGCGTTGCCCTTTGGCCTAGCCTCAGCACCACGCGTGTTCTCAAAATGCCTCTCAGTAGTAGCAGCTTACCTCTGGATGCTGAGAGTATTTGTCTTCCCCAATTTGGACAATTGGGTGATCAAGAGTACCACTTCGAAAGGAGTTTGAGAATCAACATAGTTGACTATTTGGGTGCTGAAACTACTAGGGTTCATTATAAATTACCCAAAATCCTATCTCCAATCTACCCAACAATTGGAATTCATTGGAGTCCTGCTCGACACGACTCAAGCGAAAGCCTTCCTCCCGTATGATAGACTCGATCGATTGGCACACTTTTGCAGGAGACTCAATTGAGTCAGCAGGTCACAGCTTGCAAGATGTTAATTATGCTAGGTGATATGGCCTTAACGGTACATGTAACACCCTTGGCATGTCTCCATATGAAACAGGCTCAGTGCACTCTGAGGACTCAGTGGATCCAAATCACAGGTCAATTCAGGGATCATCTGTATGTTACTAGCCTACTTGTTCAGTCTTTCTAATGGTGGATAATCCATTACAATTTGCTCAAAGGTCTCCCCTTCTAAATTGCTCCACCGCAAAAAGCTTTGATGACAGACACATCCAAACTGAGTTAGGGAACTCATCTCGATGGGTTTCACACTCTGGGTGATTCGTCCTTCCAAGAAAGTCTCCATCAGATCAACTACTTGGAGTTTAGAGCCATAGCAAAGGTTTTCAGGGATCGACTGGCCAACCAAATTGTTCAGGTAGCAATGTTCTACATCAACAAGCAGAGAGGAATGGGCTCATACCTACTGTGTTGGGAAACAGTCATGATGTGGAAGTTTGCCATCGCACATGGAATAGACTTGAGAGCTACATACCTACCAGGTGAGCAAAACATACTAGCAGTCTTGAAGGACTAAAAAGGGGGACTGTTACTTCTGGAGAGAAATCTACAACTGTGAGTATATACTTCTGGTAATTTTCTAAAAAAGAATTCTTTGTATTAAAGCTACCTAATCTGTGAACCCACTGTTTTTTGTTGGATCAGTTAGGGCCTAGTAGCAGCAATTAAAGTTTGAATTTAAAACACAGAGGAGAGCTTTCTGGTTACATTTCATACCCAGCAGAGAGCTTGTAGTTTAAATGTAATAGTCACTCAGGGCCAAGTAACAGCAAAGTACTTTTAGTTTAAATTTAACACACAGAAGAGAGCTTTCTGGTTAAATTTAATACCCAGCAGAGAGCTTGTAGTTTAAATTTCATAAGAAGTTAGAGCCTAGCAGCAGCTAATAGCTATAATTTAAATCAAATCAGAATTTAGCTTACCTCAGCAGCACAAGACAGGGTACTGTGTAGCAGCCCTCTTTTAATAAGTGTTATTTCCCTCCCTCCCCTGGGATAATCGTAGCTTTATAGGTACTTACACATCTTAAAAGACAGGAGGTGCTTTCAGGTGAAGCTCATTACCCAAATCAGTCATACACTAAGGACCTGAGATTAATTAAGCTTCAGGTGAACAAGGTATATTAAACGTATTAGGTACAGTTTTATTAGTATAAATACCCATAGCAACCCCTAGTAAGTAAGAACTTAAAGATCTAGACACAAACTTAAACTAAGATGCAGACAGCAGTCCAACAGCGGGATGGAGGCTTTCCAGTCTTTTGCATTGAGTGTCACATGTATGATTTTCTCCCAGTTGGTGAGAGGTCTTACGTGTGCATTAGGTGCAAGGAGCTCTTTTCTCTCAGGGAAGAAGTCCGTTCTCTAGAGGCTAAAGTAGCAGACTTGGAAAACATAATACAGACAGAGAGGTACATAGACGAGAACTACAGGGATATAGTCCTGAAGTCCCACCTCCAGTCTGGCAGGACCCCTGTTGCCATGGAGGAGAGAGGTCATGTGACAGGAGAGCATCACCCCGGTGTGGCAGGAAGTGATCTTGTAACTAGGACCTGTCCTCCAGGTGATGTAAAACCCTCTCGCACCGAGGAAGTTTCTCCAGGGCCATGTGCCCATGAGGGAAGGGTTAGGACAGCCGTTATAGTTGGTGATTCGATCATTAGGCATGTAGATAGCTGGGTGGCTGGTGGACGTGAGGATCGCCTGGTAACATGCCTGCCTGGTGCGAAGATAGCGGACCTCACGCGCCACCTAGATAAGGTCTTAGATAGTGCTGGGGAGGAGTCTGCTGTCTTGGTACATGTCGGTACCAATGACATAGGAAAATGTGGTAGGGAAGTTCTGGAGGCAAAATTTAGGCTTTTAGGTAGGAAGTTGAAATCCAGAACTTCCACGGTAGCATTCTCCGAAATGCTTCCTGTTCCACGTGCAGGACCCAAAAGGCAGGCAGAGCTCCGGAGTCTCAATGCATGGATGAGACAATGGTGCAGAGATGAGGGGTTTGGATTTGTTAGGAACTGGGGAACATTCTGGGGAAAGGAGGGGCTCTACTGAAGGGATGGGCTTCACCTTAACCGGGATGGAACCAGGCTGCTGGCATTATTTATTTATTTATTTATTTTAGTTTCTTATATACCGCATTCTTTGAGATCAGCGCGGTTCACAGAGAACAAAAACAAAACCAGAACAACAGGCTGTTCGGTATTACAAATAACAGTGGTAACAACTTGGAGCAACCTGGGAGAACTATTTACATGGAATATGTAATCTGTTAACTAGATAACATAATCGAACTATGTACATGATTTAGCATGGGTGTTGGGGCGAGAATGAAGAGAATGAAAAAAAGTGGAAGGGTATGTGGTGGGACTGTTATGTTAGCTTTATATGGGGTAGTATTTGGTGAATAGGGTGAATTTAAGGGCCTTTAACCTTTAAAAAGGAGATAGAGCAGCTTTTAAACTAGATATTAGGGGAAAGCCGACAGTCGCCCAAGAGCGGATGGTTCGGAAGAATGTATCCTTGAAGGATACTACCAAAAGCAGAGAGGTTCCACAAAAGAGTAAAGTAGCCCAAATGCCCTCAAGTATGGAGCAGACAGAGCTTAAAGATCCCAATTTACCCATGTGTAACAATAGCCAAATTAACATGAATAAAATACATTCTCTAAAATGCTTGTATGCAAATGCTAGAAGTCTAAAGAATAAGATGGGAGAGTTAGAATATTTAGCACTAAATGAAAGGTTAGATATGATTGGAATATCAGAGACATGGTGGAAGGAGGACAACCAGTGGGACACTGTGATACCTGGGTACAAACTATATCGTAATGATAGAGCTGATCAAATTGGTGGAGGGGTTGCGCTCTGTGTTAGAGAGGGCATTGACTCAGAAAGGATTAAAGTTTTGCAGGAAACAAAATCTGTAGAATCTAAATGGATTGAAATTCCATATAAAAGGGGGAAGGCGATGGCAGTGGGGGTGTACTACCGAGCACCTGGCCAGAATGACCAAATGGGTGATGAAATGCTCAAAGAAATCAAGGAAGCTAACAAAAGTTACAGCACAGTGATAATAATGGGTGATTTCAATTACCCCGGTATCGACTAGGTCAGTGTCACGTCAGGACATGCTAGGGAGATAAAGTTCCTAGATGAAATAAATGACTGCTTCTTGGAGCAGCTGGTTCATGAACCGACCAGAGGGGAAGCCATATTAGACCTAGTCCTTAGTGGAACACCAGATCTAGTGCAAGAGATAAGGGTGTTGGGGCCACTTGGCAATAGTGATCATTGCATGATCACCTTTGATTTAATTAGTGGAGGAGGGATAGTAAAGAAATCCACAGTACTACCTTTTAACTTTCGAAAGGGAGACTATGATAAAATGAGGAAAACAGTTAAGAAAAAACTAAAAGGAGCAGTTGCGAAGATTAAAGACGTACATCAAGCTTGGGTGTTGTTGAAAATTACTATCTTGGAAGCCCAGACCATCTGTATTCCACGCTTTAAGAAAAGTGGAAGGAAGTCCAAAAAACTGTCAGCATGGTTTAAAGGTGAGGTCAGAGAGGCTGTTGTTGCCAAAAAAGCATCTTTCAGGAAATGGAAAAAAGAGCCAAACGACGAAACCTGGAAACAGCACAAGCACTGGCAAGTCAAATGCAAGGCATTGATAAGGCAGGCAAAGAGAGAATTTGAGAAGAAGCTTGCTGCGGAAGCAAAAACACGAAATAAAGACCTTTTCAAGTACATTCGTAGCAAAACACCTGTGAGAGAGTCAGTTGGTCCATTAGATGATAAAGGGGTTAAAGGAGCACTAAGAGGCGACAAGGCGATAGTGGAGAGACTGAATGAATTCTTTGCTTCGGTCTTTACTGAGGAAGATGTAGGGATGTTACCCATGACTGAAGTGGTATTTAAAGGTGCGGAAGAATTGAAGGAAATATCGATACATCGGGAAGATGTCTTACAACTATTAGATAAACTGAAGAGTAGCAAATCACCTGGGCCGGATGGTATACATCCAAGGGTGTTGAAAGAACTGAAATATGAGATTGCAGACCTGCTATCAGTAATCTGTGAACTATCATTAAAATCATCTCTAATACCTGAAAATTGGAGGATCGCCAATGTAACACCAATTTTTAAAAAGGGTTGCAGGGGTGATCCGGGAAACTACAGACTGGTGAGCCTGACATCAGTACCGGGAAAAATGGTAGAAACCATCATAAAGAATAAAATTACTCAGCATGTAGATAGTCACAACCTAATGGGAGACAGCCAACATGGTTTTAGATAAGGAAGATCTTGTCTTACTAATCTGTTATGTTTTTTTGAAGGAGTGAATAAACAGGTGGACAAAGGTGAGTCGGTTGATATTGTGTATCTGGACTTTCAGAAAGCCTTTGACAAGGTCCCTCATCAGAGACGTTTGGCAAAACTAAAGAGTCATGGGATAGGAGGCAATGTACTATTGTGGATCAGGAACTGGTTAAAAGATAGAAAGCAGAGGGTAGGGCTAAATGGCCAATTTTCCCAATGGAGAGAGGTGAATAGTGGTGTACCCCAGGGATCTGTGCTGGGTCTGCTGCTTTTTGACATATTCATAAATGACCTGGAAAGTGGAATAACGAGTGAGGTTATCAAATTTGCAGATGACACAAAACTATTTAAAGTTGTTAAAACCCAAGAGGATTGTGAAAAATTGCAAGAGGATCTTGATAAATTGGAAGACTGGGCATCAAAATGGCAGATGAAATTTAATGTGGACAAGTGCAAGGTTATGCACCTAGGGAAGAACAACCCAAACTATGGTTACACGATGCAAGGTTCCACATTAGGAACCACCACCCAGGAAAAAGATTTAGGCGTCATTGTGGATACCATTTTAAAACCCTCGGCCCAGTGTGAAGCGGCAGCCAAGAGAGCAAATAGAATGCTAGGTATGATAAGGAAAGGAATGGAAAATAAAACAAATGATATTATAATGCCTCTATATCGTTCCATGGTGAGACCGCACCTTGAATATTGTGTGCAATTCTGGTCGCCGTATCTTAAAAAGGATATAGCGATTTTAGAAAAGGTTCAGATGGGGGTGCAGTTTTGTTTCCTGATTGTGGAGTTCCTGCTTTACCTACCCGATTGGTTCCCGAGTCCTGCTGAGGCTGTCCTGATTGGGGCGGCGTTCTCTGAGGGCTATAAGATCCAAGCCCTCCTCGCGGGACAGCGGGGTGCAGTTTTGTTTCCTGATTGTGGAGTTCCTGCTTTACCTACCCGATTGGTTCCTGAGTCCTGTTGAGGCTGTCCTGATTGGGGCGGCGTTCTTTGAGGGCTATAAGATCCAAGCCCTCCTCGCGGGACAGCGGGGTGCAGTTTTGTTTCCTGATTGTGGAGTTCCTGCTTTACCTACCCGATTGGTTCCTGAGTCCTGCTGAGGCTGTCCTGATTGGGGCGGCGTTCTCTGAGGGCTATAAGATCCAAGCCCTCCTCACGGGACAGCGGGGTGCAGTTTTGTTTCCTGATTGTGGAGTTCCTGCTTTACCTACCCGATTGGTTCCCGAGTCCTGCTGAAGCTGTCCTGATTGGGGCGGCGTTCTCTGAGGGCTATAAGATCCAAGCCCTCCTCGCGGGACGTGAAGCGGGCGCATCCCGTGGGCGTGCCCGAAGGGGCGTGACCAAAGGGGCAGGTTCCGCCCCTTTGGCGCCCCTTCGGCGAAGTTTCGGCGTTCGAGGTTCCCTGTTATGGGGAAACGGAGGAAGCGCTATCCGCAGCCTGTACAATCCAAAGTTGGGAAAGTTGTGGGGCCGATGGACGCCCATGTTACTGTGGGTGAAGTGCCGCCGGTCCCTGCAAGTATGTCTGAGGATTTGTCGGAAATATCAACTGTGAGTACTCCTTCCTCGAGCAATGATTCCCGCGCTATGGGACTTACTCCCCCCATTAAAGAACTTAAGCAACCGTCTGTAACAAACGCCCTTAGTGAATGTTTGCCTGAAGTGACTCAAGATGGGAAAACCCTTCCAGATTCTTTTTTGCGAATTGTGGAGTTGCCTTCTCCTTTGGCTTCAATTATTACTTTTCCACCGGTTGCTGAAGTAGCGGCTCCGCCGGTTGATTTGTCTTTGAAAGACATTTGGTTGGTGACTTCACGAATTGAGTCAGTGCTCGTGGCGTCTTTGCAGAAAGTTTCTGAATTTTCTAAAGCTACAGTTCAGAAATTGTCTGATCAAGATAAGCGTTTGGTAATAGTCGATCAGCGTCTTACGTTATTAGAGTCTGACGGTGCTGCTCGTCAAGAGGTGTTGGCCACTTTTGTGCCTTACACCGTCAGGATGAGATGTTGGAAAATGCTTTAAGAGCTAAAAATCTTAGGTTGTTGAATTTCCCGCGTACACATTATCTTTCTCCCCTGATATTATTTCAGAAATACCTTAAGGAGAATTTGTTGATTGCTGATAGTAATTTAATTATGGTGTCTAAAATTTACTATGTATTTCCACGGGTTTTAGGTTCATTATTGCCTAAGGAGGGGGAGGTGACTCCTCTACATGATCAAAGGGCTTCTTCTACTCTAGATATCTCAGCCTTTATAGAATCATCTCTAGATGATATTTCCTCTAGGGCCACTTTATTGGTCACGTTAGGGTCTGAGATAGATAAAGATAGAATTATGAGAGCTTACTTCAAGAGAAAACTAGAGAAATTTTGTGGTCAGACAGTTCAAGTGTTTCCTGATGTATCCAGGGCCACGCAAGTGAGGCGCAAGGCGTTTTTGGAATTGCGCTCACGTGTGGTGGCCCTTGGTGCTGTTTTTTATCTCAAATTTCCGTGTAAATGTTTGATACTTTTTCAGGGTGAAAGATATGTTTTCTATGAGTCTGCTCAGCTGCTCAATTTCTTACAAAGTAAGGGAGTATAGATAAATTGTTACTCTGGGAATCAATGCAGGGTATGTTAGTGTGAAAGAGAAATGTACCTCCTTGATGTGGTTGAACACTTGCTTTCTTGATTATTTTTCAACTGATGGGTGTATTTTTGAAGTCTGTTTGCTTTTCTTGTATTTTATGTATAAACTTTATAAATAAATAAATAAAAAAAAAAAAAAAAGAAAAGGTTCAGAGAAGAGCCACCAAAATGGTAAAGGGGATGGAAGGATACTCCTATGAAAAAAGGCTAAAAAGGTTAGGGCTCTTTAACCTGGAAAAGAGACGGCTGAGGGGAGATATGATAGAAGTCTATAAATTAATGAACGGAGTGGAACAGGTAAACGTAGATCAATTGTTTACGTTATCAGAATATAGAAAGACTAGGGGCAGGGCCGGATTTACCTTGAGTGAGGCCCTACACCAACAAAAATTGTGGGCCCCCAGAAAAGATAAAAACGAGCACGCCGGATCCGCTGTTGGCCCTGACGTCATAATTAAACTGGGAATCCCAAAAGCCAAACTTTGAATGTACAACACTGTAGAAATAAAACTATACAATAATTTGCTCTTGTACTAAACAAAGCGCAGACGTTAATGATGCACATATACCAGAGCTGACATATTCCAATTAAATTCAAAATAAAGAGATATTTTTCTACCTTTTGCGCATTTTTTTTCAGCTACAATTGCTCCAGCCACTTTCTTCTGGTTTCTTCGTGTCAGTCCACCTCCAGTCTTAACCCCCCCCCCCCCAGCCCATTTCCAGTCCCAGCCCCCCCCCCCCCCATTGGCTCAAGTAAAATTAAATTTAAAAAAAAAAGAGCTGGCTGCTGCCGCGGCAGCATGGACTGTCCCGCGGGGCCCCCTCTGCCCGCTGAATCCGTCCTTCCCTCCCTCCGTGTCGGCTTTGAGAGACGCGAAGGGAGAGTGTCTCCCTCGCGTCTCTGTTAAGCCCGCAGGGGCTGATGGGACAGTCTTTATCTGAATTTATCTGAATGGAGGTTTTTCACTATAGAGGTCCAGTTTCTGAAGAAATCTTCTACTTTAGGAATATTCTTCTGGATCCACTTTTTCCAGGAGTCTTTTGCTCTATCTGCAAGAAAAATGCCCACGACTTGAGTCCTGCAGTCCACTCATATTCCACTGGCTTCTGGCCTAGAGCTATCCTTTTGGTAGTTATGTGTGCACAGACAAAATATTTTGGTTTATTTTTGGATTTTTCTGACCTTTTCCCATTTTTGGCATTTATTTTGTGTTTTTTTTTTTACATTAAAACTATTGAAGGCTAACAAATCAACTGTATGCTTGTCAATTTATTGACTAGTGCCCATTAAATCAATTTTGCACATATATTTTTCAAGCTACGCTAATGAACCAAATGTATGCTAACAGCATACTCCTGGGTGGCACTGGTCTGGCTGTCTGTTGTAGAGTCTATGGAGGTCTAAGTAAATTTAGTTTACATTCTAGTGCTCTTATTGCTCCAATATAATGGTACAAAACGCTTTCTATAAACTATAGAGGTTTACTTCTACAGAGTCATAACAGTATTCTAAACCAGACATAGCAATGTGATCCCCAGCAAAATTATTTATCACTAACCTGGAAGGAAAAGGTCTACAACGTGAGTCCTACAACCCATTCAGATTTACCTGGCCTCAGAGTTCTGCAGCAATCCTGTTGGAACACAAAAATCTGCCGTCTTGTCTGGGGTCTTTGCAGGTCTGAGAAAACCCCCACCCTCCTACTAACTACATGCAGCTTGTCCATAGGCAGTTTCTGTTCAGTCTCTGTTAAGCCCGCAGGGGCTGATGGGAAATTTCCCATCAGCCCCTGCGGGCTGAACAGAGACGCGAGGGAGACACTCTCCCTTCGCGCCTCTCAAAGCCGGCACGGAGGGAGGGAGGGACGGATTCAGCCGGGCAGAGGGGGCCCCGCGGGACAGCAGCAGCCAGCGGTTTTTTTTAAAATTTAATTTTAAGAACACAACAATTTTTTCAGTTTTTGTGGGCCCTTGTCAGCTGTGGGCCCTACGCCATGGCGTAGTTGGCGTATAGGTAAATCCGGCCCTGACTAGGGGACATGCAATGAAGCTACAGGGTAAACTATTTAAGACTAATAAAAGAAAATATTTTTTCACTCAACGTGTAATCAAACTCTGGAATTTGTTACCGGAGGATGTAGTAAAGGCTGTTAGTGTAGCTGGGTTTAAAAAAGGTTTGGACAAGTTCCTGGAGGAAAGGTCCATAAACCATTATTAAGAAGTGACCGAAGATATCAATGCTTGACCCAGTACAAGCATTGTGGAACTTATGTCTCTTGGGGAAACTGCTAGGTACATATGACCTAGACTGGCCACTGTTGGAAACAGAATACTGGGCTTGATGGACCTTGGTCTGACCCAGTATGGCATATCTTATGTTCTTATATGTTATGTTATGTTATGACAGACTGAGTCGAGGCCTACAACTTTACAAATGGACAATGGACAGGGAGGTTATGGCTTATATCTTTTGGGAGTGGAGCACCCCTTTAATAGATCTGTTCACAGCTTCTCAAAATACCCCGGTGGATCAGTTCTGTTCCAGGACATGATCACACAGCAGACTAGCCTCAAATGGTTTCCTCTTACATTGGAGGGAAGATCTTCTGTATGCATATTCTCCAATATTTCTCATGGCAAAAACCCTCCTAAAGCTCAGTACAGACAGAGGCTTGATGATTCTCATTGTTCTTTAATGGATCTGATAGCCTTGGTTTCCTCTCCTGCTATAGCTTTCCCGTCAGGAGCTGCTCTGGCTGGGCAGGTGCCAGATCTGATGTCGCAGGAGAACGGAATGCTGTTGCACCCCAACATCTGGTCCTTGTCCCTCACGTCATGGATGTTGAGAAACTAATGTTATCCGAGCTCAACCTGCTGGCCGTATGACTGATGTGCTTTTGGCCTCTAAGAGGGCCTCAAAAAGAAATCTCATTCATGCAAGTGGAGGAAATTTGCTGTCTGGTGTGAGGACTATGCCCTAAATCCCTTGACCTGTCCCCCACATAAAACTGCTTGAATATCTTCTACACCTCTACAAGTCTGGATTTAAATCTAACTCCATCAGAGTCCACCTCAGTGCAATTGCAGCTTATGATCGGGAAGGGAAAGGGAAGTCCATCTCTTCACAGCCTTTATGCGGGGGTTGCCTTATGTGGGGGCTTGCTTCTCTTGAAGCCTCCCTACAAACCTCCTGCAGTGTCTTGGGACCTTAATGTGGTTCTTGCACGCGCAGTGTCTTGGGACCTTATTGTGGTTCTTGCACAGCTGATGAAAACTCGGTTCCTGACACCTGAAGATTTTGACCTGGAAGATTTTATTTTTGGTGGCGGTCATTTCAGCACGCAGATTGAGCAAGCTTCAGGTTCTTGTAGTTCATCCACATTTCAACAAATTCCATCATAATAGAATGGTCCTCTGTACTCATCTTAAATTCCTTCCAAAAGTGTTATCAGTTTTCCATCTTCAGCAGTCAGTTCTACCAATATTTTTCCCAAATAGGGCTTGTTTGCAGTCCAAGCTGCATTATAGATGTTGGACTGCAAACAAGCCCTATTTGGAGCGGACAAAAGCCCATAGAAAATCTATCCAGCTTTTTGTTTCTTTTGATCCTAGCAAACTAGCAGCTGCTGTCTCCAAGTGCTCTCTTTCAGCTTATCTTTAGCTCATGCCCAGGCAGGCTTGACCCTTGATGTTTATGTCACAGCTCACAGTGTCAGAGCCATGGCTGCATCAGTGGTCAGCTTGCACTCGGCCTCCATGGAAGAGATCTGCAGGGCTGCATCAGTGGTCAGCTTGCACTCGGTCTCCATGGAGGAGATCTGCAGGGCTGCATCAGTGGTCAGCTTGCACTCGGTCTCCATGGAAGAGATCTGCAGGGCTGCATCAGTGGTCAGCTTGCACTCGGCCTCCATGGAAGAGATCTGCAGGGCTGCATCAGTGGTCAGCTTGCACTCGGTCTCCATGGAGGAGATCTGCAGGGCTGCATCAGTGGTCAGCTTGCACTCGGCCTCCATGGAGGAGATCTGCAGGGCTGCATCAGTGGTCAGCTTGCACTCGGTCTCCATGGAAGAGATCTGCAGGGCTGCAGCGTGGTCAACTTGCACTCGGCCTCCATGGAAGAGATCTGCAGGGCTGCATCAGTGGTCAGCTTGCACTCGGCCTCCATGGAAGAGATCTGCAGGGCTGCATCAGTGGTCAGCTTGCACTCGGCCTCCATGGAGGAGATCTGCAGGGCTGCATCAGTGGTCAGCTTGCACTCGGTCTCCATGGAAGAGATCTGCAGGGCTGCATCAGTGGTCAGCTTGCACTCGGTCTCCATGGAGGAGATCTGCAGGGCTGCAGCGTGGTCAGCTTGCACTCGGTCTCCATGGAAGAGATCTGCAGGGCTGCATCAGTGGTCAGCTTGCACTCGGCCTCCATGGAAGAGATCTGCAGGGCTGCATCAGTGGTCAGCTTGCACTCGGTCTCCATGGAAGAGATCTGCAGGGCTGCAGCGTGGTCAGCTTGCACTCGGTCTCCATGGAAGAGATCTGCAGGGCTGCAACGTGGTCTTCTGTCCACACATTCACATCTCACTACTGTCTAGAAGGTGATTCCTGACGCGACAGCAACTTTGGCCAATCAGTACTTTGGAATCTGTTTGGGGATTAGAATCCAACTCCATTCCCCATAGGCCCATTTTTTTCTGTTCAGGCTACCTTAAAAAATAGGAAAAGAGAATGACAACTTCTATTATTCATAGTTATGTATTTCAGAATACAAACACCTGTTGACAGTAAGCAGACGGACTTAGTTGCTCCTGTTGGGCTTATCTGCATTCTCATTGGCTTTCTGCCTGTAACTAGAGAGTCCCATACTTCGGACTTAATTCCTGCTTGTTCATGGAGATAAGACAGTTACTCACCTGTAGCAGGTGTTCTCCGTAGACAGCAGGAATAAGTCCTCACAACCCTTCTACCTCCCCTGGGAGTTGTATTCTACTACAGTTATAGTATCAGACTGATGTCACCATACATGTGGACTTATTCCTGCTGTCCATGGAGAACGCCTGCTACAGGTGAGTATTTTACCTTATCTCTTCAGCCCCCATTATTATCCCTGAGATGCCTGCATGTGCCTTTGCCACCAAATCCAAGGCTCCATAGACAGATTAAACAGAAGTGCCAATAGAAAATAGCCTTATCTTGTACCTTTCTTTAGTCAAAAGCTAGTCCTAACATGCAATACATCCCATCTACATACACACCATACCCTATAAAATGTATGCTGCTGAACACAAGGTCAGTCAGAAGCAAAATGTCAATCCTACTTGACCTAACCAAAGACAAAGCCCCTGATATACTATGTCTAATAGAAACGTGGCTAGCAGAAACAGATCAGGTATTAATTAATCAACTTACACACCCCGACTACAATCTATATAACTGCCCTAGAACAAAAATAGGCATGGTGGTGGGGTATTAATACTAGCCAAAAAAGAATTTCATACTATCCTGCACTCTAACAAAAACATCGAAGATATAGACATCCTGACTATAGAAAATAAATACCTTTCCCTTACTCTAATATATAGACCACACTCGGCCTCCCCAGACAATTTTGCCACCCTACTAGAACTATCTTGCTCCAATAATGCCAATAAAATGCAAATCATTCTCGGAGACTTTAACCTTCCATCATTACATAACATCCACTCCTCCAACTTTATAAATGCTATGTCAGACATGGATCTCAATCAACTAGTGCAAACTCACAATAAAGGGAATGTATTTGACCTTATATTCCTCCAAGAAAACACCATTCAGAGCATCTACTACTCATCCCCAAAAACTACCCCACTACCATGGACAGACCATTTTCTTATTGAACTCACATTACTCACTCAACCTACCAAAAATATGCCAGACAAAACGCCAATGAAACATGGTAAATTCAAATATTTTAATAAAGAAACTGTCTTAGACAGCACACTACCACACATTGATAGCTCAATCACAAACTTGGACAAGATCATACATAATTGGGATGCAACCTTAGCCAGCGCAGCCATAGCTCCAAAGCAAAATAGTAATAAAAAAAAAAGAAAACACAAACAAATGGTACTCACATGACCTAAAAAAATTAACACAAAGATTAAGAAACCTAGAACAAAAATGGAGACGCACAAAAACAAAAAATGACAACAAGAAATACATGCAAACTCTAAAACAGTATAAAGATGCCATAAATACAAGAAAAAAAGAATATCACAAAGCATTAATAACTAAATCGCTAAACAAACCAAGAGAGCTATTTTCCATAGTAAAAACACTCACCAAAACTCACATCCATGAAGATGACAACATAGTAATATACCCACAAAAGTTCACAAACTACTACATAGATAAGCTTACTCATCCATGCCAGAATGAGATCCCAATGGACTCCCCTGTACCCAAGCCCACATCCTCAAACTCACATAGTAACTCACTGTGGACAGCATTCAGTGTCATTGACAACAAACACCTCAAAAATATTATTACTAACCTCAACACCACTACCTCACCAAATGATCCTTGCCCAATCAGTTGGTTAAAATCAACAAAAGATGAATTCTCACCAATCATCTGTGAGATAGTTAACTCCTCGTTGAAACGAAGATACATGCCCAATGCACTGAAGCAGGCAACAATCTGACCCATACTGAAAACTGCAAACTCTGACAAAAACCTACCAAATTCTTTCCGCCCAATCTCAAGCTTACCCTTCTTAATGAAGGTTATAGAAAAGGTTGTACAACTACAACTTCAAGATTTTATTGAAATGAATGCCTCACTAGATGAGAACCAGCATGGTTCAACATAGTGTCGAAACCCTGATGTTATCCCTACTTGACAAGCTCATGCGTGGCCTGGACTCTGGTAAACGGGCCTTCATAATGATTTTTATAGACACAATGGCTGCATTTGACAGTATAAATCATAATCTACTAATAAACAGACTAAAACACATTGGACTCCAAGCAACAGTCATACAATGGTTCACATCTTACCTAAATAACCAAACCCAACGGGTTCAAATAGCCCAAAAATCCTTTTCAACCTTCCCACAGAAACAAGGTATGCCCCAAGGATCCTCCCTTTCCGCTCTCCTTTTTAACATTTACATTCAGGCAATCTGCAACATATTTAAAACATATAACATCAGTTATCATCTTTATGCAGATGATATCATGATGTACCTGCCAATGGATACTACTAACCCGGACTTCTCTGCAATAACCACATGCATGGCTGAAATAACAAACTGGCTCAACACTCAGAATCTCAAAATCAACCTCAAGAAAACTGAAGTGCTATTTATCTCAAGAAACCCAAACTTCATCACCCCCAGTAAAGCATAGTTACTCACCTGTAACAGGTGATCTCCGGGAACAGCAGGAATTTAGTCTTCACATATGGGGTATCGTCGGTACCGACAGAGCCTGCGCGGGAACGCTCCCCAGCGTCCAAATAGAAAGCTTTTGGGAGCTTCCCACAGTGCCTGCGTGCTGCCTTCCCGCCTTTCCCAACTGCCTCTCTCCAGTTGAGTTTAAAGCTGAGACAAAGAGAGAGAGAGAGGGAAAGAGAAAGAGATAGATAGAGAGATACAACTCCTAGGGGAGGTGGGTGGGTTGTGAAGACTAAATTCCTGCTGTTCCCGGAGATCACCTGTTACAGGTGAGTAACTATGCTATCTCCAGGAACAAGCATGAATGTAGTCTTTGTCAGCATACATTTCATGCAGCTATGGACTCTGTTTAATTCAGTCTAAACTCTGACCCCTGGGTGACGTCAGTCTCTAGGACCTGGCTGCAGCCCCTCCTTGCTAAATCAAGATGGGTAGACCTTAAAGGGAGTGGCCAAAGACAATAGCAGACCTCAAGGGGAACTGCTGGAGAGGCACTATAAAGGACAGACACACTTCCTGTCTCTCTCTCTCTCTCTCCTTCATCGGACAGGTTTGGACACTACCATGAGGCTCTGATACTCAACTCCCTTCACCCCTCCCCCTCTCTCTCTCTCTACCCACATGTTCTGGCCTACCATGCGGCTCTGACCCACAGGTTCTGGCCTCTATCTCTCTCACACTTCACACATGCACACACACAGATTCATTGATGCACACTGAAACAGCTCTGTAACAATCACTATATACCTCTGTTCAATACCTATGTATTAAGCCTATTTGTACATAAAAACCTTTCTCCAAGCCACACCTGTTTGCTTGTCTTATTATGAACCCTCCTGCATCTGTGACGTGAAATGAACCCAGGACCTACAGAAGAGTAAATGGGCCTCATCTCACATTTTATGGGGGCTCGTCTGGGAGTAAAATGTGAGATGTGCCCCAGTTACTCTTCTGTAGGACTGTCTTGTAGCTGAGCCGGGTGTCGAACACCCAAAGAACAAGGAAGACTGCTCTGAGCTCTAGGAGATTGATGTGTAGATGAGTCTCCTGTGGAGTCCAGGTGCCTTGGGTGGAGAGGTCTTGCAGATGAGCTCCCCAACCCACTGGTGAAGCATCTGTTGTGAGAGTTGCCTGGGGTAAAGGTTGTTGAAATGGGGACCCCACCAACAGGTTTTGAGTGGACTGCCATCATTGGAAGGACAAAATTAGGCGATTTGTGTTTGCTATTTTGTCTGACAGGCATCCTGATGCCTTGGTCCATTGAGTGGATAAAGTCCACTGGGCTGCTCTCATATGGAGGTGAGCATAAGGAACCACATGCACGGTAGATGCCATGTGGCCTAGTAGTTGTAACATTTCTCGAGCAGTGAGATGAGGCTTTAGCACTGCTTAAGAAGCTAACTGCACTATGCGAAGGCAATGGGTCTGGGGAAGATAGGCCCTTGCTTTTCTGGTATCCAGCAAAGCTCCTATGAACTCTAGAGACTGAGTGGGAATTAGGCTGGAGTTTGGGATGTTTATGACTAGACCCAAATACTGGAGGATACGCATTGTGCAAGATAGAGAAATCCTGGCCTCTGATGGGGCTCCAATGAGCCAGCCGTCTAAGTAGGGGAAGACAAATATTCCTAGAGTGCGGAGAAATGCTGCTACCACAGCCATGCATTTCGTAAACACCCTTGGTGCTGAGGCCAGGCCAAAAGGAAGAACCCTGTATTGGTAGTGCTTTCCTTGAAAAAGGAACCGAAGGAACTTTCTGTGAGATGGATGGATGACAACATGAGTGTACGCATCCTTGAGATCTAGAGACCTTGAGATCTAATGTTTAATATCTACATGCAGCCGATATGTGACTTGATCAGATCCTTTAATGTACAATGTCTTGCTTACGCAGATGACATCCTCCTTTATTTGCCGTTCTCAATTGAACATCCAGTATTCTCCCCAATAATCAACTGTTTTGAAGCTGTAGCCGAATGGTTGCTATCACAAAACCTTAGGATTAACCACAACAAAACTGACGTTCTTTTTGTCACAAGGAACCGTAAGTTCATACCTCCTCCATCACTATTCGTCAACAACGTGGAGTTGAAAGCAAAATCTACAATCCGTTACCTTGGCATCACATTGGATCAACACCTGGACATGACAACACATGTCAAGAACATCACAAAAACTATATATTATAAGATCAAATCGTTACGTCACCTCCGCCCCCTACTAGATCCTACAGACTTCCGAACAACCTTCCAGGCATTAGTCCTCCCACACCTGGATTTTGCCAACATCATCCTCCATGGCCTCCCTAAATCAACTTTAAATCCGCTCCGCCTAGCCATGAATACAGCCGCCAGAGTCCTCTCCGGCTCATCAAGATCTGAACATATAACACCCATCATGAAAGAACTGCACTGGTTACCATTACATGCCAGAATCCAGTATAAGTCTTTAGTTCTTACTTTCAAGGCCCTAAATAACTACCCCCCTACGCCAATCAGCAAACTTATCCATGGCACCCTGGAAAACAGAAAAAGGAGAACTACATCATTGAACACCTTAATAGTCCCAAAAATAATAACGAAGTGCACTAAGGCCACCTCCAACAGGGCCTTCTCCTTATTTGCACCTCTAAACTGGAATGCACTTCCGCACGAAATCCGTGCTATCAAAAACCTAATCCTATTCAGAAAAGCATTGAAATACCACTTATTCACAAAATGCTACCCAGAAGTCAACCTAGCCATTAACAATACTAGCACCTCAATACAACCAGAAAAGGGCTAGTTGGTCAATCTTCTCTCTAGTCCTATTAGTCAACCACATTGCAACATCTAAATCATGTTTTATATCACTGTATATATTATTTAAGTCAATCTGTACATAGTTCCCCCGGTTGTCCTATGTTGAATCTTCCTGTTCAATGTAAAACTCAATGTTACTTGTATGCATTGTAGTATGTTCTTGTTTCAATGTACACCGCACTGATTGAAATAGCGCGGTATAGAAAAATTGTTAAATAAATAAATAAATAAATAGAGAACAAAGCAAATCCTGGCAGCAGCATTCCCAGAGAAACCATCTTGAATTTCTCTTTGAACAGGAATTTGTTCAATTCTCTGAGGTCTAAAATAGGTCTGTATCCCCCTGTTTTCTTTGGGATAAGGAAATAGGGGGAGTAAACCCCTGTACCCTGTTGAGGAATGGGTACTTCTTCTATTGCCCCTTGGGCAAGAAGCATGGTGACCTCTTGATCTAACAGGTTGATGAGAGAGGTCTGAGAATTGAACTGTCTTACCATTGTGGGAGGGGGCATGCGGAAAAAGTGAAGCTTGTACCCCTGTTTATAATGGAGAGAGTCCAATGTTCTGCTGTTATCTGCCCCCATCTGGGGGCAAAATGACATAACCTTCCTGGAATGGTGGAAGGATCTGGTTCATTGAGGGCCAGGAAGGCTAAGTTCTCTAGATGGAAGTCAAAGGCCTTGTGGAGGCTGAGACTGCTGAGACAGTTGAGGCTTAGCAGTCTTTGCTTTCCTTTGTTTAGGTGGTTGCTGACTCTTCCAGACAGGTTGACCTGCAGAATGCCCCTGATGAGAATAAGAAGCAAAAAACCTCTTCTTTTTGGAGAAGAATGGTTTCTTGAAAGATTTCTTCCTTGCAGGATCAACTGTGGCTTTGAATAATCTATCCAAAGTGGAGTTGTCAGCATCCAACTCATTGGCTTTTTCTTGCCAATTTTTTGCCAGATTCTCACCTGTACAAGGGATATTGCCCAGTTTGTCCTGCACCCAGAGCTCCAAATCGGATGCCTGGAGCCAGGCAATTCTACGTGCACCTATGGCAATGGCAGAGGTTCTGCTTATGCACTCAAAACAGTCAAAAGCTGCACGATTGACAAATTTAGAAACATCCTGGGCATGTTTAACCAGTGTGAGAAAATCCTGCCTCTTATCTTCAGGAAGAAGAGGGTTCAAAATCTCTAAATCTCCTGTGACTTCCTTAAGGAATATTCCCATATATAAAATATAGGAACTAATCCTGGCCGAAATCATGGAAGCCTGGAAAGTACGATGTCCAAAGGCATCCAAAGTTCGACACTCACGTCCTGGAGGATTAGAGGCATGCCTCTTTGCACCTGAAGAAAAAAGGTTTGGAAAAAAAATTTTTTTTTTTAAAAGAAAGAAAGAAAGAAAGAACTGGTGGTACCGGTATAGCGTCGAAGGAAGGCAGACGCGACCACAAAAAAGAAAGAGAATAGGAAAAATTTTCTGCGGTAACAGGAACGACAACCTGCTGGCTCCACGGAAAACGAAGAACTGGAGAGAGGCAGTTGGGAAAGGCAGGAAGGCAGCACGCAGGCGCTGTGGGATGCTGCCAAAAGCTTTCTAATTGGATGCTGGGGAGCGTTCCCGCGCAGGCTCCGTCGGTACCAACGATACCCCATATGTGAAGACTACATTCCTGCTTGTTCCTGGAGATAATCCTTCTACAAGGAACAGAAATAGAAGTTACGGAGGAAGTTAGATACCTTGGAGTAGTATTAAATAAGAACCTGAGCATGATTCCACACAAAAACTGTTACAAAAAATATATACTGTGATGAGGAGAGCGGCCAAGAACAGATGGAGATAGAAGAAAACCATGTTTCTGCCTTTAAAACAAGTGACAGACAAGCTGTGCACAGAGCCTGCAGAGCAGGAAAGAAAAAAAATCCTGTCTCTGCTGAGGCTAAGCCACGCCCAGACTCTGAAGTGGGGGCAGGCTTAGATACTGATTGGAAAGGCCTGTGCGAAGGCAAGGGTGTGGCAGGGAAGAAACGGTTTTTAAAACCTCACTCTGACCAGAGAGGAGGGAAGGAAGGGAGAGTCACTTCCACAGGAGAAGGAGAGATCCTGGAGCAAGGGGATTCCAGTGGGAAGAGATATCCCAGAGCCCTGGGAGATCCTGGAGAGGAAGAAGGATTCCAGGAAGGCTTTCAGGAGAGATCTCATGAGAGAAAGAGTGGAAAAGGCACAAGAAGTCTGACTTCCAGAAGCTGAAAGAGGTCAGTAGAAAAGGAAGCAGTGGGTGTCTGAGAAATGCTCCTATAAGTAAAGCCAACAGACGTATAGCTGAACAGCTTACAGATGAACAGGAACAGTTTGCAACAGCTAGTGTACAAGAGCCAGACCTGAGCCCTACAACTGCCAGAAGGTGGGTGGAGACGCTTGAGAGTGGAAAAAGCCAAACCCCAGCAGTGAGCAGAGCAGCTGAGCTAAAAACACTAGAAACATTAGCACCAGTGTTCCCTGAGAGAAAGGCTTATTCTCCCAAAGTAACTGTGCCCAGTCAGAAAGATTTGCTGTGGAGCCAGTTTCAAAAGTTCCTACAAGACAGAGAAGCTGAGGAAGCTCTTAAGACTGTAGAAGGCAATGAGCATTCTTTAGCCCAGGAGGAAATGCAGGTCAATTCTTATGTGCCAGAGTCTGACCTAGGAATCTCTCCAATGGATTGCTTATTCTGTTTAAAAGAAGACTGAGCCTTACTAATCAGAGCTGAGAAAGAGTGAGAAGCTGTATTGTGCATAACTCTGTAACTGCTAATAGTCTTCTAAAGCCAAGGATGTGTTTTACCAAGTGAGAATTTTCTTCTAAAGCTAAGAAGCTGTGTGTTACCAGAAGTTTGTTTAAAAGGGAAAACAGTTTATTTTATTTTTATTTATTTATTTACATTCTCTTATATACTGCGCTATTCTGCATCAGTGTGGTTTACATTGAACAAACTGAAATTACATTGAACAGGGCATTATAACTTGGAGATAACTATTTTACAGGGAACGTGCGCTATGGAGGGTTAAGTGGCTTGCCCAAGACCACAAGGAGCACCTGTGGGACTAGAAACCCCAGTCCTTCCAGCCCAAGGTTGCTGTCCTTTAGTGGGATTTGAACCCCCGACCTTCCAGCCTGAAGTACCTTGCCCCAAGAAGAAAGTGCCAAGAAGAAAGTTTACCTTTTGTTTGAAAGAGATAAGAAGCTGTGCTGAGTACTGTTTTGTTTAATGAAAAACAGCTGCTAAGGTTAGCAGGACTTTTGGTTTTCCATTTACCTCAGTTGCCAGTTATCTTCTGTTATCCTTTGTGTTGGAGATGTATCCTAATGCCTTGTGTTTGAATTTCAATGCCTTGGAAATCCCCATAGAAAAATAAATATTCTTGTATGCCTTACCAAAGGTCTCACACTACATTTTGTCCTTGCTCAAGAAAAGCCTAACTACAAGTCCCAGAATTCCACTGGGAACAGTCAGAAAAGCTTTATTTAAGGACATTACAAGGCAGCCCTAAGCCTGTAAGCCCTAGGGCCAAGGCTAGGGTCCCACAATACTTTAAACTGAGAACAATTCAATGCCTCAGACCACTCTTGGAAGACGATGACTTTAGGATTGTATTACAATATCTAATAGCCCCACTCACTGATTATTGTAATAGTATCCTCCAAGGACTCCCCCAAAAAACACACACCAACTCCAACTAGCGCAAAACCTTGCAGCACGTATAGCATCAAAGTCAAGGTGCACAGATCACATCACCCCCATACTCTGATCTTCACTGGCTACCAATCACCTCTAGGATAAAATGCAAATACATAATGATTATCTTTAAGCACCATTGCAACATAGCCACCACCACATTATCTACGCTCCTTACAATGCCAAACACCACAAGGGTAAGAAGAAACTGCTCTCAAAACACATATACAATTCCATCACACATCCATAATACAAACCAATGCACTAGTGCCAGAGCCTTCTCTTACGTGGCCCCAACATTATGGAATTCCCTCCCTAACGACCTAAGAGCAAAATTCAGAAAGGATTTAAAAACATACCTTTTCACTGAATATTTTGGTGACCCAAACAACTGCGCTATTTCACAAGAAACATAAAGAAAGAGCAAATAATTCCATCCGTTAACCCAGACTCTTAAAATTATGTAGTACCCTTAGGGTAAATAACCTAAGGAACCATATTGTACAAAGTTATCTGTATATAGTTATGGAATGTTTTATGTATATAGTTACTTTGTTCATTGTAATACTTGTGATATTCTTTGTAAACCGCCCCTGATCTAAGGAAGGCGTGGTATATAAAACTTTGCTAAATAAATAAAATGGCTCTGATAGAACTCCATTTTCAAATAATCTGTTCATGGGTCGCCCATACAGAATCTGAACCATTTTGATAAATTACTCTCCAAAGCCAAACCAGGCAAGCACTTTAAATAAAATATACCATTCAATGTTATTAAAGGCCTTTTCGGCATCATGAGAGAGTGCCACCTCTGCTTCCTGGTGTCTGTGCACAAGCATCAATAGATTACAAACAAATCACACATTTTCCAGTGGCATTCTGCCCTACATAAAGCCAGTTTGACTTGTACCATTGATTTCCAAAAGGATTTTGCCTAACCAAGGAGCCAACAGTTTAAAATAAATTTTGCAGTCCATGTTTATTAATGAGATTGGGTGGTAATTTGAGGATTCTTACCAGGTTTTGAAAGAACCATGACCTTGTCTTCAGCCATGGATCCCTCATCCACACCTTGACCAATAAGACCTTCACACAAAATTTAGTCCGTCTTGGAACTAACAAGTCATAAGAACATAAGAACATAAGATATGTCATACTGGGTCAGACCAAGATCCATCAAGCCCAGTTTCCTGTTTCCAACAGTGGCCAATCTAGGTCATACGTACCAAGCAGTTTCCCAAAAGACACACGTTCCACAATGCTTGTATTGGGTCAAGCAATGATATCCTGGGTCACTTTTTAATAATGGTTTGTGGACCTTTTCTCCAGGAACTTGTCCAAACCTTTTTTAAACCCAGCTACACTATTAGCTTTTACTACATCTTCCGGTAACAAATTCCAGAGTTTGATTAAACGTTGAGTGAAAAAAATATTTTCTCTTATTTGTCTTAAATAGTTTACCCTGTAACTTCATTGCATGTCCACTAGTTTTTCTATATTCTGATAACCCAAACAATCGATCTACATTTACCCGTTCCACTCCGTTCAATAATTTATAGACTTCTATCATATCTCCCCTCAGCCGTCTCTTTTCCAGGTTGAAGAGCCCTAGCCTCTCTTCATAGGGGTATCCTTCCATCCCCTTTACCATTTTGGTGGCTCTTCTCTGAACCTTTTCTAATAACGCTATATCCTTTTTAAGATACGGTGACCAGAATTGCATACAATAGTCAAGGTGCGGTCGCACCATGGAACGATACAGAGGCATTATAATATCCTTCATTTTATTTTCCATTCCTTTCCTTATCATACCTAGCATTCTATTTGCTCTCTTGGTCGCCACTGCACACTGGGCAGAGGGTGTTAACATGTTATCCACAATGACGCCTAAATCTTTTTCCTGGGTGGTGGTTCCTAATGTGGAACCTTGCATCGTGTAACCATAGTTTGGGTTGTTCTTCCCTAGGTGCATAACTTTGCACTTGTCCACATTAAATTTCATCTGCCATTTTGATGCCCAGTCTTCCAAGTTATCAAGATCCTCTTGCAATTTTCCACAATTCTCATGGGTTTTAACAACTTTCAATAGTTTTGTGTCATCTGCAAATTTGATAACCTCAGTCGTTATTCCCTTTTCCAGGTCATTTATGAATATGTCAAAAAGCAGCGGACCCAGCACAGATCCCTGGGGTACACCACTATTCACCTTTCTCTATTGGGAAAACTTGCTATTTAGACCTACCCTCCGCTTTATATCTTTTAACCATTTCCCGATTAGGGTTGCCAACTGGCTCCAGATGCGCCCGACAGGCTTGATCCAGTCCTGGATTTACCCCATTGCATACAGGGATATGTAGTTCTGATTTCTCCATTGAACTCCATAAGAAAAGCAAGACTACAAGTCCCTGCATGCAATGAGGTAAACACAGGGCTGGAACAAGCCTGTCGGGCGCATCTGGAGCCAGTTGGCAACCCTATTCCCGATCCACAATAGTACAGTGCCTTCTATCCCATGATTCTTTAGTTTTGCCAAAAGTCTCTGATGAGGGACCTTGTCAAAGGCTTTCTGAAAGTCTGTTGGCTGTCTCCCATTAAGCCATAGCATAGAAACACAGAAATATGACGACAGAAAAAGACCACATGGCCTATCTAGTCTGTCCTTCCATAACAACTACAAAAGCACCCTTTTTACCTTTATAGATCCTCTGTGTTTGTCCCATGCTTTTTTGAATTCAGTTACTGTCCTCATCTCTACCACCTCCACTGGGAGACTATTCCATGGATCCACTACTCTTTCCGTAAAGAAATATTTCTGCATATCACTCCTGAATCTATCTCCCTTCACCCTCATCCCATGCCCCCTCGTAGCAGAACTTGCTTTCAATTGAAAGAGGCTCTCTCCCTGAACATTTATGCCAAGGAGGTATTTAAACATCTCAATCATATCACCTCTATCCCGCCTTTCCTCTAAGGTGTACATATTAAGATCCTTCAGTCTGTCCTCATATGCTTTATAATGAAGACCACTAATCACTTTAGTAGCCACGCTCTGCACCGACTCCATCCTGTTCACATCCTTTTGAAGGTGTGGTCTCCAGAATTGCACACTATACTCCAAATGAGGTCGCACCAAAGACTTATACAGAGGCATTATCACCTCCTTTTTTCTGCTAGCCATTCCTCTCCATATGCAGCCAAGCATCCTTCTAGCTTTTGCCGTTGCCTTTTCTACCTGTTTAGCTACTTTAAGATCATAAGACACAACCACGCCTAGGTCCCGCTCTTCTTTAGTGGACAAAAGTACTTCACCCCCTATACTATATTGCTTCCTTGGATTGCTGCAGTCCAAATGCATGACCTTACATTTTTTAACATTAAATCCCAGTTGCCAAATTCTAGACCATTCTTCAAGCTTAGCTAGATCCCTCCTCATGTTATCTACCCCTTCCTGGGTGTCTACTCTATTGCAGATTTTGGTATCATCCGCAAAGAGGCAAACCTTACCTGAAAGCCCTTCCGCTATATCACTAACAAAGATGTTAAAAAGAATCGGACCAAGGACAGATCCCTGGGGCACACCACTGATAACATCCTTCTCTTCAGAGTGAGCTCCATTTACTTGTACTCTTTGTCGCCTCCCACCCAACCAATTTTTAACCCAAGCTGTAACTTTAGGGTCCATCCCTAGGGTGCTCAGTTTGTTTATAAGTCGCCTGTGAGGAACAGTGTACTGTACTGAAATCTAAATACACCACATCTAGGGCTCTCCCTCGGTCCAACTCCCTGGTCACCCAGTCAAAGAAATAAATCAGATTTGTCTGACAAGACCTGCCTCTGGTGAATCCATGCTGCCTTGGATCCTGTAATCCGCTGGACTCCAGAAACCTCACTATTTTCTCTTTCAGCAGCATTTCAAATAATTTACTCACCACCGAAGTTAAACTAACCGGCCTGTAGTTTTCAACCACATCCTTACTTCCGCTTTTGTGTAAAGGCACTACATGAGCCTCTCTCCAGTCTTTTGGCACCACTCCTGACTCCAATGAGGCATTGAAAAGGTCAGTCAGTGGAGCTGCTAGAACGTCCCCAAGTTTCCTCAGTATTCTCGGGTGCATCCCATCCGGTCCCATCGCTTTGTGTACTTTAAGTTGAGATAGTTTCTCACGAACACAGTCTTTTGAAAATTGTTCAAGATGTCCATTCCTTCTGTTCCTATTTGTGGGTGTTTTCTGAGGTCCTGCTCCTGATTCTTCATCTGTGAACACAGGACAAAAATATTTGTTAAGCAATTCCGCTTTATCCTTATCAGCTTCTACATATTCCTCCCCTGCACCCTTGAGTCTGACAATACCACTCTTGCCCTTCCTCTTCTCACTAATATATCTGAAAAATGTCTTCTCCCCCCCATTTTATTGCATTGGCTATTTCCTCCTCCTTTTGAATCTTTGCCTTCTTGACTACTTTGCTAGCTTCTCTAAGTTTTTCCAAATACAGATGCCTGTCTTCTTCTCTGTGATCTCTTGTATTTCATGAAGGTCTCCCTCTTTTTCTTCACTTTTTCAGCTTCTTCTTTCAAAAACCATAGCGGTCTCCGTTTCCTTTTACCTTTATTTACCATTTTAACAAAAAGGTTGGTTGCCCTTAAAATATCCCCTTTCAGTTTTTCCCACTGTTTTTCTACATCCCTCAGCTGTTCCCATCCAACTAACGACTCCCTGAGGTATTGGCCTATCTTCGCAAAGTTAGTCTTCCTAAAGTCTAAGATCCTCACCTTTGAATGGATTCTAACAGCCCTAGTCCTAATACTGAACCACACCATCTGGTGATCACTGGATGCAAAATGATCTCCCACTACAACATCAGAAACGCTTTCACCATTGGTAAGCACCAAGTCCAGTATGGCCCCTTCACGTGTGGGGTCTGTTACCAATTGCCTGAATAGTTCTTCCTGTAGAGAATCCAGGATCTCCTTACTTCTAGATGATACTGCAGCAGGAATGTGCCAATCAACATCTGGCATATTGAAATCTCCTATCAGTAGCACTTCCCCTTTCCTAGCAATGCTGCGCATGTCTTCAATTAACTCTCTTTCCACCTCTTCCTCTTGTGAGGGAGGTCTGTATATCACACCAATGTAAATAGATTTCTCTTTCCCTCTTTCTAGTTTAACCCACAATTCCTCCCCTCTCCCTTTTAAGCTCTGTTATTCCAAAGCTTTAATAGTAGTTTTTACATATAGTGCCACTCCTCCTCCCCTACTTCCTACCCTGTCCTTTCTGAATAAAGTATAGCCAGCTATAGTTACATCCCAGTCATGGTTTTCTGTAACTGCCACTAAATCCATGTCAGCCACTCCCACCAAAGCTTCAACATCAGGGATCTTATTTCCCATGCTACGGGCATTTATACACGCTGCTTTCCATATGTTACCCCTGTTACCCATTTCCATAAAGTTATTTAATGTATCACCTACCTGGGAGCTTTCACTTACCTGGGGGCTTTCTTCACCCAGCCCCAACAAATCTAGTTTAAAGCCCTCTTCAGTAGATTAGCCAGTCTACTACTGAAGACGCGTTGACCTTTCTTGGACAGATGGATGCCATCTCTGCTCTGCAACCCTTGGAAAAGCATCCCATGTTCTAGAAAACCAAAACGCTTTCGATAACACCATCCACGTAGCCATGCAGTCATCTCCAGAATAGGAGCCCCTCTGCCTTGGCCTTTACCCTCAACAGGGAGGATTGAAGAGAACACCACCTGTGCACCTAACTGCTTCATCCTCTCTCCCAGAGCCATGAAGTCACTTTTGATGTGTTCCGAGGTATACCTGGCAGTATCATTTGTTCCAACATGGATTAGCAACATTGGGTAATAGTCAGTGGGCTTGATGAGTCTTGGCAAACTCTCCGTAACATCTTGGATTTTGGCACCAGGCAGACAGCATACCTCTCTAGACATCAAGTCTGGTCGGCAGATGGACGCCACCGTACCCCTCAGAAGAGAGTCTCCAACCACCACTACCCTTCGTTTCCTTGTGGTCACTGATTCTGCAACTTTGGGGTACTTGAGCTCTGGTTCTTTCTTTTCCAAGGATGTTTTCACCTCCTCCACTTCCAGGGCTGCATAATCATTCTTCATTTCAAGGGGTGGAGAAGTTGGATTGGTGATTTTGCAGGCCCTGGTGACATGTGTCCAACCATCGACATTCTGTTGGCACCCATCTTCTCCTCTGCTGGAGAGCTTGGTTGCTGCAAGAAGCATCTCATCAATGTACTTCTCACTGTCTTAAATGTTCCTCAGCCTCGCCACCTCCTCTCTGAGTTCCTCCACTTGTTTCCTCAGAGCTTCAGCATGCAGGCACCCTGCACATGGAACCGGTCCTTCAACTTGCATTAGGACCTCTGTCTGGACCGAGGCAGAAGCTGTAATGGGGGCAACAGCTTTAGCGATACGATTTTTCCCAGCCATTGTTCTGTTCGTGGAGCTTAGGTATCTGTTAAAGCAAAAGAGAGAGATCTACCAAGTACCAGCCGGTTTCCCAGCTGTCCTTTCAGAGAAAAAGCAGTTAAATCTCCTTAATTATATTCAAAATGTGCTGGTCCAATTCTCTGTGCTTTGTCAAATGGGGAGGTGCCCTATAAAGCAAGACTACTCGCTAGGGGTGGGTGGGAGTCGGGGTGGGTAGGGAGGGAACTAATACCTGATTGGGTGTTAGCCGTTCCCAAAGCTGAGGAGGTTACTGGAGTTCAACCACCAACTGTGCTCAAGGAAAGTCCCACTAAAGCACCAAAATGAAAGTAACCTTGCTTTAAAAATGTACAAAAACCCCTTTTAAGAGCTCCCAGTCAGAGAGCTAACAATTTAATATAATAAAACAAACCCTTAAATCCTTACTGTTGGTTGATCTGGAGAGCTCCTGTAACAATCTACATGCTCAGCAATTTTGTTCTTTATGACGGTTTCTACCATTTTTCCTGGTACTGATGTCAGGCTCACCGGTCTGTAGTTTCCCGGATCACCCCTGGAACTCTTTTTAAAAATTGGCATTACGTTGGCCGTCCTCCAATCTTCAGGTATTACAGATGATTTTAATGATAGTTCAGAGATTACTAATAGCAGGTCTGCAATCTCATATTTCAGTTCTTTCAACACCCTTGGATGTATATCATCCGGTCCAGGTGATTTGCTACTCTTCAGTTTATCTAATAGTTGTAAGACATCTTCCTGATGTATCGATATTTCCTTCATTTCTTCCGCAGCTTTAAATACCACTTCAGTCATGAGTAACATCCCTACATCTTCCTTAGTAAAGACCGAAGCAAAGAATTCATTCAGTCTCTCCGCTATCGCCTTGTCGCCTCTTAGTGCCCCTTTAACCCCTCTATCATCTAATGGACCAACTGACTCTCTCACAAGTTTTTTGCTATGAATGTACTTGAAAAAGTCTTTATTACGCGTTTTTGCTGCCGCAGCAAGTTTCTTCTCAAATTCTCCCTTTGCCTGCCTTATCAATGCCTTGCATTTAACTTGTCAGTGCTTGTGCTCTTTCCAGTTTTCGTCATTTGGCTCTTTTTTCCATTTCCTGAAAGATGCTTTTTTTTGGCAACAGCCTCTCTGACCTCACCTTTAAACCATGCTGGCAGTTTTTTGGACTTCCTTCCACTTTTCTTAAAGCGTGGAATACAGCTGGTCTGGGCTGCCAAGATAGTATTTTTCAACCACTCCCAAGCTTGATGTACGTCTTTAACCTTTGCAACTGCTCCTTTTAGTTTTTTCTTAACTATTTTCCTCATTTTATCATAGTCTCCCTTTCGAAAGTTAAAAGGTAGTACTGTGGATTTCCTTACCTTCCCTCCTCTACTAATTAAATCAAATGCGATCATGCTATGATCACTATTGCCAAGTGGCCCCAACACCCCAACATCTCTTGCACCAGATCTGGTGTTCCACTAAGGACTAGGTCCAATATGGCCTCCCCTCTGGTCGGTCCTAGAATATCTTGTAGAATTACACTTGGAATTCCATCCAGATCTGGAGATTTGCCAAAGGGTAAGGTCATTAATGATTCTTTAATTTTTTCCCTCCATTATAGCCCCATGAAGTCTTTCCTGTTGTTATTTGGATATTACTAGAAGTTGCTGGTAATCCAAAAAAGCTTCCATTCAATCTACCTGCTACTCCTTCTGTAACTGATAGGGTTTAATGTAATATTGAAACTGAGCCATTATCTCATTATTTACTCCAATGTTTTGTCAAACTTTTGTATAGCAGTTATGCGCTGCTTTTCTTGTTTGACCTTTAAACAATGGTCCAGTGGATGTCCAGTCCTATTGGATTCATCATAGGCATCTTAGGCAAAGAACAAAGCACTTGCCTGTTTACTCAATCCGGTATTATATTGGTAACATACATTTTGGAGTTCTTTCAAAATCACTCCATCTTTAGTCAAGATATGTTGATTTTCTAACCTTTTAATTTTGCTCTCAAAATCCGTAGTTTCTTGTATATTTTTACCCTGGAGCCCAACAGAAAATGTGGGAATTGCAACATTACACATCACCTGCTTTATTATTGTTCTATTTAGAAGCTATTTTATGTTCGATGCTCTCGTTTTCTAAATCTTGCTCTATGTAACGAATGTTTTGTTCCTCGTAAACCGCACTGATTTCTAAATAGTGTGGTATATAAAACCAAATAAATAAATAAATTATTGATGTAAAAGGTCTCTACCTTCACCTTCTAAAAACGCACATTCCAGCACCACTTGCAAGTAAAAGTCTTAATAGATAGGGCAACGGGAGCATGATCAGATAATGCTATTGTTCCAATATCTGTACAAGAAATCCATGGCATTACTGCACCCAAAATCAAAGACTAATGACTCCCAGGATGGGCACTGTGAGGTAGGGAGAAAAATGTATAATCTATAGAAGTTGAATATTAAACAAAATTGTACAGGGGGGTGGAAGGATACCCCTATGAAGAAAGGCTAAAAAGGTTAGGTCTCTTTAACCTGGAAAAGAGAGACAGCTGAGGGAAGATATGATAGAAATCTATAAATTAATGAACGGAGTGGAACGGGTAAACGTAGATCGATTGTTTACGTTATCAGAATATAGAAAGACTAGTGGACATGAAATGAAGTTACAGGATAAACTATTTAAGACTAATAAAAGAAAATATTTTTTCACTCAAAATGTAATCAAACTCTGGAATTTGTTACCGTAGGATGTAGTAAAGGCTGTTAGTGTAGCTGGGTTTAAAAAAAGGTTTGGACAAGTTCCTGGAGGAAAGGTCCATAAACCATTATTAAGAAGGGACCCAGGATATCAATACTTGACCCAATACAAGCATTGTGGAACCTGTGTATTTTGGGGAAACTGCTAGGTACGTATGACCTAGATTGACCACTGTTGGAAACAGGATACTGGGATTGATGGACCTTATTCTGACCCAGTATGGCATATCTTATGTTCTTATGTAACATCCACAATCCACTAAAGCCATCTCCTGGAGCATTAAAATCAGCATATACCATTTGAGGTTGGAAAGGCACTTTTGATTAATGGTCTAAGGCAAAGCGAGATGTTCCAGGCCTACTCCCAGTATTACTGGTAGGGCCAGCAAGACCCTTGTAACAAACACATGCACGTCTAGAGGCCCCTTCCCCCTGGTAGTTGGCAGGAATGGCATCAGCATTGTAACACTAGGTATTGCAATGCACTGTTCAAGGTGGGTCAGGGGTCCAACAGGGCCAGATGTGACTGGTGCATACAGTAGGACACAAAGCGACTAGCATAATCACACCACAGACAGTATTTGCCACACATTGGGGGTGATGGGGATCTGCAGCAGAGACCATTTCTAGTATTGCAGGTACAGGGGACCTGGTGCTGGGGGCCCATCCTCACCCTCAGGGTGACCACAGAAACTACTCAGTAGCACAGTTTGTAGCTGCTCTGTGCTTGTATCATACATTGTCAGTGCATCTTACTGAGCTGTCTTGACCACAACCTTCTCCTTGATACCCTGTCCTTGCTTGGTTTTAAGGGCTCTGTACTATCCTGGTTCTCCTATCTCTCCCATCACTCTTTCAGTGTTAGTTCTGGTGCCTCCTCCTCTTTTGCTATCCCACTCCCAGTTGGTGTACCCCAAGGATCTGTATTGGGTCCGCTCCTTTTCTCTCTATATACAAAGTCCCTTGGTGCACTCATCTCTTTCCATGGCTTTCAGTACCATCTTTATGATGATGACTCCCTGATCTACCTCTCTACGCCTGAAATCTCTCTGGCAATCCAGACCCGGATCTCTGCATGCCTTTCTGACATTGCTGCTTGGATGTCTCACCGCCACTTGAAATTGAACATGGCCAAGCCTGAACTTCTTATCTTTCCCCCTAAAACCTCCTCTCCTCTTCCTCCTTTCTCAGTCTCTGTGGATAACTCTCTACTCCTTCCTGTTTCCTTGGCTCGCAATTTTGGGGGTTGTCTTTGACTCCTCTCTCTCCTTCTCCAAACACATTCATCTGAAAGCTAAAACCTGCCGTTTCTTTCTCTATAACATCAACAAAATCTACCCATTCCTTTCTGAATATACTACTAAGACGCTTATCCACTTCTTAATCACCTCCCGTTTTGACTACTGTAACCTACTCCTTGCTGGTCTCCCTTTGAATCATCTCTCTCCCCTTCAATCTATTCAACACTGCTGCACAGCTAATCTTTTGCTAGCTTCGTCATGCCCATATTACCCCTCTTCTCAAGTCACTTCATTGGCTCCCTATCCATTTCCAAATCCAGTTCAAACTTCTCCTAATAAATTCATTCACTCTGCAGCTCCTCACTACCTTTCTTCTCTTATCTCTCCTTACAACCCACCTCCGGAACTCCGGAATTTATAGACTTCTATCATATCTCCCCTCAGTCGTCTCTTTTCCAGGGTAAAGAGCCCTAACCTTTTTAGCCTTTCTTCATAGGAGTATCCTTCCATCCCCTTTACCATTTTGGTGGCTCTTCTCTGAACCTTTTCTAAAATCGCTATATCCTTTTTAAGAAACGGCGACCAGAATTGCACACAATATTCAAGGTGCGGTCTCACCATGGAACGATATAGAGGCATTATAATATCTTTTGTTTTATTTTCCATTCCTTTCCTTATCATACCTAGCATTCTATTTGCTCTCTTGGCCGCCGCTGCACACTGGGCCGAGGGTTTTAACATGGTATCCACAATGACGCCTAAATCTTTTTCCTGGGTGGTGGTTCCTAATGTGGAACCTTGCATCGTGTAACCATAGTTTGGGTTGTTCTTCCCTAGGTGCATAACCTTGCACTTGTCCACATTAAATTTCATCTGCCATTTTGATGCCCAGTCTTCCAATTTATCAAGATCCTCTTGCAATTTTCCACAATCCTCTTGGGTTTTAACAACTTTAAATAGTTTTGTGTCATCTGCAAATTTGATAACCTCACTCGTTATTCCACTTTCCAGGTCATTTATGAATATGTCAAAAAGCAGCGGACCCAGCACAGATCCCTGGGGTACACCACTATTCACCTTTCTCCATTGGGAAAATTGGCCATTTAGCCCTACCCTCTGCTTTCTATCTTTTAACCAGTTCCTGATCCACAATAGTACACTGCCTCCTATCCCATGACTCTTTAGTTTTGCCAAAAGTCTCTGATGAGGGACCTTGTCAAAGGCTTTCTGATAGTCCAGATACACAATATCAACCGACTCACCTTTGTCCACCTGTTTATTCACTCCTTCAAAAAAACATAACAGATTAGTAAGACAAGATCTTCCTTGTCTAAAGCCATGCTGGCTGTCTCCCATTAGGTTGTGACTATCTACATGCTGAGTAATTTTATTCTTTGATGGTTTCTACCATTTTTCCCGGTACTGACGTCAGACTCACCGGTCTGTAGTTTCCCGGATCACCCCTGGAACCCTTTTTAAAAATTGGTGTTACATTGGCGATCCTCCAATCTTCAGGTATTAGAGATGATTTTAATGATAGTTCACAGATTACTGATAGCAGGTCTGCAATCTCATATTTCAGTTCTTTGAACACCCTTGGATGTATACCATCCGGCCCAGGTGATTTGCTACTCTTCAGTTTATCCAATAGTTGTTAGACATCTTCCCGATGTATCGATATTTCCTTCAATTCTTCCACACCTTTAAATACCACTTCCGTCATGGGTAACATCCCTACATCTTCCTCAGTAAAGACCGAAGCAAAGAATTCATTCAGTCTCTCCGCTATCGCCTTGTCGCCTCTTAGTGCTCCTTTAACCCCTTTATCATCTAATGGACCAACTGAATTTCTCACAGGTTTTTTGCTACGAATGTACTTGAAAAGGTCTTTATTTCGCTTTTTTGCTTCCGCAGCAAGCTTCTTCTCAAATTCTCTCTTTGCCTGATTTATCAATGCCTTGCATTTGACTTGCCAGTGCTTGTGCTGTTTCCAGGTTTCGTCGTTTGGCTCTTTTTTCCATTTCCTGAAAGTTGCTTTTTTGGCAACAACAGCCTCTCTGACCTCACCTTTAAACCATGCTGGCAGTTTTTTGGACTTCCTTCCACTTTTCTTAAAGCATGGAATACAGCTGGTCTGGGCTTCCAAGATAGTATTTTTCAACAACACCCAAGCTTGATGTACGTCTTTAACCTTTGCAACTGCTCCTTTTAGTTTTTTCTTAACTGTTTTCCTCATTTTATCATAGTCTCCCTTTCGAAAGTTAAAAGGTAGTACTGTGCATTTCCTTACTATTCCTCCTCCACTAATTAAATCAAAGGCGATCATGCTATGATCACTATTGCCAAGTGGCCCCAACAGCCTTATCTCTTGCACTAGATCTGGTGTTCCACTAAGGACTAGGTCTAATATGGCTTCCCCTCTGGTCGGTTCATGAACCAGCTGCTCCAAGAAGCAGTCATTTATTTCATCCAGGAACTTTATCTCCCTAGCATGTCCTGACGTGACACTGACCCAGTCGATACCAGGGTAATTGAAATCACCCATTATTATTACTGCACTGTAACGTTTGTTAGCTTCCTTGATTTCTTTGAGTATTTCATCATCCATTTGGTCATTCTGGCCAGGCGCTCGATAGTACACCCCCACTGCCATTGCCTTCCCCCTTTTATATGGAATTTCAATCCATTCAGATTCTACAGCAGATTTTGTTTCCTGCAAAACTTTAATCCTTTCTGAGTCAATGCCCTCTCTAACATAGAGCGCAACCCCTCCACCAATTTGATCAGCTCTATCATTACGATATAGTTTGTACCCAGGTATCACAGTGTCCCACTGGTTGTCCTCCTTCTACCATGTCTCTGATATTCCAATCATATCTAACATTTCATTTAGTGCTATATATTCTAACTCTCCCATCTTATTCTTTAGACTTCTAGCATTTGCATACAAGCATTTTAGAGAATGTATTTTGTTCATGTTAATTTGGCTATTGTTAGACATGGGTAAATTGGGATCTTTAAGCTCTGTCTGCTCCATACATGAGGGCATTTGGGCTACTTTACTCTTTTGTGGAACCTCTCTGCTTTTGGTAGTATCCTTCAAGGATACATTCTTCCGAACCATCTGCTCTTGGGCGACTGTCGGCTTTCCCCTAATATCTAGTTTAAAAGCTGCTCTATCTCCTTTTTAAAGGTTAATGCCAGCAGCCTGGTTCCATCCCGGTTAAGGTGAAGCCCATCCCTTTGGAAGAGCCCCTCCTTTCCCCAGAATGTTCCCCAGTTCCTAACAAATGCAAAACCCTCATCTTTGCACCATTGTCTCATCCACGCATTGAGACTCCGGAGCTCTGCCTGCCTTTTGGGTCCTGCGCGCGGAACAGGAAGCATTTCGGAGAATGCTACCCTGGAAGTTCTGGATTTCAACTTCCTACCTAAAAGCCTAAATTTTGCCTCCAGAACCTCCCTACCACATTTTCCTATGTCATTGGTACCGACATGTACCAAGACAGCAGACTCCTCCCCAGTACTATCTAAGACCTTATCTAGGTGGCGCGTGAGGTCATAAGAAGTTAGAGCCTAGCAGCAGCAGCTAAGAGCTATAATTTAAATCAAATCAGAATTTAGCTTACCTCAGCAGCACAAGACAGGGTACTGTGTAGCAGCCCTCTTTTAATAGGTGTTATTTCCCTCCCACCCTCCCCTGGGATAATTATAGCTTTATAGGTACTTACACATCTTAAAGGACAGGAGGTGCTTTCAGGTGAAGCTCATTACCCAAATCAGTCATACACTAAGGACCTGAGATTAATTTAGCTTCAGGTGAACAAGGTATATTAAACGTATTAGGTACAGTTTTATTGGTATAAATACCAGCAACCCCTAGTAAGTAAGAACTTAAAGATCTAGACACAAACTTAAAACTAAGATGCAGACAGCAGTCCAGCAGTGGGATGGGGGCTTTCCAGTCTTTTGCATTGAGTGTCACATGTATGATTTTCTCCCAGTTGGTGAGAGGTCTTACGTGTGCACTAGGTGCAAGGAGCTCTTTGCTCTCAGGGAACAAGTCCGTTCTCTAGAGGCTAAAGTAGCAGACTTGGAAAGCATAAGACAGACAGAGAGGTACAAAGACGAGACCTACAGGGATATAGTCCTGAAGTCCCACCTCCAGTCTGGCAGCATCCCTGTTGCCATGGAGGAGAGAGGTCACGTGACAGGAGAGCATCACCCTGGTGTGGCAGGAAGTGATCCTGTAACTAGGACCTGTCCTCCAGGTGATGTAAAACCCTCTCGCACCGAGGAAGTTTCTCCAGGGCCATGTGCCCATGAGGGAAGGGTTAGGACAGCCGTTATAGTTGGTGATTCGATCATTTGGCATGTAGATAGCTGGGTGGCTGGTGGACGTGAGGATCGCCTGGTAACATGCCTGCCTGGTGCGAAGGTAGTGGACCTCACTCGCCACCTAGATAAGGTCTTAGATAGTTCTGGGGAGGAGTCTGCTCTGTTGGTACATGTCGGTACCAATGACATAGGAAAATGTGGTAGGGAGGTTCTGGACGCTAAATTTAGGCTTTTAGGTAGGAAGTTGAAATCCAGAACTTCCAGGGTAGCATTCTCCGAAATGCTTCCTGTTCCACGTGCAGGACCCAAAAGGCAGGCAGAGCTCCAGAGTCTCAATGCGTGGAGAGACAATGGTGCAGAGATGAGGGTTTTGGATTTGTTAGGAACTGGGGAACATTCTGGGGAAAGGAGGGGCTCTTCTGAAGGGATGGGCTTCACCTTAACAACCTGGAGCCCCGTTAATGCTTTGGAGCCCGAAGACTCCCGCCGGGGCTTTATTGCCAAGATTTCCTCGAGGTTAAGGCCGAAGCCATCTCGATGCTGAGAAGGAGATCTACCACTCGAGGACTGGCTAGACTTTACAGACTTTTGTTTGGTTACCTGATCCTGTGAAAAAGAAGATATTCTAGCTGGTAACATCGAGAGCGATGTGAACTGGGTATCGAGTTGTGCTCGATTCTGAAGACTTCTTCTGTTTGAGCTCCCGCAGGAGAGACACCCCAGAGGGCAATGGTCAGGACCTAAACATTTTAGACACCAAGTATGAGTGTCTGAAAAAATATCTGTACCGCCACACTTTGAGCATTTCTTAGGGATAGTGGCTGGCTTTTCCATAATGAAAGGGTAGAGGCCTAGTGGCCTAGAAACCGTCAGGCACTAAACAGGAAAACATTTCTAAGAAGAGAAGAAATTCTTCAGGAAAAAGAAAGAAAAGCACCAGCGGTACCAGTGGCGTCGAGGGAAGGCAGACGCAACCACAAAAAACTAAGAATAAAAAGAAGAATTCTCTGCGGTGACAGGAGTACGTCCTGCCGGCTCCGCGGAAAATGGAAAACTGATGAGAGGGAAGTAAATGGGCGGGAAGACAGCGCGAATGCGCGTGGGATGCTCCCAAAAGCTTTCTTTTTGGGCGCTGGGGAGCGTTCCCGCGCAGGCTCCGTCGGTACTGACGTACCCATATGTGAAGACTCATTCCTGCTTGTTCCTGGAGATATTATAGTCTTAGCTTTGTGAAATATACACAGCTTCTGCAGCCAGCCTCAGAGACCTGTAGGTGTGGCCACTGGTCAGGTGTGAGATGGGCTCAAATTAGCCCCTGCCTGCCTGCCTGCCTGTGAGCAGAAACTAAGAGCAAAAACTTTCACCTCCCCCGCCCAGAAAAAGCAAGCCTTATCCAACAGTTTTAAACCTTTGTTATCTGGATACTCAGGTTTCAGTAGGCTGAATATCCCCAAGCTTAATTTGTAACCACAGTTAAACTTTATATTAACAAGTCCCACAAAATAGACATTTAAACTCTATATTGATAACTAGAAAGCATCAGAAATAAGAAAGAAAAATTATAGTCTTAGTTTTGTGAAATATCCACAGCAGCAGAGCGCAGACAAACCAATGATACCAGGAGTCTGTTCAGAAGGTCCAAATCATTTATTTGTGCACAAGTCTCAAGCAAAGACAATTTCAAAATGGCTGAGCGATGTTCTCTGGCAATACAACAACTTTTATAGACTTTTGCTCCATTCTAGGTATAGAAAAACATTTCATTGGTCCCGGTAACCTCCCGTACCTCCCGTACCTCTTCTATTGGTCCCGGTACTGATATTATTATCCAATTATGTTACTGGAGTGGGCTCAGCTCCTGCTTACCCCCCTTCTAGTCCCAATTACAATGGTCAGTTCACCAACTTGTTACTTTCCTCCTCCCAAGGCCATTGAGCTAGTTTGTACGTGTAGGGAAGCAGGGCTCTATAACTTCTCTGTCAGCAATTTTAAACATTGCTTTCTGTATTTTTCCATCAATTCTGCTTGTCTAAGCTAATTCAATACTTCTACTAAATTCTTAATTCTACAGCAGCATATTGGGGGATGTGCAACTTCTATGGGCCTCTCCACAAGCTTCATTTACAGGTCAAGCTAGTTAGGCTTGCTTGTTCATGTCAGACATAGTGAATCACAGGCCTGCACCTGCCACATTCCCCCCTTTGATTAATCTCACCCTATTTACTCAATAAGGTGTGAGAATTAAATCACTTCAAAATAATTATACTACAGTCTGACTATATGCAGGAGGACGAGGCTGGTATAAAGCCATTATCTTAGTTGCGGTCTTCCGCTCTACTGTATTATCAATAGTACTGTGTAGGGAACGCATACAGCATGGAATTATACATGGCAATAGGAAGATAACAACAACAATTAGTAATACTAGTATGAGAAACGTCTTAAGTCCTCCTAGCCAGGAGAATAGGTTAGCAAACCAGTTAGGTAATCTTAGTGGGTGCCAAGTCTGTACTGGCACATAAGCATGTTTACGCATATCTTCAGCAATTTCTTCAACTACTTGACCTTTATCATCTATTTTCAAACAACAGTTGGTTAAGTTCAGCTTACCACATACTCCTCCTTCAGCTGCTAATAAGTAATCTAGTGCTAAACGATTCTGGTATATGGCAGTGCGCATTTGGGTGCTTTGTCTAGCTAAAAGTGTAAGAGCGTGGCTAGTTTCATTAGTTATTATTTCTACTACTGCTTGTAAGCGGATAATACGATTAATCATATATACAGGAGTTCGATATCCCCACATACCATCATCATTCCAAGTGGCAGGCACATAATATGCAATAATTCTTTCTGGTGGCCAATCATCACCCTGCCACTTCTCCCATTTACCTACTTGGAGAGGTGCTCTCTTCTGTCTTAATGCTCTTCTGTGTCTGTGGGTGGTGTACACTGGGTATCCCAACTGTTCTCCATGTTCTGTGGGTAGGAGAAAGAAAGAAGGTCTGATGGTCCCTAAGACACATGCTCCTCCCCAATGTGATGGGAGTTGAGCATACGCTCGGTTTCCACAGATCCAATACAGGCCAGGTGGGGCTTGCCAAGCATGGAATTTGGCGAGGTTAGTCCATAAACCAGCAAGTTGGGGAAATCTGGCTAATGGGTTAGGGGGTTCAGGTCCTTTACTTCCTGACCACCATGACGTCTTTTTGGTAGTGGCATTATAAAACTTCTGGCTAAGACAGACCAGCCGTCCTACCTGTTGGGTGAACTGGGGTCCAGTTCTGGCATAGCAAAGACGTCTGACAATGGAGTGCGCTAACACCCATTCGCTAGTAGTCTTGTGTAATTCAGTCTGATTGTAAGTCAGAGAATAATTCAATTTTTGGGCCTCCCATGGCCACTGGTCACCCATCTGGGTTCCGCCACAGAAATAACAATCTGAGATTCTTAGACTGGATACTACTGCTCCAGCTAATTCTAGAAACAAATTCTGGGATGGATGGGGAATTTCAAACTTATTTACATGCATGGCCTCATAGAATGTGTTATGGATGTGGTATTTAGATGACTTGTAGGCTTGGGTATTTAATTTTATGTACACAATGGTTCCAGGATCTACTGCTCCACCTGCAATACGTAAACCAAACTTGTATCCTTGTTTCCATGCATTAGGATTACGGATCACTAATTGTAAAGGGTTACAAGCACCTTTCTTACACTTGTCATTTGTTTTTGACTTAGTCAAAGTGGCAACTCGACTATCTCTCTGTTCATCTGTTATACCATCATTCCATGTAGCATAGAAAACACACTCCCAGTTTGGGCAATAGTAATCTGCAGCTGGGGCAGTACTATATGATCCTGTCTTACCAGTACACTTTTTCCAGCCCGTGGCACTTTCTTAGCACATATACTTATGATCATTGCGATATGCTTTTTCCCAGGTTCCACATTTAGAACGACTATCTCTGTCTATAACATCACATGCATCAAAATATAAAACAGCAGGTATGCTAGCATCTTTAAGTGGTCTTGTAGCATTAATTAAAGGTCCATCTGCATCATTCCATCGTATTTCCAACGTATAATAGGATGGATTCTGATACGGATTGTAGCACACCCTGGAGTTACCTTTAATGCAAATATTTAGTTCAGTGGTGTTATAAGCACACCGAGTCACTTTACCAGTGCAGGTATAGTGAGAATGGTAAAGCAAAGTCTGAGTTACTTTCAGTCCAGTTCGAGTAGAAGTAATGCAAGCAGTGCATGGAGGTAAAGCATGAGTCAGTTCAAAACCTCCAAAACAGGCAACCAAGGCAAAGCAAAAGTAAAGATACATGTTGATTGGAGTTCTTCTGAATCCTCAGCTTGCAAATCTTGACCACGACGTTCTTTTCTTCGTCCCGTCCGCTAATGAAGCAATTCAACGGGTGCTGAGTGTTGATTGAAGATCCTTAAGTTGTCCATCACACAGTAACCAACTTAGCAATATCAGTTGGCTGTTGAAATATGGTCAATCAATAGAGCATCAAAGTAGTGTGCAAAATCACACGCAGATTGGGGTTCATTGAAACAAAACTTTTGCTGCATGGAAAACAGCAATCCTCTTCGAAAGACTTGGCTACTGCAAGGCACTGTGACAAAGTGTCTAAGCTGCTGGTTGCCGTCTCAGAGTAACTCGCAAAGGTGCATCAGGATGCTGCTGTGCAGTCAGTCCACTGCTCAGGTTCTGGAGCTGCTGCGGGCTTGACTCTGCTGTGGTGGATCCAGGCGTCGATCTCCGCTACCTTTACTGCAGTTGGGGTAGATAGGATGACGGTGTAGGGTCCCTTCCAATGGGGTTCCAGCGGTGTCTTTTTCCAATCTTTGATCCACACCGAGGTACCAGGCTGGTAGGGATGCAGGGGTTCAGTCAAGTTGACAGGCAACTGGTCTTGGATCCACGCATGGAGAGTCTGCAGAACAAAACTAAGAGCTAGGAGTGCTTGCCTGGTTATTTCTGAACCAATTTGGGCTAGACTTCCTTTAATTCCTTGCACTATTGGTGGGGGTCTACCATACAGAACTTCAAATGGGGAAAATCCTGTTGACTTTACAGGAGCTGAACGTATTCTGAGTAAAGCTATTGGGAGCACTTGGGGCCACTTCAAGTTTGTCTCCTGGCAGAGCTTAGACATGTGGGCTTTTAGGGTACGATTCATTCGCTCAACTTTCCCTGAACTCTGGGGTCTATATGCAGTGTGAAGCTTCCATTGTATCTGTAGGGCTTTTGCTAACTGTTGAGTAATCTGGGAAACAAATGAGGGTCCATTGTCTGACCCTATTACTGCTGGAATTCCAAATCTAGGGACAATCTCTCTCAGTAAAACTTTAGTGACTTCTCGAGCTTTTTCAGTTCTGGTTGGGAAGGCTTCTACCCACCCTGAGAAAGTACAAATTAACACTAATAAGTAGTGATATCCATTGGCCTTTGGCATTTCAGTAAAGTCAATCTGTAGGTGGTGAATGGGGGTTACACCTCCTGACTGAACTCGAGGTGGTGGTGTGGGACCTTGCTTGGCATTATTTTTGGCACAAGTTAGACACTGGCGTGCTACTGAAGCTGATAGGGCTGGTAACATGGCAATATAGAAATGTGGTCTGAGTGCTTTTTCCATAGCAGTTTTTCCATAGTGGGTAGCTTCGTGAAAAGCTTTGACAAAGGCTGATCCTAACAATTCAGGAATTACTATTTGTCCTGGGGGTTGACTGCCCTCTGCTGGTGGCAGTTCAATCCACCCATCTTTCAGTACTCCATCTTCTCTTTCACAGTAGTAGTCTAATTCTTTGGTGGTATATCGTGGTGTCCATGAGTTCAAGGGTACTGGAAATAATGCTGCCTGCATTGGCATGGCTTGTGGCGAAATTTGTCCTGTCATAGCTGCTTGTCGTGCTGAGGCATCTGCAAATCTGTTTCCTTGGGCAACTTCTCCTTTTCCTGCTTGATGTCCTCTGCAGTGCATGACAGCTACACGAGTTGGGGCCCATACTGCATCAAGTAGCATCAGTATCTCGGGGCCATACTTGACTGATTTTCCTCCGGATGTAATGAGTCCTCTTTCTTTGTAGAGAGCTCCATGGGCATGTAAGGTGGTGAAGGCATACTTAGAGTCTGTATATACATTCAACACAAGTTTTGCACCTAGTAGTAGTGCTCGAGTAAGTGCTATCAATTCTGCTTTCTGGGCTGATGTGCCTGAGGCTAGGGCTGATGACTCAACGACTTCATGTTGCGTGACTACTGCATATCCGGCACAACATTGTCCATTGAGGATGAGACTGCTTCCATCTACATAATAGATTTGGTCAGGATTGTCTATTGGCACATCTGTCAGGTCAGGTCGGCTTGAGAATACAGTGTCCATGACTTCTATACAGTCATGTTCTGGAAGTTCTTCACTAATAGGTATCAATGTGGCTGGATTCAAGGCATGGCTCACTTCCAATTGTATCTGTGGGTTTTCACATAGCATGCTCTGATATTTCAACATTCGGGAATTGGTGAGCCAATGATTTGCTTTCTGTTCCATAAGGGCAAGGACTGCATGTGGCACAGTGACTCGTATATTCTGTCCTAGTGTGAGCTTGTCTGCTTCACTCACCAACAATGCTGTAGCTGCAACTGCTCTCAGGCAAGGTGGCCATCCTTTGGCCACAGTGTCCAATTGTTTCGATAGGTATGCTACAGGTCACTCCCAATTTCCCAATTTCTGAGTCAACATGCCTAAGGCATTTCCTTGTGCTTCATGTACAAACAAGTGGAAAGGCTTATGAACATCTGGTAGTCCAAGGGCTGGTGATGACATCAATTCTTCCTTCAACGTCTGGAAGGCTGTATCCTGCTCAGGTCCCCACTCCAGTGGTGACTTTTCTTCTCCTTTTGTGGCTTCATACAATGGTTTAGCAATTTGGGCAAAGTTGGGAATCCAGATTCGGCAATATCCTGCCGCTCCCAGAAAGGCTCTGACTTACTTTCTGGTTGTTGGGGTTGGAATTCTGCATACTGCTTCTTTTCTCTCCTTACCTAGTTTTCGGCTTCCTTGGGTTATGCGAAAACCCAAGTATTTCACTTCTTTTTGACATAGTTGTGCTTTTGCTCTGGAAACTTTGTATCCAGCTTCATCTAGTAACTGCAAGAGGTCTTTGGTGGCTTGTACACATTCACTTTCTGATACAGCAGCTATCAACAGATCATCCACGTATTGGAGGAGCACTCTCTTCCCCGGGGCCACTGGATAGCTGGAAAGGTCTTGATTCAGTGCAGCACTAAAGATGGTAGGCGAATTCTTGAATCCTTGGGGTAATCGTGTCCAAGTAAGTTGGCCCCCTCTTCCAGAGATGGGGTCTTGCCATTCAAATGCAAACAATATCTGACTCACGGGGGCTAATCTTATGCAAAAGAATGCATCTTTTAAATCTAGAACAGTGAAGTGGGTGGCTTCAGCAGGAATCAGTCCTAGAAGAGTGTAAGGATTGGGTACAACTGGATGTATGGTCTCAACTGCTTCGTTCACTCTTCTTAGATCTTGCACTGGGCGGTAGTCATCTGTTCCAGGCTTTTTCACTGGCAGTAGTGGGGTGTTCCATGGGGATTGACATACTTTCAGTAGGCCGTGTTCTAGTAATCTTTGCAAGTGGCGGTGGATTCCTTCAATTGCAGCTCTTGGAAGAGGGTACTGCTTGACATGTACTGGTGTGGCACTAGGCTTGAGAGTTACAATTACGGGAGCTATATGTTTGGCTAGGCCTGGAGGACTGCCTTCTGCCCATACTCTGGGTGGGGCATCGATACTTCTCAAGGTTTGTTCGAAATAGGTGTCTTGGACAGAATCATCACTATAATATCTCCATTCTTCTTCTCGGGGTACTGTGAGTAGCATTATTCCTGCTGGCTTGGCTTGCGAATTTACTGTCATTTGCATTTCTCCTCTTTCAGTGAAGGATATTTAGGCTTGTAGCTTGGCTAACATATCTCGTCCCAGTAGTGGCACTGGACATTCAGGCATGTAAAGGAATTGATGAGTTATTTGCTGTCCTCCTAGACTGCATATGCGATTCTGAAGAAAAGGTTTTGTAGCTTTAGCACCAGTTGCTCCTACGATGGTGACTGCTTTTGTAGAAAATGGGGCTATCTTTCTGTCTACTACTGAATGTTCTGCTCCAGTATCAACCATAAAGTTCATAATTTGGTCTCCTATTTGTATTCCGACCATAGGCTCCTGGAGACCTAAAGCAAACTCGGAGCCCGGTCTGTCCTAATCCACGTCATCTTCACTATAAGCCGCCGCAGCCAATGCTTGCACGGCTTCTCCTCTTTCACGCTGGTATTGCTCTCGATTGGCTCCTCCGCGGTGTCGGGGACGGCCCCGTCTCTCTTCTCTCCATTGATGATTGTTTTCGTCATCTTCGTGGGCGTCTTCGAGTTGCGGGCATGCAACTCTCCAATGTCCTTCCTCCTTGCAGTAGGCGCATTGGTTTACGCCTAGCGGGTGCCGGCTTCCACCTCGGCCCCGCCCCCTTCCTCTGCTCCTTCGACTAGGGACACCTTCCCTTTTCTGTTCGACTATGGCCGCAGCCAAAAAATCAGCTTTCTTCTTCATCTTTCGATCACATTCTTTCTGTCTTTCATTATCACGATTCACATACACTTTATGAGCGACTTCCAATAACTGTGTTGCATTCATGCCCGCAAACCCTTCTAATTTCTGTAATTTACGTCTAATGTCTGGTTGAGACTGATTCACAAAAGCAGAATTCACCATGCATAAACTTCCTGGTGCATCGGGATCATAGGGAGTATACATTCTATACGCTTCAGTTAATCTCTCATAAAACACTGCTGGACTCTCATCTATGCCTTGGGTAACTTCAGAAACTTTGGAAAGGTTCATAGCTTTCTGGCCCCCCCTTTTCAGGCCTTGTAACAAGCCTTGGCGAAAACAGGCTAGGGATCTGGATCCTCTCTCAGTATTTGGATCCCAACGGGGGTCTTCATTCGGGAATTCCCTCTGGGCTGCTTCCCGATGGTCTATTCTTTCTACTCCTCATTCTGGGGCTACAGGGTTCTCCGCCATCCAATCTATGGCTGCTTTTTTAATTCGTGTCCGCTCCTCCGTGGTAAATACCTCCCGTACCTCTTCTATTGGTCCCGGTACTGATATTATTATCCAATTATGTTACTGGAGTGGGCTCAGCTCCTGCTTACCCCCCTTCTAGTCCCAATTACAATGGTCAGTTCACCAACTTGTTACTTTCCTCCTCCCAAGGCCATTGAGCTAGTTTGTACGTGTAGGGAAGCAGGGCTCTATAACTTCTCTGTCAGCAATTTTAAACATTGCTTTCTGTATTTTTCCATCAATTCTGCTTGTCTAAGCTAATTCAATACTTCTACTAAATTCTTAATTCTACAGCAGCATATTGGGGGATGTGCAACTTCTATGGGCCTCTCCACAAGCTTCATTTACAGGTCAAGCTAGTTAGGCTTGCTTGTTCATGTCAGACATAGTGAATCACAGGCCTGCACCTGCCACACCGGTAGCCAGCCTCAGAGACCTGAAGGTGTGGCCACTGGTCAGGTCTGAGATGGACTCAAATTAGCCCAAGCCTGCCTGCCTGCCTGATAGCAGAAACTGAGAGCAAAATCTTTCACCTCCCACACCCAGAAAGAGCAAGCCTTCTCCAACAGATTTAAACCTTTGTTATCTGGATACTCAGGTTCCAGTAGGCAGAATATGCTCAAGCTTAATTTATAACCACAGTTAAACTTTATATTAACAAAAATGCAATGTGTGCCTTTGAGTCAGTCCTGACTCCTGGCGACCCAGAAGCTCCTGGGTTTTCTTGGCAGTGTCACTGGAAGTAGATTGCCAGGCCTTTCTTCTGAGGCAATGGAGGGTTAAGTGACTTGCCCAAGGCCACAAGGAGTGCTAGTGGGAATTGAACCCTGGTTGCTTGGTTACCAAGCCAGTGTTCTAACCACTAGGCTACTCCTCCACTTTATATTAACAATTGCCATAAAACAGACAGTTAGACTCTATATCAGGAGTTCTCAACTCTGTCCTCGGGACCCACCTAGCCAGTTGGGTTTTTAGGATAACCACAATGAATATGTATGAGAGAGATTTGCATACACTGCCTCCATTATATGCAAATCTCTCCAAATGCATATTCATTGCGGTTATCCTGAAATCCCGACTGGCTAGGTGGGTCCCGAGGACAGGGTTGAGAACACCTGCTCTATATTGATAACTACAAAGCATCAGAAATAAGAGAGAAAATTAGAGTCTTAGCTTTGTGAAATATCCACAGCTCTTGCAGCCAGCCTCAGAGACCTGTAGGTGTGGCCACTGGTCAGGTCTGAGATGGACTCAAATTAGCCCCTGCCTGCCTGCCTGAGAGCAGAAACTAAGAGCAAAAACTTTCACCTCCCCTGCGCAGAAAGAACAAGCCTTCTACAACAGATTTAAACCTTTGTTATCTTGATACCCAGGTTCCAGTAGGCAGAATATGCCCAAGCTTAATTTGTAACCACAGTTAAACTTTATGTTAACAATCCCCACAAAACAGACAGTTAGACTCTATACTGATAACTAGAAAGCATCAGAAATAAGAGAAAAAATTATAGTCTTAGTGTAGCAGCAGAGCGCAGACAAACCAATAATACCAGGAGTCAGTTCAGAAGGTCCAAATCATTTATTTGTGCACAAGTCTCAAGCAGAATCAAATTCAAAATGGCTGAGCAATGGTTTCTTGTAAAACAACTTTTATAGACTTTTGCTCCATTCTAGGTATAGAAAAACATTTCATTGGTCCCGGTAACCTCCCGTACCCCTTCTATTGGTCCCGGTACTGATATGGCTATCCAATAATGTCTCTTGACTGGGCTCAGCACCTGCTCACCCCCCTTCTAGTCCCAATTACAATGGTCAGTTCACCAACTTTGATACTTTTTGCCTCCAAGGCCATTTAACTAGTTAGTCCATGTGAGAAAGCAGGGCACTAACTTTTCTTTCAACACATTTAATTAAATGCCTAGCAGCTGTATTTCTTATCAGTGGCATTTAAACTTATTTTTCTGTATTTTTCCAGGGTTCGATTCTGCTTATCTAAGCTACTTCAGCTTTGCTGAATTCTAGTTCTACAATAGCAGCATATTGGGGGATGTGCAATTCCTATGGGCCTCTCCACAGGCTTCATTTACAGGTCAAGCTTGTTAAGCCTGTCTGCTTCTGTCAGACACTATGGATCATAGGCCTTCGCCTACCACATTCCCCCCTTTGATTAATCTCACCCTATTACTTAATAAGGTGTGAGAGTTAAATCACTCAATTGGATTATACCATGGTCGGAGGATTCCGACTATACGCAGGAGGACTAGGATGCCATAAGGCCATGATCTTAGTTGCGGTTTTCCGCTCTACTGTATTTTCAATAACACTGTTGATAGAACGCATACAACATGGGATTATACATGGTAATAGTAAAAACACAGCAACAATTATTAGTACTAGTATCAGGAAAGTCTTAAGTCCTCCTAGCCACGAGAAAATAGAGGCAAACCAGTTAGGGAACTTAAACCCATGCCAAGTCTGTACTGGCACGTAAGCTTGTTTTCGCATATTTTCAGCAATCTCTTCAACTACTTGACCTTTATCATCTATCTTCAAACAACAATTGGTTAAGTTCAGTTTACCACATACTCCTCCTTCAGCTGCTAATAGATAATCTAGTGCTAAGTGATTCTGATATATGGCAGTGCGCATTTGAGTACTTTGTCTAGCTAAAAGTGTGAGTGCTTGGCTAGTCTCATTGGTTATTAATTCAACTACTGCTTGTAAGCGGATAATACGATTAATCATATATACCGGGGTACGATAACCCCACATACCATCATCATTCCAAGTGGCAGGCCCATAGTAAGCAATGATTCTTTCTGGTGGCCAATCATCACCCTCCCATTTCTGCCACTTGCCTATCTGTAGAGGTGCTCTCTTCTGTCTGAGCGCTCTTTTCTGTCTTTGAGTGTACACTGGGTATCCTAATTGTTCTCCATGTTCTGTGGGTAAGAGAAAGAAGGTCTAATGGTTCCTAAGACACAGGCTCCTCCCCAATGTTTAGGGAGTCTGGCATATACTCGGTTTCCACATATCCAATACAGGCCAGGTGGGGCTTGCCAGGCATGGGGCTTGGCAAGGTTAGTCCATAAAACGGCAAGCTCAGGGAATTTTGCTAATGGATTAGGGGGTTCAGGTTCTTTAACTCCTGACCACCAAGACGTCTTTTTAGTGGTATCATTATAGAACTTTTGGCTAAGACAGACCAGCTGTCCCACATGTAGATTGAACTGAGGTCCAGTTCTGGCATAGCAGAGACGTCCAACTATTGGGTGTGCTAATATCCATTCGCTGGTAGTCTTGTGTAATTCAGTATGATTGTAAGTCATGGAATAATTCAATTCTTGGGCTTCTCATGGCCACTGGTCACCCATTTGTGTCCCCCCACAAAAGTAACAATCTGAAATATGGAGGCTAGATACTACTGCTCCGGACAATTCTAGGAACAAGTTCTGGGAGGGATGGGGAATGTCAAACTTATTTACATGCATGGTTTCATAGAAAGTGTTGTGGATGTGGTACCTGGATGATCGATGGGCTTGGGTATTCAATCTTATATATACTATGGTTCCTGGATCTGATCCAGATCCTGCAATTCGTAAGCCAAATTTATATCCTTGTTTCCACGCGCTAGGATAGCGTATGAACAACTCTAATGGGTTACAGGCACCTTTCTTACAATTCTTTTGTATATCTTTCACGTATGGCTTCGTTAAGGAAGCCATCCGATTGTCTCTGGTATTTTCTATCATACCAGTTTTCCAAGTGGCGTAGAAGACACATGCCCATTTCGGGCAATAGTAATCCGCTACTGGGGCTGTACTATATACATTGGCTAAGACTCTTTTACCAGTACACTCTCCCCATCCAGTGGTCCCTTCTGGACACATATATTTGTCATTTTGTGAGTATGTTTTTTCCCAATTACCACACTTAGAACGACTATCTCTATTTATAGCATCACAAGCGTCAAAATACAAAACAGCATATTCGTCAGGATCTTTGAGTGGGGGTGTGGCATTGAGCAAAGGTCCATCTGCATCATTCCATCGTATTTCCAAAGTATAATAGGATAGATTCTGATGTGGGTTAAAGCATACTTTGGATTTACCTTTGGTACAAACATTCAGTTCAGTGGTGTTATAAATACACCAAGTTACTTTACCAGTACAGGTATAGTAAGAGTGATAAAGCAAAGTCTGAGTTACTTTCATTCCAGTCCGAGTGGAAGTAATGCAAGCAGTGCATGGAGGCAAGGCATAAGTCAGTTCAAGACCTCCTAGACAGGCAACCAGGGCAAAGTAAAGACAAAGATGCATGTTGATTGGAGTCCCTCTGAATCCTCAACTTGGAAATCTTGACCTCGACGTCCTCTTCTTCTTTGGCACAATGCCAACCCGTTTGCTAATGAAGCAATTCAACGGGCGTTGCTGTTGATTGAAGATCCTCAAATGTCCGTAGGGCTCCAAATATTGTCAATCAATGTAGAGTCAGTTGGTGTACTCAAATCGTACACATGGAATGCATAAAATAAGCAAATCTTGCTGTCATGGAAAAACAGCAATCCTCTTCGAAAGACTTGGCTACTGCAAGGCACTGTAGTTGTTGGGGTGACCCAGAAAGGGTCTTAGGTCGCTGGTTGCTGCCTCAGGGTGAGTCGCAAGGGTACATCTGGATGCTGTACTGCTGTCCACTGCTCGGGATCTGGAACGGCTGCTGGCTTGACTCTGCTGTGGTGGATCCAGGAATCGATTTCTGCTACCTTTACTGCAGTTGGGGTAGACAGGATGACGGTGTATGGTCCCTTCCAATGAGGTTCCAGCGGTGTTTTCTTCCAGTCTTTGATCCACACCGAAGTACCAGGCTGGTAGGGATGCAGGGGTTCCGTCAAGTTGATAGGCAACTGGTCTTGGATCCACGCATGAAGAGTCTGTAGAACAAAACTAAGAGCTAGAAGTTCTTGCCTGGTTATTTCTGAACCAATCTGGGCTAAACTTCCTTTGATTCCCTGCACTATTGGTGGGGGTTTACCATACAGAACCTCAAAAGGGGAAAATCCTGTTGACTTCACAGGAGCTGAGCGTATTCTAAGTAAAGCTATCGGGAGTACTTGGGGCCACTTCAGGCGAGTCTCCTGGCAAAGCTTGGACATTTGGGCTTTCAAGGTACGATTCATTCGCTCGACTTTCCCTGAACTCTGAGGTCTATATGCAGTGTGAAGTTTCCATTGTATCTGCAGGGCTTTCGCTAACTGTTGAGTAATCTGAGACACAAATGAGGGCCCATTGTCTGACCCTATTACTGCCGGAATTCCAAATCTGGGGATGATCTCTCTCAGCAAAACTTTGGTGACTTCTCTGGCTTTTTCAGTCCTGGTGGGGAAAGCTTCTACCCACCCAGAGAAGGTACAAACTAACACTAACAAGTAATGGTATCCGCTGGCTTTTGGCATTTCAGTAAAGTCAATTTGCAGGTGGTGCATGGGGGTTACACCTCCTGACTGAACTCGAGGTGGTGGTGTGGGTCCCTGTTTGGCATTGTTCTTGGCACAAATTAGACACTGGCGTGCTACTGAAGCTGACAGGGCTGCCAACACGGTAATGCAGAAATGAGGTCTGAGTGCTTTCTCCATAGCACTTTTTCCATAATGTGTGGCTTCATCGAAAGGTTTGATAAAAGCTGGTCCCAACAATTCAGGAATTACTATTCGTCCTGGGGGTTGACTGCCCTCTGCTGGTGGCAGCTCAATCCACCCATCCTTCAGCACTCCTTCTTCCTTGTTACAGTAGTAATCTAATTCTTTGATGGTATATCGTGGTGTCCATAGATTAAGTGGTACTGGAAACAATGCTGCTTGCATTGGTGCAGCCTGCAATGAAATTTGTCCTGTCATGGCTGCATGTCGTGCTGAGGCATCAGCGAGCCTATTTCCTTTGGCAACTTCTCCTTTACCTGCTTGATGTCCTTTGCAGTGCATGACAGCTACACGAGTTGGGGCCCATACTGCATCAAGTAGCATCAATATCTCCGGGCCATATTTGATTGATTTTCCTCCTGACGTGATGAGCCCTCGTTCTTTGTAGAGAGCTCCATGGGCATGCAAAGTGGTGAAGGCATATTTAGAGTCTGTGTATACATTTAGCACAAGTTTTGCTCCTAACACTAATGGTCGGGTAAGTGCAATTAATTCTGCTTTCTGGGCTGATGTGCCTGATGCTAAAGCTGATGATTCGACTACTTCATACTGGGTGACTACTGCATATCCAGCACAACGTCGTCCATTGAGGATGAGACTGCTTCCATCCACGAAATAGGTTTGATCAGGATTCTCTATGGGCACATCTGTCAGGTCAGGTCGACTTGAGAAGACAGTCTCCATGACTTCTATACAATCATGCTCTGGTAATTCTTCACTGACAGATATCAATGTAGCTGGATTCAAGGCATGGCTCACTTCCAATTGTATCTGTGGGTTTTCACATAGCATACTCTGATATTTCAACATTCGAGAATTAGTGAGCCAATGATTTGCTTTCTGTTCCATGAGGGCAAGTACTGCATGTGGCACAGTGACTCGTAGGTTCTGTCCTAACGTAAGTTTGTCTGCTTCACTTACTAGCAAGGCTGTAGCTGCAACTGCTCTCAAGCAAGGTGGCCATCCTTTAGCCACAGTGTCCAATTGTTTCGATAGATATGCTACAGGTCGCTCCCAATTTCCTAATTTCTGAGTCAACATGCCTAAAGCGTTCCCTTGTGTCTCATGTACGAATAAATGGAAAGGCTTGTGAACATCTGGTAGTCCAAGTGCTGGTGATGACATCAATTCTTCCTTCAATGTCTTGAAAGCTGTATCCTGCTCAGGTCCCCACTCTAGTGGCGATTTTTGTTCCCCTTTTGTTGCTTCATACAGTGGTTTGGCAATTTGAGCAAAATTGGGAATCCAAATTCGACAATATCCTGCTGCTCCCAGAAAAGCTCTGACTTGCTTTCTGGTATTTGGGGTTGGGATTCTACATACTGCTTCTTTTCTTTCTCTGCTTAATTTTCGGCTCCCTTGAGCTAAACGAAAGCCCAAGTATTTCACTTCTTTTTGGCATAGCTGTGCTTTTGCTCTGGAGACTTTGTATCCGGCCTCATCCAGTAGCTGCAAGAGGTCTTTGGTGGCTTGTATACATTCACTTTCTGATACAGCAGCTATCAGCAGATCGTCCACATATTGGAGAAGCACTCTCTTCCCCGGGGCCACTGGATAGCTTGAAAGATCTTGATTTAGTGCAGCACTGAAAATAGTAGGTGAATTCTTGAATCCTTGGGGTAATCGTGTCCAAGTAAGTTGGCCCCGTCTTCCAGACATAGGGTCCTCCCATTCAAAGGTGAACAGCAACTGGCTGGTGGGGGCTAATCTTATGCAAAAGAACGCATCTTTTAAGTCCAAAACAGTAAAGTGGGTAGCTTCAGCAGGAATCAATCCCAAGAGTGTATAGGGATTGGGCACAACTGGATGTATGGTCTCAACTGCTTCGTTCACTCTTCTTAGGTCCTGCACTGGACGGTAGTCATCTGTTCCAGGCTTTTTCACTGGCAGGAGTGGGGTGTTCCATGGTGACTGACATACTTTCAATAGGCCATGCTCAAGTAATCTTAACAAGTAGCGATGAATGCCTTCAATTGCTGCTCTTGGAAGGGGGTACTGTTTGACATATATTGGCGTAGCACTGGGTTTGAGGTTCACAATTATTGGAGCAATATGCTTGGCGAGGCCTGGAGGATTGCCTTCTGCCCATACCCCAGGCGGGGCATCAATGCTTTTCAGAGTTTGTTCAAAATAGGTGTCTTGGGTAGATTCATCACTGTAATATCTCCATTCTTCTTCTCGGGGAACAGTAAGCAGCATTATTCCTGCAGGTTTAGTCTGGGGATTTACTGTCCTTTGCATCTCTCCTTTTTCAGAAAACGATATTTGGGCCTGTAATTTGGCTAACATATCTCGTCCCAGTAATGGTATTGGACATTCAGGCATATAGAGGAATTGATGGGTTATTTGCTGTCCTCCCAGACTGCATATGCGATTCTGAAGAAAAGGTTTTGTGGCTTTGGCACCAGAAGCTCCTACAATGGTAACTGCTCTTGCGGAAAAGGGGGCTATCTTTTTGTCTACTACTGAATGTTCTGCTCCAGTATCAACCATAAAGTTCATAATTTGGTCTCCTATTTGTATTCCGACCATAGGCTCCTGGAGACCTAAAGCGAATTCGGAGCCCGGTCTGTCCTAGTCCACGTCATCTTCGTTGTTGGCTGTTGCGGCCAATGCTTGTATGGCCTCTCCTCTTTCTTGCTGAAACTGTTCTCGATTGGCCCCTCCGCGATTCCGGGGACGGCCTCTTCCTCTTTCTCTCCATTGAGCATTATTTTCGTCATCCTGGTGGGCGTCTTCGAGTTGCGGGCATGTATCTCTCCAATGTCCTTCCTCCTTGCAGTAGGCGCATTGGTTCACGCCTAGCTGGGGGTGTCCTTCTCCTCGGCCCGGCCCTCTTCCTCTGCTCCTTCGACTAGGGAAACCTCCCCTTTTCTGTTCAACTATGGCTGCAGCCAAAAAAATCAGCTTTCTTCTTCATCTTTCGATCACATTCTTTCTGCCTTTCATTATCACGATTCACATACACTTTATGAGCGACTTCCAGTAACTGAGTTGCATTCATGCCCGCAAACCCTTCTAATTTCTGTAATTTACGTCTAATGTCTGGTTGAGACTGATTTACAAAAGCAGAATTCACCATGCATAAACTTCCTGGTGCATCGGGATCATAGGGTGTATACATTCTATATGCCTCTGTTAATCTTTCATAAAACACTGCTGAACTTTCATCTATACCTTGGATAACTTCAGTAACTTTGGATAGGTTCATAGCTTTCTGGCCCCCCCTTCTCAGACCTTGCATAAGGCCTTGGCGAAACCGGGCTAGGGACCTGGATCCTCTATCTGTATTTGGATCCCATCGGGGGTCTTCATTTGGGAATTCTCTTTGGGCCGCTTCCCGATTATCTATTCTTGCATTATCCCTCTCCCCTGGAGCTGCGGGGTTATCTGCCAGCCAGTCAATGGCTGCTTTTCTAATTCGTGTCCGCTCCTCTGTAGTAAATAAGGTGGACAGGAGCTGACGGCAATCTGCCCATGTTGGTTGGTGGGTTTCCATAATAGTATTCACTAATTCTGTGAGTTCCTGGGGCTTATCGGTATAGGAGGCGTAATGTGTCCTCCAGTTTAACAAATCAGTGGTAGAGAAGGGTACATACACATAACTTAGAGGTCCCGCCACCACCTCATTATCCTCATTTCTTACGGGCACTCCCGGGACTTGCCGTAAAGGCATCATTTTTGCAGTAGAAGTCTTTTTGGATCTGAGGGAGATTTTCGTAACTCTCCTAACAGGGGCTTTCTTCTTGTAAGTGCGCTTAGTCTGGGACGCTTTACTTTTAACTGAGCTCATACTAACAGTCGTTTTCACACTGTCAGCATCACTCAGGGAAGCCTCTTCTTCCTCTTGCTCTTCTATCTCTGACTCAATCCTCTCCTCAGTCTCAGTGGACTCATCCTCCTCATCTGAGGGGGGAGGGCTTATCTTCCTGCTGTTCGGGTGGTGGTTCTGGGGTCGGCTCTCGCTCCCGCTGTCTCCGGGGCTCTGGGGCGGGACGAGGTGGCACCCTTACTGGATGCTGGGCTTGGGGCTGCCTAGTTATCACCTCTGGGGATTCAGGATCTGCCAGGATGGGTTTCCGTCTGGGCTGTCTGGTTATTACTTCTGCGGATTTCTCACCTTTCCCTGTCTTTTTAGTTGGGATTACTTTCTGCATTTGATCTGTTCGTGCTAACATTATTCTGCACTGCTCCTCATAACAGCGCTTCGCCCAAGGGGGCGGGTCTTCACAAATACTTAACCAGGAATCTATATAGGGGTACTGATCGGGGTGCGATACCCGCACTTTCTGGTGAACTGACTGAATAAGTCCTATAGTAAAAGTTCCCTCTCGGGGCCATGTGGGGTCTAAATCGGGCCACTCCCTAGTACACAGAATCTGTAATCGTGGTGCGGTCATTTTAATTCCATAATCTCCTGAATACCCTTCTTTAAAATGTGCGATCATACATTCTAGTGGAGTGCTCCTAGTAGACCCTGCCCCTCCCATTTCGATGTGTGCGCGCAACAACAAACAGAAGGGAAAAGGAGGGCGGACCGTGGGTAAGGGGTCCTCACGGCCCTAGAAACATATAAGGGAAACAAATAACAAGACAAGACGACAGTCGCTTCCCCCTTTTTACGACCTGAATGCGGTCGCCCGGTCAGGAACTGCGTTACTCAGGGATCCGCCTTCACTTGGTCCGTGCTGCCAGACCTCTCATACACACTTCATTCACACAATCATGCTAGCAACGTATCCCAAACCCACAGTTCAATCCTGTCTATTCTGACTAGTCTTATTCAAATTCCAAAATACAAGAAGACGGGAGTTTCGCCCCGCGAATACTCATGCAGGGGTAGTCGGTCCGTCTTTGAGAGGTGATCAAGCTCTCTTACCAAGTTCCAAGTTCAAAATTCAAGATGCAAGATTCAAGTGGCAGTACTGCTCTTTCTTATCTGTCTAGACATACCAAATCAAAACTCTACTCACCGGATCCGGTCCTCAAAGTTCCCAAGCAAGCGCATGAGTTGGACCTCGGACTCCCCTCACTCGGGTTCGAGGTGTTGGTTCCAGCCGGGCCCGGCACCCGCCGAGGTCAGACCAGCTCCCTCCGATGCAAGGGACTGGTGGCGCCAGGGAGCGAGCCCCGTTGGTAGGGCGAGATCCCGGCAGGACCAAACCTGTAGAGGCGGAATATCGTGGTATATTGCCCTATATACCCTCTAATACCACAACTTCCCGGCCAGTGCACCAAGAATATGTAGCAGCAGAGCGCAGACAAACCAATAATACCAGGAGTCAGTTCAGAAGGTCCAAATCATTTATTTGTGCACAAGTCTCAAGCAGAATCAAATTCAAAATGGCTGAGCAATGGTTTCTTGTAAAACAACAACTTTTATAGACTTTTGCTCCTTTCTAGGTATAGAAAAACATTTCATTGGTCCCGGTAACCTCCCGTACCCCTTCTATTGGTCCCGGTACTGATATGGCTATCCAATAATGTCTCTTGACTGGGCTCAGCACCTGCTCACCCCCCTTCTAGTCCCAATTACAATGGTCAGTTCACCAACTTTGATACTTTTTGCCTCCAAGGCCATTTAACTAGTTAGTCCATGTGAGAAAGCAGGGCACTGTAACTTTTCTTTCAACACATTTAATTAAATGCCTAGCAGCTGTATTTCTTATCAGTGGCATTTTTCTGTATTTTTCCAGGGTTCGATTCTGCTTATCTAAGCTACTTCAGCTTTGCTGAATTCTAGTTCTACAATAGCAGCATATTGGGGGATGTGCAATTCCTATGGGCCTCTCCACAGGCTTCATTTACAGGTCAAGCTTGTTAAGCCTGTCTGCTTCTGTCAGACACTATGGATCATAGGCCTTCGCCTACCACATTAGCTTTGTGAAATATCCACAGCTCTTGCAGCCAGCCTCAGAGGTGTAGGTGTGGCCACTGATCAGGTGTAAGATTTGTTCAAATTAGCCCCTGCCTGCCAGCCTCCCTGAACACAGAGACTGAGAGAAAAAACTTTCACCTCCCCCACCCAGAAAGAGCAAGCCTTCTCCAACAGATTTAAAACTTTGCTATCTGGATACTCATAGTTCCAGTAGACTGAATATCCCCAAGCTTAATTTATAACCACAGTTAAACTTTATATTAACAATTTCCACAAAACAGTTAGACTCTATATTGATAACTAGAAAGCATCAGAAATAAGAGAGGAAATTAGAGTCTTAGCTTTGTGAAATATCCACAGCTCCTGCAGTCAGCCTCAGAGACCTGTAGGTGTGGCCACTGGTCAGGTGTGAGACGGGCTCAAATTAGCCCCTGCCTGCCAGCCTGACAGCAGAAACTAAGAGCAAAAACTTTCACCTCCCCGCCCAGAAAGAGCAAGCCTTCTCTAACAGATTTCAACCCTTGTTATCTGGGAGAAAATTAGAGTCTTAGCTTTGTGAAATATCCACAGCTCCTGCAGCCAACCTCAGAGACTTGTAGGTGTGGGTGGGGATAGGATCAAAGGAGCAGATGGTGAGTTTGGAGGAAGAAAGAAGGTGTGCAGTTTCCTCTTCAGAGGTCACAGGAAACTAAGATTGGGTAGCAGAGGTGGGTTGGGGAGAGTTGGGAGTGAATTGGGGGAGGAGGGGAAGTAGTTGATTTTGTGGGGAATTGCAGGGTGATCTTGTGGATTTTGTCATGGAAATAGTTAGCCAGGGTTTGGGCTGAAAGGGAGGAAGGGATCAGAGGCAGAGGCACCTTGAGGAGAGAGTTGAGAGTAGTAAAGAGACTGCGAGGATCAGAGGCAAGAGAGTTAGTTAGATGGACATAGTAGTCTTGTTTGGCAATAGCTATGGCTGATTGGAAAGAGACAATCATGAATTTGAAGTGCAGAAAGTCTGCAGGGGAGCGGGATTTGAGCCAAGCATGCTCAGCAGAACGGGCATAGGAACGTAGATAGTGGGTAGTGGATGAAAGCCAGGGCTGGGGTGCGGAACGTCTTACAGGACGTGGCATGGGTGGAGCGAGAGCATGCAGAGCCGAGGAGAGTGCAACATTATATGAAGTTACTGCCTCTTCAACAGACTTGGATGACATAGTGGCAGAAAGAGATGAAGAAATAGTGGAAGAGAGAGCCAAGGTATCAATAGCAAGAAGATTTCTAAATAGGTTGAAGGAGACAGGACAAGGCTGAGGCAGCGGGTGATGAAGATTAAAGCTTAAAAGGTGATGGTCAGATAAGGGAAGAACTGAGCTATAGAAGTTCGAGGGTAAGCAACTAGAGAAGAATGTCAGGTCCAGGCAGTGGCCATGCTGGTGAGTGGGAGCAGTGGAAGAAAGTTGCAGGTCAAACGAGGAGGTAAGGGAGAGGTCAAACTGCTTCTATCTGTGCTTTTCTCTTCTATTGATAACTCCAGACTTTGCTCCTTTCATCTTGCTGCACCTTACGCCTGGAACAAACTACCTGTGTCTCTATGCCAGACACCTTCTCTGACCCTTTTCAAATCCAGGCTGAAAACTCATCTCTTCACTGCTGCTTTTGGATCTTGACTCTATACTAACACCCATCTCCCCACCCTATCTCACCCTCATACCCAGCTACCACTCAATCCACTAGTGGCTCAGCTGGTGCAAAGAGGCCGATCCACTTAACCCAATGACTATTGCTGATTCCTCAGTGACAGATTTTATATAAATCCCCCCAGACTCTCATAAAATCTTCCCATCTGCACACCTGTCCTCTTGCCCCCTCTCTTTTCAACAACATATATTGAAGCCGTGCTTTCCTTTTTTGCCAATACAAGGTTTCCAGAATCCTCTAACCAGCATAATAGTATGCTCTTTTTACCGAGCACTCAGGAAAGCCGGATCCAACTATTCTCTCCATGTTTAATATCTGGTAAATTATCATAGATGTCCAACATCACTGCTTGAGGTGACATCCCAATTGGAACTCCCAAAATACCACTAAGAAAACCCATATCTGATTCCAGAACATTGTAATCCTGGGATAGCTCCAAAACATATGTCCAAATGTTGCGTTAAGATCCTGTATCATGGGCAATTTGCAGCTGGCACGCAGCCCGCTCAAAAAGCCATCTTGGAGAAAAAGACAGTCGCAGAGTTGCCCAACTACCAATTTCCTGGAGTGAGATTTTTTTCCAGTTCTGGTTTTAGATTTGCATTGCAATGCAGTATGGGGGTCATTCTAGAACACTAATAGGGGTTTGTATGTGCAGCGGGGATGTTTATGTGCTAAAAATGTCCTCAACTGTATTCTGAAACACTGCTGTCATGCATGTCCATGGCACTAGCATAGGGATCTCAGAACATATCCAGAAGGGGCGGAACAGGGGCGTGGTCAGCTACAGAGATGTAGAAAGTGTATTCAGGAAAGGTTTGTGTATGTTTTCAATGCTTCCCACAAGTCCACATTATTAATGCGGAAACATGGTATAAGGCCAGGACTGTTCTTCTCTGCAATGCATCCCATACTGAAGAATGGTTGTGACAATTATGTTTTGAACTGGTGTGACAGCAGTCTGGAAAAACACAAGATGCAGTTTTAGGGGACAGGAAGCAAAGGTGAAGAAATGTTGTAAGGTATAGAAACATTACTAAACACCCTTACAGAAATATTAAGATGAGCAATAGTGTGTATTATAGCTATGCTGAAATGTGCTGTTTGTGTTAAAGGAGCCAATCGAGGGGACCCTAACAATTCCCATGTCCTGAAAAACACGACTGCTGATGTAGGGATAGTTTGGGCATGAGTAGGCAAAGGATTCTTGTTTGGGTGCGAAACAGATATTTTTAGTTCTGGGACGCCATACTATTATGTTATCTATAGGTTCAGGGCACCCTTCTGGCAGACATATGTTTTTGTGACTGAAAGTGAAAGTGTGGTGTGAGGGGTGCACAGAAGGATCTGGTGTGCTCATCTGCAATTCAGGGGGGACATGACAGCCTGGCCAGTACCTGTACGATATGGATGTCCACAGCATCACCAGGTGCCAGTGTGATCAGTCAGACAAAATTAGAGAAGGTTCTCTATAGGATTATTTCTCCAAGAGGACTGTGAAAAATTGCAAGAGGACCTTGATAAAATGGAAGACTGGATTTTCAAATGGCAGATAAAATTGAATGTGGACAAGTGCAAAATTATGCACTTAGGAAAGAACAACCTAAACTATGGTTATACGATGCAAGAGTCCACATTAGGATCCACCATCCAGGAAAAAGATTTAGGTGTCATTGTAGCTAATAGGTTAAAGCCCTCCACCCAGTGTGCAGCGGCAGCCAAGTAAGCAAATAGAATGCTAGGAATCATAAATAAAGGAATGGAGAATAAAACAAAGGATATTGTTGATAGTTGTTGATATGGAAGGACAGACTAGATAGGCCATGTGGTCTTTTTCTGTCATCATATTTCTATGTTTCTATGTTTCTATATTATAATGCCTTTGATCGATCCATGGTGCAACCGCACCTTGAATATTGTGTGCAATTCTGGTTGCCGTATCTTAAAAAGGATATAACGGAATTAGAAAAGGTACAGAGAAGAGCCACAAAAATGGTAAAGGGAGTGGAAGGATACTCCTATGAAGAGAGGCTTGAAAGGTTAGGGCTGTTCAACCTGGAAAAGAGACGGCTGAGGGGAGATATGATAGAGGTCTATAAATTAATGAATGGAGTGGAACGGGTAAACATAGATCGATTGTTTATGCCATCAAAAAGTAAAAAGACTAGGGGACATGCAATGAAGCTTGTCACGCCCTTGCCCCTTACTTCTAGTATGGACGGGCGTGGTTATCATAGAAAGTTTCACCTTTTTGCCTTTAACTGACTGGTTCCTTTGCCATGCCCCTTGGGAAAGGTAGTTCAGTCACATTTCACTTGGCTTCAGGTAGAAAAAAATAACACTTGTAGTTGACTCGAATAGTAAGGCAATGACAGAATTTATTGACTCCAACGCAAAGGTTCACAAATACTACCCTTGGATTCTTTTTCCAGGATTCTTCACAATACACATCAGGACATAAATAAACTCAAAGCAAACTTTCAGCTTATAATGTTCTTTAGCTCAAAGATAAAACCTTCTAACAGTCAATGCTACCAGCTTGGATAGCATTGCTGATTAAAGCAAACAAAAACAGCATTTCTCAATGGCAGTTTTCTGTTCTCATAGTCCCAAACACTTCCAGGCTGTTTGTCTCCTTCAAACAGAGTAAAACTTTTAACAGGAACAAAAACTTCTCATAAGCAAATAATGCTCTATTCAAGGCTTTAGGAATATTCAAAAACAAAGCCAAAAACTTTACTTCCTTTCACCATTAGCTCGGCTTCTTGCCGGTGCACTGCTCTGGATAGCAGGTGTTTGATAAGCCCAATCAGAGAGCTTCAGCGTGCTCTTGCTTTCTCAGCAAACGTATTTCTTCTTTAACATAGAACATGCACAAAACCATCTACAGGCTTTCAAAGTTACCTGACTCTGAAGTTTTTCTCTTAAGGGTGGTTTTCCTTCAATCCCTCTGCAGTAAAAGATTGGCACAAGGAGCAATCCATGTATGAGTCTTCGTCATTCACAGCTAGGTCTGGTTCACCTAGTTGCATAGGCTCTACCTCTCCTTCCAGTTCACAGGGTTCAGCTGACTGCCTTCCATTAGAGCTGAGAGTATCCCTTGCAACTCTGCACTGCTCTGTATTAGACAAGCTTTCAAGGCTCATACCTGGGCCTGGGCTTGTAGCAGCTTCTCCTCCCTCATGCTCTGGCCACCATTCTCCTGTGCTTCCTTGTCCTGTCCTCCAGCTTGTGTTTCTGCTTGGGTCTCTCCCTGAGACTCTCTCTGGGACTCTCCTCCTCCTCCTCTCTGCTTCTTTCTCTATCCTAGACTTAAATCCCCAAGGTTCCAGCCCCACCTCGTCTCCTCTCAGGTGACGGAGATCAGCTTGCCTCCTGGCAGCTGGGTAATTAGGGAACTCAATGATGTAAGGGTCCTTTACCCTGGGTCTGTATTCTCTCTCCTTTTCTCCACTAGGGGAACTCTGAAACCTATCCCATCTGGGAATTTCCTGCTTTCTAGGTGTGATTGGGATTTTGTTCCTCTGACCTTGTAGAATAGGTCCTTTTATAAGGGTGAATTCCTTTCCTTTATCCCTTTCTCCTCTGTCATGATAAGCTTCCTTATCACAAGCTACAGTGTAACCTATTTAAGACTAATAAGAGAAAATACTTTTTCACTCAACGCGTAATCAGACTCTGGAATTCCTTACTGAAAGATAAAGTAAAATCTGTTAGCGTAGTTGGGTTTAAAAAAAGGTTTAGAAACATAGAAACATGATGGCAGAAAAAGATCACCAGGCCTATCTAGTCAGCCCTTGGATAAGTTCCTGGAGGAAAGGTCCATAAACCATTATTAAAGCGCACTTGGGAAATCCACTGCTTACCCCAATACAAGCATTGTGAAACATGTGTATATTTTTGGGAAACTGCCAGGTACGTGTGACCTGGATTGACCACTGTTGGAAACAGGATACTGGGCTTGATGGACCTTGGTCTGATCCATAATGGCATTTCTTATTGAAAGTGTACTCTGCTCCTCCCCTCACCGGTAACAGTGCCTGGGCTCTTGGGTAACAGATTTCCACACTCAGAGCAATGAGAAGGAAGCAATCTGACAACTTCTGTCTCCCTTGCCTTGAATGCAGAGACCTGTATATCCTGGCACAGCACCAACTGAAAGATTAAAGTGTTTTGTGACTGAATATAAGTGTGACTCAAAAATATTTGGGTGTTCCCCATAATGTTTCCAAGATTCTGAATAGCAGCTGGGGGGGGGGGGGGTGGAATAGCAGCTGGGGGGTGGGGGAGTGGAAAGAGTGCCAGGTTTCAGTTAGAAGGGTGGGGTATGTGAAGCTGTGCATGTGTAGTGTTCTATTGGCCTACTGGATGCTTTTTTAGCAGCATGTAAGTGCAACCACACTCCAGGGGTTGTACCCAGGTTGTGGTGTTGATGTTTGCCATTGCGATCATGGCTGGCAGATACCAGCAACCTTGATGAAGTTGGGGAAGGCACGGGGATCCATTAGGCTAGGTCCTGGGCATTTATCATCCTTGTGGACCCCACAGCTGACAATTGGTATTATAGTGATTGCTCCTGGCTGCCGTAACCTGAATGCAGTACTGTTTCATTAACAATAATATGCCATAACGCAAATACAACCTGATAAGGAAACATTCTTAACAGACCTCTAAAATATCTAAAACTATTAATTACTCTAAAATAATTGTTCAAAGAAAAATGAAAACACAACTATCCTTCTTAGCACTATGAAGATGAGCACTATAACTATAACCATCTCCAACTCCCAATCTCTACACAAGATAGAGGTTAAGTGTCAAAAGGTCACCGCTAATATATCAGTAAAGAACTAACTCAAACTAATTTTATCAACCTAATCAGCAGTAAAAGTGCTGGAAAAAGTTTCTTAAATAAATAGTTCATTCAAGAATCAATTAATCAGGATGGTCTTTTCTGCAATATCACTGTTGTCCAAGTCCGAATGAGTCTTTGCGTTGCAACAACAGAAGACGCCTCTCTTGATTCACAGATGCAAGGAGCCATCCTCCGGATTTTGTGAAGGAGCCTTTTTACACTGTGAAAGATGTATCCAACGAGATTCTCCTTCCACTTTACCAGCTGAGTATCTCACTAGGAGCACACGGAACGGACCTAGGAACTTGGGAGCCAAAAGTGTCTTTGGTTACAGGTTCTTAATCAGGACCCAATCTCCTGGCTTCAGTTCTGGATGCGATAACTCTGAAGGATTATCCTGCTGAGGATTCACCTGCAATAAAGGAGAAACAGACAAAACTGAGTGCAATCATGAGCAATAAGTCAAGATATCGCTGCGCAAATGTTGAGGATCTGGGATTACTGTCAATTGATGTGGAGAAGTAGCTGGATGTCCAGTAACTATTTCATATGGTGTCAGGCCTCCTCGAGCACACTGGGGGGAATTACGCACTGCCATAAGGGCAAAAGGAAGGGCTTCTGTCCAATCTGTAGCCCAATCCTGTGTCAGAGTGCATAAGTGATCTTTGAGTGTCCTATTCATCCGTTCCACTTGGCCAGAGCTTTGCAGATGATAAGGGGTGTGAAGTTGTCTTTTAATACCAAACCATTGTTCAATACCCTCACAGACACTCGCAATGAAGGCTGGACCTTGATCAGAAGAAAGGATAAAAGGTGCACCCCGGGGGCGGAGCCTGATGTCCAGCGGGTAGGACGCTTTGCGTTGAAGCTCCGGAGAGGCCTACTTAGAATCCTGACTTAATACCTATACAAACTTACTATTTTGCTCCGAGCTGACCGGGGTACCTCGGGGGGATGGCGGCCCATAAACCAGCGCGCTTGGACTTCGGGTCTCCTTCCTTTTCTCACGGAAAACGCTCCAAAACAGAGGTGTCCTCTCCACAGAAGATGGTCCCATTTCGTGAAAACCCCGTAATGCACCTGGAGATTTTGGAGGAAATACGCGGCGTGAAGGAATTGGTGCAGTCCAATGGAGAAGCGCTTCGAGCCATGCGAGAAGACTTTGGAGTGCTCCAGGACCGACTTGAAAGTCTTTCCTCACGGCAGGACAACATGGCGGGGGTCCTCGACTCGCACGAGGCGCGCTTGGGCAAACTGGATAAGGCTGAGCGCCAGATACAGAATCTTCAAAAGGAGTTAGAAGATAGTAATAATCGAGCCCGTCGCAACAATGTGAGGCTCCTCGGCATACCGGAGGGGGTGGAAGCAGGAGATATAAGAGAATTCTTGCTCAAAACTCTTCCCTCCTTGCTGAAGATCACTTTTCACAGAGAACTGGAAATCGACCGAGCACACCGTGTTCCTGCCCACATGGCGCCCAACCGTACGACCCCCCGGCCTATTATCTTTAGCTTGCTACGCTATCAACAAGTGGAACAAATTTTACATGTTGCCCGAGCGAATCATCATTTGGAATTTGAAGGTCGTAAGATCTCCTTCTTTCCTGATTTGGCAAAGCCTACCGTTGACCGTCGGAAGAAACTCCTTGCTTTTCGCCCTCGACTTCAACAGCTACAGGCTCGCTTTGGCCTGTTGTATCCGGCAAAGCTCCGAGTGACTCTCCACAACCAGACCAGGACGTTCGAAGATCCTGATCTACTATCAACATTTTTAGACTCCAAAGAAGCAGAGCAGATGCGCTAATCCCGAGTCTTGGACTCTTAACTGCCGGCTCTGTCCGCCATTTTGAAGGGCCCGATGTGGCGATCATAGCCAAGCACAGAAATAGCCTGGACTTTCTTTCTTTCTCCATATGACTTTTGTTCTTTTGGTCTTCTATCCCTTCATGTTATGTGCCTCGGTCGGATTCGGAGCACGCACAGTCCTACAGGTTATGTGTTTTTCAATTTCGGCCTTCTCTGGAGTTTCTCCCCGCAGACACATGGTCGCCAGTAATTTTGGGGTTTTGCTTCTCCTCTACCGTACTGCGGTTTTCTTTGTTAATGTGGGGCGCTTCATTGTATTATATTAGCTTATTTTCTGTGTCATGTGTACAGCCAGATACAGTCAGTTTGAGGGACATAGTGAAATTATGTGTGCTTTCATGCTCAGAATTTTTAAATTTTCTGCATGGCCTTATGTAAAATCTTATCATTCACCGTTAACGGCATTAATGGTCCACTCAAAGGAAAGAAAATCCTTAGCTGTCTTAGCCCTGCGTATGTTGATTTAGTGTTTCTTCAGGAAGCGCATTTAAACTCTGCTGACATACTGCAACTCAATGCTAAGCCTCATATGGTAGCTGTCTACTCTCCCACCGTTTACAAATGGTACGGGATAACCCTTCTGGTTAAGGAGTATTTGCACGCTACAGTACCTGATCTTAGCGCTGACAAGGAGGGTAGATGGGCCTGTGTATACCTAGAGGTTGGAGATAGTGAATTCACGTGTATTTGCATTATGCCCCGAATGTGGACAACCCTGCTTACTATACAAGTATTGCGCAGTTGGCCTTGGCCTCTCCTAGTGCGCCATTGATACTAGGTGGCGATTTCACTCAGTGTTCCCTCAATCTGTTCTTCTCAAACACGGTGCTCGTTAGTTGAAAGCTCCTGTACCGAGTTGACCTGTGTGGCCAGCTTTAGAAGCGGGCCTTTGCAACCGATTCCTCTTACCTTTCTCCCTGGTATGACTCTCCCATTAGACTCCCACTATCCACCAATGCTTTTAGACACTTTAGGTGCCTTTAATACTCTTATTTAATTTTAGACTCCCGACTCTGGTCAGTGCAACTTCAGCATTGCCTTCGGAGCACTGGAATGCTCCCGCCATCGGTATTCCTTACATAAGGTTGATTGGAGACTTTCCGATCTCTCGATAGTTCACCGGGTGTAGCATCCAATTTTATTAAACCTTATGTACTGCTATACCTAGAGATACCCCTTTAGCGCAGAAAGTGTGGGAGAGAGAATCACATGTGACTTTGACCTCGGAGCAATGGAGCCTTATTCGGAGTAGAGGGACACGGGTTCCCGATCCGCCTCACTCACTCAGAACCTCCTCTTTCTAGCCCACCGGTGTTTTTTCACACTCCTCACAGATTAGATAAATGGAACACTACTCAGGGCATTGGTTGCTGGACACGTTCTGCGGCCATTGGTTTATTGCTTCATGTTATACATGAATATTCCGCACTACAGTATCACTGGCGTCGGGTCTGGGGTCGTATTTAGTCTATCTTGCACTCTAAGGAGCCCCTTTCTTGGAGGGTAGTGGGACCTCGCCTAGTTGCGGGGATCCCCTCTCTCCCAAAATGGCTTATCTCCTTTCAAACGTTATGCTTGGCATTGCTATTTCCCTAATTAAGTAATACTGAAAACTAGCTCCCACTTGAGCCCCAATGAATGGTGGAATCATGTCTGTCCTTACAGTAAATATGAACACATACTTCGACTGTTTCGCTTCCTCCATTCAGACTCCTTTTCATTGGTCTCAATGGATGATGCTCAATGACTATGTACATTTTGCTAAATGCTCTCATCTGACTGTCTAACTTTGTATGTATCTCTGTTCCATGATCATGCTGTATTGTAGATACTCTTTTGATCGTTTGATGTATAATCACTGTTAATTGGAAGCGCCCCCATCCTGCTTTAATCGGGTAGAGAAGAAGCATTGGGGTGGGGGGTAATGGGTTTACTTTTCCTTATTGTATACTTGTTTTGTCTCTTTTGGTGTGTTGTTTCTTTTGTTTGTTGCAAAATGAAAATAAATGTTTAAAAAAAAAAAAGGTGCACCCCGACGGGTCTATAAAATGGAGCTACAAAATCAAAAATAGTCCTGATGGTTTGGGAAGGGCGGCAGAAACCCTTATAACTGACCCTACTCTGACCCTACTCTGACCGTACTTTGCCAGCCTTGAAAGAGTCCAGACAAGCTGCATACATGGCTTGTGCCACAGAAAAAAGCTTCGGGTGATACCAGAGAACCGAAAAGTCATGATTCATAGCCACAGCCGACAGGTGAAGCTTGTAATGCAGGAACAGGGCAAGTGGAAACAATAAACTGTCTGGGCAAATAGACTCTGTGGACTTCATAGGGTGCGACCTGTGATGCACAGGGTTACTGGAAAAAGGATCATCTGCTTGAGTTTCAAAGGGAGTATCTTGATAGTGCTGTAAGAGAGATGAAATGGAAAACAAAGTCATGTTGGATGGTTTTAAGAACAACAATGTTGGGGACACTGATGCTCGGAGGGCAGCTCGCCGTGCTTCTTGGTCTGCAAAGTGGTTGCTCTTTGACATAAAATCTCCAGTCCTTTACACTTTAGAACTGCAACTTGTGCCAGCAATAGTATAGCCTGGAGTAAATGAAGAATGTGTTCAGCATGCTTAATTGGTTTATTAGCAAAAGATATCCCTGTCAATAATAAGGGATCCTTTGAATAAGAGCATTCAACAATGAAAACAGAACTAACACATGCCCATAATGCACATTTTTAGAGACCAATGATGATATTTTTGAGCATGTATTATTTATTTATTTTTATTTATTTGAAAGTTTGTATATCCCACTTTATCCTTGAATCAAAGCGGATTAGTGCTATTTTCACTGCTGAATGCTCTCATTCTGAGGGTCCCTTTTATTGACAGGGATATGTTTTGATATTTAACTATACGAAACCTATTCAGATATTTTCCATAAGGTACTCTAATAAGATCAAATATTGTTGGCAGTGTGATGGGGCAGCCATACATCTGCTTGCCAGGCACTGGGAGACATGACTGATGTTGTGCCAGCATTTCCCATATTGTTCCATGAGGCCAACATCCCTACCCTGTCCAGGATCTATGAGAGCTGTGAGAGCGGTGATATATCTGGAGGCTGGCTACTTGATGTGATGGCACAAGGATCCCTCCCATGCCCACACAGGCAGTGGCGGGATTCCAATCCTCATAGGAACCACTGTGGTCTGTAGTAGGAAGTAGCTGGTTCACACCGAACCGGTTCCTAACATTTCCTGCGTTCCCTGAACCAGTCCCTAAAGGCTGTTTTATCACTGGATCTGCACTGGTGGCTTTCAAAACATCCGACATTATTTGGATGACATCGGGGAGCTTCTCTTGATGCCACAATCTCCCCAATGCCATTCAAATAATTTTGGGGTTTTTTGAAACCCGACAGTGCCAGTCCGGTGATGAAACAGCCTGTAGAGACTGGTTCGGCGAACGCAGGAAAACTAGGAATTATTTTGCGTGAACTGGTGAAAACTGGCTGAATCCCACCACTGCACACAGGCCTGACCAGGGGAGCAATGCCACAAAGCAGACATGGTTGCCCCACAGATAGCAGATGTATATAGACCGACTTACGCCATGATGGGACAGGTGTAGCTGCTGTAAGATATGCCATATCTATGTGAGAATCAGATGTCATAGCCAGAAGGCCATACTATTATTACTACTACTATTACTACTACTATATTTGTATAGCGCTACAAAGTGTATGCAGCGCTGCACAGACACATGTAAAGATAGTCCCTATTCAGCAGAGCTTATAATTTAGTTAAGACAGACAACACAGCAGCTGTGGGCAGGATACATTTAGAGGGAATGGTAAGGAAACACAAGGGAAATTAGGCGGATCAGATCCAAAAGCAGCAACGAAGAGGTGAGCGTTCAGCCTGGATTTGTGAAGGGCCAGAGTAGAAGCCTGATGTACAGACTCAGGTATATAGTTTGTGCCAATCATAGGGGGAGCAGCAAGATGAAAGGAGCAATGTCTGGAGTTGGTAGATAGAAGTGATCTGCCAGAAGAGTGGAGTTTCCAAGGAGGGGTGTAGGGAGAGATAAGAGAGGAATGGTAGTGTGAAGCAGCAGAATGAAAGCACTTATAGGCCAGAGGCACGAAAAGGGCATACATTTGTTGCTCAGCAATATTGTGCATCCTTTGGAGAACTGCAATGTTAGTTTCGGGTTTTGTGCACTTGGTAAGAGTCCATACTTAACAGTTTAAAGCATGTTTGTAGAGATGACTATGGGGGGCGGAGCTTGCCGCGAAGCGTGATGGCCACTTAAAGAACTTGCTCCTGTATCACATTACAGAATCTACCCTCTCTTCCCGCTAAAAGCTGTGGGAGACGAAATAATTGATATACAGACAAAGGGGACTATGGCGTCTTTAAAACCTGCTAAGCTGGACTTTCAGTCTTCTACAGGCCAAGCGGTAAAGCGCTTAAAACAAGATGCGGCCTCCCCGCAAAAAGGGAAGCCGGAAAAGGAGGCCGATGATGGCGTTCGTGAAATTTTGGCAGAGCTGAGATCGATGAAGGAGTTGCTCACCAATAATGGAGAGACCCTTAACCAAATGCAAGAGGAATTGCATGAGGTTCGTGAGAAATTAAATTTTATGGATGGTCGCCTGACGCAAGTTGAGGCCCTGACCCAAAAGCATGAAGGCTTGGTTATGCAAATAGCCCCCTTGGCAAAAAGAGTTGCTGCTTTGGAGACACAACTTGAGGAACAAAGCAATAGGTGACGAAGGAGCAACATGCGGATCCTGGGTATCCCGGAGGGAGCAGAGGGTACCGATCCAATTGGATACATGGAAAGAATGATCCTGGAGCTCTTACAAATCACGTTTGCAGTTCCTTTCGAGTTGGAGAGAGCGCATCGAGTTCCCACAACAATGGCGGCCCAGGTAAAGAGGCCGCGACCAATGGTGATCAAGGTTCTGCGATATCCCCAGGTCCTGCAAATAATGCAGGCGGCGAAACAGAAAGGTTCCATTCAGCTTACTGGCAATAAGATCGCCTTTTATCCAGATTTGTCAAAAAAGACAGTGGAACGGAGACGGGAGCTACTCGCCTGTAGGCCGCTGCTTCAAAAGATCCAGGCGCGCTATGGTTTATTCTATCTGGCCAAGATGCGCGTTACTGTAGACAATGTCACACGAAACTTCAACAGCGCAGTGATGCTGCGATCATTCCTGCATGATTACTCTCAGATGGAGACGGGTCGTTGATACTGGGATCTTGGACTGCTATGTCACGAAGTCAAGATGCTTTTACTCCAAGGGGATAAAGGGGTGAGCGCCGCAAAAAGGGGGAATAAAAAAAAAAAAAAAGGACTATGTCTGATGGCTGAAGGGGATCGTTAGGCTTTGATGTAACCCAGGCCTGCTCCATATAATTCTGGTTAAAAATGTTGATGTTTATTGTTATGGGGGTGGTAGACAAAGTGGGAACCTGCATAGGATGAATGATTGAATATTTCTGTGCTTGGATATGTATGATTTAGAGACAAATGGAAGCGGGGGATGGAAGGGTTACGAGGGAAGAGGGGGTTGGGAATAGGGTTTTATTGTAGGGTAACTGCAGGGGGGTGGGTGCTGGTGGTCTGATTGCAGAGGGGGGTACTCCACCATACAAACAGGTTTACTATTAATAGTTATGTATGTATATTGGCTATATATGCAAAATGTGGTAGAATACACATGTAAGATGATAACGCACTTGGGGATGGATGCTGACCCCAAAGAGTTGTGCACACTACCAGATGGCTGGTAGTGGGATACGGGTATTATCTTATTTATTTATTTATTTATTTACATTCTCTTATATACCGCGCTATTCTGCATCAGTGCGGTTTACATTGAACAAACTGAAGTTACATTGAACAGGGTGTTATAACTTGGAGATAACTATTTTACAGGGAACATGGGCTATGGAGGGTTAAGTGGCTTGCCCAAGACCACAAGGAGCACCTGTGGGAATAGAAACCCCAGTCCTTCCGGCCCAAGGTTGCTGTCCTCTAGTGGGATTTGAACCCCCGACCTTCCAGCCTGAAGTACCTTGCCCCAACCACTAGGCCACTCCTCCACATCTTTAAATGTCCAGGGCATCAACAACCCTATCAAGCCCTGGACATCTTTAAATGTCCAGGGCATCAACAACCCTATCAAGCGCACAAAACTTTTAACATACTGTCAGAGACAAGGGGCAGATGTCCTGTATTTACAAGAAACACATTTGACCCTATTGGAATTCTACAAAGTTACCAGTGGCGTCTACCAGAATATATTATCTTCTCCAGCAGTTAAAAAGAAGGGTGGAGTAATTATCCTTATTCGGAAAGCTTTAAACCCAATTGTTAAAGAAACCAGGATAGACCCAATGGCAGATGGGCGAGAGCACAAGTACAGATAGGGTCAGATGATTATCTCTTCATGACAATCTATGGGCCTAATACTGAAGACCCGAATTTTTACCAGCAGCTGGCAATGGAAGTTAAGGTTGTGGCTTCAATGCACGTTATACTTGGAGGGGATTTTAACATGGTACAAGATCCCTTGTTAGATCGCACCCCCTATAGGCCTCAAAATAAACCCAGGGCATCTGGGGTATTGCAGGGTATGAAGGAGACCTTTGAGCTCATTGACCCATGGCGTCTTATGCATCCCAAAGCTCGAGAATATTCATACTATTCCCTGCCGCACAATACACAAACTAGAATCAACTACTTTTTAATATCTAAATCCCTATTACCTCGACTCACAAAAGTAGAGATGACTGCAAAAACACTTTCAGATCATGTAGAGATGACTATGCAGGGATTACTGGGGCCATTTTATAATGCCAAGTACCATTTCATGCAAGGTGTGTCCTGACATACATGTTCATATTTACATTCTCTTATACCATATTAGGGTGCACTGGGATTACCTCGCACTGTGCAGGGCATGAAGAGGACTGATCTATGGTCTAGATTGCAGTACAAATGTTGAGTGCCTGCAGGATTTATGTCTAGTTTGCATCAGAAAACTACTGTCAGTGTAAAGAGCAGCTTAGGAGATGCATGTTTTACTGAAGATGCGTGGCGTCCGCGGTTACATCCCGGAGACAGGCAGGATCCAAACTGTGCAACTTTTCAGAATCTGGTGGCCACAAGGAGGTCCAAAATGTTTACTTGTGTCCCATAGGATTACTGGAGCTTGTTTATCCATTATATCAATGGCCTGGGCCTGCACCCATGTGCGGGCCATGCGCTAGATGCATAAATGGGCCAGCTTCATAGCACTTTGCCCATGCCACGCCAGACACATCTATCTTCTTGATTCCAGACCCGCGCACATGTCTAGAGCTGCGGATGTGGAATTGGGTTCAAACAGGGCTCATTTTGAATTTAGACGTGTCTGCGGGCTGGATGTGAATGTTATAGAATTGGGCTCTGGTATTTGTAGTTCCTGATTTTACACATTGGAATCAGTGCTGCAGGTTGCATAATGCATCAGAATGAGCTTGTCAGAAATCCAGGGTTGGCTTAAAATCTCACTTCAGGAACTGGGTAACTTGGCAACTGCAATCAGAGGATCACTTTATATTGAAGCTCTCACATTTATTACATTTATTTATTACAGGCTCTTATATACCGCACTATTTAGCATCAGCGCGGTTTACATTATAACAATAGACCAGAACAACAAACTGTTTGGTTTTACAGAGAACAGGTACGACAACTTGGATAAACATAGGGGATAAACATCACAGCATTAGAAACAAGCTGCAAGATACGAGCTAATGACCCATCCATTTCCTCTCCTGATAGCTGTATCCCAAGCTCCACACCCCAAAGTGAGGCAAACAGGTCGCAATCAGCTAAATCTACCAGCCCTATTATGGCCCTTCTCAGAGAGGAGATAGGAACCCTAACAGCATTCTCCACCATCATCAATTCCTACAACTGTGAATTGCGTCCCCGTCCCCCCTCCAACTGATCCTCTGCCCACAACATATACAAATAGTTATGCACCTGCAGGAAAGGAAAAACATTGGTGCTCACCAACCCAAACCTCTCTCTCAGGTCCGCAAATATCAATGAGATGCTAATCTCATCCACCAGCTGCTTCAAGTGCACGATGCTCTTCTCCAGCTGGCTCAAGAAAGCCTTCACCCTTAACCTGAGGAGAAAGTCTTCTTTCCCCCATAGGAGCAGATATATTGAGCTCCTAGCAGACAACCCCTTCTTACCCAAATACCATCAATGCATACTCACTGACATTAATAGTGCATTGTCATTAATTTCTGGGCTCAGCTGAAAATTCCTACATATGCAGAAAAAATATAAATGCAAGGGGCAAGCTAAGCACCCCTCCTCCTCCAGCAGGGTATATTTGGTGGTATCAAACAACCAAATCCTTTAAGTGCTAGAGGGTACAAGCAACATTGTAACTCTCTTGTTCACATAAACCCATCCCTCCTTCTCCCATGTCTCTGCAAAATTTCATTGCTTATCCACAGCCGTTTTCTCCTCCATAGATACACCATCAGACATCTTGTCATCTTCCTGAGGTCCAATTTCAACAGAACATAGAGCCATTTAAGGAATACCACTATTTTGTACAGCGTGACCTGAAAACTCAGCGTCAATAGCAGGTCCTTCCATTTCAACAGTCAATCCCTCATGGCCTTAATCGTGGCAGTCACATTGACATCAAGTTACTGGGAAATAAATTACCTAAATATTTAAAGGAGATCCCCACTAGGGTTGCCAACTGATAGGCTTGATCCAGTTCTGGGTTTACCCCATTGCCTGCAGGGATATGCAGCTCTGATTTCTCAATTGCACTTCATAAGAAAAGAAAGACTGCAAGTCCCTGCAGACAATGGGGTAAACCCAGGACCTGATCAGGCTTGTCGGCTGCATCTGGAACTAGTTGGCAACCCTACTCCCCACCCATTTCAGCAGAAAACTCCCCTCCAAGCCATCTCTGACAGTGCCATCAGTGGGTAGCGCTTCTGATTTGTCTACGTTTAATTTAAGACCAGAAAAAGCACCAAAAATCGCCAAATTCATGGATCAAGCTGTCTATCAACTGTTGAAGCTCCACAAGGTGTACCAACATGTTGTCCGCAAATGCCACTTATGAAATTCCTTTCCCATCCCAAGATTCCTCTCAATTAGGGATGTGTGTGGATCCACTTGAGAAGAGGTTCCAATGTCAGAATGAAGAGTAGTGGAGACAGCAGACAACCTTGTCTAATGCCCCAACAAAAGGGGAAATTATGTTTACTTTTAACGTTACCACCCTCACAGATAGGAGTACAATAATCGGACAGCCTTCAAATCTTGGCCACTAATGCCCACATGCTCCAACACTGCATACATATACTCCCAGTTGACTCAGTTGAAAGCTTTTTCCCCATCAAAACATTCAAGTGATGGAATCTTCTGTCTCACGCAATAATATACTGAGGCCAAAATCCATCTAATATCTTTCACGATATGATGATCATGAATTAACCTTACTTGAGAGTCCCTGATCAAGGAAGATAAACAGACTCTCATATGATCTGCCATAATTTTCACAAGCAACTTCTGTTCCATGTTTAATGGAGAAATGGGCCTGTATGACCCAGGTGAAGTGGATCCCTACCCTGTTTTGTTATAACTCTTATCACTGCTTTGTTGGATTCATAGGGGAACTGTTGGAGTTCAATTAAGAGCATAAGAACATGAGAGATGCTCTACTGGTTCAGACTAAGAGTCCATCAAGTCTAGTATCCTGTTTCCAACAGTGGCCAATCCAGGTCACAAATGGCTAAACAGGTTAAAGTGGCTAAACAGGTAGAAAAGGCAACGGTGAAGTACTTTTGTCCACTAAAGAAGAGCGGGGCCTAGGCGTGATTGTAGCTAAACAGGTAGAAAAGGCGAGAGCAAAAGCTAGAAGTATAGGGTGCATAGGGAGAGGAAAGGTCAGCAGAAAAAAGGAGGTGAGAATGCCTCTGTATAAGTTTCTGGTACAACCTCATTTGGAATATTGTGTGCAATTCTGGAGACCGCACCTTCAAAAGGATATAAACAAGATGGAGTTAGTGCAGAGAGTGGCTACTAAAATGATCTTTGTTTTAAAGCATATAGGGACAGACTTAAAGATCTTAATATGTAAATGTTAGAGGAAAGGCGGGATAGAAGAGATATGATAGAGATGTTTAAATATCTCCATGGCATAAATGCACAAGAGGAGAGCCTCTTTCAATTGAAAGCATGCTCTGCAATGAGGGGGCATAGGAGAGGATAGACTCAGGAGTAATATGCGGAAAGCATGGGACAAACACAGAGGATCTCTAAATGAAAAAAGGGGACTGTTGTAGTGGTTGATATGGAAGGAGAGACTAGATAGGCCATGTGGTCTTTTTCTGTCGTCATGTTGCTATGTTTCTATTGGTAGATGTGTGGAATAGTCTCCCAGTGGAGGTGAAGAAACGAGGACAGTATCTGAATTCAAGAAAGCATGGGACAAACACAGAAGATCTCTAAAGGAAAAAAAGGGGACTATAGTAGTGGAGATGAAAGGGCAGCCTGGATAGGCCATATGGTCTTTTTATGCTGTCATATTTCTGTTTCTAAGTACCTGTCAGGTTTCCAAAAGGTCCAACAAGAAAGCTCTTCACTTGCAGAAATCAATACAATACCAGAAGTGAGGTAAAAAGTGACCACACGCAAGGTGGATCAAGTGTATAAGAGACTTTTATTCAGCCCTCTTGAAGTTCACCCTACATGGCCATTTTTTGGCATGCACCCTCATCAAGAGTAAAATCTCAAACTTAAATATAAAAACATAAAACATAAAAATATAAAAACATTTGAAAGTTCCTGCTTGGGAGAGCACCATCATTGTAAGCCTCTGTTAACTTTTATGCGTTAATTAGGCATTTTCTTGTGCTTGTTTAGAATTTAGCTTGTTATTTATTTATATATTGTTCTTTCTTTCTATATTTCTATATTTTCAGTATGCGTTCTGTCTTCTGTCTGTCCTTTACCCACCTCCTGCTCTCTGCAGTGCTGTCTAAAGAATACCAAAAGAATATATTTTGGTGCTTTATAGCAAGCCTTTTGACAGTGTAAACCATGAGAAACTTTGGGCCACATTAAGAAGCATGGGTATACCAGAACACCTGATCGTTCTCTTGCACAATTTGTAAATTGATCAAGAAGCAACAGTTCAAATGGAAAAAGGAGAAACAGAATGGTTTAAAATAAGCAAAGGGGTAAGACAAGGCTGCATACTGTCCCCCTACCTGTTTAATTTATATGCAGAACAAATCATCAGAGAAGCAGGATTGTATGAAGACAACAGAGGTGTGAAGATTGGTGGAAGATTCATCAACAACCTTCGCTATGCTGATGATACCACATTACTGGCTGAAAGTGAAGATGATCTGAAACATTTGCTTCTCACGATAAAAGAACATAGTCTCAAAATGAGCCTGCACCTTAATGTAAAGATGCTGGCAAAATCAACAGGTTCATCATTGAAGGAGAAATAATTGAACTCGTGGACAACTTTAACCTACTTGGATCAACTATCAATAAAGAAGCAACAAGCAGTCAAGAAATCCGACGACGCATTGCTCTTGGCAGAATGGCTATTTATTTTATTTATTTATTTATTTAGTGTACACTTGTATCCCGCTACTTCCAGCGATCAGCAGCGGTTTTCTATACATAATGGTGCGGCTGTACAGGCCGGATTTGGAACATACAGTGTGATTTCAGGGGTGGGTAAAAGGCACATCAAAACAGTCACATATTTACATTTGATTGTATTTTATTTATTTATTTTATTCTCTTATATACTGTGCTATTCTGCATCAGTGCGGTTTACATTGAACAAACTGAAATTACATTGGAGATAACTATTTTACAGGGAACATGGGCTATGGAGGGTTAAGTGGCTTGCCCAAGACCACAAGGAGCACCTGTGGGACTAGAAACTCCAGTCCTTCCGGCCCAAGGTTGCTGTCCTCTAGTGGGATTTGAACCCCTGACCTTCCAGCCTGAAGTACCTTGCCCCAACCACTAGGCTACTCCTCCACTCCATATAAGAGGAGACTTTACATATCTACATTTGATTGTTTGAGAGGAGGCTTTACATGTATACATATGCACATATATTACATATTACAGGATGTGTTTTATACTGCTGTGTGTTATAAGGTGCCCATATAGAATAAGACACTCTGACTAGGTTAGGTTGAAATGGGTCTGGAAGAGGTGAGTCTTAAGCTTCTTCCTGAAGTCCTTCAAGACCTAGACAAGATTCTCAAGAGCAGAGATGTCTCTCTCCATACGAAGATTCAACTTGTTCAAGCCATGGTATTTTCAATAACATCATATGGAGGAGTGGCTCAGTGGTTGGGACAGGATACCTCAGGCCGGAGGGCTGGGGGTTCAATTCCCGCATGGGGACAAGTAACCTCAGGCCGGAGGGACTGAGGTCCCTAGTCCCATGGCTGCTCCTTGTGGCCTTGGGCAAGCCACTTAACCCTCCATTGCCTCAGGTACACTTAGATTGTGAGCCCTTCGGGGACAAGGGAATAAAAGTACCTGTTAGTATATACATGTAAACCGCTCTGATGCGTAAGTAAAGGGCGGTATATCAAATGCCTAACCATAACCATAACCATGTGAAAGCTGGACAGTGAAAAAAATAGACAGGAAGAAAACTGATGCCTTTGAATTATGTTGCTGGCGGTGAATAATGCGTATACCATGGACTGCCCAAAGAACAAACCAGTCAGTACTAGAGGAGATCAAACTTAAGCTTTCTTTAGAAGCTCAGATGACAAGACTTCGACTTTCATACTTTGGACGAGGGAGATTATTAGAGAAAGACATCATGCTTGGCAAGATAGAAGGACAACGCAGAAGAGGAAGGCCAGCAAATGAGATGGATCGATACAATAACAGCAGCTATGGGTACCGGACTGTCAAGAATGAGATGCTTGACTGAAGACCGAACTCAATTTAGGACAACAATCCAGAGGGTCGCCATGAGTCGACACCAACTTGATGGCACTTAACAACAACAACAGCCCTACCCTCTACTTTTTATCTTTTAACCAGTTCCTGATCCACAATAGTACACTGCTTCCTATCCCATGACTCTTTAATTTTGCCAAGAGTCTCTCACAGGAGACCTTGTCAAAGGCTTTCTGAAAATCCAGATACAGTATATCAACTGACTGACCTTTGTCTACCTGTTTATTCACACCTTCAAAAAAAATAATACAGATTAGTAAAACAAGACCTTCCTTGGCTAAAGCCATGTTGGCTATCTCCCATTAAGCCATGACTATCTACATGTCCAATAATTTTGTTCTTTATAATGGTTTCTATCATTTTTCCTGGTACTGACATCAGGCTCACAGGTCTGCAGTTTCCCTGATTACCCCTGGAACCTTTTTAAAAAAATTTACATTACATTTATTTAACAGGTTTTATATACTGCTTTATCATTTCAATCAAAGTGGTTTACATTGAAACAAATTTGGTAATGTACATTAAACAGGGACATAGAAACATAGAAACATGACGACAGAAAAAGACCACATGGCCTATCTAGTCTGTCCTTTCATATCAACAACTACAACAGTCCCCTTTTTACCTTTAGAGATCCTCTGTGTTTGTCCCATGCTTTTTTGAATTCAGTTACTGTCCTCATCTCTTCCCTGGGGGACTATTCCATGAATCCACCACTCTTTCCATAAAGAAATATTTCCACATATCACTCCTGAATCTATCCCCTTTTACCCTCATCCCATGTCCCCTCATAGCAGAACTTGCTTTCAATTGAAAGAGGCTCTCTCCATGAACATTCCACGGAGGTATTTGAACATCTCAATCATATCACCTCTATCCAGCCTTTCCTCTAAGGTGTACATATTAAGATCCCTAAGTCTGTCCTCATATGCTTTATAATGAAGACCACTAATCATCTTAGTAACCACCCCCTGCACCGACTCCATCCTGTTCACATCCTTTTGAAGGTGCGGTCTCCAGAATTGCACACAATACTCCAAATGAGGTCGCACCAAAGACTTATACAGAGGCACTAGCACCTCCATTTTTATGCTAGCCATTCCTCTCCGTATGCACCCAAGCATCCTTCTAGCTTTTGCCGTCACCTTTTCTACCTGTTTAGCTACTTTAAGATCATCGGACACAACCACGCCTAGGTCCCACTCTTCTTTAGTGGACAAAAGTACTTCACTATATTGCTCCCTTGGATTGCTGCAGCCCAAATGCATGACTTTACATTTTTTAACATTAAATCCTAGCTGCCAAATTCTAGACCATTCTTCAAGCTTAGCTAGATCCCTCCTCATGTTATCTACACCTTCCTGGGTGTCTACTCTATTGCAGATTTTGGTATCATCCGCAAAGAGGCAAACTTTACCTGACAGCCCTTCCGCTATATCAGTAACAAAGAATTGGACCAAGGACAGATCCCTGGGGCACACCACTCCTCAGAGAGAAGGGACATTGATAACTTGGATTTTTCTGAGGCACTGGAGGGTTAAGTGACTTGCCTAAGGCCACAAAGAGTGCTAGTGGGAATTGAGCCCTAGTCTCTGTGATCCCAAGCCAATGTTCTTAACCATTAGGTTACTCCTCCACTCTGCTCCACATTGGTCTTCCTCCAGGCTTCAGGTATTACAGATGATTTTAATGATAGTTTACAGATAACTAATAATAGGTCTGCAATCTCATATTTCAGTTCTTTCAACATGCTTGGATGTATACTATCTGGTCCAGGTTTATCAAAGAGTTGTAACACATCTTCCCGGGGTATCAATATTTCTTTCAATTCTCAATTCTTCTGCAGCATCACCTTTAAATGGACAACATCCCTACACCTTCCTCAGTAAAGACTAAAGCAAAGAAATCATTCAGTCTCTCTTTTATGGCCTTATCCCCTCTTAGTGCCCCTTTTACCCCTCTCTTATCTGATGGTCCAACTGACTCTCTCACAGTTTTTTTGCTATGATGTACTTGAAAAAGTCTTTATTATAATTATTATTAAGATACCAAAAGGCTCTGGTGTCTGGTGTTTAGTGTTCTCTGCTGCACTGACATTCATGTGCGTGTGTGTGATGGGCGCATCATTCGGTATTGGACACATCTTTGTTCCCTATGCCTACCTCAGAGAGGTGGGTGGGGAGTGGGGGAGAGAGAGGAAGTGATTAAGGAGTGAAGGGGGGAGGGGAGGAGGAAGAAGGGAAAGGGGGGAGAGGGAGAGGAGGGAGGGAAGGAGAAAGGGGGAGGAGAGGGGAAAAGGGAACAGAGGAGGGGAAGGAAGAGAAGGGGGAGGGAGGAGGGGTAGGGGGAATGGGGAGAGGGGATAAGGGGGGAAGGGGGAAGGGGAGGAAGAAAACTGGAGAAGGGGAAAGGGGCAGGGGGAGAAGGAGGGGGAGGAGAAAGGGAAGGAGGAGAAAAGGAGGGGAAGGGGACTGGGTAACATTCTGGGCGAAGGTGGGGCTTTTCCAAAGGGATGGGCTTAACCGGGATGGAACCAGGCAGTTGGCATTAACCTTTAAAAAAGAGAGAGAGCATCTTTTAAACTAAATAATAGGGGAAAGCTGACAGTTGCCTAAGAGCGCATGGTTTGGAACAATGTATCCTTGAAGGATACTGGCAAAAGATTGAAGTTAGGGCATATCGACAGAGAGGTTCCACTAAAGACAAAAATAACCCATATGCCTTTAAGTACAGAGCAGACAGAGCTTAAAGATTCCAAATTACTACTACCTACCAATAACCAGATTAATATGCATAAAATAAACCTTTAAAATGCTTGTATGCACATGCTAGAAGTCTAAAAAATAAGATGGGAGAGTTAGAATAAATGAGAAGTTAGATATGATTGTTATCTCAAGAGACATGGTGGAAGGAAGACAACCAGTTGGACGCTGTGATACCATAATGATAGAGCAGATCAAATTGGTGGAGGAGTTACACTCTATGTTAGAGAGGACAGTGAGTCACAAAGGATTAAAGTTTTGCAGGAAACAAAATCCACTGTAGAATCTCTATGTGGTATGTTTACTAAACTGCGGTACATAAGAACATAAGAACATAAGAACATAAGATATGCCATACTGGGTCAGACCAAGGTCCATCAAGCCCAGTATTCTGTTTCCAACAGTGGCCAATCTAGGTCATACGTACCTAGCAGTTTCCCCAAGGGACACAGGTTCCACAATGCTTGTATTGGTTCAAGCATTGATATCCTGGGTCCCTTCTTAATAATGGTTTATGGACCTTTCCTCCAGGAACTTGTCCAAACCTTTTTTAAACCCAGCCACACCAACAGCCCCTACTACATCCTCCGGTAACAAATTCCAGAGTTTGATTACACGTTGAGTGAAAAAATATTTTCTTTTATTAGTCTTAAATAGTTTACCCTGTAGCTTCATTGCATGTCCCCTAGTCTTTCTATATTCTGATAAGGTAAACAATCGATCTACGTTTACCCGTTCCACTCCGTTCATTAATTTATAGACTTCTATCATATCTCCCCTCAGCCGTCTCTTATCCAGGTTAAAGAGCCCCAACCTTTTTAGCCTTTCTTCATAGGAGTAGCCTTCCATCCCCTTTACCATTTTGGTGGCTCTTCTCTGAACCTTTTCTAAAATTGCTATATCCTTTTTAAGATATGGCGACCAGAATTGCACACAATATTCAAGGTGCGGTCTCACCATGGAACGATATAGAGGCATTATAATATCTTTTGTTTTATTTTCCATTCCTTTCCTTATCATACCTAGCATTCTATTTGCTCTCTTGGCCGCCGCTGCACACTGGGCCGAGGGTTTTAACATGGTATCCACAAGGACGCCTAAATCTTTTTCTTGGGTGGTGGTTCCTAATGTGGAACCTTGCATCGTGTAACCATAGTTTGGGTTGTTCTTCCCTAGGTGCATAACCTTGCACTTCTCCACATTAAATTTCATCTGCCATTTTGATGCCCAGTCTTCCAATTTATCAAGATCCTCTTGCAATTTTCCACAATCCTCCTGGGTTTTAACAACTTTAAATAGTTTTGTGTCATCAGCAAATTTGATAACCTCACTCGTTATTCCACTTTCCAGGTCATTTATGAATATGTCAAAAAGCAGCGGACCTAGCACAGATCCCTGGGGTACACCACTATTCATTGGGAAAATTGGCCATTTAGCCCTACCCTCTGCTTTCTATCTTTTAACCAGTTCCTGATCCACAGTAGTACACTGCCTCCTATCCCATGACTCTTTAGTTTTGCCAAAAGTCTCTGATGAGGGACCTTGTCAAAGGCTTTCTGAAAGTCCAGATACACAATATCAACCGACTCACCTTTGTCCACCTGTTTATTCACTCCTTCAAAAAAACATAACAGATTAGTAAGACAAGATCTTCCTTGTCTAAAGCCATGTTGGCTGTCTCCCATTAGGTCATGACTATCTATATGCTGAGTAATTTTATTCTTTATGATGGTTTCTACCATTTTTCCCGGTACTGATGTCAGGCTCACCGGTCTGTAGTTTCCCGGATCACCCCTCGAACCCTTTTTAAAAATTGGTGTTACATTGGCGATCCTCCAATCCTCAGGTATTAGAGATGATTTTAATGATAGTTCACAGATTACTGATAGCAGGTCTGCAATCTCAAATTTCAGTTCTTTCAACACCCTTGGATGTATACCATCCGGCCCAGGTGATTTGCTACTCTTCAGTTTATCTAATAGTTGTAGGCCATCTTCCCGATGTATCGATATTTCCTTCAATTCTTCCACACCTTTAAATACCACTTCAGTCGTGGGTAACATCCCTACATCTTCCTCAGTAAAGACCGAAGCAAAGAATTCATTCAGTCTCTCCGCTATCGCCTTGTCGCCTCTTAGTGCTCCTTTAACCCCTTTATCATCTAATGGACCAACTGACTCTCTCACGGGTTTTTTGCTACGAATGTACTTGAAAAGGTCTTTATTTCGCGTTTTGCTTCCGCAGCAAGCTTCTTCTCAAATTCTCTCTTTGCCTGCCTTATCAATGCCTTGCATTTGACTTGCCAGTGTTTGTGCTGTTTCCAGGTTTCATCATTTGGCTCTTTTTTTCCATTTCTTGAAAGATGCTTTTTTGGCAACAACAGCCTCTCTGACCTCAGCTTTAAACCATGCTGGCAATTTTTTGGACTTCCTTCCACTTTTCTTAAAGCGTGGAATACAGCTGGTCTGGGCTTCCAAGATAGTATTTTTCAACAACACCCAAGCTTGATGTACGTCTTTAACCTTTGCAACTGCTCCTTTTAGTTTTTTCTTAACTGTTTTCCTCATTCTATCATAGTCTCCCTTTCGAAAGTTAAAGGGTAGTACTGTGGATTTCCTTACTATCCCTCCTCCACTAATTAAATCAAAGGCGATCATGCTATGATCACTATTGCCAAGTGGCCCCAACACCCTTATCTCTTGCACTACATCTGGTGTTCCACTAAGGACTAGGTCTAATATTGCTTCCCCTCTGGTCAGTTCATGAACCAGCTGCTCCAAGAAGCAGTCATTTATTTCATCTAGGAACTTTATCTCCCTAGCATGTCCTGTTGTGACACTGACCCAGTCGATGCCGGGGTAATTGAAATCACCCATTATTATTACTGCACTGTAACTTTTGCTAGCTTCCTTGATTTCTTTGAGCATTTCATCATCCATTTGTTCATTCTGGCCAGGCGGACGATAGTACACCCCCACTGCCATCGCCTTCCCCTTTTTACATGGAATTTCAATCCATAGAGATTCTACAGCAAATTTTGTTTCTTGCAAAACTTTAATCCTTTCTGACTCAATGCCCTCTCTAACATAGAGCGCAACCCCTCCACCAATTTGATCAGCTCTATCATTTCGATATAGTTTGTACCCAGGTATCACAGTGTCCCACTGGTTGTCCTCCTTCCACCATGTCTCTGATATTCCAATCATATCTAACCTCTCGTTTAGTGCTATATATTCTAACTCTCCCATCTTGTTTTGTAGACTTCTAGCATTTGCATACAAGCATTTTAGAGACTGTATTTTATTCATATTAATTTGGCTATTGGTAGACATGGGTAATTTGGGATCTTTAAGTTCTGTCTGCTCCATACTCGAGGGCATTTGGGCTACTTTACTCTTTTTTGGAACCTCTCTGCTTTTTGTAGTATCCTTCAAGGATACATTCTTCCGAACCATGCGCTCTTGGGCGACTGTCGGCTTTCCCCTATTATCTAGTTTAAAAGCTGCTCTATCTCCTTTTTAAAGGTTAATGCCAGCAGCCTGGTTCCATCCCGGTTAAGGTGAAGCCCATCCCTTCGGAAGAGCCCCTCCTTTCCCCAGAATGTTCCCCAGTTCCTAACAAATCCGAACCCCTCATCTCTGCACCATTGTCTCATCCACGCATTGAGACTCCGGAGCTCTGCCTGCCTATTGGGTCCTGCGCGTGGAACGGGAAGCATTTCGGAGAACGCTACCCTGGAAGTTCTGGATTTCAACTTCCTACCTAAAAGCCTAAATTTAGCTTCCAGAACCTCCCTACCACATTTTCCTATGTCATTGGTACCAACATGTACCAAGACAGCAGACTCCTCCCCAGCACTATCTAAGACCTTATCTAGGTGGCGTGTGAGGTAAAGTCATAGGCAGTAATGACAGGGTTAAGGTGCCTGAAGCCATATAAGGAAGTGGGCGGGTAGGGGGAGTCCTAGCATTAGGGCGTCTTGGCCCATTTACTTGAGCTAACAGGATCAAGTGCAGTAAGGTAACAAGATTAGGTAACAGGCCAGATAATAGCATAACCAACCCCCAGTGTCAGCTGCCTGGTGCATAATGTTCAAATCTAGCCCAACTGGGCCCAGTACACACCCACCACTCACAACAGCATTACCAGGAGGCACACAGCAACTAAGGAGAGACAAGGTGTCCTAAGATGTGACAAGGTGCCCTAGTATGAGATAAGGTGCCCTAAGGTGGAAAGCATGCATCTTAAGGCACGAAAACGGCTGTATCCCAAACGCTGGATAGAGCACCAAGGAATGCCAATGTAAAGGTGATGGAAGGAAGGACAGGTGGGAGTTGAAGGACCTGCCATGTCGATGGGCACCCTATGAGGCAGCCAGTAAAGTGGATGAGCATGTGGGTAGCAGCTGTACCGATGCACAGTGTGGTACCATTGTAAAGTGCTGCAACGTCAGTGTGTGGCATAGGATGGGGAAGACATGTCCCCTAGCGGAGGCAGAAGTGGCAGGATGTTTGCAGCGACAGACAGACAGACAGAGTAGTAATGGTGACATGCAGATCAGGTACAGGAAAGGCGAGTGTGAAGAGCCGAAATGTGGAGAAGAGTACCAGTGTAGGCCATGGTGTAGCAGCTTGCACAAGAAGACATGACTGCACACAGTCGACAGAGGCGGATGGATGGGCTGAAGGAAGGATGGCAGCAGAGGAGAGGGTGGTATGGGCTGCCAGCACAGATGTGCATTATGCACCAGCCCTGACTGTTACAGCCATGAAAATGATCTAGGTAGCACAGTCACAAAAAAAGAACAAGTAGGGATCAAACCTATGCCCCTTGTTTATGGAGCTATTACACTGGTTGGATACAAAGAGACTGCGGGTCACTGCCTAAAATGTCTGCTGTTTGTGCCAGCATAGGGTAGCATCACCAGTACCAGTGATGCAGTGCACATGCAGAATAGCAGTCTACAGCTGATCACCAACTGGAGAATGCACTTATCCATCATCTCATCTTAGTAAGATGCACTGACAGTGTGTGATACAAACACAGAGCAGCTACAAACCGTGCCACTGAGCAGTTTCTGCAGTCACCCTGAAGATGAAGATGGGTGCCCAGCACCAGGTCCCCCGTACCTGCAGTGCTGGAGATGGTTTCTGCTGCAGTTTCTCATCACTGCCAGTGTGTGGCAGGTTTTGTCTGCAGTGTGATATGCTAGTCGCCTTGTGTCTTGCAGCATTGCTGTATGTGCCAATCCCATCTGGTCCTGTGCTCTGCTCCTGTTGGACAAGGATCTTCCTAGAACAGTGCATGTCAATACCCAGTGTTAAACTGCTGATGCCATGGTGGGGGGGGGGGGCAAAGCATCTCTACTTGCATGGGGGTGTTATTAAGGTCTGGTTGGCCTTTGGGAATAGGCCTAGAACACCTCACATCCCAACAACCTGTGTCTAACATTCACCCACAGAAAGCGCAGTCAGGCTGCACCTGCTGCCCACCACAGGGTTTTCCAGCCATACACATACAAACTGCAGATAGTCCACTGGTCAGTACACATTGCATGTGTAGAGAGCGACCATGTGCCCAGATTTGGGATATATGGCATAGAAACTCAGCAGTTTGTGCGGTGATCGGGCCTCCAGGATAGGATGTGCACCCACATTTCTAGAACCAGACACTATATATAGCCATGCCATGGTCATTGCTCGGTTAGACTGAGAGTGCCCTCCCAGCATGGTCCATGCAGGTGGCAGTCAGGTGCTATGACGGTCCAACCATTGACGCAGACACATCCTGGCCAATCCGCCCTGTTTCAGCCCATACCAACAATACTTTGCTTCCCATCATGCACATGTGCAGACTAACGCTGGAAACAGCTTAGGCATTGCAAGGCTCAGTGAGGTGTAGAAAGGCACAAAACAATGGATACATACACACACTGCAAAAATAGGGATGGTTGGCATTCCTGCCTGCCACTGTGGTCCCAATCTCAGCTCAAGCATTGTTAAAGTGTGCTCATTGTGCAGGAGCTAGTGGTGTGCTCTTATGTTAATGCATGCTCAGTGGGCCAGTGCTGTTAGCCTGACTCTCCATCCAGCTGAGCATAGTGGGACCTGTCTGTGTGGGTGTGTGTACCCTTGTTGGCCAAATCATTGGGGATTGCATATTTGGTATTGTACCTGCACTGTGGGCAAACTTTTAGCCACAGGTACATGCACTGCATAATCCACAGCTGGAATCTGAACCTGTGATCCTCCACTCATATACACACCATAGTTCTGCCATATGGTTAACAATCCCTGGAGATGGCATGCTTCCCATCAGACAGACCTTTGCATGTTGCACTGTGTACGGTGCACTGGATCAGGGCATGACTTTGGTCTGCTGCAGACTGGAGCCGCTGCCCCCTCCGCCAACACCCCCCAAGCCATGCTGACATGCCCATGTGCTGTCAGTGTTGGTGGTGCGCAGTTCCAGGCCAGCCAACATGCAGGGACTGGAGGAGTGGCAGGGGAATACATGGACGGCCACACATCCCCTACACAAGGGGTCTCATACAGGTATTATGTTAGGTCTTTTCAACCTTTGGAAGAGATGGCTTTTATGTTAGAGGTCTATAAGATATTGCCTGGAGTGGATTGGTTAAGCATGGATCGATTGTTTACGCCATCAAAATGTAGTAGGCATAGAAGACATGCAATGCTGCTACAATGTATGGCATTGAGGACTACTAGGAGTGAATGGTTTCTCCGTCAATGTGTATTCCAACTCTAGAATTAATTTCCGGAGGATGTCATAAAGGGTGTTAGTGTAACTGGGTTTCAGAAATGATTGGACAGGTTCCTGGGAAACGGTCCATAAACCATTACTAATGAGGGGCCCAGAATATCCCCTGCTTGCCCAGTACATGCACTGTGGATCCTGTGTGTCTTTTGGGGAAACTGCTAGGTACTTGTGACCTAGATTGGCCACTGTTGGAAACAGGATACTGGGTATAATGGACCTTGGTCTGATACAGTCTGTCATATTTTCAGCTCTTATGTTCTTATGTGCCACCTAGGCAAACGCCTGGTCCACCCTGTGCACCAGCGGCCCCCACTGCATGATCCCAATGCACCCTCCTTTGTTCCATTTGCACCATCAACATAGTGCCCTTTCATACTTGCCGCTAATGGAGCACTACTATCACTTTCTTAGGCTCACCTGTCTGTGCATCACATTGCAGACGTTAAAATAGGCTCTCTCCAGAATTGCACACAATACTGCAAATAAGATCACACCATGGACTTATACAGAAACACTATCATCTCCTTTTTTCTGCTGACCATTCCTCTCCCTATGCACCCAAGCATCCTTCTAGCTTTCATCATCGCTTTTTCTACCTGTTTAGCTACTTTAACATGTGGCTGGGTGTAGCAGCATGGATCACCCATGCAGATACATGAGGGGACAACAATCTGTAGGATACATTCCGCACAGTGACTATCTGAGAACCATGTGCATGTACAGTGAGGCCAAAGTCAAGCTGCCAGATAACCAACCCCCAGTGTCAGCTGCCTGGTGCATATTGTTCAAATCTAGCCCAACTGGGCCCAGTGCACACCCACCACTCACAACAGCGTTACCAGGAGGCACACAGCACCTAAACAGACAGATCAGTGGGTAGCATAACGCATCTGATCTGAAACATCGCAGTTTTGGAGAACAGAAGTGGATCAACAACACAGCACATAGTCAAACACAGCACAGGTCTGTCACATTAGCACAATTGACAGGCTGTATTGGAAAACAGGACATAGGTGGCACATCTCCCACAATGTGACCAGTGTATTCCTCCCCATATCTATGTAGATGACAGAGGATACCCCCTGAGGGACTGGCTGATAACCCCCATTGTCCATACCCATATATCAGCAGAACAGCAGTATAATCGGGCACACAGGAGACCCAAGGACATCATAGAGTGGACTTTTGGACAACTGCAGAGACACTTCCAATGCCTGGATTACTCAGGTGGTGAGCTATTGTATGAGCCAGCAAAGATGTGCCAGATATTCCTTGCTTGCTGCATGCTCCACAACTATGCACTACAGTGCAGAGAGCCCATGTCAGATTGGGCAGACATACCCCCATTGTACAATAATGATGACACCATTGTCCCACAGATGCCCTGTGGACAGGCCTACAGGAGAGGATTTATGTCCTGCCAGAACCTGGTGCAAACACACTTTGCCTGAGGAACGAGGAGACACCTGTTCAGGTCAGGGGGAGGGGGGAGTGGGGAGGAGGTGCAGGGAGGGAAGGACATGGGTGGGGGGGGAGGGTGGATTGGAGGGGTAGAGTCTCATATTCCCTTGTGTTAAATGTATCCCCCAAATGACCGCTTTGACCCGGTGAAAAGCGGGATATAAATACAGCTAAAATAAAATAAAAATAAATAAATAAAATAGAGGGGAATAGGTTGGGGATGGGAGTGGCATGGGGTGGACATGATGTGGGGGAAGCTGGCATGCTCCACTCAGGTGTGTGCCATACACATTATGGACTGCTAAATCTGGATATATCTGACCAGCACAAATAGTGCCTAACTATCAAAGATAGCACAGTTGCCCTTTCAAGACACAGCGTCACACTCCCAAATGTCAGTTGCACAACTGAGAGAGTCCACAGAGGTGCAGGAGTATTGCTATGACATGCATGTTACTGCCCAGTATGGTTCACGCACATCTTTCTTAAGCAGAATGGGCACAGGTAAGGGGACAAGAACCCAGACATGAAGGGGCCTGGTGCAGGTGTTTCCTCCTGCAGTTCACATGTCTGTTCCAAACAAGAATTGTTGACCGCAATATTCCCATCTCTTGGCCCTGCAGCATGTCTGACCTTGTTCCCAGTGGCAACTGTGTACAGCTTATCCTCTGCACCATCTGCAGGCATGACAGTCCAGGACACTTTGTCCACTTCCATGTTCCTGTCTGTCCCTGACTTGCTGCACGCCCCTACCCAGGCTACTCCTTGTCTCACTGTTGGCTGGGCTACACCCTGTCACTTCCAGGCAAAGCAGTTGCATATGCATTATGGTCACTGGGTCTGAGAGGTGACATTGGTACCCATGAAACACAGGGTGCACCCATGAAACACAATACACAGGTCATCACTATTTGGCCCTCAAGATCCATGGTGGGGAACGGTGCTTAATCACAAATTGCACCAGTGGTAGCATGGGAATCAAATGCTTCCCTCAAATGTAACATGATGATCCACTAGTGGGAATTGCAATTGAAAGTTATCCTGGATATAGGAATTCCATTTATCTCAATATTAACAGCTATCAGATCCATTATGGATATTCATAAGCATCTGAACCAGAAAGTGAAGTCTTACTGATTTTATTGTCCAGAGTATCCATTCTCTTAATTCTTTTTATTTAAAGGGCATAATTACACTGAAACCCCAGATACGGCCTTATTTCAATGAAATCCCCATTTCCTCAGCAGGAATGTGATATTTCTCCCCATCGAGAAAAACTCGAAAATCCGTCCAGGAGGCATTGGCAGCTATTGCTCATTTATAGAGCATCAATCGTCGTCTGCCAAAAGTGCATGGGTATGGACTATCCAATCTGATCAAACATCAAACAACTACGCATGTCCTCAAGTAGGGGTACTGATTTCACACCATGACCACACATATCCCCAGAATTAATATTTATTTGACCCCACTCAATTTCAGTCTGCTAAAGGTTTTAATGTTACCTAGAATTTTACAAGCAATGCCAATGGTAATTTTATCGAATTCCTAAATAAACCCTCATTCACAGCTCTTTTCCATACTGAGGTATCAATTTTCAAGCTTTATCAACATTCATAATTTAATTTACCAAATCTAGCTCATGAACAACAATAAAAAGTCCTGTCATTAATTTCAAAACATCTCCTCTTCATTCCTGCACAGTTTAAAAAAAAATCCCTTACTCAAGTCAACTAATTTGGGGTCTCTCCCTCTGAATCATCTCTTTCCCCTTCAATCTGTTCAAAATTCAGCTGCACAGCTAATCTTCTGCCAGCCTCAATATGCTCATATAACCCCTCTTCTCAAGTCGCTTCACTGGCTCCCTACCCAATTCCATATCCAGTTCAAACTTCTACTTATTGTGCTGCTCCTCTTACCTCTCCCTACACTCTCCTCGGTACTCCACTCTTCTGGCAGATCCCTTCTTTCTGTGCCATGCTCTTCTACTGCCAACTCCAGACTTTGATCCTTCCACCTTGTTGTTCCTTATGCCTGGAACAAACTACCTGAGTCTGTGCATCAAGCTTCATCTCTGGCCCTTTTCAAATCCAGGCTGAAAACTCACCTCTTCGAGGCTACTTTTGAATCCTGATCCACTTGGTTTCCTATGTGTTTCTTTGCCATTCCTCTAGATGTGTCCTTGTCCTCAGCTGTTGTGTTGTCTGTCTTGACTAGATAGTAAGCTCTGATGAGCAGGGACCATCTTTTACATGTGCCTTGTAGCGCTATACAAATGATCAGTAGTATTAGTAATAGTAGTAGGGTTTGCAATGTGTCTTCATTCCAAGGGTCCCAATTAGGTTCCCACCTGCGGACCAGGTGCAGGGGCAGGGCCGGCCCATCCATTGAGCAAGAATGTTTTTTGCACAGGGCCCCGTGTTTCAGGGGGCCCCACGCAAAAAACATTCTCCATCATCCCAAGTAGATTAAAAAAAAAACCCGGCTGCTGCTGCCGCTTCTGCCGTGACAGCGGCAGAATCAAGCGTTCCGCCGCGAGGCCCCATCCCCCCTGACCGGAAAAGCCTCCCTGCAGCATCAGCTAGCTCCGGAGTCCCAAAGCGTGGGCTTTCACAGCCGTGAGAGTTTCCCTTTCTCGCGGCTCTGTTAATCCCGCCGGGGCTGATGGGATTTCCCATCACCCTCGGCGGGCTTAACAGAGCCGCGAGAGGTCAGAGAAGCTCTCTCTTCGCGGCTCTGAAAGAAGCCCGCACTTTGGGACTCCAGAGCTCTATTCGTACAGATTCAGGGTCTTCGAGATTTTATTGAGATGCAACTAGGACATTAAAGCTGAACTTACTAACTTATCTGCTAAGATTTAGTCTTCAACTTTGTGCCTCAACTAAGTGGAACACTGTGTGGTCCAAATTGAATCCACAGCATAAGTCAAAGATAATACCAAAACAGTTCAAAAGCTACAATCTGAAATGAAAAATTTAGCTAATCGGAAACGCAGAAATAATATTCAGATATTAGTAGTGGTAGGCTCTAAAAGTAATGACATGATTTTCTTCCCACACAACTTACTTCAAAACAAGCTTGGCTTACGTTTTGACCTACCTCTAGAGAGTAAACATGTACATAGAGTATCATGGCAAACTCTAGGCTCTAAATATATGTAGCTTATTGTGGCCAAACTATTAAGATACCATAAGGTTCTACAGATCTTATGAAGGCAAAAATGCTGCCCAACCTGTCTTATCAAAGTAAGCACATTCCTATTGTGCTCGATGTCTCCAAGACTACGACTACTAAACACAAGGTATTTCTGAGCTTGAGACTGCATCTTAAGGCCATCAGTGCGCTTTATGATCTATTTTACCCTGCAAGCTCTGAGTTATACATAATATAACTTGATCATACATGAAGCCAAGAGACCTCAAAGAATATCTGGCATAGGAATCGAGCCAATCAGAAAAGGCAGAGCGTGTTGACCTTTAGAAACATAGAAATATGATGACAGAAAAAGACCACATGGCCTGTCTAGTCTGTCCTTCCATATCAACAACTACAACAGTCCCCTTTTTACCTTGAGAGATCCTCTGTGTTTGTCCCATGCTTTTTTGAATTCAGTTACTGTCCTCATCTCTACCACCTCCACTGGGAGACTATTCCACAGATCCACTACTCTTTCTGTAAAGAAATATTTCCACATATCACTCCTGAATCTATCTCCCTTTGACATGGTCTTCTCCAGACGAAGTGACTCATGCTTGTTATCTTGGGAATGAAGCCCAGCAAGTCAGTGTTATGCATAGATACATGCCATTTGTGATCTATTAAGAGGGTTCTGGTTATGCTATAACAAGCAACATTGTATTCAGAGTTTTGATGAGCTCCTAGATAGACAAAGTGCCTGTTATTAACTTTGGTCCTGTGAAACTGCTTTTGTATATTTTTCTCGAACATGAGCATTATAAATTGAAATGTTGCCTTTTGTATGTGTGGATGAATGTGTTGTATTTTGGTCAGTTTGAATGTTGATATACGCTGATCTTTACTTAAGTTACTACTCTATCCTGGTGGTTTAGATGTTCTTAATGCTGCCTTCCTGTGCCTTGCCCCATGATTCTGGTATTTAGCTGGTAGAAGGCATCCCTTTTGTCTCTCTCGTTCTTTATTCTTTTCCTGATTTATGTTGAGAATGAGGTTAGTTTTTGGGGTTTTTCTCCAATATGGATTCCACTATGCAGTGGTTTTCCACACTTAGATTCATTATTTTGTCTTCCGTTGGTTAATGGCATATGCTTTCTGACCTTAAATGTAAATAGTGTATCTCATCATATTAAAAGGGAATGTATTATGAACTACCTTAAGAGATAGTCTGTAGATATCGCTTTGCTACAGGGGACTCACTTAAATGCCATAGAGTGTGAAGCTTAAAGGTTCTGGTTTTGATGTACTTTATGCACCGGCCTGTAAGAAAAAGAACGGGGAGCCATACTACTCAGGTCATCATTAGCTTATTCTATATGTGAACACTGGCTTGACCCCAATGGTAGATGGTTATGAGTGGTTTGGAAAAACAAAATCAAAAGGTATTCATTTGCAATATATATGTTCCTAGAATAGATGATTCCTCTTTTTTGCACTTCCTTCAGCAGATGATTGGAATGCACAGTAATATGCCCATTTTAGCAGGTGACTTTAACCTGGTACAAGATCTAGTATTTGTCAATCATGAGCCTGACTTGGATCTTCCAAAGCTCATAAAGTGCTCAAGGTTCTTACTAATAACACAGGTACACTACCAAAAAACTGCCTCCAGTTTTGCAACTGATTCCTATAGATTTTGTGGTGCTGAATCCAGGAAAAATAGCCAAAATGTTCCATCACGTCACGTTTTCTTGCAAAATTAGATTTCTTACCCATATAAGGAATGTTCACATAATTTCTTTTTAGCCGACTGCAGTTTATTTTCTTGGCCCAAAATAGAGGTTGTAATGGTTAACTAACTAGAAACACTCCCTCATGATATTTTAGAGTGTTTTGTATTCATTTTATACATTAACAGGACAATTGGGAGGCGGGGGGCTAAATCCAGTACTCGCGCTGGCGCATGTTCTTTCCTGTTCGCCTCGCCTCGTTCGCTCGCTCAAACACGGTGGTTGCGACATGAACGTTCCTGTCAAATTTCAGTTTCTTGCAAGTTCATTATTACCTTTTGTTTGCTCAGTCGTAATCCAGCTTTATTCCGAAGTGGTTCACTACAGTTTTAGTTTGCAGTGCTGTGTATTTGTGATGGCTCACAGAGCCAGAGGTTGCGTCAACTCTCCGGACAGTTTTTGTTTTATTTGTGGGGAATATACCGTGAAAAAGCGGCAGAGGAACATTTCTGCATTTATTTAAAAAGTATATTTCGCCTATTTCGGTTTGAAGTTAGGCGATCAAGACAAACCGTGGGCTCCTCACAAAGTGTGCAAGACATGTGAGGAAGATCTACGCTTATGGATGAAAGGTAAAAAACAAGCATTTCGTTTTGGAATACCTATGATGTGGCGTGAACAAAGAGACCACAGCAGTGACTACTATTTTTGCTCTTGCATTGTGAAGGGATACAACTTAAAAAATAAGAACGTAATAAGTTACCCCAACCTTCCCTCAGCAATTAGGCCTATGCCTCATAGCAACGAAGTACCTGTGCCTGAACCACCAAAATCTTTGGATCATATTTGTGTGGACAGTTCTCATCATGATGAGACTCATCAGATGGCTTTTCCTGATGAGTCCAGTACTTCCGAGTTTGAAACTGAACCAGATCCGAAACCTGAACTTTTCTCTCAAGCTGAATTGAATGATTTAGTCCGGGATTTAGGACTCCCAAAAGATGCTGCCCAACTGCTAGGTTCTCGGCTTAAACAGAAAAATCTATTGTCACCAGGAACAACTTTTTATTGGTACCGCAACCGCGAGACACAATTTTTGAAGTATTTCAGCAAAGAGGAAGATTTGGTATTTTTGCAACGATATATACGGAGTGATGGAAAAGTTTAAACTCAAGTATGATCCTGCTGAATGGCGGCTGTTCATTGATTCGTCAAAAGACAGCATAAAAGGTGTTCTTCTTCATAATGGCAACACATTCACTTCAGTTCCTATTGCTCACTCTGTTATTCTCCAAGAAAAATACGAGAATTTGGCCCTGATTCTTCAGAAGATTCGTTATGATGAGCATAAGTGGATGATTTGTGGAGACTTTAAAATTCTATCCATGCTATTAGGGCAGCAATCCGGTTTCACCAAATATCCCTGCTTCCTTTGCTTGTGGGATAGCCGGGCCCGCAACCTACACTGGGGGAAAAAAGACTGGCCAATTCGGGAGTATTTGAGACCCGGTGAGAAAAATGTTCTTCATGGGAGCTTGGTACCTCGTGATAAAATTCTATTACCACCTCTCCACATTAAGTTGGGTCTCATTAAGCAATTCATCAAGTCCCTTCCAAAAGATGGTGAGTGCTTTCGGTACCTTTGCTCAAAGTTCCCCCGACTTTCTGAAGCAAAGCTAAAGGAAGGAGTGTTTGTTGGCCCTGATATAAGGAAACTCATTTCAGATGGAGCATTCGCTGAAACGATGTCTGAGAAGGAAAAAGAAGCCTGGGATTCCTTCAAGGATGTTGTTCTCAAATTCTTGGGGAACAGGCGGGATGAGAACTATAAGGATATTGTTGCCAGGATGCTCAATGCCTTCAAAGAACAAGGCTGTAACATGAGCCTGAAAGTCCATTTCTTGCACTCCCATGTGAACTACTTTCCCGAAAACCTGGGGGCGTACAGTGAAGAACAAGGTGAAAGGTTTCACCAGGACATCAAGGACGCAGAGAGAAGGTACCAAGGAAGATGGAACACCACTATGATGGCTGATTTCTGCTGGTTGCTGCTGCGGGAAACCCCAGATGAAAAATACGCCAAGCAGCGCACCAAGAGAAGCATTCGGGGGAAGAAGAAACGGGCCCACCAGGAGATTGATTGACCCAAGAATGACTTTAAAATCTAAACTGTGTTGACAAATATCGTGTTTTTACTAAACTTTGAAATAAAAATTTGCTAGTTATTACCACAGTGTCGGACCTCATTTATTAGAATTTTATTTTCACACCATCGGGTGTTTGTCTTCATGTATTGCAATGGTGCGGTTTGCGTTTTCTATTCTTACATACATACCTGTACAACATTTTTTGCACATTTCTTTGCTTTGCTTTGTGTCTAACCTCGCTCTTATATGCTCAGTGTTTGTGCACATGTATGTGGCTGTTTTAAGTGCAGACAATTTTGCTACCATCACAGTGTGTTTTGTTGACATTACTCTATTCTTATGTGCTGCCTTGTTACAATTTTCTTTATTCTTATTTGAATAACTACTAAACAAGTAGTATAAAGAATTCATCCAAGAAACTTTTATCTCGATCGCACTCAATCTGAAACGTTCACCTCAAACTGCTAACCCAATGTAGCAAAAAATCTGTACGTGATGGAGCAAATTGGTTACCAGATTTGGATTCAGCGCACCAAAAAACGTAAAAATCAATCGAAACATTAGAGGCAGTTTAAAAAATTTTTTTTTTAGTGTACCTGTGTAATTGTGGCTTAGACCCTTGAATGATTCTGAACTTTACCAGCAGAGAATTTACTTTCTTTTCCTTTCCACACCAATCCTACTCACACATAGATTATTTTTTGATTTCTAAGACTGATGGCAGAAGTAGCAGATGTTTCCATTTTTCCTAGATCTATATCTGACTATTCAGCAGTCTCATGTGATTTATATCTTTGGCCTGTCAAGTCTGGCTCTATAGGGTGGAGGTTTAATTCCTTCATGCTAGAAGATCCCCATTTTCTGGCTTGAATTAAAGATTCAATTAAGGATTATTTTCATCATAATCTAATAGAAGGAAAGCCTCTGTCTACAGTATGCCAGGCATGTAAGGCATTTCTTCATGATGTTGTTATTTCTTATCAAGCCAAGATACAGATGGAAAGATAGCTGCTCTTAGATTGTTTAGAAAAGGAAATTCATCAGTGTGAACAAAATTATTTACTCACCTCTACTAATGTGCCATTCAATTGACTCCAAAAATTAAAATTAGATTATCACAAAGCTTCAAGTCAGCTACAGTGCATGGTCTCTTTTTGAGCAAAACTTCATATTATATGAGTGGTGAAAAATCTGAGAAGTTATTAGCCCAAAAACTGCAATTCAATAAAGTCAAGAAACAGGTAATAGTACTTAGAGACCCAGATTCCCATGCAGCACTGTCAAATTCTCATATAGTCAGCAAGTTTAAAGAATTTATCAAAGGTTCTATACATCAGAATGTTTACCCACTAAATCACAGTATGAGGACTTTTTCACTTGGGGCTCGATTCAGAGTTGGACGTGCCGGCCCTCTGTGTGCTTGGTCGGAAATGGACACACAGAGTGAACTAGGATTCTGATCCCGTGGGGCATGTCTAGCCCCACAGGATGAGAATCACATTCAGGCCTGTACATGAAAGCCCAGACCCCGATTCTGGTTGGCCTGCATGTACAGGCTTTCCCTGTCTAATTCAGTCAGGGCTCTTGAATAGAGCCGCAGCAGCATGGCGTCCAGTTGCCATGGCACTGTGGCTCCATTCAAGAGCCGTGATCTCTGGCCTCTGGACCAAAATGTTCATTCCTCACAGCCTGACCCCCAATCTGGCCTCCCAAGGCCAGGGTCGGGCTGCAGGGAATTTCCTCTGCTCCTTCCCGCTTTTTATGCACCCTGGGCCTGCCTGATCCACCTGACTAGGGGAACGTATTCCACCTCAGAGATGGAATAAGTTACCTGTTCAGGCCGCTGGCCCCAGATGTACAGGGCTGACATTGCAATTGGCCCTGTACATCCGGAGCCACTGACCACCACTTCCTTCCTTAACTCCTCCCCCGCAATGCCCCTTTCTCACCCCCATCTAGCTTCCCCATACATCCATCCCTGCTTTTCGTAGCTCAGAATGACCCTGTTGTTGTCCACAACTTTTGGATGAGGATAGGGCTCACTTGACGTAGCCCTTCTCTTTTTGTATTATCTGTTCTTAAAGTGAAAGTAATGGTACCAAGACCATTATAAAAAGTACCTTTGGACTCTTTGGACAGTTTAAAGTGAAAGGGGGGAATATTCAAAAGGATTAACATGGTTAGCAGACTTCCTAACCATGTTAATCCCATTAATCTGGACATTCAGTGGTGCATGCCCAGTTTGTGCCATTGAAGATCTCTTCATAGCCTGGTTATATGCCCTGACACTAACCTCAGCATTGGGTCAGAGTGGGGTGGCACCAAAGTTTAGCCAGGCAGTGGTAATACTGAACTGCTTACCAGTTAATGTTAAGCAGATTCAATTGTGGTCAACTGAATTGGAGATGGTTTTGAAATCAATGGCTGTAAGCCCCAGGCCCTGATGAATATCTGGTGGAATTCTATCACCAATTTCTGTTGGAGTTTGGCCCCTTTTTAGTAGACCTATTTGAGTCCTACAGAGTAAATGGCAATATTGATGTTGGATTTGGGGAGGTTATTATCACAGTCATTACCAAACCAGACAAAATGTTAGTAAAGTTGAAAATTATCACCCCATCTCATTACTGAATGTCAACTGTAAATTATATGCTAAGATTTTGACTGGACAACTACAAGAGGTGTTGTGCAAAATAGTTCAGATTTATCAAGTAGGTTTCATGAGAAACAGATATATTGGAGACAATATTCGCTTATTAATGGATCTCATAGCGGTTGCTCAAAAAGATAAGTCTCCCATGGCAGCCCTTTCCATGGATGCTGAAAAAGCATTTGATAGAATAGAATGAGGTTTTCTATTTAAAGCTGTGGAATGGTTTGAATGTGTTTCACAATTGATTGAGTCCATCCAGGCTTTGTATGCTTGTCCTAAAACATATGTGACAGTGAATGGTATGTTGTCTTCATCCTTTCCCCTATCCAGAGGCAGGGCCAACCCGTCCATTTTGTGAGAATGTTGTTCGCATAGGGCCCTGTGCTTCAGGGGGCTCCGCAGGCAGGGCGGCTTTAGAGGGAGCCAGAGAGACCCCGGCTCACCTCTAACAGCTGACAAAGTGAAGCACATCTTTTTCCTTCACTTCGGCAGCTGTACTGAAGTTTAGAACGCTGCCGCACTGAGCGCCGTGAAACAGGAAGTTCCCTTTGACCTCAGCACAGCAGCATTCTAAACTTCAATACAGCTGCTGAAGTGAAGGAGAAAGACGCGCTTCAGCAGCTGTTAGAGGTGAGTCGGGGCCTCTCTTGCTCCCTCTAAAGCATTTTAGATAGCCACAGGAGGGGAGGGGGGCTTGGACTGGAAATGGGCTGGGAGAGGGAGCTAGGACTGGAAATTGGCTGTGGAGGGGGGCTTGAACTGGAAATAGCTAATGGGGAAGGGGGCCTGGACTGGAAATGGGATGACTGGGGGAAAGCTAGGACTGGAAATGGGCTGATGGAGGGGCTAGGATAGGATTGGACATGGGCTAGGATTGGAGAGGGGCTAGGATTGGAAATAGGCTGCTGGTGGGACTAGGAAAGGACGGGAAATGGGCTGATGGGATCTGGGATTGGAAATGAGCTGCTGGAGGGGCTAGTATAGGACTGGAAATGGGCTGTTGAGGGGCTAGGATTGGAAAGGGGCTGTGGGGGGAGGCTTGGATTGAAATGGACTCATGGAGGGGCTAGGACTGGAAATAGGATCATAGGGGGGTTTGGATTGGAAATGGGCTGAGTGGGGGGCTTGGACTGGAAATTGGCTGAGTGGAGGGGAGTTAGGACTGGAAATGGGCTGATGGTGGGGCTAGGAAAGGATTGGAAATGAGATGATGCGGGACTGGGATTGGAAATGAGCTGATGGAGGATACTAGGATAGGACTGGAAATGGATGGGGGAGCTAGGACTGGAAATGGGCTGATGGAGGGGCTAGGATAGGACTGGAAATGGGCTGATGGAGGGGCTAAGATAGGACTGGAAATGGGCTGAGTGGGGGGCTAGGACTGGAAATTGGCTGAGTGGAGGGGAGTTAGGACTGGAAATGGGCTGATGGAGGGGCTAAGATAGGATTGGAAATGGGCTGATGTGGGGACTAGAAGGGAGCGGATGCCGGGTGGGGCTGGAACTAGAAGGGAGCTGATGTTGGGGAGGACTAGAATGGGATGGGGCTGGGAGAGTGAAATGAAGAGAGGAAAATGTATTTTGTAAGGGAGGGAAGAAAAATCTACGATTGGCCGAGTATTGGGAGAGTAAGTGGGGATTGAGGATGGAGGGGTAAAATTTGAGTGGATGAAAAAGGAATAAAGAAAGAGATGGAGGAAAGAGCAAAAGGGAAAAGATCAGTATGTTAAAGCAGATGTAAAGAGAGAATGGAAAAAAAACTAGAAGAGAGAAGAAAGGACAAATGGACAGCAGACAATGGAGAGATAGCAGAAGATAAGAAGAAACCAGAAGAAAGTGACTGGAGCAACTGCAACTGAAAAATAAAATGCACAAACAATAAAAGGTAGAAAAATACTTTTTTATTTTGAATTTATTAACTGGAATTGAAATGTGCATCTTTAACGTCTGCATTTTGTTTAGTGCAAGTGGAAATTAATTTATAGTTTTATTTCTGCACTGTTGTTGCACATTCCAAGTTTGGCTTTTAGGGTTCCCAGTTTAATTATTGTCTTCCTGTTTCTAAATTGTGATCCCTTGTTCTTTGTTTGGTGATGGTCTATGTTCTGCATGTATGACCGAGCTGAGGTATTCTGTTCAGGCAGTTTATATTTGATAGTGCCACTTGTTCTCTTTCCCAGTAGGAGATGTATTGGTATTTTCTGAGATGTATTGGCTTAATATTTGCAGTGTTGCCTTTTGATAGGTAGGGTATGGTGCTTTGTGAGTTCTGGTAGTGCTGTTATGATACGGCGGGTTTACTATGGGTTCTAAATGGGCAGTGTTTGTAGTACTTCCTAATGGGCCTGGCGGTTGGCACTGGAGTATAGTAATGTAGAAATCTGGTAGTCTTTCTTTATCTAGACACTCATTAACAGGCATGTTAGTACACGTTAGCATTATGCAAATATTTATGCAAATGAGGTCCCACAATGAGTCTCTGCACATGGCCCCCGTACCCCCCTTTGGCTGCCCTTATCCAGAAGTATCAGGCAAGGCTGTCCTTCATCTCCTCTTCTTTTAGTATAGTTTTAGAACCCTTTTTATTGGCTATTAATCATTATTTAGATATCCATGGCCTCAAAATTAGACAATCTGAGTATAACGTTTTAGCCTACACAGATGATGTCTTGATTATCCTATATTCCCCGGAAACATCTCTAACTGCATTTTTGGCCCTTGCCTCACAATATGCTAATCTTTCTTCTTATAAAATTAATTTAACCAAATCTGAAGTAATGCCATTCAATAAACTATGCTCTGACTTGTTGCTTGGGAACATCGGTCTTAAATGGGCACCTATGGGTTTTAAATATCTGGGAATACATGTACATAGGGAGCTATAAAAATGATGATTGCACCACAAATTAATTACATTTTATCACTTCTCCCTGACTTTTGCCCTTCTACTTTCTTTTGTTGTTTGGATATACTTCTTTCCCAATATTTGGGGAAAGGGAAGTCACCTCAGATTTCCCTTAAAAAATTGAGAACTCCAAAGTCTATGTATTACGATTTGGTTGTTTTGGTTTTTTAAGCCACACCTGACCTATCAGAGCCAAGATGGCTACAAGTGGAAAATAATCTAACCACATCTTTCCCTATATCTTTAATTGGATTATCATCTGTTCATTCCATGCTTTTAGTACTCAAATTATCCAGTGCTAGAAAGGCCTTACTGGGCTTTGAAGGTGAATTAGCCCAGAGGCAGGGCCAGCCTGTTCTAATGGATCCATAGAACATTATTACCTATGTGGGAAAATCCATGCCTTAAGATCGATAAAAATACAGCTTGTGGACTCATGGTATATGGAAACTTGAACATGTGCTGAAGGATGGCAAAATGCTTTCTTGGGAAAAGCTAGCTTATACCTAAGGCACATTATTTTAGATGGTTTCAGTTTAAACATTGTCTACAAACTATGTTCGATAACGCCTCTCAAAGAACTAATACTACTAATATTTTGCAGGTTGCGCAACAATTTTGTGGATTGGGTTATGTAAGTTCGTTAAGTTATTATCTTTTATATAATTTAGTCTACCCAGACCTGCAATGTATCCAAAATGTATGAGAATGTGAACTAATAAGAACAGGGTGATGTTGACAGGCCCAATGTTTGGAGGATTGCTATACACTCACTAAATGTTGCCAGTGTTCGACAGTCTTTATTCTTCCTGACTCACTCTACTATGTGGACACCTGTCAAGCTACACAGAGATCATCTACTGGACTCCAACTTATTCTGGCACTGTCATAGCTAACTGGGTATACTAGCTCATTTACTATTTGAATGTTTATTAGTACACCAGTTTTGGCAAGAAGGGAGTCATACTTTATCTGAGATTTTCTTAACTTACAAATGTGTAGAATTAAGATCTGCAGGAGCATCATTAATATTACTTGTATTGTAATTGCCCTTCAAACAGTTCTTTGGATTTGGAAGGATGCTAAATTTCTTAATATTCACTTTTATGGACTTCCGTATTAATGTATTATAAAATGGAAGAGATTGTTGCTGAGATATTGGGTAGGTCAGCTAAAGTTTGGAGTATCTGGTCAGCTTTGGAAGTGTATCTCAATAAGTGAGGTTCTACCAGATTGGAGAGTAACCTGGGGATGATGGACTTTTCTATTCTTTAGTTTCTTTTTCCTTCCTCTATTCTCAATGTATCCTTGAAGGATACTAGCAAAAGATTGAAGTGAAGGCATATAGATTATGTATATAGTTAACCCAGTTATCCAAGTTTGTACTCCTGTTCAATGTAAAACCTGACAGTTTGTCGTTATGGTCGTTGTTGTTATGATGTAAACCGCGCTGATTCTAAATAGCGCGGTATATAAGAAACTGTAATAAATAAATAAATAAATATCAGCAGGGAGGTTCCAATAAAGATAAAAGTAGCGCAAATGCCCTCGAGTACAGAACAGAGAGAGCTTAAAGATTCCTTATTACCCCTGCCTACCAATAGCCAGATTAATATGAATAAAATACAGTCTCTAAAATGCTTGTATGCAAATGCTAGAAGTCTAAAAACTAAGATGGGAGAGTTCAAATATTTAGCATTAAATGAGAGGTTAGTATCTCAGAGACATGGTGGAAGGAGGACAACCAGTGGGATATTGTGATACCTGGGTACAAGCTATATCATAATGATGAAATTGGTGGTAGGGTTGCATTCTATGTTAGAGAGAGCATTGAGTCACAAAGGATTAAAGTTTTGCAGGAAACAAAATTTGCTGTAGAATCTATATGGATTGAAATTCCATGTAAAAAGGGGACGGGAAAGGCGATGGCAGGGGGGGTGTACTATCGACCACCTGGCCAGAGTGAACAACTGGATGACGAAATGCTCAAAGAAATCAGGGAAGCTAACAGAAGTTACAGTACGATAATAATAATGGGTGATTTCAATTACCCCGGTATCGACTGGGTCAGTGTCACAGCAGGACATGCTAGGGAGATAAAATTTCTAAATGAAATAAATGATTGCTTCTTAGAGCAGCTGGTTCATGAACCGACCAGAGGGGAAGCCATTTTGGACCTAGTCCTTAGTGGAACACAAGATATGGTGCAAGAGATAAGGGTGTTGGGGCCACTTGGCAATAGTGATCATAGCATGATCGCTTTTGATTTAAAAAATGGAGGAAGGACAATAAGGAAATACACAGTACTACCTTTTTAACTTTCAAAAAGGAGACTATGATAAAATGAAGAAAATAGTTAAGAAAAAGCTAAAAGTAGCAGTTATGAAAGTTAAAGATTTAGATCAAGCATGGGTGTTGTTTAAAAATACTATCTTGGAAGCCTAGACCAGCTGTGTTCCATGCTTTAAGAAAAGTGGAAAGAAGTCCAAAAAACTGCCAGCATGGTTTAAAGGTGAAGTCAGAGAGGCTGTTGTTGCCAAAAAAAGCATCTTTCAGGAAATGGAAAAAGGAGCCAAATGACAAAAACTGGAAACAACATAAGCACTGGCAAGTTAGATGCAAGGCATTGATAAGGCAGGCAAAGAGAGAATTTGTGAAGAAGCTTGCTGTGGAAGCAAAAACGCGTAATAAAGACTTTTTTAAGTACATTCATAGCAAAAAACCTGTGAGAGAGACAGTTGGACTATTAGATGATAGGGGTAGCTATTTCCGCTGCTGAGAAGTTATCATGCGATAAGATACGTTATCGCGCGATAAAGGTGCTTTACCTGGCAATAAGGTACCTTACCTGGCGATAACGCACACAGCGGCACAAACGAGCACTGAAGGTGGAGAAAGGCTCCCGGAGGACGGAGGAAGGCTCCCCAGGGGCGGAGAGAGAGGGTCAATGGGTGGAGAGTGGGAGGGGAGAGGCTCCCTGCACACTAACGCTTTGGAAACCGGGTCTGAAAACTAACACCAGTGGGGTGCTGTGCACTGAAACCATGGCGTTAGGGCAGATTGGAAGGAAAGAGAAACCATTTCCATCAGCAATGTACAGCAAAACCAGGGAAAACTACAAAAAGTGAGAAGTGTGATACATGTGGACGGAACAAAAGGGCAAATAAACATTGAAAATGACCTGAACAAAATGTAAAAAAAAACATAACCAAGCTGGGCAATAGTGATATTAATGGGAAACATCAAAAAACACTACCGAGAAAGCTCCAAAAAAAAAAAGATATTAATTTTGGAAGGGTCTATGCTCCTACAAGGTGAATGATCCCACAGTGCAATAGCGCTGATCAGAGTTTTCCTTTTTTATTGGACAGGTGTCCTATGGCGTGCACATGTTCCGCAACAGCAGGGTGGGCATGTTGGAACGGGCAACTGGACAGATGCTGGAAAATGGGATACAGAGGGCTGCAGGTGGCACATGCTGTGGTGCAGCTGGGCCACAGTGCGGACTATGGTGATGCCTAGGTGGCCCATAGTAATGCTGAAACTGTACAGCAGCCAGACAGCAACTGATGAGGGCCCAACATGGGCATGAGTATGTTTCCCACAGTGTCACAGGGGATAGTACCCAGCAGGTACCCCCAAGGGCACAGAACATTGGCAGGTGGTGGTGGGGGGAAATGTGGATGTCTATGCAGGCATCCCTAACCCAGAACCCACACCATAGGCAGCCGCCTAATGGTACACTGGATGGCCTGAGATTGTGCACCACCAGCACCACCAGTATAAGGGCATGTCAGCATGGTGGCGGAGGGGTACTGGTGGTGGAGGGGGCAGTGGCAGCTGCCTACAGCAGACCATGGCCTAGCCCTGTTTAGGTGGGTGCCGTGCACTGCAACAGACAGGCTCTGTCTGATGAACAGTCATGGTATCCCCAGGGAATGAACCATCCCTGTGGCAACAGTGTGGTGTAATACACACAGCCAGTGTGTTCAGGAACAAAAGGTTACAAGTTCAAGTCCCAGCTGTGGCTCCTGTGCAATACCTAGAGCAGAGTTTCCCAAATGCAGTCCTGGAGGGCCAAAAACCATTCAGGTTTCATGCTGTCTCTAATAAAGATGCCTGTGCTGCATTTCTATGTGCCGCCCCCATGGTATGCAAATGTATCTCATGCATATTCATTAGGGACAGCATGAAAACCTGAACAGTGTTTGGCCCACCAGGACTGGAGTTGGGAACCTCTGCCCTAGAGCAGCGGCCAACAGGGGCAGAAACACCCGCACCCACAGGCTCCATTAGGGGAGGAGTAGCCTAGTGGTTGGGGCAAGGTACTTCAGGCCGGAAGGTCGGGGGTTCAAATCCCACTAGAAGACAGCAACCTTGGGCCGGAAGGACTGGTGTTTCTAGTGCTCCTTGTGGTCTTGGGCAAGCCACTTAACCCTCCATTGCCCATGTTCCCTGTAAGTATTAGTGTATGTGTCTCATATCCCCGTGTGTTAAATGTATCCCCCAATTGTGTTGTGACCGCTCTGATTGAAGGATAGGGCAGTATACAAAACTGTCTAAATAAAATAAAATAAATAAATTATCCAAAGCCTCATGGAGAGGCAGGATGTTGGGCCCTGCATGCAGCAGCATCTCCCAATACTAGCACTTGCATACCTTAGCAATGCCGCCCTAAACCTGGGAATACATTACACATATATCAAAAGGTTGCTATGATTAATGGCAGATAGCAATTTCTAAGTTCAGCACAATTTGCTGATTGAGCTGCATCATAGCAACCTTTCTGATATCTATGGAATGTGTTTCAGTTCTGGTTTCTGACAGTGTTTACCACCCCGGGGAGTGACCCCAACAGTATTGCGTACCATAGCCAGGCCTGCACTGTGCCCAGGACTGGTGCGATGGCCAGGGCTGCCAAAAGCCTCTATATTTGCACAATGCTGGCATAGGTGTGGGAGTGTGTGTCTGTTTATCCAGTGTGTGGTGGCTGCCAACACCTTACTCAGCCCACACTACTTGCACTTTTTCCAGTGTTAGCCTGCCAATGTGCATAATGAGGAGCAAGGTACTGTGGGTATAGCCCGGACAGGGTGGCCTGGGCAGGATGCATCTGCACAGGGCATAGGGCAATGGCTGGGACATTGTAGTGCCCGGCCACCGCCTGCATAGGGTGACCACAGCATGTCCTGCTGGGAGGTCACGCTCACCCTGACTGAGCAGTGGCCATGGCATGGCTAGGTTCCCCCATAGTGCTATATAGTATTTCTCTCAAGTGATGTGGGTTCTTTTTTCTGGGGCTTAATCACTGACTTGTCTGCTTGGTGGGTGTGCTCACATCTCAGTTCTGGGTGCACACATCTCCTCCAGGAACATGCACTATGAACTAGCTAGCAGACTGTCTGCAGTTATATGTGTATGGCTGGAACACTTTGCAGGGTGCAGTGGTAGGAGGCTTGCTGCTGGAGAATGTTGGATGGTGGTGGGGGGCAGCTGAGCATTTCCAGGCTTACTGTCTGGCTGCCATTGCCTTATGGATGTGTACAGATCTGCATTGGCTGCCCTGTAGGGTGTCTGTTCCCCAGCAGGACTGGGGTTGATGGTCCCCTCTACTGCCACCATTGCAGGGAGATACTGTTTCCCACCCTGAGCCACAGAGGGTGGGTTGGGTGGTGGAACATAATCTGCCTATGGGTCCAAACACACCTCCCTCCTCCCCACCATCATGCAACCATGGCACCGACACAGGATATGCACTATTCTGGGTGCATCATACCCCATAAGAGCTAGCTGTGACTGAAAAATACAGATGTATCCTAGGTGTATCTGCAGAAACTGCCTTCCACACATGCTAGCACTGATGGGACCTGCAGCATGGCCTATTTCAACCATGAAAAGTGCTGTGGACCTGGTGCTGGGTGCCCCACCTCACCCTCAGGGTGAGCACAGTATCCACACAATGTGACGGTCTGTACCTACTCTGTGCCAGTAACACACACGGTCAGTACCCCCTACCAGGCCGAGGTGCATACCCCATCTTGTGATCATCTTTAGACTGCTGATTTGCATGCACAGTGCATCATGGGTATGGGTGGAGTTACCCCTATCCTGGTAAACACAGCAGACAGTTTGTGTGGTGACCTGAAGTCCTTCTGTAGCCAGCCAGGGTTTTGTCAGCAGCTATAGAGCTGTAGCCCACTGGTTACTTCACTGCCTGTAGAGCCAGCAGTCATGGGTTTGATCTCACAGTGGAGCTATTTGATAGGGCTGACTGAGCCATTTTCTTTTTTTTATCTAAATTAGTGCTGCCAGCAAAAACACCCTCACAGTGCTGTAACCTTAAGGTGCCTCATAAGGCACCCTATAAAGCGCTCTATAAGGCATGCTATAAAGCGCCCTATAAGGCACCTTATAAGGCGCCCTATAGGGAACATTATAAGGTGCCTTGGCGGACAGTGCACTTTATAATGTGCCCTCTGGAGTGCCTTATAGGGCGCCTTATGCAGCACCTTAGGCTACGGCACTGTGAGGGTGTGTTTGCTGGCAGCACTAATTTAAATTAAAAAAGAAAATGCCTCAGACAGCACTGATTTAAAGTAGAGAGTAATGCCTCAGACAGCCTTACTCATTAAGCCCACTGGGAGATCAAACTCATGACTGCTGTTTCATCAGTCAACATATTAACCATTGTGCTACTCTATTGCTGCATTTGTAGGTCAGCGCGCCTAATTAAGGCTAACGCGCATTAATGTGCCACAGCTCCCTCTATCGCACAAAAATGTACCTTATTGCATGATAACCTTAAATGCTACCTTAAGACCGGAATGCTACCTTATATGGCATTCGTCACAGTAAGACTGCAACTAATGCCGGTAACATTAAGGGGTATGTTTACTAAGCAGTCTTAACGTGCTTCCGGCGATAGTGTGCAGGATGCCATAAAAGGAGTGGGCGTTCTGGTCTAAACATAGCAAACTGGGATTATCACGCGATAATGAGTGCTGCACACATTATTGGGTGATGGATTGAGCTACACTCGTTAACATGCATTAATCTTAAGTAGGCGCGCTGACATGCAAGCAGAGCAGCAGAGGTGTAGCACGATGGCTAATACACTGACTGATGGTACAGAGGTCATAGGTTCAATCCCCCAGTGCACCTACTGAATAAGGCTGGCTGAGGCATTACCCTTTACATGTAAGCAGTGCTTTGCAAGGCATTTTAGTTTTATTTTAATTAGTGCTGCCAGAAAGCACACCTTCACAATTCCGTAACCTAAGGTGCCGCATAAGGCGCCCTATAATCTGTTATGCTTTTTTGAAAGTGTGAATAAACAGGTGGGCAAAGGTGAGTCGGTTGATATAGTGTATCTGGACTTTCAGAAAGCCTTTGACAAGGTCCCTCATCAGAGACTTTTGGCAAAACTAAAGAGTCATGGGATAGGAGGCAGTATACTACTGTGGATCAAGAACTGGTGAAAAGATAGAAAGCAGAGGGTTGGGCTAAATGGCCAATTTTCCCAATAGAGAAAGGTGAATAGTGGTGTACCCCAGGGATCTGTGCTGGGTCCACTGCTTTTTGACATATTCATAAATGACCTGGAAAGTGGAATAAAGAGTGAGGTTATCAAATTTGCAGATGACACAAAACTATTTAAAGTTGTTAAAACCTAAGAGGATTGTGGAAAATTGCAAGAGGATCTTGATAAATTGGAAGACTGGGCATCCAAATGGCAGATGAAATTTAATGTGGACAAGTGCAAAGTTATGCACCTAGGGAAGAACAACCCAAACTATGGTTACACAATGCAAGGTTCCACATTAGAACCACCACCCAGGAAAAAGATTTAGGCGTCATTGTGGATAACATGTTAAAACCCTCGGCCGAGTGTGCAGCGGTGGCCAAGAGAGCAAATAAAATGCTAGGTATCATAAGGAAAGGAATGGAAAATAAAACAAAAGATATTATAATATCTCTATATCATTCCATGGTGAGACCGCACCTTGAATATTGTGTGCATTTCTGGTCGCCGTATCTTAAAAAGGATATAGCGTTATTAGAAAAGGTTCAGAGAAGAGCCACCAAAATGGTAAAGGGGATGGAAGGATGCTCCTATGAAGAAAGGTTAAAAAGGTTAGGGCTCTTTAACCTGGATAAGAGACTGCTGAGGGGAGATATGATAGAAGTCTATAAATTAATGAATGGGGTGGAACGGGTAAACGTAGATCAATTGTTTACATTATCAGAATATGGAAAGACTAGGGGACATGCAACGAAGCTACAGGGTAAACTATTTAAGACTAATAAAAGAAAATATTTTTTCACTCAACATGTAATCAAACTCTGGAATTTGTTACCAGAGAATGTAGTAAAGGCTGTTAGTGTAGCTGGGTTTAAAAAAGGTTTGGACAAGTTCCTGGAGGAAAGGTCCATAAACCATTATTAAGAAGGGACCCAGGATATCAATTCTTGACCCAGTACAAGCATTGCGGAACCTGTGTCTTTTGGGGAAACTGCTAGGTACGTATGACCTAGATTGGCCACTGTTGGAAACAGGATACTGGGCTTGATGGACCTTGGTCTGATCCAGTATGGCATATCTTATGTTCTTATATAAGGCACTCCAGAGGGCACATTATAAAGTGCACTGTCCGCCAAGGCACCCTATAATGTCCCCTATAGGACGCCTTATAAGGCGCTTTATAGGGTGCCTTATAAGGTGCCTTATAAGGCACTTTATGGGGCACCTTAAGGTTACAGCACTGTGAGGGTGTTTTTGCTGGCAGCACTAATTTACATTAAAAATAGGCAATGCCTTGGACAGTCCTATCAAATAACCCCACTGTGGGATCAAACCCATGACTTCTGGCTTCACAGGCAGTGAAGTAAACAGTGGGCTTTATCTCTATTGCTACTAGCACACCCCTGGCTGGCTACAGAGGGACTGCAGGTCACCACACAAAATGTCTGCTGTGGTTACCAGGATAGGATTAACCCACCCGTACCCATGATGCACTGCACATGCAGATCAGCAGTCTACAGATGATCACAAGATGGGATATGCACCCCCACAGCACCTCGGCCTGGTAGGGGGAACTGACCATGTGTGTTACTGGCACAGAGTAGCTACAGACCGTCACATTGTGCGGGTATTGTGCTCAACCTGAGGGTGAGGTGGGGCATCCAGCACCATGTCCACAGCACCTGGCTTCGCTGAGCTGGCTATGCTGCAGGTCAACATCAGTGCTAGTGTGTGATAGGTAGTCCTTGCGGATCTACCTAGGATACACCTGTGTACATCTGTATTTCATAGTCACGTCTAGCCCTTGTGGACTATGATGCACTCAGAATAGGGCATATCCTGTGTGTTTGCCATGGTCACATGATTTAAGAGACAGGGGGATGGTGTTTGGACCCATAGGTAGGTTATGTAGTACCTCCCAACCTGCCCTCTGGGGCTCAGGGTGGGGGACAGGATCTCCTACCAACAGATGCACATTCTACATCCCTGCAATGGTGGCAGTAGAGGGGACCATCAACCTCAGTCCTGCTGGGGAACAGACACCCTACAGGGCAGTCAATGCAGATCTGTACACATCCATAAAGCAATAGCAGACAGACAGTAGGCCTGGAAATGCTCAGCTGCCCCCCACCACTATCTGACATTCTCCAGCAGCAAGCACAGTGAGTCTCCAGCCGCTGCACGCTGTTCCAGCCATACACATACTAACTGCAGACAGTCTGCTAGCTAGTCCATAGTGCATGTTTCTGGAGGAGATGTGTACACTCAAAAATGGGATGTGAGCACACCCACCAAGCAGATAAGTCAGTGATTAGGCCCCAGAAAAGAAAACCCATATATATCCCTATAGCATGTAATCATATGTAGTATCACCATCTCATTGCCATGCTGTTATTTTACCCATTGCTAAATTAAAACCCAGGAGCTTCTGGGTCGCCAGGAGTCAGGACTGACTCAAAGGCACACATTGAATTTGCAAATTACTACAAAGCTTTGATACTGTCCTACCATTTCATTGCTACCCTATTGTCTTATGCTCACCGCTAAACTGTTACAAAACGTTGATTCTGTTTTACCATCTCACTGTCACATTGTTATATGCTCATTGCTAAACTGTTTCAAATATCTGTTACTGTTTTACTCAACCACACTGCATATTGCCTAGCTATCAGCTTAAACTTGATAGACTAGCTGCTTCACTCCACAAACTATTTCAACTCATAGCATTAACATAACCAAACCAGCCCCACTCAACAGATACAGAGCACTATCAACACTCGGCCACAATGCTTCCACCCACCACAACCACACTCTCATATACCCTTGCCTGCTGCTGCATGATACTTGCGCTGATGCACAGCTCTCAAGCCCTTACCCCTTACCATAACCCCATCCCAATTCTACATGGTTCATGGAGAAGATATCATGCCACCCCCCCCCCCCCACCACCAGACAGAGAGACCTCGACACAGGCCGAACCCCACCTCATTTATGTTGCCCTCCAACAATCCTACTCCCCTCAGCAGGAGACGCCCACCCACCCTTTTGACCTTAAATGTGCTCTCATAAACGCCCGTTCCATCCGTAAGAAATGGCCTGCCATTACAGATATGCTAGCCGCTCACAATCTCGACATCCTATGCGTTACGGAGACATGGATGTCAGCCTCAGATTCTGTTCTCCTCCATCAATATGTGCCCCCTAACTTCTCTATCCGCTCATGTCACAAAACCGACCGAAAAGGTGGAGGAACACTTATCCTGACCAAAGACCACCTACAATTTCAGCTAATTACCTCCAATAGTAACATAGTAACATAGTAAATGATGGCATGTAGGACACCCCTATTTGTTGAGAGGTTATGTGGTACCGTTTATCTTGTTTTTATCCTATTACTGTGTTTGTCCCATGCCCTTTTGAATTCCGTCACCGTGTTTGCCCCCACCACTTCCATCGGGAGGGCATTCCAAGCATCCACCACACCCTCAGTGAAAAAATATTTCCTGACATTGCCTTTCAATTTACCACCTTGCAGCTTCACATTATGCCCTCTAGTTTTACAACTTCCCCGTCTTTGGAAGAGGTTTGTTTGTTCATCATTTCTCTTTAAGTATTTAAAGGTCTGAATCATATCTCCCCTGTCCCTCCTCTCCTCCAAAGTGTACATATTTAGGTATTCAAGTCTCTTCTCATAAGGCTTCTGATGCATGCTCCAAATCATTTTGGTCGCTTTCCTCTGAACAGTTTCCAGTCTTTTTACATCTATTGCAAGATACGGTCTCCAAAACTGAACACAGTATTCCAAGTGAGGCCTCACCAGTGACTTGTACAGTGGCATAAGTACCTCTTCCTTTCTGCTGGTGATTCCTTTTTGTATGCAGCCCAACATCCTCCTGGCTTTCGCCACCACCTTGTCGCACTGTTTTTCCACCTTGAGATCTTCAGAGATAATCACACCAAGATCTTTCTCCTGATCTGTGCACACCAACCTCTCGCCCCTATCGCGTACATTTACCTTGGATTTCTGCTACCCAAGTGCATGGCTCTGCACTTCTTCACATTAAACCTTAATTGCCAAGCATTTGACCATTCTTCCAGCTTTTGTAGATCTTTCCTCATGTTAACCACTCCCTCGGGGGAGTCTACTCTGTTGCAAATTTTCATGTCATCTGCAAAAAGACAGACTTTTCCATTCAGTCCTTCAGCAATATCACTCACAAATACATTGAACAGTGCCGGGCACAGGACCGACCCTGGGGCACTCTGCTAATCACTTTCCCTTCATCCGAGTGAGCTCCATTTACCATCACCCTCTGTCGTCTGTCAGTCAACCAATCTCTGACCCAATTTGGAAGAACAACCCAAACTATGGTTGCACGATGCAAGGTTCCACATTAGGAACCACCACCCAGGAAAAAGATTTAGGCATCATTGTGGATAACATGTTAAAAGCCTCTGCCCAGTGTGAAGCGGCGGCCAAGAGAGCAAATAGAATGCTAGGTATCATAAGGAAAGGAATGGAAAATAAAACAAAAGATATTATAATGCCTCTATATCGTTCCATGGTGAGACCGCACCTTGATTATTGTGTGCAATTCTGGTCGCCGTATCTTAAAAAGCATATAGTGTTATTAGAAAACGTTCAGAGAACAGCCACCAAAATGGTAAAGGGGATGGAAGCATTGTGGAACCTGTGTCTTTTGGGGAAACTGTTAGGTACGTATGACCTAGATTGGCCACTGTTGGAAACAGAGTACTGTGCTTGATGGACCTTGGTCTGACCCAGTATAGGATATCTTATGTCCTTATGTTCTTATGTTAATGTACCATCTTAGGATCCATCCCCAAGCTACTGAGTTTATTGATTAGCCTCCTATGAGGAACAATATCAAAGGCTTTGCTGAAATCCAGGTAGATCCAGGTAGGTAGGAGTGGAGGAGTGGCCTAGTGGTTGGGGCAAAGTACTTCAGGCCGGTGCTCCTTGTGGTCTTGGGCAAGCCACTTAACCCTCCATAGCCCATCTTCCCTGTAAAATAGTTATCTCCAAGTTATAATGTTCAATGTAATTTCAGTTTGTTCAATGTAAACCGCACTGATGCAGAATAGCGCGGTAAATAAGAGAATGTAAATAAATAAATAGATGACATCCATCAAATGCCCCTGATCTAGCTCCCTGGTCACCCAGTCAAAGAACTCAATCAGATTTGTTTGGCAGGATCGTCCTTCGGTACAACCATGTTGCCTCGGGTCTTGCAACCTGTTGGTTTTGAGAAAGTTCACTATTCGCTCTTTCAGGAGCGCCTCCATGACTTTTCCCGCCACTGAGGTAAGGCTCACAGGCCTGTAGTTTGACACTTCTTCCCTGTCAACACTTAGCCATTCTCCAGTCCTGAGGAACCTCTCCTGATTCCAAGGATCTGTTGAAAACATCCTTTAACGGCCCTGCAAAAACCTCTCTGAGCTTATTCAGTATCCTGGGATGTATCCCATCCGGTCCCATGTCCTTGTCCACTTTCAGTTTTTCAAGTTGTTCTAACACCTCATCTTCTATGAATAGTGTGGTATCTACTTCATTCTCATTTTTATATTTGGGAGTCACAGGTGGTCCTTCTCCAGGACTTTATATAGTAAAAACAGAGCAGAAATATTCGTTTAGCAATTTCGCTTTTTCAATGTCACTTTCCACGAATCCGTTCCCAGCACTTCTGAATCCTGCAATTCCACCTCTGATCTTTTTCCTTTCCCGAATATACCTGTAGAAGGTTTTGTCACAACACTTCACATCTTTAGCCATCTTTTCCTCTGCCTTTGATTTTGCTATCCTTATTTCTCTATTTGTCTCTTTGAGTTTGATCCTGTATTCATTACTGTGTTCCTCTGTTTGCGAGCTTTTGAATTTTGCGAAAGCTGTGTTTTTTGCCTTTGAGCAGCCACTTCTTTGGAAAAACAAATAGGCTTTCTTCTCCTCTTGTTTTTGTTTACTTTTGTTACATATTTGTTTCCCCTTTTTATTGCCACCTTTAATTTAGCCCATTGCAATTCCACTTCCCTTATCTCCTTCCACGCTGTCAGTTCCTCCTTTAGGTACTCGGCCATTTTATTGAAGTTGGTGTTTTTGAAGTTTAGGACTTTGAGCCTGCTATGATTGGCCTGTAGCATGGCTTTTATCTCAAACCACACCGTGTGATGATCGCTGCTGCTCACAGGGGCACACACGCAGATATTCGACACACTATCACCATTGGTGAGCACTAAATCAAGCTTTGAGCTTTCCCTGGTTGGTTCCATCACCATTTGTCTAAGTAACGCATCTTGGAGAGCATCCATGATTTTTTTGCTTCTTCCAGATTTGTAGAAGGAGTAATCCAACCACATCAGGTAGATGAAAGTCACCCAATATGATCGCTTCCCCCTTTGTGGCTATCTTGGCAATATCTATAATCAATTCGTTATCTATCTCTTCAATTTGTGTTGAAGGTCTGTAGACTACAGCAGTATGGATGACAGTGCCATCTCCTCTTTCTAAAACAATCCAGAGCGCTTCTTCTTTTCCCCATGCCCCCTGTATTTCAGTAGCTTTAATATTGCTTTTGACATATAAGGCTTCTCCTCCTCCTCTTCCATTTCCTCTGTCTCTTCTGAATAGATTTTAGCCAGGTATGGCTATATCCCAATCGTGCGATTCATTAAACCATGTTTCTGTAATGGCCACAATGTCCAAATTCGTTTCCACCATTAGGGCTTCCAGGTCTGGAATTTTGCTGGCTAAGCTTCGAACATTTGTGCTCATTGCTTTCCAGCATTTTCCTGGCTTGTGTGTATTTTGCATTGATTTTGTTCTGCCTACTTCTTCCCACATGTTTTTGATGTGTGGTTTAAAAGTGTGGCTGTTTCTGATGGTGTTCTGCTTTTGCTGGGGGTGGCATGCCGATGTTGACCTTCCACATCCGTCACCCCCTCTTCCTAGTTTAAATGCATATCCACATACTGCCCGAATTTTTCACTTAGGATTCTTTTCCCTGCGACAGAGAGATGTAGTCCATCAGCACAGCATAATCTCTTGTTGGTCCATCTGTTGTCCCAGTTACCAATAAATCGGAATCCTTCTTGTTTGCACCAGGTCTGGAGCCATGTATTAAAGCTGTTAATGCGATGCAGCCTTTTTGTCCCCTTACCAAGAACAGGTAGAACTTCTGAGAATGCAACAGTGTTAACAACGCACTTGAGTTTCTCTCCTAGAGATTGGAAGTCCTTTTGGGCTGTGGAGGCACTGTTCCTAGCCAGGTCATTTGTGCCTAAGTGGATAATAACATCAAGTTTGGAGTGTTCACTTTTTGCGCTAAGTAATTCAACAACTTGGTTTGTATTCCTGTTGGCTGAAGAGCCTGGTAGGCACATGACTATCTTCTCTCCTTTGAACTGTGTTCCCAAGTTGGTGCCTCTGATGATGGAATCTCCAAGTAGTAATAGTTTTCTGTTTGGTGAGGTTTTCTTCATATTTGGTGCTTGAGCAGGGGATTGGGCATTGTCTGATTCATTTAAGGGCCCTTCAGTTTCTTTGGATTGGGCATCCTCATTAGCCAAGGCAGAGAAGGCATTGTGCAGGGATATCTCTTGATGTACAGTATGTCTCTGTGTTACTGGTCGTAATCTACCAGAACCCACTGTGATCCATTTGTTCTTGGGGTGTTTGATTCTTTGTGGAAGCGGTGGTGGACTTTATTCAGTTTGTATCCTAGAAGAGGTGTGCTTCATTGCAGTCAGTTCCTCCCTCAATAGAGACACTTTTTTATGCATGGCAGCTAGGTCTTTCCTTAGTAGAGTCAGTTCTTCATGCATGGCAGCTGACTTTAGGCATATAGGACAAGCTCTTAGGCTCCAAATGATTTGTCTTGGAATGAAAGTACCACAGTTATTGCACTGAATACACAACATGTTGTTTATGCATTACCAGAAGAGGAAGAAGAAGAAGAAAAGATGAAGATGATGTGGCTTTTAACCCAGGTTAGGGACGATAGATGGCACGTATGCGTGACCACTATATAGATAATGTAGCCCCTGGGGAGGGTGGGGTGAGGGGTAGGGTGGGCGGGAACCTAAGTGTCTCTGGCCAGTAGGCTGTTCCTGAACTGTGGGCACGGGAACCCACCACTAAGGACAAATAGACACGTGCAGCATAGGAAATGGAGGTCCACAACAGTAACTCAGCAGAGGGGAGGGGTAGTCCCTCAGGTAGGCTAAGAGAAAGTTTAAAACTCTACAGTAATGGAGTGGGTAAGGGAAACCACTACTAAGCACCCCTCACCTTGATTACATCTCCATAGCTAACAAGCACTGCAACATCAACTTGCTATACAGAGCTCCTTCCCCAGCGCCAGATGACCTCTCCTTAATCATTGACCTTGCCTGCAATCCTAGCAAACCACAAACAGCAAACTGGTTGTTGGGGGATTTCAACCTCCCTGCCCTTCAAGTAACCCAATCCGAGGCCTTCCTTGACGCCCTTAAAGCGCAAGGCTATACCCAAATGGTTGACTCCCCCACCCATATCAAGGGAAACATGCTCGATCTTATATTTGCACCACAAGTAGCCACCCAATCCACACACAAGATCAAGCTCTCACTAAGCTCAGTGCCATGGTCTGACCATAGTCTAATTAGATTCTCATTGCCCTCTCACTCCATGACCAATAACCCCTATATCTCAGACAAACCACTCGCTACAACTTATAAACGCTACTGTCCATTCATCAAAGAAGAGATCCTTGAAAGAGCACAGCCTCTCCTAGAACCACCCGAACAAAACCTGAACGACATGCTATTCTTGTGGAACAAGAGTCTTAATGCCGTAATTGACACCCCCTCCAGCAACAAAATATCTGGCAAAAGAAAGAAGGCAACCTGGTTCTCACCTGGTCTAACCACATCCGTCTGTCTACTTAGACGGCTTGAAAAACGTTGGCGCTGATCAAAGACAACTGAAACCCATGATGCATACACCACCCATCTAGATACCCACAGAACTGCTGTGTCCACAAGAATGAAGCAATACTACGCAGAGATTCTGCAACGCTCCATAAACAAACCACATGAGCTCTTCAATCTTGGCAAAACCTTGGCAAAAGAACCTTCCCCCAGCCAATCTAACCTCCCAGACCCACAGGAATATGCAAATTATCTACGGGCCAAAACAAGTCAATCTACCACTCCTGCAAGCTCTCAACCCCCAGGCCAATCATCTTTACTCCCCCATTCATCCTCCTCCCCATCAATCTTATCCCCATCCTCCTCCCCATCAGTCCTAGATACCCAACATATCATTACCTCCTTTTCCCCCCAACTGTAAAGAATATCCAAGACACCATCATGACTATAAACACCACAACAGCACCAAACGACCCATGCCCCGCACACTGGATAAAAGCCCTACGGACCGAACTTAGTCATTTTTTGTCCAAACTAATAGGCATTTCATACCTATCCGGCACATTCCCTCAGAACCTAAAGCAAATATCAATAAGACCACTGCTGAAAAACAGTAAGCTTGACCCTGCGAAGATGGAATCCTACAGGCCAATATCAAGTATCCCTCTCCTTGCCAAAATCATGGAAAAAATAGTCCAACAGCAGTTGACTCATCACATAGAAACAAACGCTCCCCTTTACCCTTGCCGGCATGGATTCAGGGAATCACATGGAGTGGAAACATTGCTATCATCCTTATTTAACACCCTAACCATTGGGCTCGACAACATCAGACAAGGCTTTGCACTCTTCTTCCTCGACATCGCAGCTGCCTTTGACTCTGTCAGCCACAAGCTACTCTTAACTCGCCTTGCCGATAAGGGCATCCACGGTAATGCACTCGCCTGGTGCGCCTAGTATCTCAACGACAGATTGCAACATGTATGCTCTGGTCCATCCATATCCGCTTCTTTCCCGCAAGAGAAAGGGGTTCCACAAAGTTCGTCTCTTTCAGTCCTATTGTTCAATATCTATATGCAACCCATATGCAACCTCATCCGGTCATTCAACATTAACTGCCTAGTATATGCTGATGATGTCCTAATGTTCACCCCAATATCCACAGATCAACCAGACCTCTCCCAACTTTCAACATGCTTCAACGCTGTCACAGACTGGCTTCAAACTCAAAAACTCAAAATAAACTTCAAGAAGACAGAGGTTCTCTTTATCAACAGGGACCAGACATTCTCCCCACCATCTTCACTCAAAGTACGCAACGCTGAACTCATCACCAAGATGACGATTCAATACCTGGGTGTAGCACGTGACCAGCACCTTGACATGCACGCCCATATAAGTAATACCGTTAGGGCAATCTACCACAAAGTTCGGATCCTACGACACATGAAACGGATTCTGGAACCAAACGACTTCAGAACTGTCTTTCAAGCCCTGCCTCATTTTGATTACGCCAACTCCATTCTGCTCGGCCTCCCAAAAAGCTCGCTAAAATCCCTGCAGCTCGCGATGAATACTGCAGCCAGAACCCTCTACGGAGCATCAAGAGAAGACCATATTACCCCCATCTTGGAATATCTGCACTGGCTCCCTGTCCACTGCAGGATCACCTTCAAGGCATTAACAATGACATTCAAGGCAATTAACAAATGCACATCCACCTCCCTTTCAGACCTTGTACACCCTACCCCCCCCCCCCCTCAACAGAGCAAGAAGATCAATAGCCTGCAACACCTTACTCCTACCAAAAGCCATCACCAAATGTTCAAAGACTATGAGAAAGTGTGCTTTTGCTCTTTACGCACCTTCTTGCTGGAACGCCCTCCCGGCAGATGTCCGTGCCATAAGCAAGCTCCCCCAGTTCAGGAAGGCAATCAAACATAATCTCTTTATACAACACTTCTCCATTCCTGACAACATCACTTAGCCTTCCTTATCCTGACCCATAGCAGCTCCCACAGAGTAATGTACCCTAGACTACAATCAGTACATTTTAAACTACCCCCACGTCAACCTGTCCCTAACAAGACAAATTTGTACATAGTGTATATAGTTCACCCATTCACCATGTTAATTTTCCCTGTTCTTTGTAAATGTCAATGTTAGACTGTTTCTACATTGCACAATTCTGGTTATTTGTAAACCGCGCTGATGATAAATAGTGCAGTATTGAAGAATTACAAATAAAATAAAAAATAAATAAATATCACTCAAGAGAAATATAACATAGCACTATGGGGGTACCTAGCCATGCCATGGTCACTGCTCAGTCAGGGTGAGAGTGACCTCCCAGCAGGACATGCTGTGGCCACCCTGTCCATGCAGGTTGTGGCCGGACACTACAATGTACAAGCCATTGCCCTATGCCCTGTGCAGATGCATCCAGGCCAGGCCACCCTGTCCAGGCTATAACCACAGTACCTTGCTCCTCATTATTCACATTGGCAAGCTAACACTGGCAACAGTGCAAGCAGTGTGGGCTGAATAAGGTGTTGGCAGCCACCACACACTGGATAGACAGACACACACTCCCACACCTATGCCAGCATTGTGCAGTTATAGAGGCTTTTGGCAGCCCTGGCCACCGCACCAGTCCTGGGTACAGTGCAGGCATGGCTATGGTACGCAATACTGTTAGGGTCACTCCCCGGGGTGGTGAACACTGTCAGACACCAGACCTGAAACACACTCCACAGACATCAGAGAGGTTGGTATGATACAGCTCAATGAGCAGATTGTGCTTAACTTAGGAAATGCTATCTGCCAGTAATCATAGCAACCTTTTGATATATGTGTACCATATTCCCAGGTTTAGGGTGGCATTGCTAAGGTATGCAAGTGCTAGTATTAAGAGATGCACGCAGGGCCCAACATTCTGTCTCTCCAGGAGGCTTTGGATAATGGAGCCTGTGGGTGCGGGTGTTTCGGCCCCTGTTGGCCGCTGCTCTAGGGCAGAGGTTCCCAACTCCAGTCCTGGTGGGCCAAACACTGCTCGGGTTTTCATGCTGTCCCTAATGAATATGCATGAGATACATCTGCATACCATGAAGGCGGTGCATAGAAATGCAGCACAGGCATCTTTATTAGAGACAGCATGGAACCTGAATGGTGTTTGGCCCTCCAGGACTTAATTTTGGGAGACTCTGCTCTAGGTCCCAGGATTCCCTTACCACTCTGGTATTAGCTCTAGTCATGTCCAGGCTGGACTATTGTAATATAATCTATGCCAACCTTCCTGCCTACCAGCTCAAACGTCTTCAGCTTCTACAGAACACAGCCGCCCGTATTATCACTTTTGCTTGCAAATCAGACCATATCACTCCTCTTTTGTTTCGTCTCCATTGGCTTCCATTACGCTTCCGGTTTAAATATAAGGTCCTTATTATATTACATAAAGTCATCCACACTTCCAATCCTCAGTATTTAGCAAATCTGGTTTCCCTTCACACCCCTTATCGTCAGCTCCGCTCTTTGCATGCTAACCGCCTGTTTCTTCCCCCCCCCGTCTCGCGCTCACCTCGAACAGACACGGCATGCTGCCTTCTTCTTCTTGGGTCCTTCACTCTGGAATTCTCTACCTTCTTCACTCCGTTTGGAATCTTCTTACCAACAATTCAAGAATCAGCTCAAAACCTACCTGTTTCAACAGGCTTATGACCTTCCCTCCCAATAGTTTTGTTCTTTTGTCTTTGTCTGATTATGTCTCATTTGTTTGTTTGGTCTGTCTTTTGTTTGTTATGTTTTGTGGCCTCTTTGGTCCATCTTTTCTCTATTTTTAATGGATTTCCTTTCTGTTTTAATGCTTTTATTTATATTATTTTATTGTAAACCGCCCTTACGTTTCGACAAGGGCGGTATATTAAATGTAAATAAAGATAAAGATAAAGATAGAAAGGTAATGCGCATATTTATGGTGTATGTGCTCTGTAGGGTAAAATATAGGCATTTGAGGCATGTTTATGTTATCTGCAATAAATGTTCCGTGTTTATTACCACGGTTTAGTAGTGGGTAAAATATGGGGACTGGGTTGGCTGGAACCACAGCTGGGACTTGAACCTTTGACCTTCCACTCCTGAACACACTGGCTGTGTGTTTTGCACCACACTGTTGCCACAGGGACAGTTCTTTCCCAGGGGATACCATAACTATTTGTCAGACAGAGCCTGTCTGTTGCAGTGCATGGCACCCACCTAAACAGGGCTAGGCCATGTTCTACTGTGGGCAGCAGTCACTGCCCCCTCCACCACCAGTACCCCTCTGCCACCATGCTGACATGCCCTTCTGCTGGTGGTGCGCAGTCTCAGGCAATTCAGTATGCCGGTAGGCGGCTGCCTATGGTGCGGGTTCTGGGGTAGGGGTGCCTGCATAGATGTCCACGCTTCCCCCCAGCACCGCCTGCCAATGTTCTGGGCCCTTGGGGGTACCTGCTGGGTACTATCCCTTGTGACACTGTGGGAAACACACTCATGCCCATGTTGGGCCCTCATCAGTTGCTGTCTGGCTGCTCTACTCTTTCAGCATTCCTATGGGTCACCTAGGCATCACCCTATTCCGCACTGTGGCCCAGCTGCACCACAGTATGTGCCACCTGCAGCCCTCTGTATCCCCTTTTCCAGCATCTGTCCAGTTGCCGATTCCGACATGCCCACCCTGCTGTTGCGGAACATGTGCATGCCATAGGAAACCTGTCCAATAACAAGGGGAAACCCTGATCAGTGCTGTTTCACTGTGGGATCATTCACCTTGTATGGGGAGAGAACATAGGCCCTTCCAAAATTAATATCTTTTTTTTGGAGCTTTCTCAGTAGTGTTTTTTGATGTTTCCCATTCATATCACTATTGGCCAGCTTGGTTATGCTTTTTTTTTCCATTTTGTTCAGGTCCTTTTCAATGTTTATTTGCCCTTTTATTCTGTGCACATGTATCACACTTCTCATTTTTTGTAGGTTTCCCTGGCTTTGCTGTACATTGCGGACTGAAATGGTTTCTCTCTCTTGCAAATGTGTGCTAACTCCTGGTTTTCAGTTGCGTTAGAATTCAGCCCTTAATTCCTCTGCATTAGTGTGAAAGGGGCCTCTCCTTGCCCACTCCCTGCCCATTAACCCCTTCTCCCCGCCCTCTCTCCACCTTTTTTTGCACTTAACGCAGCATGGAACGTTAAGGCGCCTTAACATAGCCACTGCTACGTTAACGCAGTTTAGTAAACATGCCCTATAGTGTATCTGGATTTTCAGAAAGCCCTTGACAAGGTCCCTCATGAGAGACTTTTGGTGAAATTAAAAAGTCATGGAATAGAAGGCAGTGTACTATTGTGGATCAAGAAAGAAAGCACAGAGTAGGGCTAAATGGCCAATTTTCCCAATGGAGAAATGCAAGTCAAATGCAAAGTCAAATGCAAGGCATTGATAAAGCAGACAAAGGGAGAATTTGAGAAGAAGCTTGCTGCGGAAGCAAAAACGCGAAATAAAGATTTTTTCAAGTACATTCGCAGCAAAAAACCTGTGAGAGAGTCAGTTGGTCCATTAGATGATAGAGGCGTTAAAGGGACACTAAGAGGTGACAAGGCGATAGCAGAGAGACTGAATGAATTCTTTGCTTCGGTCTTTACTGAGGAAGATATAGGGATGTTACCCTTGACTGAAGTGGTATTTAAAGGTGTGGAAGAATTGAAGGAAATATCGATACATCGGGAAGATGTATTACAACTATTAGATAAACTGAAGAGCAGCAAATCACCTGGGCCGGATGGTATACATCCAAGGGTGTTGAAAGAACTGAAATATGAGATTGCAGACCTGCTATTAGTAATCTGTGAACTATCATTAAAATCATCTCTAATTCCTGAAGATTGGAGGATAGCCAATGTAACACCAATTTTTAAAAAGGGTTTCAGGGGTGATCCGGGAAACTACAGACCGGTGAGCTTGACGTCAGTACCGGAAAAAATGGTAGAAACCATCATAAAGAATAAAATTATTCAGCATTTAGATAGTCATGGCCTAATGGGAGACAGCCAACATGGCTTTAGATAAAGAAGATCTTGCCTTACTAATCTGTTATGTTTTTTTGAAGGTGTGAATAAACAGGTGGACAAAGGTGAGTCGGTTGATATAGTGTATCTGGACTTTCAGAAAGCCTTTGACAAGGTCCCTCATCAGAGACTTTTGGCAAAACTAAAGAGTCATGGGATAGGAGGCAGTGTACTACTGTGGATCAGAAACTGGTTAAAAGAAAGAAAGCAGAGGGTAGGGCTAAATGGCCAATTTTCCCAATGGAGAAAGGTGAATAGTGGTGTACCCCAGGGATCTGTGCTGGGTCCTCTGCCTTTTGACATATTCATAAATGACCTGGAAAGTGGAATAACGAGTGAGGTTATCAAATTTGCAGATGACACAAAACTATTTAAAGTTGTTAAAACCCAAGAGGATTGTGGAAAATTGCAAGAGGATCTTGATAAATTGGAAGACTGAGCATCAAAATGGCAGATGAAATTTAATGTGGACAAGTGCAAAGTTATGCACCTAGGGAAGAGCAACCCAAACTATGGTTACACGATGCAAGGTTCCACTTTAGGAACCACCACCCAGGAAAAAGATTTAGGCGTCATTGTGGATAACATGTTAAAACCCTCGGCCCAGTGTGCAGCGGCGGCCAAGAGAGCAAATAGAATGCTAGGTATCATAAGGAAAGGAATGGAAAATAAAACAAAAGATATTATAATGCCTCTATATCGTTCCATGGTGAGACCGCACCTTGAATATTGTGTGCAATTCTGGTCGCCCTATCTTAAAAAGGATATAGCGTTATTAGAAAAGGTTCAGAGAAGAGCCACCAAAATGGTAAAGGGGATGGAAGGCTACTCCTATGAAGAAAGGCTACAAAGGTTAGGGCTCTTTAACCTGGAAAAGAGACGGCTGAGGGGAGATATGATAGAGGTCTATAAATTAATGAATGGAGTGGAACGGGTAAACGTAGATCGATTGTTTACATTATCAGAATATAGAAAGACTAGGGGACATGTAAAAAAGCTACAGGGTAAACTATTTAAGACAAATAAGAGAAAATATTTTTTCACTCAACGTGTAATCAAACTCTGGAATTTGTTACCGGAGGATGTAGTAAAGGCTGTTAGTGTAGCTGGGTTTAAAAAAGGTTTGGACAAGTTCCTGGAGGAAAGGTCCATAAACCATTATTAAAAAGGGACCCAGGATATCAATGCTTGACCCAATACAAGCATTGTGGAACCTGTGTCTTTTGGGGATACTGCTAGGTACGTATGACCTAGATTGGCCACTGTTGGAAACAGGATACTGGGCTTGATGGACCTTGGTCTGACCCAGTATGGCATATCTTATGTTCTTATGTGAATAGTGGAGTACCCCAGGGATCTATGCTGGGTCCATTGTTTTTTAACATATTCATTAATGACCTGGAAATGGGAATAACGAGTGAGCTAATCAAATTTACAGATAAAATTATTCAAGAAAACGGAAGTACTCTTCATTACGAGGAATCCAAATTTTAACCCATCACAATATCTTAAACTAAAAGAAGCTGAGCTGCAATCTAAACCCACAATACGTTACCTAGGGGTCACTTTGGATCAACGCCTGGACATGAAGGCGCACATAGGAAATACAGCTAGAGCAATATACTACAAGATCCGCTCGCTCAGGCATTTACGCTCCCTGCTTGAACCAAATGATTTCAGGACAATCTACCAGGCGCTGATCATACCTCATTTTGACTATGCCAATGCCATTTTACAAGGCCTTCCCCAATCCACCTTTAACCCGCTACAACTCGCCATGAATGCGGCAGCAAGGGTTCTGCATGGAACCTCCAGGAGTGACCATGTGACGCCTCTTCTGAAGCAGTTACACTGGCTACCCATCCAAGCCAGGATCGTTTTCAAGACCATGTTACTCACATTCAAAGCGATTAACAAGCTCTCCTCTGCCTCCTTAACTGCCCTCATCCACACCACATCCTCAAATAGAGCAAGAAGATCCACGGCTATAAACTCACTAAAAGTTCCGAAGGCACTAACAAAATGCACCACAACTACAGCCAACAGGGCCTTTAGTCTCTACGTGCCAATATGCTGGAATGCATTACCCCCAAATATTTGGGCCATCAGGAGTCTAACACAGTTTAGGAAAGCCCTCAAACACCACCTTTTCATCAAGTACCTCATTGATAGCAACAACACCACACCCCAAGCAATCAAGGGATCGTCAACAACACGCCCAGACAGATACTCTAACTCCAAGTGGTTCATATGATTCTATGAAACCTCCCTGTTCATATGACTTTACGTAGTTTGCTTTGTAAATAGTTGCTCCTTGTTATCCAAGTTTTTTGCCCTGTTATCTGTAAACTCATACGTGTTAACTGTACTGAGTATTTTTGTTCCATGTAAACCGCGCTGATGCCGAATAGTGCGGTATAAAAGAGACTAAAAATAAAATAATAAATAAATAAAAACACATGAGGATTGTGAAAAATTGCAAGAGGACGTTGATAAATTGGAAGACAGGGCATCCAAATGGCAGATGAAATTAAATAAATGAAGGAAGGATAGTAAGGAAAGATATGCACTTAGGAAAAAATAACTAAGGTTGCGCGATGCAAAGTTTCACATTAGGAACCACCATCCTGGAAAAAGATTTAGGTGTCATCGTGGATAACATGTTGAAGTACTCCGCCCAGTGTGCAGCGGCGGCCAAGAGAGCAAATAGAATGCTGGGAATCATAAGGAAAGGAATGGAAAATAAAACAAAGGATATTATAATGCCTCTGAATCGTTCCATGGTGGCGCCCGCCACGTGAATATTGTGTGCAATTCTGGTCACTTTATCTTAAAAAGGATATAGCGTTATTAGAAAAGGTACAGAGAAGAGCCACCAAAATGGTAAAGCGGATGGAAGGATACCCCTATGAAGAGAGGCTAAAAAGATTAGGGTTCTTTATCCTGGAAATGAGACAGCTGAGGAGAGATATGATAGGTCTATACATTTATGAATGGAGTGGAATGGGTAAATGTAGATCGATTGTTTACACCATCAAAATATAGAAAGACTAGGGGACATGCAATAAAGCTATAGGGTAAACTATTTAAAGACTAATAAAAGAAAATATTTTTTCACTCAACGTATAATCAAACTCTGAAATTTGTTACCGGAGAATGTAGTAAAGGCTGTTAGTGTAGCTGGGTTTAAAAAAGGTTTGGACAAGTTCCTGGAGGAAAGATCCATAAACCATTATTAAAGGGGACCCAGGATATCAATGCTTGCTCCAATACAGGTATTGTTTAACCTGTGTCTTTTGGGGAAACTGCTAGGTACTTGTGACCTAGATTGGCCACTGTTGGAAACAGGATACTGGGCTTGATGGACCTTGGTCTGACCCCATATGGCATATCTTATGTTCTTATGTTTTGTTTTGTTTTTTTAATTTTACTCTCATGGATTATCAATATGCTCTTTATCTATTGATGATGTCTATTGTTATCCTGAGATTGCATATATGCGCTGTATTATTTTTTTTATTTTCTTCCTTACTTGTGTAGTTTTGCATATTTCTGTTGATATTAACTCTAATAAAGACTTTGAACTTGCAAAAAAAGGAAAAAACAGGCAGATATTGCTCTTCTACGGGAGATCCATCTGACCAGACATGAGCAGGATTGTGAAAAATTTGAAGAGGACATTGATAAATTGGGAGACTAGGCATCCAAATGGCAGATGAAATTTAATATAGACAAGTGCAACGTTATGCACAATTTTCAGAAGACTGTGTTCGTGAGAAACTAGCTCAACTTAAAGTAGACAAAACGATGGGACTGGATGGGATACACCCTAGAATACTGAGGGAACTTGGGGACGTTCTAGCAACTCCACTGACTGACCTTTTCAATGCCTCATTGGAGTTGGGAGTGGTGCCAAAGGACTGGAGAGAGGCTCATGTGGTGCCTTTACACAAAAGCGGAAGTAAGGATGTGGTTGAAAACTACAGGCCGGTTAGTTTAACTTCGGTGGTGAGTAAATTATTGGAAATGCTGCTGAAAGTGAGGTTTCTGGAGTCCAGTGGATTACAAGATCCGAGGCAGCATGGATTCACCATAGACAGGTCTTGTCAGACAAATCTGATTGATTTCTTTGACTGGGTGACCAGGGAGATGGACCGAGGGAGAGCTCTAGATGTGGTGTATTTAGATTTCAGTAAAGCCTTTGACACTGTTCCTCACAGGCGACTTATAAACAAACTGAGCAACCTAGGGATGGACCCTAAAGTTACTGCTTGGGTTAGAAATTGGTTGGGTGGGAGGCGACAAAGAGTACAAGTAAATGGAGCTCACTCTGAGGAGAAGGATGTTACCAGTGGTGTGCCCCAGGGATCTGTCCTTGGTCCGATTCTTTTTAACATCTTTGTTAGTGATATAGCGGAAGGGCTGTCGGGTAAGGTTTGCCTCTTTGCGGATGATACCAAAATCTGCAATAGAGTAGACACCCAGGAAGGTGTAGATAACATGAGGAGGGATCTAGCTAAGCTTGAAGAATGGTCTGGAATTTGGCAGCTGGGATTTAATGTTAAAAAATGTAAGGTCATGCATTTGGGCTGCAGCAATCCAAGGGAGCAATACAGTATAGGAGGTGAAGTACTTTTGTCCACTAAAGAAGAGCGGGACCTAGGCGTGGTTGTGTCTGATGATCTTAAAGTAGTTAAACTAGTACAAAAGGCAACGGCAAAAGCTAGAAGGATGCTTGCGTGCATACAGAGAGGAATGGCTAGCAGAAAAAAGGAGGTGATAATGCCTCTGTATAAGTCTTTGGTGCGACCTCATTTGGAGTATAGTGTGCAATTCTGGAGACCGCACCTTCAAAAGGATGTGAAAAGGTGCAGAGGGTGGCTACTAAAATGATTAGTGGGCTTCATTATAAAGCATATGAGGACAGACTTAAGGATCTTAATATGTACACCTTAGAGGAAAGGCGGGATAGAGGTGATATGATTGAGATGTTTAAATACCTCCGTGGCATAAATGTTCAGGGAGAGAGCCTCTTTCAATTGAAAGCAAGTTCTGCTACGAGGGGACATGGGATGAGGGTGAAGGGAGATAGATTCAGGAGTGATATGCGGAAATATTTCTTTACGGAAAGAGTAGTGGATCCATGGAATAGTCTCCCAGTGGAGGTGGTAGAGATGAGGACAGTAACTGAATTCAAAAAAGCATGGGACCAACACAGAGGATCTCTAAAGGTAAAAAGTGGACTGTTGTAGTTGTTGATATGGAAGGACAGACTAGATAGGCCATGTGGTCTTTTTCTGTCATCATGTTTCTATGTTTCTATGTATTAAAATAGAATGCTAATCAGAGAAATGCGTAGAGGATTACCTAAACAGGTGTAAAATTCAGGAGCACCATTATTTCTATGCCTGGTCTGGCGTGACTTCAAAAGCTTGTGCATGTAGGGAAAGACTGTTTCAATGTATGTACTGGTGAACAGTTACCTTCCACATGAAAATTTTCTGCAAGAATCTTTTAGCATATAAGCAAATGTTCGGCATTCAGGAAGAAATGTCTTTTCCTTCTTAGCCTTGTAGGTTCTTTGGACTTACAGTATATCATTCTTCATTTACCGTTATATCTCTGTGCTGATTTCATAAAAAAGTGTTTTTGGGTGAAATAGTGTTGATTATTATGGGGTGAGTGTGAAAAGAACCTGCACATCATATGCACATAACGTGAGTGTTTGACATTTATGTGCATGGGCACACGGCCACTTATATTGCTCATGCATTGGCTTCCCTTCTTTCAACTTTACGCTGAAGTGTTGTGCACAGCTCATTTGCATACATGTCCTTTGCTGCATATTGACGCTGATGTTTTGTGCTATCAGCAAATTATGAAAACGCATACATAGCTAATAGAGCATGACTTCAGTGCCAGCTTTTTGCATCAGTGTGTTAGGAAAGAACAGCCCAAACTACAGTTACTCGGTGCAAATTTCCATATTAGGAATCACTGTCCAGGAAAAGGATCTAGGCATCATTGTGGATAATATGTTGAAACCTTCTGCCCAAAGTGCAGCAGCAGCCAAGAAAGCAAATATTCTGCTAGGAATCATAAGGGAAGGAATGGAGAATAAAACCAAGGATATTGTAATACCTCTGAATTGTTCTATGGTGCGACCACACCTTGAATAGTGTGTGTAATTCTGTTCACCCTTAAAAAGGATATAGCCAAATTAGAAAAGGCACAGAGAAGAGTCACCAAAATGATAAAGGGGATAGAAGGATACTCCAATGAGGAAAGTCTTAAAAGGCTGGGGGCTCTTCAACTTGGAAAAAAGATGCCTGGGAGGAGATTTGATAGAGTTCTATAAAATAATGAATGCCGTGGAACAGGTAAACGTAGATCATTTGTTTATTCCTTCAAAAAGTAGAAAGACTAGGGGGACATTCAATGAAGCTACAATGTAGCACATTTAAGACTAATAGTAGAAAATATTATTTTACTCAATGCGTAATCAAACTATGAAATTTGTTACTGGAGGATATAGTTAAAACTGTTATTGTAACTGGGTTTAAAAAAGGTTTGGACAAGTTCCTGGAGGAAAAGTCCATAAACCATTATTTAAGAGGACCACGGGAAATCCACTGCTTATAAGCAATGTGGCATCTGTGTACTGGGCTTAATGGACCCTTGGTCTGAGTCAGTATGGCACATCTTATGTTCTCGTATTCTTAAGCTATGCCGGGATCAGATAGGACAGGTTTTCTCTGCTTCTTCTGGCTCCTGCCATGGGGAGGATCTGTTTGTTGTGTACCGCTCTTTGCCTTGGAGGTGGTAAAGTCAGAGTCGAACAATGGGGGCAGATACCTGATCTTGCACTCTAAATTGTCAGATGCTGAATTTGCAGTGGTGAATGTGCATTGTCCAAACATGGACTCAGATGAGTTTTTTACTCACCAGACTCACAAGTTCAATAGCTAGTCAAATTTACCACTAATTACAAGAGGGGACTGGAATGTCTGTATAAATAATAAACTGAACAGATCTGGTTGTCATGTGGGGGGGGGGGGGGCAAGGGGAATATTAACATGGTTATCAGAGCTGTTAAACGCGTTAATCATGGTAAACGGGCATATCCGTGACTGCCAGCGCTACACACGACAGTACTAACAAGTTAGAATTGGGGCATGTCGGGAGCGTTCAGGGTGGAGTGGAGGCACTACCACTCACTAATTATGCAGCAGCAATATATAGTCGCTACCAGTTAGCGATATGCGACAAAATCCAGGCGCAAGAAACCCTGGCCTGACTTTCACTGCAGCAATCCAAGGAAGCAATATAGTATAGGGGGTGAAGTACTTTTGTCCACAAAAGAAGAGCGAGACGTAGGCGTGATTACGTCTGATGATCTTAAAGTAGCTAAACAGGTAGAAAAGGTGACAGCAAAAGCTAGAAGGATGCTTGGGTGCATGTGGAGAGGAATGGACAGCAGAAGAAAGGAGGTAATAGTGCCTCTGTATAAGTTTTTGGTGCGACCTCATTTGGAGTATGGTGTGCAATTCTGGAGATCACACCTTCAAAAGGATAAAAACAGGTTGGAGTCAGTAGAGAGGGTGGCTACTAAAATGGTTAGTGGTCTTCATTATAAAGCATATGAGGACAGACTTAAGGATCTTAATATGTACACCTTAGAGGAAAGGCGGGATAGAGGTGATATGACTGAGACGTTTAAATACTTCTGTGGCATAAATGCACAGGGGGAGAGCCTCTTTTGATTGAAAGCAAATTTTGCCACGAGGGGACTCAGGATGAGGGTGAACGGGGATAGATTAGGAGTGATATGTGGAAATATTTCTTTACGGAAAGAGTGGTGGATCCGTGGAATAGTCTCCCAGTGGAGGTGGTAGAGATGAGGACAGTATCTGAATTCAAAAAAGCATGTGACAAACACAGAGGATCTTTAAAGGAAAAAAGGGGACTGTTGTAGTTGTTGATATGGAAGGACAGACTAGATAGGCCATGTGGTCTTTTTCTGTCGTCATTTTTCTATGTTTCTATGTATCATTAACCGGGCAGCAGTTCAATATTACCACTGCTTGCAAGCAAGCAGCAAATATGGCTAACCTGGATATTCAATGCCGCAACCAGATATGACCCCGGCCTTGAATATTTGACTTTAACTTTCAGTGCTAGCGCTGAATATTGGGCCCTGTGCACTGTACATTGGTGGACCATGATCTTGGGTTGCAGAATGTTTGGCGTATAGACAACCTTGGGGATTTGGTTAGGCATATGTTGGTAGAGTTCCACACTATGTACAATCCACAGGAGTATGATCCTGTCCTATGTTGGCAGACATTCAAAGCAGTTCTATGGGGTTGTATCACAGGCTATATGAACACGTACAAACAGAGCAACAGATTGTTGCTTTGGAGCAGCTGCATAAATGGACTTGTTCCTTCCAGGTGTACTGTCAACTGGGATAGCTTCAAGACCGCTTGAAGGCCCTGGATGTTGATGAGCGTGAAATGTCTGATGGTTTTTCAAAGCTGCATTACTATGAACATGACATCCAGCGTACTATTGGTTGGCTTCAATCTGGCAAGTGTGTGGGACTGGATAGTTACCCTTTAGAGTTCTGGGGGGAGTTTGCCCCTTTTCTGGTTGTTAGAACACAAAAAAATTAATTTTAAAAAGTGTTGAGATATGAACATCTGAAGATGTGCATGTATATGCCAAAATCACAGACACGTCTCCGTAGCAATTCCACAAATGATGTTTGCAGACATCCCCAGTGCAGGGATGTCCAAGTAGGCATAAGGGGTGTGGTGGAGGCATGGGGTTTCTAGTCCCACAGGTGCTCCTTGTGGTTTTGAGCAAGCCACTTAACCCTCCATAGCCCATGTTCCCTGTAAAATAGTTATCTTCAAGTTATAATTTATTTATTTAGCTGTATTTATATCCCGCTTTTCACTGGGTCAAAACGGTCAATTGGGAGATACATTTAACATGAGGGGATATGACACACATACGCTAATACTTACAGGGAACATGGGCAATGGAGGGTTAAGTGGCTTGCCCAAGACCACAAGGAGTGCCTATAGGACTAGAAATCCCAGTCCCTCCGGCCTGAGATTGCTGTCCCCAGGTGGGACTTGAACCCCCGGCCCTCCGGCCCGAAGTACCTTGTCCTAACCACTAGGTCACTCCTCCCTCATAATGCCCTGTTCGATGTAATTTCAGTTTGTTCAATGTAAACCGCACTGATGCAGAATAGCGCGGTATATAAGAGAATGTAAATAAATAAATAAATAAAATGAAAAGGGATCAAGTGCTTGTTTTCACCTCAAAATATCCATAGAGTATTAAGTGGCTAGCTTTAAAACACAAAGGCTCTCACTGGGATTTGAACCCTGGCCACTCTGCTTTTACGTCACTTCGCTAACCATTATGCGATTGGACATCTTGACTCTGAAATGCTTTCCTGGGTACATCTATATAGATGTTTGATACACATGTATATCGGGCAAGTCTAGATTTCGGAAACTGCCTGCTTTTTTTTCAGATATACTAGCTTTGATGTCTCAGATTGCACTAGCTTGGACATCACATTGAGAAATGTGCCTCATAGGGTCCGGTGTGAATGGTGTGGGCAACTTGTTGGCAGCCATAGTTATGTTGATTCCAAAGAAGGGTGGGGAATATGATTACACTGAAGCTTACAGGCTCATTTCCCTTATTAATGTGGATATGAAGATCTTGGCCTAACATAAGAACATAACATAAGATATGCCATACTGGGCCAGACCAAGGTCCATCAAGCCCAGTATCCTGTTTCCAACAGAGGCCAATCTAGGTCATACGTACCTAGCAGTTTCCCCAAAAGACACAGGTTCCGCAATGCTTGTACTGGGTCAAGCATTGATATCCTGGGTTTCTTCTTAATAATGGTTTATGGACCATTCCTCCAGGAACTTGTCCAAACCTTTTTTAAACCCAGCTACATTAACAGCCATCCTCCGGTAACAAATTCCAGAGTTTGATTACATGTTGAGTGAAAAAATATTTTCTTTTATTAGTCTTAAATAGTTTACCCTGTAGCTTCATTGCATGTCCCCAAGTCTTTCTATATTCTGATAATGTAAACAATCGATCTACGTTTACCCGTTTCACTCCGTTAATTAATTTATAGACTTCTATCATATCTCCCCTCAGCCGTCTCTTTTCCAGGTTGAAGACCCTAACCTTTTTAGCCTTTCTTCATAGGAGTATCCTTCCATCCTCTTTACCGTTTTGGTGGCTCTTCTCTGAGCCTGTTCTAATAACGCTATGTCCTTTTTAAGATACGGCGACCAGAATTGCAAACAATATTCAAGGTGCGCTCTTACCATGGAACGGTATAGAAGCATTATAATCTTTTGTTTTATTTTCCATTCCTTTCCTTATGATACCTAGCATTCTATTTGCTCTCTTGGCTGCCGCTGCACACTGGGCCGAGGGTTTTAATATGTTATCCACAATGACGCCTAAATCTTTTTCCTGGGTGGTGGTTCCTAATGTGGAACATTGCATTGTGTAACCATGATTTGGGGTTGTTCTTTCCTAGGTGCATAACTTTGCACTTGTCTGCATTAAATTTCATCTGCCATTTGGATGCCCTGTCTTCCAATTTATCAAGATCCTCTTGCAATTTTCCACAATCCTCTTGGGTTTTAACAACTTTAAATAGTTTTCTGTCATCTGCAAATTTGATAACCTCACTCGTTATTCCACTTTCCAGGTCATTTATGAATATGTCAAAAAGCAGCGGACCCAGCACAGATCCCTGGGGTACACCACTATTCACCTTTCTCCATTGGGAAAATTGGCCATTTAGCCCAGCCCTATGCTTTCTATCTTTTAACCAGTTCCTGATCCACAGTAGTACACTGCCTCCTATCCCATGACTCTTTAGTTTTGCCAAAAGTCTCTGATGAGGGACCTTGTCAAAGGCTTTCTGAAAGTCCAGATACACTATATCAACCGACTCACCTTTGTCCACCTGTTTATTCACACCTTCAAAAAAGCATAACAGATTAGTAAGACAAGATCTTCCTTGTCTAAAGCCATGTTGGCTGTCTCCCATTAGGCCATGACTATCTACATGCTGAGTAACTTTATTCTTTATGATGGTTTCTACCATTTTTCCCGGTACTGACGTGAGACTCACTGGTCTGTAGTTTCCCGGATCACCCCTGGAAACCTTTTTAAAAATTCGTGTTACATTGGCAATCCGCCAATCTTCAGGTATTAGAGATGATTTTAATGATAGTTCACAGATTACTAATAACAGGTCTGCAATCTCATATCCGTTCTTTCAACACCTTTGGATGTATACCATCCAGCCCAGTTTATCTAATAGTTGTAATACATCTTCCCGATGTATCGATATTTCCTTCAATTCTTCCGCACCTTTAAATACCACTTCAGTCATGGGTAACATCCCTACATCTTCCTCAGTAAAGACCGAAGCAAAGAATTCATTCAGTCTATCCGCTATCGCCTTGTCGCCTCTTAGTGTCCCTTTAACTCCTCTATCATCTAATGGTCCAACTGACTCCCTCACAGGTTTTTTGCTACGAATGTACTTGAAAAAAATCTTTATTTCGTGTTTTTGCTTCCGCAGCAAGCTTCTTCTCAAATTCTCCCTTTGCCTTCTTTACCAATGCCTTGCACTTGACCTGCCAGTGCTTGTGCTGTTTCCAGGTTTCATCGTTTGGCTCTTTTTTCCATTTCCTGAAAGATGCTTTTTTGGCAACAACAGCCTCTCTGACCTCACCTTTAAACCATGCTGGCAGTTTTTTGGACTTCCTTCCACTTTTCTTAAAGAGTGGAATACAGCTGGTCTGGGCTTCCAAGATAGTATTTTTCAATAACACCAAAGCTTGATGTAAGTCTTTAACCTTTGCAACTGCTCCTTTTAGATTTTTCTTAACTATTTTCCTCATTTTATCATAGTCTCCCTTTCGAAAGTTAAAAGGTAGTACTGTGGATTTCCTTACTATCCCTCCTCCACTAATTAAATCAAAGGCGATCATGCTATGATCACTATTGCCAAGTGGCCCCAACACCCTTATCTCTTGCACTAGATCTGATGTTCCACTAAGGACTAGGTCTAATATGGCTTCCCCTCTGGTCGGTTCATGAACCAGCTGCTCCACGAAGCAGTCATTTATTTCATCTAGGAAATTTATCTCCCTAGCATGTCCTGCCGTGACACTGACCCAGTCGATACCGGGGTAATTGAAATCACCCATTATTATTACCGCGCTGTAACTTTTGTTAGCTTCCTTGATTTCTTTGAGCATTTCATCATCCATTTGTTCATTCTGGCCAGGCGGTCGATAGTACACCCCCACTGCCATCGCCTTCCCTTTTTTACATGGAATTTCAATCCATAGAGATTCTACAGAAAATTTTGTTTCCTGGAAAACTTTAACCCTTTCTGACTCAATGCCCTCTCTAACATAGAGCGCAACCCCTCCACCAATTTGATCAACTCTATCATTACGATATAGTTTGTACCCAGGTATCACAGTGTCCCACTGGTTGTCCTCCTTCCACCATGTCTCAGATATTCCAATCATATCTAACCTCTCATTTAGTGCTATATATTCTAACCCTCCCATCTTATTTTTTAGACTTCTAGCATTTGCATACAAGCATTTTAGAGACTGTATTTTATTCCTATTAATTTTGCTATTGGTAGACATGGGTAATTTGGGATCTTTAAGCTCTGTCTGCTCCATACTCGAGGGCATTTGGGCTACTTTACTCTTTTTTGGAACCTCTCTGCTTTTGGTAGTATTCTTCAAAGATACATTCTTCCGAACCATCCGCTCTTTGGCGACTTTCGGCTTTCCCCTATTATCTAGTTTAAAAGCTGCTCTATCTCCTTTTTAAAGGTTAATGCCAGCAGCCTGGTTCCATCCCGGTTAAGGTGAAGCCCATCCCTTCGGAAGAGCCCCTCCTTTCCCCAGAATGTACCTCAGTTCCTAACAAATCCAAACCCCTCATCTCTGCACCATTGTCTCATCCACACATTGAGACTCCGGAGCTCTGCCTGCCTTTTGGGTCCTGCACGTAGAACGGGAAGCAATTCGGAGAACGCTACCCTGGAAGTTCTGCATTTCAACTTCCCACCTAAAAGCCTAAATTTAGCCTCCAGAACCTCCCTACCACATTTTCCTATGTCATTGGTACCGACATGTACCAAGACAGCAGACTCCTCCCCAGCACTTTCTAATTCCTTATCTAGGTGGCGCGTGAGGTCCACTACCTTCGCACCAGGCAGGCATGTTACCAGGCGATCCTCACGTCCATCAGCCACCCAGCTATCTACATGCCTAATGATCGAATCACCAACTATAACGGCTGTCCTAACCCTTCCCTCATGGGCACATGGCCCTGGAGAAGCTTCCTCAGTTCGAGAGGGTTTTACATCACCTGGAGGACAGGTCCTAGTTACAGGATCACTTCCAGGGTCTCTTCCAGGGTGATGCTCTCCTGTCACGTGACCTCTCTCCTCCATGGCAACAGGGATGCTGCCAGACTGGAGGTGGGACTTCAGGACTATATCCCTGTAGGTCTTGTCTATGTACCTCTCTGTCTTTCTTATGTTTTCCAAGTCTGCTACTCTATCCTCTAGAGAACGGACTCGTTCCCTGAGAGCAAAGAGCTCCTTGCACCTAGTGCACATGTAAGACCTCTCAGCAACTGGGAGAAAATCATACATGTGACACTCAATGCAAAAGACTGGATAACCCCCATCTCGCTGCTGGACTGCTGTCTGCATCTTAGTTTTAAGTTTTTGTTTAGATCTTTAAGTTCTTTACTTACTAAGGGTTGCTATGGATATTTATACCAATAAAACTGTACCTAATACGTTTAATATACCTTGTTCACCTGAAGCTTAATTAATCTCAGGTCCTTAGTATATGACTGATTTGGGTAATTTGCTTCACCTGAGAGCACCTCCTTTCTTTTAAGATGTGTAAGTACCTATAAAGCTACGATTATCCCAGGGGTGGGTTGGATTGGGGAGGGAGGGAGGGAGGGAAATAACACTTATTAAAAGAGGGCTGCTACACAGTACCCTGTCCTGTGCTGCTGAAGTAAGCTATATTCTTATTTGATTTAAATTATAGCTCTTTGCTGCTGCTAGGCTCTAACCTATTTATGAAATTTAAACTACAAGCTCTCTACTGGGTTCTAAATTTAACCAGAAAGCTCTCTTCTGTGTTTTAAATTTAAACTAAAATGACTTTGCTGATACTAGGCCCTGAGTGACTATTAAATTAAAACTACAAGCTCTCTGCTGAGTATGAAATGTAACCAGAAAGTTGTCTTCTGTGTTTTAAATTTAAACTTAAACTGCTACTACTAGGCCCTGACTGATTTAACAAAAAATAGTGGGTTCACAGATTAAATAGCTTTAATAGAAAGAATTCCTTTCAGAAAATTCCCAGAAGTATATAGTCACAATTGCAGATCTCTCTCCAGAAGTAACAGTCCCCTTTACTAGTCCTTCAAGACTGGCCTCTTGCAGGTGCGGCTAGAGGTGCTGTTGCCAACCTTGGCCCATCAGGATTAGACCAGTTTTGTCTGTGGGCGCTCTTCTACTGTACATTTGTTGCAGTTGGCAGAGTGGGGGAAGCTATCAGGGGCGGTGCTGTCTCTTGACGTAAATAAGGCTTTTGATCGTTTGAAATAGCATTTTATGTCTTCTTTAGATTGTAAGCTCTGAAGAGCAGGGACTATGGGGTATGTTTACTAAGCAGTCTTAACGTGTGCTCTTCCACGTTATCACGTGATAAGGTACCTTATCATGCAATAATGGTGCTTTATCGGGCAGAGGTACCTTAGCATGCGATAACGCGCGCAGTGGCGCAAATGAACGCTGAGGGCGGAGATAGGCTCCCAGAGGGCGGAGGAAGGCTCCCCAGGGGCGGAGAGAGAGGGTCAATGGGCAGAGAGTGGGAGGAGAGAGGCTCCCTGCACACTAACTCTGTGAAATTCGAGGCTGAAAACTAACGCCAGTTAGTGAAACCCTGGCGTTAGAGCTGATTTAAAGGGAAAAGAAACCATTTCCGTCAGCAATGTACAGCAAATCCAGGGAAACGTACAAAACGTGATAAGTGTGATACATGTGCACAGAACAAAAAGAAAAATAAACACTGAAAATGATCTGAATAAAATGTAATAAAGACATAACCACGCTGGCCAGTAGTGAGTTTAATGGGAAACATCAAAAAACACTCCCGAGAAAGCTCCAAAAAAAAAGATATGAATTTTGGAAGGGTCTATGCTCCGTCCCCATACAAGGTGAATGATCCCACAGTGAAACTGCGCTGAGCATGGTTTTCCCTCCCCATTGGGCAGGTTTCCTATGGCATGCACATGTTCCACAACAGCAGGGCAGGCATGTCGGAACAGGCAGCTGGACAGATGCTTGAAAAGGGGAAACAGAGGGCTGCAGGCGGCACATGCTGTGGTGCAACTGGGCCACAGTGCGGACTAGGGTGATGCCTAGGTGGCCCATAGGAATGCTGAAACAGTAGTGCAGCTAGACAGCAACTGATAAGGGCCCAACATGGGCATGAGTGTGCTTCCCACAGTGTCACAGGGGATAGTACCCAGCAGGTACCCCCAAGGGCACAGAACGTTGGCAGGCGGTGCTGGGGGGAAACGTGGACAGCTATGCAGACACCCCTACCCAGAACCCGCAGCCGCCTACCCACACACTGGATGGCCTGAGACTGCGCTCCACCAGCACCACCAGCAGAAGGGCATGTCAGCAGGGTGGCAGAGGGGTACTGGTGGGAGAGGGGGCAGTGGCAGCTGCCCAGAGCAGACCATGGCCTAGCCCTGTGTAGGTGGATGCCATGCACTGAAACAGACGGGCCCTGTCTGACGAACAGTCATGGTATCACCAGGGAATGCACCACCACTGTGGCAACAAGGTGGTGCAGTGCACACAGCCAGTGTGCTCAGAAGCAGAAAATCACAGGTTCAAGTCCCAGCTGTGGTTCCTGCCAACCCAGTCCCCATATTTTACCCACTACTGAAACGTGCTAATACAGACAGAACCTTTATTTCAGATGACGCAAACATTCCCAAAACACCTACATTTTACCCTACAGAGCACAGACACCATAAACATGCGCATTACCTAGAGCAGAGTCTCCCAAATGCAGTCCTGGAGGGCCAAACACCATTCAGGTTCCATGCTGCCTCTAATAAATATGGCTGTGCTGCAGTTCTATGCACCACCCCCATGGTATGCAGATGTATCTCATGCATATTCATTAGGGACAGCATGAAAACCCGAACAGTGTTTGGCCCTCCAGGACTGGAGTTGGGAACCTCTGCCCTAGAGCAGCGGCCAACAGGGACAGACACACACACACCCACAGGCTCCATTATCCGAAGCCTCCTGGAGAGACAGGATGTTGGGCCCTGCGTGCATCTCCCAATACTAGCACTTGCATACCTCAGCAATGTCACCCTAAACATGGGAAAACTGTACACAGCTATCAAAAGGTTGCTATAATAACTGGCAGACAGTAATTCCTACGTTAAGCACAATTGGCTGATTGAGCTGCATCATAGCAACCTTTCTGATGCCTGTGGAGTGTGCCTCAGGTCTGGTGTCTGACAGAGTGACCCCAACAGTATTGCATACCATAGCCATGCCTGCACTGTGCCCAGGACTGGTGTGGTGGCCAGGGCTGCCAAACACCTCTATAGTTGCACAATGCTGGGATAGGTGTGGGGAGTGTGTATCCAGTGTGTGGTGGCTGCTAACACCTTCCTCAGCCCACACTGCTAGCACTGTTGCCAGTATTGGCCTACCAATGTGCATAATGAGGAGCAAGGTATTGTGGGAATAGCTTGGATAGGGTGGCCTGGCCTGGATTCATCTGTACAAAGCATAGGGCAATGGCTCGGGCATTGTAGTGCCCGGCCACCACCTGCACGGACAGGGTGGCCACAGCATGTCCTACTGGGAGGTCACTCTCACCCTGACTGAGCAGTGACCACAGCATGGCTAGGTTCCCCCACAGTGCTATGTAGTATTTCTCTCATGTGATATTTATGGGTTCTCTCTTGGGGCCCAATCACTGACTTATCTGCTTGCTGTGTATGCTGACATCCCAGTTCTGGGTACATGCATCTTCTCCAAGAATGTGCACTGTGGACTAGCTAGCAGACTGTCTGCAGCTGGTATGTGTCTTGCTAGAACACCTTGCAGGGTGCAGCAGCTGGAGGCTTGCTGCTGGAGAATGTCAGACAGTGGTGGGGGTGCAGCTGAGCATTTCCAGTCCTTCTGTCTGCTTTTGCTTTATGGATGTGTACAGATCTGCATTGACTGCCCTGTAGAGTGTCTGTTCCCCAGCAGGACTGGGGTTGATGGTCCGCTCTACTGCCACTATTGCAGGGAGGTGGAATGTGGAGCTGTTGGTGGGTGATCCTGTATCCCACCCTGAGCCCCAGAGGGTGGGTTGTGTGGTGGTACATAATCTGCCTATGGGTCCAAACTCCCTCCTACATGTAACCATGGCACCAACACAGGATATGCCCTATTCTGGCTGCATCATAGCCCATAAGGGCTAGACATGACTGAGAAGTACAGAAGGACACAGATGTATCCCAGGTGTGTCTGCAGGAACTATCTATCACACACACAGTAGCACTGATGGGGACCTGCAGCATGGCATATATCAGCCATGAAAGGTGCTGTGGACCTGGTGCTGGGTGCCCCACCTCACCCTCACGGTGAGCACAGTACCCGCACAATGTGACGGTCTGTAGCTACTCTGTGCCAGTACCACACACGGTCAGTTCCCCCTACCACGCCGAGGTGGGGGTGCATACCCCATCTTGTGCCCATCTGTAGACTGCTGATTTGCATGTGCAGTGCATCATGGGTACGGGTGGGTTAACCCTATCCTGGTATCCACAGCAGACAGTTTGTGTGGTGACATGCAGTCCTTCTGCAGCCAGCCAGGGGCTTGTTAGGAGCTGTAGCCCACTGGTTACTTCATTGCCTGTGGAGCCAGAGGTCATGGGTTCAAACCCATGGTGGGGTTATTTGATAAGGCTGTCCAAGGCATTGTCTATTTTTAATGTACATTAGTGCTGCTAGTAAAAACACCCTCAGTGTACTGTAACCATAAGGCGCCCCGTAAAGTGCCTTATAGGGCGCCCTATAAAATGCCTTATAGGGTGCCCTATAAAGGTGTCCTCTAAAGCACCTTATAGGGGACATTATAGGGTGCCTTGGCAGACAGTGCACTTTATAATGTGCCCTATGGAATGCCTTATAGGGTGCCTTATGCGTCACCTTAGGTTACGGCACGTGATGGTGTGTTTGCTGGCAGCACTACTTACACTACAAATAAAATGCCTCAAAAATCAATACGTACACGTAAAAGCTAATGCCTCAGCCAACCTTATGGATTAGACACACTGGAGGATTGAACCCCTGGACCATCAGTATTAACCATTGTGCTACACCTCTGCTTCTGTGGTTGCATGTCTGCGCGCCTACTTAAGATTACCGCGCGTTAACGTGCTTAGCGGCATTTCACCCGATAATGTGCGCAGCGCACGTTATCACGTGATAATCCTGTTTTGCTACATTAAGACCGACACGCCCACTCCTTTTATGGCATCCTGCACACTAATGCTGTGCGCACATTAAGACAGTTTATTAAACATACCCCTATGTCTTCCATCTATATGTACAGCACTGTTAATGCCTTGCAGAGCTATATATATGATTAGTAGTAGTAGTAGTCAATTTGGCCTGTTGTGCTAATTTAGCCTGCCTGAACCCTTTTTGGGATAGGTGTCGGCGCTTTATTTGGCACCTAGAGCCCACTTTTCATTAATGGAACTTTTACTGCTGCCTATTTCCTATTTGCTGTAGTATCTGGTAGGGTTGTCCCTATCGCCAACAGACATAGAGACATAGGGCTTGATATTGAGCTAGGCTCATTATCGAAGAGCTATGTGCCTCATAGGTGCATTGCCCTCCCTGCAATCCTCTAACCTGGATATTCAATGCTATGGCAACGGCATTGAATATCCAGAGATCACTGAACACAGCGGAAGCCACCAAAGCTAACCAGGCAGCAGCAATATTGCATGCTACCTCGGTTAGCTCCTGTACCTTAAAGATAGGCAAGGGTTTTCCTCACCTATCTTTTCGGCACAGATTGCTAACCAGGCAGCATGCAATATCACTGCTGCCTAGTTATTGCTTGTTGCCACCTTCACTCCAGCCCAGAACACCCTAACATAAGGCACATAGGGGAGTTAAAAGAGAATATTCAATGGCACTAGCCATGTAAGAGCCATTGAATATCCTGATGTAAGGCATTTACCCAGTTTACTGGGCTGTAAACTATGTAAATGTCTTTCAAAAATTGGGCCAATAGAAACACAGAAACATGAGACTAGATGGGCAATACTGGTCTTTATTTGCCGTCATTTACTATGTTACTATGATTGGTAGAAAAAAGACCATATGGCTTATCCAGTCTTCCCATCCATACCAACTACTATAGTTCCTTTTTTCCTTTAGATCTTCTGTGTTTGTCCTATGCTTTCTTGAATTCAGATACTATCCTGGCCTTTGTCACCTCTGCTGTGAGACAATTCCATGCAAATATTTCTGCATATTACCCCACCTTTCACCTTCATCCTATGCCCCCTCATTGCAGAGCTTTCTTTCAATTGAAAGAGGCTCTCCTCCTCTGCATTTATGCCATGCAGGTATTTAAATATCCTTATCATATCTCCTCTCTTCTGCCTTTCCTCTAAAGCAATGGTTCTCAACCAGTGTGTCACAAGAGCCCAGGATGTATGTCATGAAACCGGCACATGTACTAGTAGGAGATGTGGCCAACATTCTGGAGATGTGTTGTGGAGCTGGCAGGGGCAGGGGATGCATCCACACCAACACCAGCAATTCATATTCAACACAAATTCAGCCATGCTCCCTCTCCATGCTGCAGCACTTGGAACTCCTAATATGATTTTACTTCCTAGTGCGTTCTCTGCACCCAGAAGTGAAATAACTCAAGCACCTCTTGCTGCTGCTGCTGCTGAGAGAAAGGAGCACAGCGCAATCTACTTCAAACAAGAATCTCCAGGGCATGTCTCCTGCCCCTGCCACTGTTTGCACCAACTCCCAGAAGAGTTGAGAGGGAAGCTGCTGCACTGTTTGGTGAGGGGGGTGGGGGGAGCGCGGAGAGGAGACATGACATGAAAATGATAGACTACAAAGGGGAAATGTCTGGCTACATGGGGGAAGGGGGAAGAGAGAGAGTTGATGCCAGGTACAAGGGTGGATGAAGGGGAGAGAGAGGGGAGATGGGAGAGGGTGCTGATAGAGGGGGAACAGATAGGCTACATAGGTGGGTTGGTGGAGAGGGAAGATGCTGGGCTACATAGAGTGGATGGGTGGAAAACAGGAAGTGAAGAGATACCCACCCTACATGGGTGGATGGGAAACAGAGCGAGTGGGAGGTTGCTGAGTTACATCGGTGGGTGGGAGGGTGGATGTTTAGGAGGTGGAAAGGAGGAATAGAGAACAGCAGGAAGGGGAGATGCTGGGTATGAGAGTGGGTGGAGGAGGGAGAGAGAGAGAGAGAGACTGTGGAGATGCCAGGCTATAAGGGTGGGTGAGTGGGGAGAAAGAGAGAGAAACCCTCCGCCCAGTGTGCAGCAGCGGCCAAGAAAGCAAATAGAATGCTAGGTATCATAAGGAAAGGGATGGAGAATAAAACAAAGGATATTATAATGCCTCTGTATCGCTCCATGGTACGACCGCAATTCTGGTTACCGTATCTTAAAAAGGACATAGCGTTATTAGAAAAACTACAGAGAAGAGCCACCAAATTGGTGAAGGGGATGGAAGGCTACTCCTATGAAGAGAGGCTAAAAAGGTTAGGGCTCTTTAACCTGGAAAAGAGACTGCTGAGGGGAGATATGATAGAGGTCTATAAATTAATGAATGGAGTGGAACGGATAAACGTGGATCAATTGTTTACGCTATCAGAATATAGAAAGACTAGGGGACATGTAATGAAGCTACAGGGTAAACTATTTAAGACAAATAAGAGAAAATATTTTTTCACTCAACGTGTAATCAAACTCTGGAATCTGTTACCGGAGGATGTAGTAAGGGCTGTTAGTATATCTGGGTTTAAAAAAGGTTTGGACAAGTTCCTGGAGGAAAGGTCCATAAACCACTATTAAAAAGGGACCCAGGATATCAATGCTTGACCCAGTACAAGCATTGTGGAACCTGTGTCTTTTGGGGATATTGCTAGGTACGTATGAGCTAGATTGGCCACTGTTGGAAACAGGATACTGGGCTTGATGGACCTCGGTCTGACCCAGTATGGCATGTCTTATGTTCTTATGTTCTTATGGAGATGCCAGGCTTCAAAGGTGGGAGGGAGAGAGAGAAAGAGAGAGAATAGAGATGTGAGGCTACAAGGGAAGAGAGGGAGAGGATAGATGCTGGGCATGGTGTGGAAACTTATAGGGTGTAATCAAGGAGACACAAGTGAAAGGAGATAGAAGGGAATAAAAGACTGGGTGGGCATGGGCTCGAGAGATGGCAGAGCTTGGGGAGATGGGCTAGGCAGCAGATGGAAAGTTGATAGGTATGTGACAATTAAAAAGGAGGAAATTGAAGACTAGAAGATGACAAACAGGATGAAATTTGAGTGGACAGAGAAGCAGGAAAAAAACAAAAGGGAATGATCAATATATCAGAGACAGATGTAGGGAGGTAATGGAGGAAGATAGGAGAGAGGGGAAATGAGAAATGGATAGCAAACACTGAAAAGAGCTGGCAAAAGACAGACGAAGAAAGCAGAAAAGAGAAACTGGACCACAAAGGTAGAAAAAAGTATTTTATTTTGAATTTATTAAATGGAATATGTTAACTTTGGGAGATGTTCATGATGGATGTTTCTGTATTTTGTTCAGTACAAGAGGAAATGCATTTATATTTTTAGTTTTCCAGTGTTGCAGTACCTGCTGAGTTTGACTTCTTGGGATTCCCAGTTCAATTTTTGTCTTCATATTTTTATTTCTAATTTGTGGTACCTTGTTCTGTATTTGGTGAGAGTCTGCTAGTGTTTGGCATATAGTATCTCCAGGAACAAGCAGGAATGAGTCTTCACATATGGGAAAGCTTTTGGGGGCATCCCATAGCGCCTGCGCGCTGCCTTTCCGCCTTTCCTAACCAACTCTCCTCAGTTCTTCTTTGCCGCGGAGCCAGCAGGTCGAGCCCTGTCACCGCTGAAGAAGTTCTTTATTTTATTTTATTTCTTTGGTCGTGTTTCTGCCTTCTCCGACTCCGGACCGGTACTGCCGGTCTTTTCTTTCTTTCTTTAAAAAAAAAAAAAAACAATATTTTTCCTCACTTGGTATATTTTTCTTCTTAGGCCTCAGGGCCCACAAGAAAATTTCCATCATGGAAAAACCAGCCTCCGGGTTCAAAAAATGCACTAAGTGTAGCGGTACTATTTCTGTTACAGATACCCATGAATGGTGTCTTAAATGTTTGGGTCCTGAACACTCCATTCCGGATTGTCCGTCCTGCTCTCTAATGTCTAAACGGGGGTTACAGAACCGAGCAGCTAAGCTCCATGTGCTGTTTCCCGCTGATGCACATCTTCCAGGTCTTCCTCTCCTGATTGATCTCAGGTAACCAAACATAAACCTAGCAGGTCCTCGAAAGGTAGATCTCCCTCTAAGCATCGAGATGCCTCCGGGCTTGCCCTCGAGGATCCTGCACCAGCCAAACAACCCCAGTGGGAAGCTCCGGCTTCCAAAGCTCCTCCTATGGGGTTACAGGTTGACATCGATGGCACGGCCTTGACCGATCACCTGTTAGAATGCTCTGGGGTACCGGCACTTTCTCCCAGTACCGACATCCAGGCTTTCATGGCGTCAATGGATCAGAATGTTCTGTCCATGCAGCAGGCTATCAAGTCCTTTATTCAAGCTGCGACGCCGATGATACTGCAACGAGCTCCGTTGTCGGTATCGGCTCCGGTACCGGCACCAGCACCGATGCCGGTACCGACTGCATCAACATCGACCAGGATACCGACTGCAGCGGTTCTTTGTCCAGGGCTATTTCTCGGTACCGATCCGGTACCGGGGACGCCCGATGTCGATACCGCTCGATACGCGTATCGAGCGTTGGAAGAGCACCCTGACAGGCGATACTTCGATTCCTCTGATGATTCTGATTCATCAGATGAGTCTCCTGAAGTATCCATAGCCCTTCCTGAAGAGCCTTCTTCTCCAAAAAGAAGAATGTCTCCTCCAGAGGACTTGTCCTTTCAAGACTTCATAAGAGAAGTAGCTAAAGGACTTTCTATTTCAGTAACCTCTGAATCAGAGCCTAGAGCAAAAAAAAAAAAAAAAAGATATTTTAGGGTACTCTAAGGCTCCTAGAGAGGCTGTCACCTTACCAATTCATGAGATTCTTCATGAACACATGATTGATTTATGGGAGACTCCTCTCACTCTCTCTCCTCATTCTCGCAGATTGGACACTATGTATCGTGTCCCTCCTTGTCCTGGATTTCAGAAAACTCAGCTTCCTCACCATTCTATTGTGGTGCAGTCAGCTATGAAGAGAATAAAGAGTACAAAGAGACACTCTTCTGCTCCTCCAGGAAGAGAATGCAGGACCTTGGATGCTTTTGGTCGGAAAATATTCCAAGCCAGTATGCTTATTGCCAGAATCAACTCATATAGCCTTTACATGGGTATGTTTCTAAAAGAGGTTGCACAAAAGCTGCACAACTTCCTCCCTTTTCTTCCAGAGGATAAAAGGGACGAATTCCTCCTTTGGCTTCAGCATACTCAAGACATTTCAAAGTTTTCCAACAGGACAGCTTTTGACTCCTTTGAAGGTGCCAGCAGAGCATCAGGCATTGCCATAGCTGCTCGCAGAATTGCTTGGCTCCAGGCTTCTGATTTAGAACCCTGGGTTCAGGATGGCTTAGGAAATCTGCCCTGTACAGGTGAAAATCTATTTGGCAAAGAGTGGCAAATCAAAGCCACTCAAATGGATGCAGAGAACTCTGCTCTGGATAGACTTTCAAAGTCAACCTCCATTCCTGCCAAGAAAAAGATTTTTAAGAAGCCTTTTTACAAAAAGGGCAGATTTCCTTCTACTTCTGGCCAACAATCTTCCACAGGTCACTTTGCCACTAAGCGTCAGCAACCTAAGCAGGCCAGGCCTAAGCCTACAGGGGCTGCTGCAACTCAGCAGTCCCAACCTCCTCAGGGTTTTTGACTTGATGCTAGAGAACTTAGCCTTTCTGGCTCTACAACAGCCAGAACCTCTCACCATTCCAGGAAGGTTAGCTCATTTTGCTTCCAGATGGGAGCAAATAACATCAGAGCAGTGGACCCTCTCCATCATAAGAGAGGGCTACAAACTTCATTTCTCAGACCTTCCTCCCCACACCATGGTGAGAAACTTCAATTCTCCCACATCTCTTCTCGACCTTCTGGGTCAGGAAGTGACTACCCTTCTTGCCCAAGGGGCAATAGAAGAAGTTCCTCTTCTTCAACAGGGGTCAGGGTTCTACTCCCCCTATTTTCTCATTCCAAAGAATTCAGGGGGATACAGACCCATCTTAGATCTCAGAGAATTGAACAAATTCCTATGCAAGGAGAAGTTCAAGATGCTTTCTCTAGGCACTCTCCTTCCATACCTTCAAAGTCAGGATTGGCTTTGTTCTCTAGATCTCAAGGATGCGTACACACATGTCCTCATCCATCCATCTCACAGAAGATTCCTACGTTTTCTTTTCCAGGTGTATTAGTGTTCTACGGCCCAGTGTAATATTTGTAGAGCTGTCTACTCTTTTGTAGGGTTCTAGCTGCTTGAGTCAGAGAAAGTAGTGCTGCTATGATATGGCACATTTGCAACATATGTGAGTGGTGAGGTTTTTTCAGGTTTTGTGTTCTTTCACAATGTGCCGGTAGTGGGAAGAGTTATGTTGCTGTTAGTCAAATGTTGTTTGAATCAGAATACTTTTTGTATGGCTACTTCTATGAGGAATTGTCCTAGTTCTGATCTGCACCTGTTGAAGGGTTTTTGCAGATGCAGAACATGTTTACATTTAACTACTATACTGCATCAGACCAAAGGACCCATGAGGATCATGTGTGGTGTGTCACATATGCAAGCATCATCCGTCAGGTGTATCCCAACAGAAAATAGGTGAGAACCACTGCTCTAAAGTATACCTATTAAGATCTTTAAGTCTGTCCCCATATGCCTTATGATGAAGCCCACTGACCACCTTCTGCACTAACTCTAGTCTGTTTATATTATTTTGAAGGTGTGGTTTCAAGAATTGCACACAAATGAGGTCTCACCAAAGACATACAGAGATACTATCATCTCCTTCTTCCTACTGGCCATTACTCTCCCTATGCATCCTTCTGTTTTTTGCCGTTGCCTTTTCAACCTTTTTAGCCACCTTATGAACATTAGAAGCAATAATGTGCAGGTCCCACTCTTCGATGTGGACAGAAATGTCCCCTCCCACCAGAGCCTGCCCGTCCATTGAGCAAGAATGTTGTTCACACAAGGTCCCACGCTTCAGGGGTCCCCACGCAAACTCCATTCCTGCACAATGGATGGCTGCAGAGGGAGCCGGGGAAGCCCGCTCGAGACCCTGGCTCCCTCTGCACAGCCACCAGCGTGAAGAGCCTTTTCCTTCATGCGGGCGGCTGTTTCAGTGAAGCTGCGAATGCCGGGAAAGGCTTTTCGGAGGAGGGGGGCTAGGACTGGATGGGCTGTGATCAGGGGGGAGCTTCTTGGACTGGAAATGGGCTGTGATGAAGGGGGGAAATGGACAGCAAATGGGCTGTGATGGTGGGGGGTGGGAATGGACTGAAAATGGGCTGTGATGGTGTGGGGATAGGACTGCAAATGGGCTGTGATGGTGGGGGTGCTGGACTGCAAATGGGCTGTGATGGTGGCGGGGGAGGGCTAGGACTGGAAATGGGCTGTGATGGGAGGACTATAATTGGAAGTGGGCTGATGAAGAGCTGGATTAGGACTGGAAATGAGCTGATGGGGGCTGGAATAGGACTGGAAGTGGGATGATGAGGGGGCTAGGATTGGAAATAAGCTGATGGGGGAGCTTGGAGTGGAAATGGGCTGATGGGGGACTGGAATGGAACTGGAAAAGAGCATATGGGGAGGCTAGGATGAAATGGACTTATGTGGAGGCTTGGGAGAATGGGACTAGAAATGGGCTGATGGGGGGAACGTGTACTACAAATGGGCTGGAATAGGACTGGAAATAGGCTGATGGGGGCTGGAATAGGACTGGAAGCGGGCTGATGGGAGTGGGAATAGGGCTGGAAATGGGCTGATGGGGGAGCTTGGAGTGAAAATGGGCTGATGGGGGGCTGGAATGGAACTGGAAAAGAGCATATGGGGAGCTAGGACTGGAAATGGGCTGATGTGGAGGCTTGGGAGAATGGGACTAGAAATGGGCTGATGGGGGGAACGTGTACTACAAATGGGCTGGAATAGGACTGGAAATAGGCTGATGGGGGCTGGAATAGGACTGGAAGTGGGCTGATGGGAGTGGGAATAGGGCTGGAAATGGGCTGATGGGGGAGCTTGGAGTGAAAATGGGCTGATGGGGGGCTGGAATGGAACTGGAAAAGAGCATATGGGGAGCTAGGACTGGAAATGGGCTGGAGGCTTGGGAGAATGGGACTAGAAGGGGCGGATGCTGGGTGGGTCTAGAACTATAAGGGAGCTGATTTTAGGGGAGGACTAGAAAGGGATGGGGAATAAGAATGGAGAGGGGGAAAGATATTTTGTGTGGGAGGGAAGAAAAGTCTATGATGGGCCAGGTATTGGGAGAATAAGTGGGGATTGAGAATGGAAGGGTGAAATTTGAGTGGATGATAAAGAAATAAGGAAAGAAATTGGGGAAAGAGCACAAGGGGAAAGATCAGTATGTTAAAGCAGATATAGAGAAAGAAAATGGAAAAAATCTAAAAGAGAAGAAAGGACAAATGGATAGCTCTCAGAAGACATGAAGAAACCAGAAGAAAGTGGTTGGAGCAATTGCAACTGAAAAAGAAAATGCACAAACAAAAGGTAGAAAAATACTTTTTTATTTTGAATTTATTAACTGGAATATATCAGCTCTGGGAAATGTGCATCGTTAACGTCTTTTGTGTTGTGTTTAGTACAAGAGGAAATTAATTTATAGTTTTATTTCTCCACTGTTGTTGTACATCCCAAGTTTGGCTTTTGGGGTTCCCAGTTTAATTATTGTCTTCCTATTTCTAAATTGTGATTCCTTGTTCTTTGGTGACGGTCTTTGTTCTGCATTTTAACAAAGCTGAGGTATTCTGTTCATGTAGTTTCTATTTGACCGTGCCACTTGTTCTCTTTCCCTAGTAAGAGATGCATTGGTATTCTCTGAGATGTATTGGTTTAATATTTGCAGTGTTGTCTTTTGAAAGGTAGGGTTTGGTGCTTTGTGAGTCCTGGCAGTGCTGTTATGATATGGTGAATTTGCTATGAGTTCTAAATGGTCAGTGTTTATAGTACTTCCTAATGGGCCTGGCGGTTGGCACTGGAATATAATAATGTAGAACTATGTTAGCCTTTCCTTATCCAGACACTCATTAAGAGACATGTTTACTAAAAATGCATGTTAACATTATGCAAATATTTATGCAAATGAGGTTCACTAAGCAAATAAGGTCCCACAATTAATCTCCGCACATGGTCCCGCACCCCCTTTGGGCCACCGCTGCCTCCCAGTTACCCTCCACCTCTCTTTGCTTGACTTCTTTCTCCCTCTATACTGTATCTTTCTCTTTATTTCATAGAAACATAGAAACATAGAAACATGACGACAGAAAAAGACCACATGGCCTATCTAGTCTGTCCTTCCATAACAACAACTACAACAGTCCACTTTTTACCTTTAGAGATCCTCTGTGTTGGTCCCATGCTTTTTTGAATTCAGTTACTGTCCTCATCTCTACCACCTCCACTGGGAGACTATTCCACGGATCCACTACTCTTTCTGTAAAGAAATATTTCCGCATATCACTCCTGAATCTATCTCCCTTCACCCTCATCCCATGTCCCCTCGTAGCAGAACTTGCTTTCAATTGAAAGAGGCTCTCTCCCTGAACATTTATGCCACGGAGGTATTTAAACATCTCAATCATATCACCTCTATCCCGCCTTTCCTCTAAGGTGTACATATTAAGATCCTTCAGTCTGTCCTCATATGCTTTATAATGAAGCCCATTAATCATTTTAGTAGCAACCCTCTGCACCGACTCCATCCTGTTCACATCCTTTTGAAGGTGCGGTCTCCAGAACTGCACACCATACTCCAAATGAGGTCGCACCAAAGACTTATACAGAGGCATTATCACCTCCTTTTTTCTGCTAGCCATTCCTCTCCGTATGCACCCAAGCATCCTTCTAGCTTTTGCCGTCGCCTTTTCTACCTGTTTAGCTACTTTAAGATCATCAGACACAACCACGCCTTCTTTAGTGGACAAAAGTACTTCACCTCCTATACTGTATTGCTCCCTTGGATTGCTGCAGCCCAAATGCATGACCTTACATTTTTTAACATTAAATCCCAGCTGCCAAATTCTAGACCATTCTTCAAGCTTAGCTAGATCCCTCCTCATGTTATCTATACCTTCCTGGGTGTCTACTCTATTGCAGATTTTGGTATCATCCGCAAAGAGGCATACCTTACCCGACAGCCCTTCCGCTATATCACTAACAAAGATGTTAAAAAGAATCGGACCAAGGACAAATCCCTGGGGCACACCACTGGTAACATCCTTCTCCTCAGAGTGAGCTCCATTTACTTGTACTCTTTGTCGCCTCCCACCCAACCAATTTCTAACCCAAGCAGTAACTTTAGGGTCCATCCCTAGGGTGCTCAGTTTGTTTATAAGTCGCCTGTGAGGAACAGTGTCAAAGGCTTTACGGAAATCTAAATACACCACATCTAGAGCTCTCCCTCGGTCCAACTCCCTGGTCACCCAGTCAAAGAAATCAATCAGATTTGTCTGACAAGACCTGCCTCTGGTGAATCCATGCTGCCTCGGATCCTGTAATCCGCTGGACTCCAGAAACCTCACTATTTTCTCTTTCAGCAGCGTTTCAAATAATTTACTCACCACCGAAGTTAAACTAACCGGCCTGTAGTTTTCAACCACATCCTTACTTCCACTTTTGTGTAAAGGCACCACATGAGCCTCTCTCCAGTCCTTTGGCACCATTTCCGACTCCAACGAGTCCCCTTTCCTTTTACTAATTGATGGCATTCCTTTTTGTTTAATTTTCAACTAGTGTTTTATTGTGTTTTATAGGGAGGAGTGGTCTAGTGGTTAGGACAAGGTACTTCAGGCCGGAGGGCCGGGAGTTCAAGTCCCACCTGGGGACAGCAATCTCAGGCCGGAGGGACTGGGATTTCTAGTCCTATAGGCACTCCTTGTGGTCTTGGGCAAGCCACTTAACCCTCCATTGCCCATGTTCCCTGTAAGTATTAGCATATGTGTCTCATATCCCCTCGTGTTAAATGTATCCCCCAATTGACCGCTTTGACCTGGTGAAAAGCGGGATATAAATACAGCTAAATAAATAAATAATAAATAAAATTGTAAACCGCATTGCTTGCTTGCAGATATTGCAGTATAACAAATAAAGTCAAACAAAAGCAGAAACATCCCTACACTGTACTGCTCTTGTGGATTTTTGCAGCCCAAATGTATGACCCTGCACTTTTTAATGTTAAATAAGAACATAAGAACATAGGGATCTGTGTTGGGTCCACTGCTTTTTAACATATTCGTAAATGACCTGGAAATGGGAATAACAAGTGAGGTAATCAGATTTGTAGATGACACAAAATTATTCAGAGTTGATAAAACCCAAGAGATTGTGAAAAATTGCTAGAGGATGGCAGATGACATTTAATGTGGATAAGTGCAAAGTTATGCACCTAGGAAATAACAATCCAAACTGTGGTTACATGATGCAAGGTTCCACAATAGGAACCACCACCCAGGAAAAGATTTAGGCATCATCATGGATAACACATTGAAACCCTCCACCCAGTGTACAGCGGCAGCCAAGAAGGCAAATAGAATGCTGGAAATCATAAGGAAAAGAATGGAGAATAAAGAAAGATTATTATAATGCCTCTGTATCGCTCCATGGGGCGACCATACCTTGAATACTGTGTGCAATTCTGGTCGCTGTATCTTAAAAAAGGATATAGCAGAATTAGTAAAAGTACAGAGAAGAGCCACCAAAATGGTAAAGTTCAGCAGTAGTCCAATAACTGGTAGTGTTTAGGATCCGGGTGCCCCCTCTAAAATTGGGATTTTGAAATAAACAAACAAGTAAATAATGAAGTCTTATTATATCAGCAAGTCTTTGTTAGCGCACCACTACAGATTTGTTAGAGAAATCATTACAGCACGCAGAGCTCACTTGAATTCATGGAGATCAAAGAGAAACAAAATATGGCAGAAAACAAAGATGTGATACAAAGGTACTAATGCTGCAGTTTCCCAGCCACGAGTACAAGGAGGCAATTCAATGATTTAGTTACATCGTTGTCTTGTGCACATCTACACCCCTAGCCTTCCACTTGTTTGTTTCCTTAGACACTTCGGGCCTGACATTCAGCGGTGGCGGCAGCAGCTAGCTGATCTAATATCGGCAGGTGCCACTAAACCCAGATATTCAATGCCAAGGTCAGCCACTGCCCAATTAGCTTCCGGGGTACAAGGAAGGCCAGTGTTTGCTGCTCAGCAATGGCCAGGTACTGCCCACAGAAAACCCTGATGCTAAGCAGTCAGCATCTGGGTGCGCCGCAGAGGGATTCTCAGATATTCAGTGGCACTAACTTGTTAGTGCTGCTAAATATCCTGCATAAAGGTGGCAACACGGTTAACAGATTTTCTGACCATGTTACTCCCTTTGAATATCAAGCCCCTCACATTTACACATTTGCTCAGAAGAACTGCTGTTAACCCTTTGCATACTTCCACAAAATGAAGAGAGAGATTAGGCTGTCTGGGTAGCAATTTCTGTCTTTGTAGGCAAGCTTTACATCTCCCACACCCTGACATGACTAGACCTAAGTAATCTAAGCATGGTCTGCAGCTAGGTCTTTAGGGCAGCGTTGGTATTATCTGCCAAGGTCCTTTTCAAAAGAGAAACAGACATCTAGTCAAATAAGGATAACTTAGTTCACCAGTGGAATGGGGGAGAGGGTAGGCTAGAGCATATGGCAAATCACTTGGATGCTGATTAGAAAACAAGAGCTTGCACTAGGTGCATGGGTGATCATTCCCTGCTTCTCAATGAAGCTCCAAAGAGGACTCCTTCCCTTACTACTCAAATGCCCCTTGTTGCAGTGAAAAAACATTAAATGTGAGTCGATATACTGTAAAAGAATGTTTGACCATTCCAATACATATTCATGACTCATAACTTATACAATGCAATTTTGTATATAATATTGATTTGACAATTTTAAAATTGTAATATTTGACTTCACAATAAACAAACTGAAAACTCTTCTGAGAATAAGATTAAAATTCTGTTAAATTCTGGTGTTATCATTGAACATCTTCTTCATGGTCATGACTTCAAAGAGAGATGCCTCTAATGTCTATATATGATTACCTGCAATATAGTCTCTTTGATGGGGTGGGTTACATGCTTAAAACAGCATGAGAAAACAGAAAGCTTTGGGACAGGGCTGAAGATTGGTTTGTTTGGCCCCTCCAACCAAAACAAAAAGGTTCCACTGCCCCTGATCTCTTCATTTATATTTCAGTTCCTTGACTTCCCCATGTGCAACTCCAGTGCAGTGGATAAGAACATAAGAACATAAGATATGCCATACTGAGTCAGACCAAGGTCCATCAAACCCAGTATTCTGTTTCCAACAGTGGCCAATCTAGGTCATATGTACCTAGCAGTTTCCCCAAGAGACACAAGTTCTACAATGCTTGTACTGGCTCAAGCATTGATATCTTCGGTCACTTCTTAATAATAGTTAGGATAGTTGTCTGGATTCCTTAAATGCTGTGGGAAAAGTGAAGTCACGTGATGAGCAAGAATCTCTAGTTCCCTGTGATGAATATATCTGGTACTGGAATAGGTTTACCATTTTCTAGCAGCCAGTGGGGTTTCAGAAGCCCACAGGGCAATGAACTCATAACATTTAACCTCATAATTCCTGGCATAGAATCGTGTCTGTATGGTTTGGGTGCAATTTCTTATAAATAAAAATTTTGAGCTAAAGATGATATTTGTTGCAGATGGTAGAAGATATGCTTCTGGCAGTGAAGATCTGGATCTGGATGACTGGAGCACCCTTCTGAAAAGTATGTCTTTGGTCATTCATTACTATGATACTACAAGTATAGGGGGCATATTCAAAAGGACTAATGTGATTAACAGGCCTGCTAACTTTGTCAATCTCCGTGAACGGGATATTTAGAGGCACATAGCATTGGAGTGCACAGCACAATTAGGAGGAGATATTCAGCAGTGCAAAATGACTAACAGCAGCGATAATCAGTGTTTGGCTGGTTAACCTAAACTAACAGCAGGCATATAAAAGGTTGGCCTAACTTTAGCAGCTAAGCAGGCTAAGATGCTAATCAGGCATACTAGATATTTAATGCTTGTGGCTGAATATGAACCTGGCATTGAATATCCAGGTCTAAGTTTACACAGTGACAGTCAACTGCTTTACAAGTGCTAGCTGCTGCCATCAACCTAATTTTTTTAAAAACTTTCCTTAGCAAAATTAAGTAGTGCAAAACTCTATCTTTCTCTGTAATCTTTGGACATGAGTTTACCTAACTGTGGGTTTCATATAAAAACTAATTATATGTTGATTTTAGAGTTAAATAATTGCATTAGAACTCTAGAGGGTGATTCTCTAGTCACCAGAAAAACAAAAGAATTGCCATTATGGGTCAGATCAAAGGTCCATCAGTTTTCTGTTTCGAACAGTGGCCAATCCAGGTCACAAGTACCTGATAAGATATAAAAAGGTATCTAGACTCCATGCTGACTTCCCCAGGTGTAAAAGTGGATGTCCCCAAAGCTACCTTAATAACAGCTTATGAATTTTTCTCCAGGAACTTTTCCAAATCCTTTTCAAATGCAGTTACACTAACTGCTTTTACCACATCCTCCTGCAGCTTCAGGTTGAAATGCTTTCCTGTGTTCATACATTCCTTGCTTTATGTAACATTTGCATAAGAGAAAGTTTGTACTTCTGGTTCCATTCATAATAGAGATAGGCATGGACAAAATGTTCATGTTATTTCAATTCCCATCTTGTTTTGTTCATTGTTTCTAAATGAAACATGAAATAAGAATGCACAAAAACTGAACAAAACAAAAAAAAATAGCAATTCTCCCAACAGTCTGAGGAGTCTTTTTTAGATCTATGATGTGTGAAGTATAAGGCCTAAATCCTGGCAGGATGTACATTTAAAGCCTGTTATTGCAAGGCTGCATTCAACACTGAGGTCTTTTTCCTCCTATTTTTATGTTTATTATTGTGGGTAATACCATACTATATATTGCCAGCAAATTTATTTGAGTGATAGCACATTGGATATTTGACTGCCAAAAAGAAGACAGCTCAGGAGCCAGCCATGTAAGCAAAATGATCTTCTTGCCTAGTAGCCAGGCCCTCCTCAACTGTACCTTCCTGCCCACACCACATACACTGCCCAAGGTTCTAGACCAAGCTTTAATCATAGCACTGCCTCCAGAAATGTATGCACTAATCATGCCCTAAGGCCTCGCATTAACTTGCTTAATAACATAGTAAATGAGGCTGATAAAGACAACATGATCATTCTAGTCTATCCAGAAAGGTGACGGAGTTGTACCTGCTGCTCCTTGCAGGCTCCCCTCAGCCCCATGTCTTTTGTTTAGAGTTGTACCTGTCGCTCCATGCAGGTTATCCCTCCAGTTTTTTTGAAGTGCACAGGTTAATTAAGTTTGCTTTGATTCCACCCTCTTGCTGAAAAGGGATACTCTGTGTTTGTCACATGCCTTTTTGAATTCCATCACTGTTTTTGACCCCACCAAATCCATCAGGGGGCATTCCAGGAATCCACCACCCTTTCTGTTAAAAAGTATTTCCTGGTGTTGCTTTTATGTTTACCTCCTTGCAGTTGCATCTCATGTCATCTAGTTCTCTGGCTTCCCCATCTTTGAAAAAGGTTTGTTTGTTCATTAATATTTTTCAAGCATTTAAATGCCATTGTCATATCTAGTTTGTCCTTCCTTTCCTCTAGGGCATACAAATTCAGGTCTTAAGTCTCTTCTCTGGCGCAGACCTCATATCATTTTGATCGACTTCTTCTGAAGCACTTCAAATCTTTTTTTATCTTTTTTGAGGTATTGATATAAAAGACCTCAAACAGATATAAAAAGACTTAGGGGTATGTTTACTAAATGGCGCTAATGTCGCAGTGGCAGAATTAGCACACGATAAGTGCTGTTATCGCACGCTAATGGTGCATTATAGCGCGATAACGTCACTTATCGCACGATAACGCGCCTGCGGCATTAAGGCACCCTAACGCCGTGAAATCCGGCCCAAAAGGGCGGAGGAAGGCTTCCCAAAGGGTGGAAGGAGGGGGTCAATGGGTGGAGAGTGGGAGGGGAGAAGATCCAGGCAGACTAATGCTGTGGAATCCAGGTCTGAAAACTAACGCCAGTGAAACCCTCACGTTAAAGCACATTTGCAGGAAAGAGAAACCATTTATGTCAGCAATGTACAGCAAAGCCGGGGAAACCTAAAAAAAAGTGATAGTTGTGATACATGTGCACGGAACAAAAGGGCAAATAAACATGGAAAATGACCTGAACAAAATTTAAAATCACCATAACCAAGCTGGCCAATAGTGATATTAATGGGAAAAATAAAAAAACACTACTGATAAAGCTCCAAAAAAAAGATATTAATTTTGAAAGGGTCTATGCTCTGTCCCCCTACAAGGTGAATGATCCCACATTGAAATAGTGCTGATCAGGGTTTTCCCTTTTTATTGGACAGGTTTCTTATGGCATGCACATGTGAGGCAACAGCAGGGTGGGCATGTCGGAAAGGGCAACTGTACAGATGCCGGAAATGGGATACAGAGGGCTGCAGGCAGCACATGCTGTGGTGCAGCTGGGGCACAGTGCGGACTAGGCAGATGCCTAGGTAGCGCATAGGAATGCTGAAACTGTAGAGCAGCCAGACAACAACTGATAAGGGCCCAACATGGGCACGAGTGTGTTTCTCACAGTGTCACAGGGGATAGTACCCAGCAGGTACCCCCAAGGACACAGAACATTGGCAGGCGGTGGGGGGGGAAACGCGCATGTCCATGTAGGCATCCCTACCCAAGAACCCACACCATAGGCAGCTGCCTACCGGCATACTGGATGGCCTGGGACTGCGCACCACCAGCACCACCGGCATAATGGCATAGCAGCATGGTGGCAGATGGGGTGCTGGTGGCAGAGGGGGCAGTGATATCTGCCCACAGCAGACTATGGCCTAGCCCCATTTAGGTGGGTGCCATGCACTGCAACACACAGGGTCTGTCTGACGAACAGTCATGGTATCCCCAGGGAATGAACCATCCCTGTGGCAACAGTGTGGTGCAGTACAGCCAGTGTGTTCATGAGCAGAAGGTCACAAGTTCAAGTCCCAGCTGTGGCTCCTGCCAACCCAGTCCCCATATTTTACCCAGTACTAAACCGTGGTAATAACGACGTAACCTTTATTGCAGATAACATAAACATGCCTGAAACGCCTATATTTTACCCTACAGAGCACAGACACCATAAACATGTGCAATATCTAGAGCAGAGTTTCCCAACTCCAGTCCTGGAGGGTCAAACACCATTCAGGTGTCATGCTTTCTCTAATAAATATGCCTGTGCTGCATTTGCATGCACTGCCCCCATAATATGCAAATGTATCTCATGCATATTCATTAGGGACAGCATGAAAACCCAGTGTTTGGCCCACCAGGACCGGAGTTGGGAACCTCTGCCCTAGAGCAGAGGCCAACAGGGGTACAAACACCCACATCCACAGGCTCCACTATCCAACGGCCTCATGGAGAGGCAGGCTGTTGGGCCCTGCATGAAGCAGCATCTCCCAATACTAGCATTTGCATACCTTAGCAATGCCGCCCTAAACCTGGGAATACGTTACACAAATATCAAAAGGTTGCTATGATTAATGGCAGATAGCAAGTCCTAAGTTAAGCACAATTTGCTGATTGAGCTGCATCATAGCAACCTTTCTGATATCTGTGGAGTGTGTTTCAGTTATGGTTTCTGACAGTGTTTACTGCCCCGGGGAGTGACCCCAACAGTATTGCATACCATAGCCATGCCTGCACTGTGCTCAGGACTGGTGTGGTGGCCAGGGCTGCCAAAAGCCTCTATATTTCCACAATGCTGGCATAGGTGTGGGAGTGTGTGTCTGTCTATCCAATGTGTGGTGGCTGCCAACACCTTACTCAGCCAACACTGCTTGCACTATTTCCAGTGTTAGCCTGCCAATGTGCATAATGAGGATCAAGGTACTGTGGGTATAGCCCGGACAGGGTGGCCTGGGCAGGATGCATCTGCATAGGGCAACGGCTGGGACATTGTAGTGCCCAGCCACCATCTGCATGGACAGGGTAGCCACAGCATGTCCTGCTGAGAGGTCACTCTCACCCTGACTGAGCAGTGACCATGGCATGGCTAGGTTCCCCCATAGTGCTATATAGTATTTCTCTCAAGTGATATTTATGGGTTCTCTTTTCTGGGGCCCAATCACTGACTTATCTGCTTGGTGGGTGTGCTCTCATCCCAGTTTTGGGTGCATGCATCTCCAGGAACATGCACTATGGACTAGCTAACAGACTGTATGCACTTATATGTGTATGGCTGGAAAACCTTGCAGGGTGCAGTGGCTGGAGAATGTCAGATGCTGGTTGGGGGGGCAGCTGAGCATTTCCAGGCCTACTGTCTGGCTGCCATTGCCTTATGGATGTGTACAGAACTGCATTGACGGCCCTGTAGGGTGTCTGTTACCCAGCAGGGCTGGGGTTGATGCTCCCTCTACTGCCACCATTGCAGGGATGTAGAATGTGGATCTGTTGGTGGGAGATCCTGTTCCCCACCATGAGCTCTGAGGGTGGGTTGGGTGGTGGTACATAATCTGCCTATGGGTCCAAACACCTGCCTTCACTTACATCATATGACCATGGCAACCACACAGAATATGTGCTATTCTGGGTGCATCATAGTCCATAAGAATGGATATAGGTGTGTCTGCAGGAACTATCTATCACCCACTGGCACTGATGGGGACCTGCACCATGGCCTATCACAGCCATGCCAGGTGCTGTGGACCTAGTGCTGGGCGCCCCACCTCACTCTCAGGGTGAGCACAGTACTCCCCACAATGTGATAGTCTGTAGCTACTCTGTGCCAGTGACACACACGGTCAGTTCCCCCTACCAGGCCTAGGTGCTGTGGGGGTGCATACCCCATCCTGTAATCATCTGTAGACTGCCGATCTGCATGTGCAGTGCATCATGGGTACGGGTGGGTTAACCCTATCCTGGTAACCACAGCAGACAGTTTGTGTGGTGACCTGCAGTCCTTCTGTAGCCAGCTAGGTGTTTGCCCCCAGCTATAGAGATGTAGCCCACTGGTTGCTTCACTGTCTGTTAAGGCAGAGATCATGGGTTTGATCCCACAGTAGTGTCATTTGATAGGGCTGTCTGAGGCATTTACTTTTTAAATTTAAATTAGTGCTGCCAGCATAAAACCACTCACAGTGCTGTAACCTTAAGGTGCCTCATAAGGCGCCCCATAAAGCACCCTATAAGGTGCCCTATAAAGCGCCTTATAAGGTGCCCTATAGGGAACATTATAGGGTGCCTTGGCGGACAGTGCACTTTATAATGTGCCCTCTGGAGTGCCTTATAGGGCGCGTTATGCGGCACCTTAGGTTATGGCACTGTGAGGATGTTTGCTGGCAGCACTAATTTAAAGTAAAAAAAAAAATGCCTCAGACAGCACTGATTTAAAGTAAAGGGTAATGCCTCAGACAGCCTTACTCATTAAGCCCACTGGGGAGTCAAACTCATGACTCCTGTACTATCAGTCAGCATATTAATCAGTGTGCTACACCTCTGCTGCTGTGTTTGTAGGTCAGCGCATCTACTTAAGACTAACGCGCGGTGCACATTGTCGCGCGATTGCTACGTTTAGACCGGAACACCCACTCCTTTTATGGCATCCTGCACATTATCGTTGGGTGCACATTAAGATGGTTTAGTAAACATACCCCCTGTTGTAATTGCTTAGCCAGCCATTGCTATGTGAAAAGACATAGCACACTTGTTAATACAATGCCCTCACAGCCAGTGGTGATGGGTTTGAGACCCCAGTGTGCCAACACTGAGATAAATGCATACTAATTGAATTGTGTTAAGAAAGGTCAGACACATCAGTGCAATGTGTGTCTGCATCATTGATCTTTATATATATTGATTGTGCCACCATTTCCTGTGTACCAGCCGTGGCACAGGCACGGACACGTTGCTAGCATGACTTAATGATGCGTGCTGCACGCGTTGAGGCACAGAGGCACTGCTGCACACTTTGCGGCACACATGTGCGTGCGTGCGTGAGCAAGGCATTGCAGAAAATGGCTACTCACTCTAGAAAGCCAGCGTTCACATGCAGGGAGCTACAGCACCTTGCAGGGCTGATCTGCGCTAGGCAGAGTAAACATTTTCCAGGCTCATCGAAGCGGCAGGACCTGTGGCATGTCCGGAAGGCCTGGGACCGCATCACAAGGTGCTATAATCGTCTTGCGGACTACCCATGTGAGGTAAGTGTATGGGGACAGGTCAGTATATCAATATACATATCCAGTATTGATTGTAGCTGTGCATGCTGCTGGGTGTAGGCATTCTATATCATTTATGTTTATTAGTTAAACCCACATGATACACCACCTATGTATCACATCAAAGTGGTTTGCCCAGGAGGCTAAGGACCTGATCACAGAGTTCCAGATGTCAGCTTGGTGTTATGGCAGCTGCTGCTGTTGATGTGTTAAAATACACCGTAACACAAGGAGCCCCTAGATCTGCCTAAAGAGGTTTGGTAAACATCATGCTGATATAGTAGGTTCTGCAGTTGCAGGGTCACACATCTGCCCTACTCCTAGGGGTCCTGAGACCTGCTCCAAATGGTCTGTCAGTCACGCTGGTGATATGGTTGTGTGTGCATTTGCAAGTTAAAACATTTGCCCTACCCCCAGGAGTCCTGAGACCCCATCAAAGTGGGCTGTCAGTCACCCTGGTGGTATGGTCTATGCTGCTGTTGCTGTGTTAAAATCCACCCTACCCCCAGGAGTCCTGAGACCCCATCAAAGGGGGCTGTCAGTCACCCTGGTGATATGGCTGTGTGTGCATTTGCAGGTTAGAACATTTCTCCTACCTCCAGGAGTCCTGAGACCCCATCAAAGTGGGCTGTCAGTCACCCTGGTGGTATGGTCTATGCTGCTGTTGCTGTGTTATAATCCACCCTACCCCCAGGAGTCCTGAGACCCCATCAAAGTGGGCTGTCAGTCACTCCTGGTGATATGGTTGTGTGTGCATTTGCAGTTTAAAACATCTGCCCTACTCCCAGGAGTCCTGAGACCCATCAAAGTGGGCTGTCAGTCACCCTGGTGATATGGTTGTGTGTGCATTACATAAGAACATAAGATATGCCATACAGGGTCAGACCAAGGTCCATCAAGCCCAGTATCCTGTTTCCAACAGTGGCCAATCTAGGTCATACGTACCTAGCAGTTTCCAAAAAGACACAGGTTCCGCAATGCTTGTACTGGGTCAAGCATTGATATGACGCCTAAATCTTTTTCCTGGGTGGTGGTTCCTAATGTGGAACCTTGCATCGTGTAACCATAGCTTGGGTTGTTCTTCCCTAGGTGCATAACTTTGCACTTGTCCAGATTAAATTTCATCTGCCATTTTGATGCCCGGTCTTCCAATTTATCATAGAAATATAGAAACATGATGACAGAAAAAGAACACATGGCCTATCTAGTCTGTCCTTCCATAACAACAACTACAACAGTCCACTTTTTACCTTTAGAGATCCTCTGTGTTGGTCCCATGCTTTTTTGAATTCAGTTACTGTCCTCATTTCTACCACCTCCACTGGGAGACTATTCCATGGATCCACTACTCTTTCCGTAAAGAAATATTTCCGCATATCACTCCTGAATTTATCTCCCTTCACCCTCATCCCATGTCCCCTTGTAGCAGAACTTGCTTTCAATTGAAAGAGGCTCTCTCCCTGAACATTTATGCCACGGAGGTATTTAAACATCTCAATCATATCACCTCTATCCCGCCTTTCCTCTAAGGCGTACATATTAAGATCCTTAAGTCTGTCCTCATATACTTTATGATGAAGCCCATTAATCATTTTAGTAGCAACCCTCTGCACCGACTCCATCCTGTTCACATCCTTTTGAAGGTGCGGTCTCCAGAATTGCACACCATACTCCAAATGAGGTCGCACCAAAGACTTATACAGAGGCATTATCACCTCCTTTTTTCTGCTAGCATCCTTCTAGCTTTTGCCATCGCCTTTTCTACCTGTTTAGCTACTTTAAGATCATCAGACACAACCACGCCTAGGTCACGCTCTTCTTTAGTGGACAAAAGTACTTCACCTCCTATACTGTATTGCTCCCTTGGATTGCTGCAGCCCAAATGCATGACCTTACATTTTTAACATTAAATCCCAGCTGCCAAATTCTAGACCATTCTTCAAGCTTAGCTAGATCCCTCCTCATGTTATCTACACCTTCCTGGGTGTCTACTCTATTGCAGATTTTGGTATCATCTGCAAAGAGGCAAACCTTATCCGACAGCCCTTCCGCTATATCACTAACAAAGATGTTAAAAAGAATCGGACCAAGGACAGATCCCTGGGGCACACCACTGGTAACATCCTTCTCCTCAGAGTGAGCTCCATTTACTTGTACTCTTTGTCGCCTCCCACCCAACCAATTTCTAACCCAAGCAGTAACTTTAGGGTCCATCCCTAGGGTGCTCAGTTTGTTTATAAGTCGCCTGTGAGGAACAGTGTCAAATGCTTTACTGAAATCTAAATACACCACATCTAGAGCTCTCCCTCGGTCCAACTCCCTGGTCACCAAGTCAAAGAAATCAATCAGATTTGTCTGACAAGACCTGCCTCTGGTGAATCCATGCTGCCTCGTATCCTGTAATCCGCTGGACTCCAGAAACCTCACTATTTTCTCTTTCAGCAGCGTTTCCAATAATTTACTCACCACCAAAGTTAAACTAACCGGCCTGTAGTTTTCAACCACATCCTTACTTCCGCTTTTGTGTAAAGGCACCACATGAGCCTCTCTCCAGTCCTTTGGCACCACTCCCGACTCCAATGAGGCATTGAAAAGGTCAGTCAGTGGAGTTGCTAGAACGTCCCCAAGTTCCCTCAGTATTCTAGGGTGTATCCCATCCAGTCCCATCACTTTGTCTACTTTAAGTTGAGCTAGTTTCTCACGAACACAGTCTTCTGAAAATTGTTCAAGATGTCCCTTGCTTCTGTTCTTATTTGTGGGTGTTTTCTGAGGTCCTGCTCCTGGTTCTTCATCTGTAAACATAGAACAAAAATATTTGTTAAGCAATTCCGCTTTATCCTTATCAGCTTCTACATATTCCCCCCCTGCACCCTTGAGTCTGACAATACCACTTCTGCCCTTCCTCTTCTCACTAATATATCTGAAAAATGTCTTATCCCCCCATTTTATTGCATTGGCTATTTCCTCCTCCTTTTGAATCTTTGCCTTCTTGACTACTTTGCTAGCTTCTCTAAGTTTCTCCAAATACAGATGCCTGTCTTCCTCTTTCTGTGATCTCTTGTATTTCATGAAGGCCTCCCTCTTTTTTTTCACTTTTTCAGCTACTTTCTTCGAAAACCATAGCAGTCTCCTGTTCCTTTTGCCTTTATTTACCACTTTAAGAAAAAGGTTGGTTGCCCTTAAAATACCCCCTTTCAGTTTTGCCCACTGTTTTTCTACATCCCCCAGCTGTTCCCATCCCACTAACGACTCCCTGAGGTATTGGCCCATCTTCGCAAAGTTAGTCTTCCTAAAGTCTAAGATCCTCACCTTGGAATGGATTCTAACAGCCCTAGTCCTAATACTGAACCACACCATCTGGTGATCACTGGATGCAAAATGATCTCCCACTACAACATCAGAAACACTTTCACCATTGGTAAGCACCAAGTCTAGTATGGCCCCTTCACGTGTGGGGTCTGTTACCAATTGCCTGAATAGTTCTCCCTGTAGAGAATCCAGGATCTCCTTACTTCTAGATGATACTGCAGCAGGAATGTGCCAATCAACATCTGGCATATTCAAAATCTCCTATCAGTAGCACTTCCCCTTTCCTAGCAATGCTGCGTATGTCTTCAATTAACTCTCTGTCCACCTCTTCCTCTTGTGAGGGAGGTCTGTATATCACACCAATGCAAATAGATTTCTCTTTCCCTCTTTCTAGTTTAACCCACAATGCCTCCTCTCTCCCTTTTAAGCTCTGTAATTCCACAGCTTTAATAGTAGTTTTTACATATAGTGCCACTCCTCCTCCCCTTCTTCCTCCCCTGTCCTTTCTGAATAAAGTATAGCCAGGTATAGTTACATCCCAGTCATGGTTTTCTGTGAACCATGTTTCTGTAACTGCCACTAAATCCAAGTCAGCCACTCCCATCAAAGCTTCAACTTCAGGGATCTTATTTCCCATGCTACGGGCATTAATACACACTGATTTCCATATGTTACCCCTGTTACCCATTTCCATAAAGGTATTTAATGTATCACCTACCTGGGGGCTTTCACTTACCTGGGGGCTTTCTTCACCCATCCCCAACAAATCTAGTTTAAAGCCCTCTTCAATAGATTAGCCAGTCTACTACCAAAGATGCGTTGACCTTTCTTGGACAGATGGATGCCATCTCTGCTCTGCAACCCTTGGAACAGCATCCCATGGTCTAGGAAACCAAAACGCTCTCGATGACACCATCCACGCAGCCATGCATTCATCTCCAGGATGCGAGCCTCTCTGCCTTGGCCTTTACCCTCAACAGGGAGGTTTGAAGAGAACACCACCTGTGCACCTAACTGCTTCACCCTCTGTCCCAGAGCCATGAAGTCACTTTTGATACGTTCCGAGGTATACCTGGCAGTATCATTTGTTCCAACATGGATTAGCAACATTGGGTAATAGTCAGTGGGCTTGATGAGTCTTGGCAAACTCTCCGTAACATCTTGGATTTTGGCACCAGGCAGACAGCATACCTCTCTGGACATCAAGTCTGGTCGGCAGATGGATGCCTCAGTACCCCTCAGAAGAGAGTCTCCAACCACCACTACCCTTCGTTTCCTTCTGGTCACTGATTCCGCAACTTTGGGGTACTTGAACTCTGGTTCTTCCCTTTCCAGGGATGCTTTCACCTCCTCCACTTCCAGGGCTGCATAATGGTTCTTCAATTCAAGGGCTGGAGAAGTTGGATTGGTGATTTTGCAGGCCCTGGTGACTTGTGTCCAACCATCAACATTCTGTTGGCACCCATCTTCTCCTGTGCTGGAGAGCCTGGTTGCTGCAAAGAAGCATCTCATCAATGTACTTCTCACTGTTTTGAATGCTCCTCAGCCTCGCCACCTCCTCTCTGAGTTCCTCCACTTGTTTCCTCAGAGCTTCAACATGCAGGCACCCTGCACCTGGAACCGGTCCTTCAACTGGCATTGGGATCTCTGTCTGGACCGAGGCAGAAGCTGTAACTGGGGCAACAGCTTTAGCAATACGATTTTTCCCAGCCATTGTTCTGTTCGTGGATCTTAGGTATCTGTTAAAGCAAAAGAGAGAGATCTACCAAGTACCAGCCGGTTTCGCAGCTGTCCTTTCAGAGAAAAAGCAGTTAAATCTCTTTAATTATATACAAATGTGCTGGTCCAATTCACTGTGATTTGTTAAAGGGGGAGGTGCCCTATAAAGCAAGACTGCTCACTAGGGATGGGTGGGAGTCGGGGTGGGTAGGGAGGGAACTAACACCTGATTAGGTGCTAGCAGTTTCTAAACCTGAGGAGGTTACTGGAGTTCAGCAACCTACTGTGCTCAAGGAAAGTTCCCCTAAAACAGCAAAAAATGAAAGTAACCTTGCTTTAAAAAATATATACAAAACCCTTTTAAGAGCTCCCAGTCAGAGAGCTAGCAATGTAATATAATAAAACAAACAAAGAAACCCTCAAATCCTTACTGTTTGATCTATGGAGCCCTGGTTAGGAAAGCCTCAAAAGGGCAGGGCACTGGAGCCTTTTATGCAGGCTTCAACTGCACTCAGGAAACAGGCCCACTAACTCCTGATTAGGTGCTAGCAGTTTCTAAACCTGAGGAGGTTACTGGAGTTCAGCAACCTACTGTGCTCAAGAAAAGTTCCCCTAAAACAGCAAAAATGAAAGTAACCTTGCTTTAAAAAATATACACAAAACCCTTTTAAGAGCTCCCAGTCAGAGAGCTAGCAATGTAATATAATAAAACAAAGAAACCCTCAAATCCTTACTGTTTGATCTGTGGAGCCCTGGTTAGCCCTGTGAGTGCTGTGTTATATGTTTAGATGTCATCAGCTAGATTTGCCCTCTTCCCCCTGAAAACACCACTGAAACCCAATTCCACCACCATATTTAGCCCTCAGCTTGCCTACTATAACCTACACCTTGCTGATCTGGCCTGAATAATCTCAGCGTGTAAATATGCAACACTGCACTGCATTGCATGGCTATTCTACATCCCACAAAATGAGGACAATAATACTCCACCTGACTGGACACCTCACAGGTTACCTATCCTTACCCACATCCATGTGAGGGCTATGTGATGACCTTTACATTCAGGCACACTGTGGTGTTGCAGTAATTTACCAAATACTACTGATGATGTATAAATTGCTACGTAACACATGTAGCGCCATACAAAAATGACTAACACACAGACCCTGCACATTAGAGCATACCAACCTCACAATCTGCTCAAAACACTCAATGAAAAACACACACATCTAGACAACTGGCCCCATCCATAGCCTGCTCTCCCACTGTTAATGCCATACCACATGCCTTCCACCTTGCTGCACCCAAAGTATAAAACTAACTACGTGTGGCTGCACATTAGCCCCTATCACATCCAGCCACAAACCAGGTATGTCAGCCCAACACCTTCCCCAAGCCTAAAACGCCACATACACATAATTTACCTCCACCTGCTGTTGTGCCCTGCCCACATCTAATGAGTATCAGGTATGAGTAGATTTGAAGCTGGTATGTCTAGCCAGTCTCAGTTACATGTCAGTGCAGTGCTGCATCTTACTGATATCGTAATACAAATGCAAACTATTATTAGCAGTACACACATATTCAAACAAATATAGGTGTGAACATATGCAGTACTTACATGAGAAGAGCTCCGCAATCAGCTGCCGCCTGACTGCTGTGCCCTCACGTGTGTCACCACGGGCACATGCAGGGGGGGATGTAGGGTCATCCTCCAGATCCTCATTAATATCAACAGGGCTATGGTGCCTGAGAGCAATGTTGTGCAGGATGCAAAAGGCTATAATGATCTCTGCCACAGTCTGTGGTTTGTATTGTAAGGCCCCGCCTGTCCTATCCAGACACCTGAAGCGACTCTTTAATACGCCAAAGGTGCACTCTATGATGGAGCGGCTGGTGGCATGGGCCTCACTGTACCTCCTCTCTGCACGTGTCCGCGGTTGATGCACAGGAGTCAGCAACCAGGGGCGACACCGATATCCTGCATCACCTGCAAAACAGAAATGTGCGACGTTAAAGCAGGAGCTCATGTCCACCCAAACAGACACAGGTATATATGTGCAACACAAATGCATAAAACGACCAGACATAAACATATGACATCACATGATGGGACATCACAACTATGCATCAGGGTGTGAAGGTCAGACACACACGACAAGGGGTAGATGTACAGATTGGAAACAACATAATCTGTAACCATGACACAAATGCTAGCATCCATTCAACTATCAACATAAAGCTCCATAGCAAGGTGGAGTTGGAGGGCACCAATCACACACAGACAGATGACATACCCACACAACGAGGGATACACCTCCAAGACAGACATTTGCACATACAGTTAGTCACATGAACAGCATGTGCATGTCAGAAATGAGAAATACACACCCAGCAATAGACAGTCCTCATACTGTCCTGCCTCAAATTATGTGAAAAGTGCTGAGTGATGCAGGATATAGGAGTCATGGGTGGACCTTGCAAACCTGGGGACCACATTCAGAATATGCATATTTGCATCACATACAACCTGAACATTCAGGGAATGATAGTGTTTGCGGTTGCAAAACACTACCTCCCTGTCTCTAGGTGGGAGCAGGGCAACATGTGTGCAATCAATAGCTCACATCATGTGTGATATCCCGGCTAATGCCTCAAAGGCCCGGTTCAAGGTCCACCACTGTTGCCTAGTGTGGAGAATGGCAATGTAATTCCCCATCCGGCTGACCATGGCATGCAGTACTTGGTGGAGACAGCGTGAGAAGGTGGGGCGGCTCATGCCACCCACTGCAGCCACAGATGACTGGAAAAAGCCAGAGGCAAAGAAATGTAAGGCACCAAGGAGCTTGACCAAACCCGGTATGGCATTTGACCGATCAGTCAAAGGCTCGAGGTCAGGTCTTAGATCCTCATAGAGCTCCCTAATAGCCCCCATGCTCAGGCGGTAGAGGGAGATGACCTGGTCCTAACGCATGCCCTGGAGCTGGGCCCTGGGCTTGTAGAGACGAGGCTGGCAAGCCTGCACCTCAGCATGCCTCCTGCGCCATGCCGGCACAGCCTCTGCCTGGCCTGCCCCCACAGCTGCAGGTCTGTGTTGCAGCGGGACTACACCCATGCCCTGAGCCTCAGCCCCATAGACACCATCTCTCCCGTCAGGCAACCTCAGCCCCTGTTCACTTCCCTCTGCAACCGCAGCAACCATGAAGGCCACCATAGACTCAACCTGTCCAACCTCTCTACAACACTCAAACACAGACAGTCACCTCACTAACCAAGCCACACACCATTCACACCACACACATACACACAATCCAAACAGCACTCACAAACACAGCCACTGCACACAATACACCTTCCTTTGACTCTCCACAAGCTTCACTAACACGGCACGGCCTATCTCACTCTTCTACACAAAACCCTCAATGTGAACCAGGTGTGCAAGTGTATTTAAAGGGTATACTTAACGTTGTGCACGTTGCGCATGCACCTTCGCATGAGTGCGGCAGTTGTGCATGCACAGGAACGAGCGCAGCAGTTACGAGGCACACGCGCACGCATGCACAACGCGCACAACTGCCGCGCTCATGCGACGGCGCATGCGCAACGCGTGCAGCAGCCGCATAAGCATGCGCAATGCGCGTTACGTACAAAAATCTCTATAAATACACCTGCACACTTGGGTCACGTTGAGGGGTTTGTGTAGGAAAGAGAGAGAGAAGGCGTGTGGTGTTAACAAGGTTGAGATAGTGTCAGGAGAAGGTGTGAGGCATAGGATGCTGTGTTTGTGAGTAGTGGTGGTGGAGAGAGTGAGAGGCAGGTGGAGAGGTGTTGGAGAGTGCAGAGGCAGGTGGAGAGGTGTGTGGCCAAGCAGAGGAGGGAGAGAGGAGGGGAGGCGAGGAGCAGGTGAGAGAGACAGGAGAGGTGAGTAGCAGACAGCAGGGAGAGGAGGGGGGGTGGGAAGCAGGTGTGAGGTGGAGCTCAGGGGGTTAGGAGCAGGAATGAGTGATAGGGAGGGAGAGGAAGAAGAGCATAGGGTGATAGAGCAGCAGCACATGGCAGGAGTGGAGGAGGGGCGGCCACCTACTCAGCAGGACACAGAGCCGGCAGGGAGTGGTGGGCCCAAAGTGGTGGCAGCAGGCACATCAGGTGGGTCACAGCCCACACGGGGGCCCCCAACTGCCCGGTGGCAGCTGCAGAATGGAGGAGGGCTGTGCGGTTCAGCCCTCAAGAAAACCAGATCCTGCTGGCCAGTGTTCTGGAGAACTATGAGGTTCTCTATGGGCGGCTCAGCAACACCACCACAGTGGCCACACGCACAGAAGTGTGGGAGGAGGTGCAGGTGGCCGTGGCAGAGGGGCCACCCAGGGACCTTGACAGCTTCAGGAAGCGCTTTAGTGACATAAAACGTGGTGTGCGAGCACACATGGTTGCTGAAAGGCAACATGCCATGGGCACCGGTGGGGGTGGCCCCTTCACACCAACCCTCACACCCCTGGAGCAGGAGCTTGCTGACCGGCTTGGGACTGCCAGAGACCCTGGACACCGCCCATCCCCAGGCAGGTATTTATGGAACGTATACCTTGATGCTCCTAACGCATCCCTGCAATGCCCTTTGTCTATGCGTCAGCCATCTGCTTGCAACCTCTCAAACCTGTTTTTGAAGCTCAACCATTTGTCTATGCCGGTGGCACATGGGTGTGCTGTACTCCATCACACCCCTTTTAAGTCTCATGTTTCTGTCCTCCTCTCACATGTGTTCCTAACACCATCCCTTTGTCTATCTGCTCTACACATGTCTCCTCACTCCTGCTACAAACCTCCTCTCACACCTGTTATTGCTATGTCCATTAAGATTATAAGGCCCGCTGAACAGGGAATGTCTGTTTGTCATACTACATTCACAGTGATGCATGTGCTTGGCAGTGCCCTATAGTTGCTTAATAGTAGTAGTTTGAGGTGTAGTAGTATCTATGCAGCACACGTACAGGGCACCCCCAAGCACACATTGATCGTGGGGTGGATGTAGTACACAGGTGGACATAGGTGGACTGTGCAAACCTATCTGTGCTGTGTATGCTTTTCCACAACCCAGGTGACTACACTATCATGGAGGCACCTGAAGAGGAGGATGTGGCAGGGCCTCAGGGTGGGGAGGAGGCAGAGGCCACAGTCTCTGGGGACACGACAAGTGAAGGGGAAGAAACACCGGCAAACTATGAGGTGCCTGAGGCACAGGACATGGCAACAGATGATAGTGCCACATTGGGGGATGCTGGCAGCACCGCACAGGCTGGATCGGGCACTGGAATGGAGGCCACCCACCACCCCATGCAGGTGCCAGGATCAGCAGGCGCCACACCCACAACCATGGCCACCATCCTTGCGGAGCTCAGGGCCCACAGTGCCTCAGCACGGCGCGATGCCGAAGGTGGGTAACAGCATACACACCAATCCCCATGTGTGTGTTGGCAACATCCACAAGGGGATTGGATGTTGCCAACATAGCAGATTGTTTATAATGTTGGGGGGGAGAGGTGTTATGTGCCATGTGTGTTCCACCCTCCTGTCACATGGTTTGTCAGGTGTCAGCATGTTTGAGGGGCTCAGACACACACACACTGTGCACGGCCATATACCCCAAGTAAGCAGACAGCAGAAACCACAGATAACAGGCCACCCAGACACCCTGCCCAACAGACACCCCTCCATGGGTATTGTTATGCAGCATGGTATCAACATGGTCTGCACTGTGCACCAGCATTGTAGAGAGCAGGGAATCCCAGATATATGTATGTGTGTGCGATGACCCCTCATGTCATCTGACCTATCTCAGACAACCAGTATCAAGCATCAACAGATTAACCTGCCACACTGGCATGTGTGAGATCTGTGATTCCCATGACCCCTCATCAGGACCCCTTCCAGGCATGAGAATGGCTCATGGGACACACAGGTCTAACCATGGTCATGTGTTGCTAGTTGTAGCGTGCATGAGTGTTCTGCAGACTGATCTGGTGGAATATGGCTGACATGTGCATGTGTGATGGGTGGCTCTGAAGGAGGTATCTCACATATCATGGTGTCTTCCACCCATAGGCACTCATCAGGCGCTGGAGCAAATACACCGTGATCTGGTGGCAAACACAGTGGAGATACACCAGCTGCGGACAACAGCTGAAACCATGGCGGGGGCGCAACTCCGGATTGCCAACACCCTGGAGGCCTTAGTGGCCAGAGTACTGCAGCCAGCACCGGCACCGGAGACTGCACCAGCAGCCCAGCAACACAGGGGTGGGTTGGGGCGTGGGCGACGTGGATGTCCACGTCGGATGTGAGCTACACAAATAAAACATACTGAAATATGACATCCTATGTGTTTGTTTCCAATGTGTGCCACTGTGGTTCCCTACATAGCCTGCACCTCATGTTGTCTCCCTGCCCTCATGAGCCATACCCATGCCCCTCAGTGGTGGGGTGTCTGAACTGCCACCTATCAGCGCACATAGATCATACCATGCCCTGTGTGGCATGGACTGTGCCAGGTCTCCGCCCCATAACCTATGCGTGGGGGTATACCGTCCCTCTCCCGTTGAACAGCCATATGTTCATGGTGCTACATGTCTGGTGTAGGGATGTGCCACCCTCTCCCACCCCATATACCCTCCATCATTGGAGACACATGTGTGCCCATCCTCCCTGCCCACTTCAGGCCCTACGTGGCTGCCCTCCCACATAGGCTCGCATGCAGCACAGGCAGACAAAGGTGGCTTGCTTCGGTCAGCTGATCAACCTTCACTAGCGCTTGTAGTCCCCCACCGCTGATCCTTGTGACATGCATTGACCCATGTCGCCCTAAGCAGCTCCTGGGTACAGCATTCCATTGTACCCTCCATGCCACAAACCTGCTGCTAGCCATTTCCACTATTGACACACAAGCATGGTGCATCAGATATGGTTCCCACACATTGCACACAGCATGCACGTGACCAAAGACTGCGGGACATGCTCCACATTGGCACATCACAGGGACAACATGGGACTCAGACGCATATGCACATGGGCAGTCCCCACAACTGCGTGTGGAGACGGTCCATGTATGATACCCATGTCTACCTTGCATACACATGCTGATCTACACACATGTCCCATGCTTACGTCCAAAGTCTGTCTGTAAGGGAAACACATGACTATTGTGACGTACTATTAAATATGTATTTAAAATTATTTACAGGGGATATATATACATTTGATCCAGCAACACATAGACACTGAAGCCCCACTCGACCCATGCCAACATGGATTTAGGGATGCACATGGAGTTGAGACACTTCTTGCCTCTTTAATGAATACTCTCATTAATGCTATAGACAGCATCAAGAATGGAGTTGCAATGGTCTTCCTAGACATTGCGGCAGCATTAGACTCAGTGGACCATGAACAACTACTAGCTCGACTCTATGAGAAGGGAATACAAGGAACTGCATGGGATTGGTGCAAATCCTATCTGGAAGATCGCTGGCAACAGGTTTGGATTGGTAACAATACATCTTATCCATTCCAACTGAAGCAAGGAGAACCACAAGGTTCCTCCCTATCAGCTCTGCTTTTTAATATCTACATGCAGCCAATCTGCAACATCACCCGGGCATTCAGAATATCTTGCCTTATCTATGCTGACGATGTGCTGTTATTCACACCTGTTAATGTGCTAAGTCCCGATTACATGACTTTAATCAACTGCTTCAGTTCAATAGCTGATTGGCTGCTCACGCAGAACCTCCGAATCAATTAAAAAAAAACAGAAGTCCTTATTGTCACAAGGAATAAAGACTTCTCTCCTCCACTGACACTAAGAGTAAGGGACGCTGATTTACCAGTCAAATCTACGATTTGTTATCTAGGTGTCATACTGGACCAACGTCTAGAACTCAAAGAGCATATAAAATGCACAGTGAAATCCATCTATCACAAGATCAAGACTCTACGACACCTCAAACCCATGCTGGAACCTAATGACTTCCGCACAACATTCCAAGCTCTAGTCACCCCACATTTTGACTATGCGAACATTATACTATGTTTATGTTTATTAGATTTGATATACCGCTGATATACCGCTATACTACATGGCTTACCCAAGAGCACAATAAACCCGTTACAGTTGGCTATGAATACAGCAGCCAGAGTACTAAGTGGATCTACAAGGAGACAACACATAACCCCCATCCTGATGGAACTTCACTGGCTTACGATAATCTGTCGGATATCTTACAAAGTCCTCCTCATGACCTTCAAAGCATTCCATAAAATCTCACCATCGTCCATATCGGACCTCATTATCCACACCCATAACAATAGGTCTAGAAGACCTATAGCTGAAAATATACTTTAGGTTCCAAAAGAACTAGTAAAATGCACCCAGACAACTACCAATAGAGCATTTGCATCCTTCGCCCCCAGATGCTGGAACAAGCTGCCTACCAACATCAGATTGTTGAAAGATATATCACAATACAGAAAAGCCCTAAAAACCCACCTCTTCTTACAACACTTCTCCCACAGCAATACGCCCCCCTCTCCACCCCCCTCATCCCAAACCAATGACTATGGTTAAGCAAGTAGTTCTCTTTAGTGTATAGCTCAGACTATATCAAATCAGAGTTCCTTTCGATAGAAATGTCTTTTCAACCTTTGCTAAAGCATTGTAAATAGTTGCCTTTGTTAAATGTTTAACTACTGTATATTATTAACTCCTGTTTTTACTCCCTGTTACCTGTAAACTTGACTAGATCTCTATGTCTGAGTGCAATTTTGTTCATTGTAAACTGCACTGATGACAAATAGCGCAGTATATAAAAGCTGTTAAATAAATAAATAAATAAATTTGAACATAGGGACCTCAGATATGCCATACAGAGTCAAACACAGGTCCATCAAGCCCTGTGTCCTGGTTCCAACAGTGGACAATACAGCTCATGTGTGGCCAGCTGTTGTGGGCGATGTTATCCCACCATTCCCTTTACCCATGTTGGGTTGCGGAAGACAGGACAGCACAGGGCACGTGTGTGGGCGCCACAGAGGCCATCACGCGCTCCTGGGACGCCCATCAGTGGATGGCTGTCGGGATGCAGCGCCCCTACCCAGCACACGCTGCATCTCGGCAGCCATCCACTGAATGGAACCTGCCAGCCATCGTATGGTGCGGTCCTGGGCCCGCATGCGTTGCACCACGCCATCCAGTGCCACATACAGGTCCCGTATGCACCTGCCACCACATACACACATGGTGCCAGGTGTCTGCGTGGTGACATGTGCGTGGGCCCTGTGTGTGGCAATGGATGGCATAGCTCCACCCAGACGGGCACCATTCCCACACACATGCGGTGGCTGGCAGGGACCCACAATGCCCTGTGCTGTCCTGTGATCCAGTCCACCCTCCCCCCTCAGCACCCCCACCTCCTTCTCCCCCACCCCCTCCCCCCTGGCACCTCCCACCCACCCTCGCCACCCTCCACGCTCCCCTCCTCCTCCTCACCCCCCGACAGCACAATCAAACACTCATCTTCCCTTCCGACCCCACCCTCCCCCCCCACAACACCCCACCTCCCCCACCCCCTCCCCTCCTGGCACCTCTCACCCACCCTCACCACCCTCCACCCCCTCCATATCCCCATTGTCCTCCTCCACCACAGCTGCTTCTGCCGCCTCCTCCTCTGCTGCATTGTCCTCCTCCTCATTGGCCTCCAGAACCTCCACTGCCTCCTCTTCCTCCTCCTCCATCATGCGTCCTGGCATCACGTGGCCAAACGTGGAGGGGCCCTCACCAGCAGGATCCTCCTCTGTGGGGGATGAGTCACATACCACATGTACATAGTTTGAGCGCGCACAGGCTAGTGGGCCACTGTGATAGTTTCAACAGAGCTGCAGAGGCCACAACATTCACCTTGACGTTCAGACACTGCCCGCCTCTGTAGGCGGGCAAGTACCTCCAGGCAGTGCAGCCTCAACTCTCGCCTCTTTTTGCGTAGGTCCTCTACCTAGGGGGGTAAGACAATGGGAGGGTGCATTAATGACCATATATCTCTGGTGGGTGGTAAACACATATCACACATCTCTGTGCGCAACAGCATGCTTCTCCTGCGCCTCTGCTCAGTGTTTCTTCTACTAACGGTTGCCATTGCCACCTGCATGTGTGGCTGTGGGTCTGTGCATGTGTGTACAGAACATATAACCAACATGAAGTCCACAATCCACTGGCTGTTTGCCTTGCTAACTTTGGATAGGGGTGAGTACAGGGCCTGAGTTGGGTGTGCTGGCTTATGCTGTTGTTCTTCATTGCTTGTGTATTTCCTGTTGGTTATATGTTTTGTTGGACAGGTGCTTTTCCCTTGATGGGGCAAGGATGCGTGCAGAACACCTTTGAGCTCTGGGTTGCGGCATCGGGGAGGGGGAAGCAGGATGGCCACCCTTTGAGGCACAAAGCATGTATCTGACAGTTAAGTGCTGTCTCATTGATTGAGTTTGGGTGGCTTGTCAGGATCTGCACGGAAGGTCATTGATGTTATAAGGGCTTGTGCATTATGACAGTTTAGTCTGTTGTATGCGTGTTGTAGGCCCATGGTTACTGAGACCTTCTGTCCAGTATTGTGTGTTTAACAACATATAATGAACACTGATATATATATACGTGGATGTGGAAAGATAATGAGTATGGAACGGTTCTGGTCCGGTACTTTTTGTTTTTGTGGTGTAGGCATTGTGAGGTGTTGTACCCTTACACCAGCATCTATGGGGTTCCTCTGCAATCAGTTATGGGGCTCCTGGGGATTGGGCAGATGTGTGACCTGAAACTGCATACACATCAATGATATATGGATTTGTTTCAGACCTTCATAAGCAGGTCTCATGGCTCCTGGGGGTGGGATGGTTTACAGCACATACACAGCTGCACCTAACATACAATCCAGAGTCATAACAGATATGTGTACTGGGGTCTGGGCCTCCGGGGAATAAGGCAAATGTGTGTCCCAATCCGGCATCACCTCCCACAATATCTAGATGCCATACCCACCTTTGCACTCAGGTCTCAGGCCACCTGGGGGTAGGGTGCCTTAGCACACATCATCAGCAACATACACCATATCACCAGGGTGACTGACAGAACACTTTGAGCAGGTCTCAGGACTCCTGGGGGTAAGGTGGATTATAACACATCAACAGCAGCATAGACCATACCAGCACGGTGACTGACAGAGCACTTTGATGGGGTCTCAGGACTCCTGGGGGTAGGGTGGATTATAACACAGCAACAGCAACAGAAACCATACCAGCAGGGTGACTGACAGACCACTTTGATGGGGTCTGAGGAGTCCTGGGGGTAGGGTGAATTAGAAAACAGCAACAGCAGCATAAATTATATCACCAGGGTGACTGACAGCCCACTTTGATGGGCTCTCAGGACTCCTGGTGGTAGGGCAGATGTTTTAAACTGCAAATGCACACACAACCACCTGGGGGTAGGGTGCCTTAGCACACATCATCAGCAACATACACCATATCACCAGGGTGACTGACAGAACACGTTGAGCAGGTCTCAGGACTCCTGGGGATAGGATGAAATATAACACAGCAACAGCAGCATAAACCATATCACCAGGGTAACTGGCAGCCCACTTTGATGGGCTCTCAGGACTCCTGGGGGTAGGGCAGAGGTTTTAACCTGTAAATGCACACACAACCATATCACCAGGGTGACTGGGAACCCACTTTGATGGGCTCTCAGGACTCCTGGGGGTAGGGTGAATTAGAAAACAGCAACAGCAGCTTACCCATACCACCAGGGTGACTGGCAGCCCACTTCGATGGGCTCTCAGGACTCCTGGGGGTAGGACAGATGTTTTAACCTGTAAATGCACACACAACCATATCACCAGGGTGACTGGGAACCCACTTTGATGGGCTCTCAGGACTCCTGGGGGTAGGGTGAATTTGAAAACAGCAACAGCAGCTTACTCATACCACCAGGGTGACTGACAGGTCACTTTGATGGGCTCTCAGGACTCCTGGAGGTAGGGTGAATTAGAAAACAGCAACAGCAGCATAAACCATATCACCAGGGTGACTGACAGCCCACTTTGATGGGCTCTCAGGACTCCTGGGGGTAGGTGAATTAGAAAACAGCAACAGCAGCATAAACCATATCACCAGGGTGACTGACAGCCCACTTTGATGGGCTCTCAGGACTCCTGGGGGTAGGGCAGATGTTTTAAACTACAAATGCACACACAACCATATCATCAGGGGTACTGACAGACCATTTGGAGCACGTCTCAGGACACCTAGGGGTAGGGCAGATGTGTGATGCTGCAAATGCGGAACCTACCATATCAGCATAATGTTTACAAAACTTCTTTAGGCAGATCTATGGGCTCCTTGTGTTATGGTGTGTTTTAACACATCAACAGCAGCAGCAGCTGCCATAACACCAGGATGACATCTGGAACTCTGTGATCAGGTCCTTAGCCTCCTGGAGATAGGGCAAACCACTTTGATGTGATACATAGACGGTATATCACGTGGGTTTAACTAATAAACTTAAATGAGATAGACAAAGCAGCATGCACAGCTACAATCGACACTGGATATGTATATGGATATACTGACCTGTCTCTATACACTTACCTCACGTGGGTAGTCTGCCAGACGGTTGTAGCACCGTGTCACGTGGTCCCAGGCCCTCCTGACTCTCCCCAGGTCCTGCCACTTGGAGGATCCTGGGAAAAGCTTGTGCTGCCTGCTGCAGATGAGGCCTGCGAGGTGGCGAAGCTCCCTCCTCGTAAAAGCTGGCTTCCTTGAGCGGGTGAAAGAAACACAAAAAGAAGCTGGCGCTCCTGCAAACTTTCCAGGCAAACACAAAGAGCAGGAGACGTGGAATGGATGAACAACTTGTTTATTAGAAAGGGACCCCAACGCGTTTCGGCAACGCCTTCTTCAGGGGGGATATTGCTTAAATAACAAACATATGAAATGAGTGAATCAAAATATAGACAATAAAAAAGCAAATTAAAAACAATGGAAAACAATTAAAAACAGATGGCATATTGGACTAGGAATGACCTATAAGTTTATGCAAAACTATAATTACTATGTATAACAACGTCAATTGTGCAATTAAATATAAAATAGACACAAAAGAAAAACAAAAACGCAGGGCTGAGAAACCACAAAAAAGACATAAAAATGCAAACATATCAATCATACTCCATAAGAGAGAGACACTATTGGTTAGATCTAAAAATATACAACACAAAAGAGAACATTTGTAAAAACTATACCCAGTATTATACAGAAAGAGGTAACTGATTATAGAAACATAAATAAATAAATAACTAAAATATGAAGGTAATAAATAATTAAGAAACTAGACAATAATAAGATAATAAAAATACACTAAAAATACATATCGCTGAGACTTGGTGCCTAGATTTAAAACAAGGTAAAACACTAGGGCAAAGGGACTATAAAAACTACGAAGAGAAACTGGAGCTGAACTTGATGTTGGACAATAAATGTAGTTACAACATACTGTCATGAGCACAAATGGATAGTGCATAAAACATCTGTGACAGATAAAATGCTGCAGAAGTGAAGTATGGAACGACATGTAAAGGTACTGCGCTCATTGCACAAGGGTAAGAAACATGCAAATTGCTGATATATATTAAAAAACAGGGAGAATGTATGATAGTAAAAATGCCAGGTCATAGGTTACAATGTAACATAAAATCTGGGGCACGCAACCTAAAAATGTGTGTAAATCGTATGTGCTTTTGAGACAACGCTCCAAAATGCTCCAAAAGTGAAGTGTAAAAATACGTGTAAAAAATACTGCGCTCAATGAACAAGGGTAAAGAGCTTGCAAGTTGCTGGCATATGTGAAAAACAACGAGATTATGTAATAGTAGAAATGCCAAATCATGAGGTATACAGTGTAACATAAAATCTGGAGCACTCACCTAATACAAGCGTGCAAGTCGTATGTGCTTTTGAGACAACGCTTATGGGAGAACAATTAGGGCAGAGCACTAAAGTAAAAGTAAGAAACGAAGTATTTAAACCATGATGTCAATCCATAAAAGTATAAACGTTAATGTGCATTGTGAACACGTAATGCAAAGGGACACCATTTAAAAGAAAACTGAAACTGTAGGGAAAAGGGTATGTTAAAAGTAAACAGTAATAAAAACCGTTCTGTATGTGTTAAAAAAGAGAGAGCAAATATAGACTCACTAAAAATGATGAGAAATAGATATACAAATATGAGAAAACGTACCATATAGGTTCCAGCTATACCGAAAATTCTGATGCGCAAATAGCACTGTATGCAATGAAAAGGAAACTTGGTGATACCGACTGCTTTTTAAACGCCATTTTTAGTGAGTCTATATTATAATACTTATATAATATTATATAATATATTATATATATAATATATCTATATCTATCTATATATATATATATTATAATACTTATATAATACTTATTACTTATACTTATGGAGTATGATTGATATGTTTGCATTTTTATGTCTTTTTTGTGGTTTCTCAGCCCTGCGTTTTTGTTTTTCTTTTGTGTCTATTTTATATTTAATTGCACAATTGACGTTGTTATACATAGTAATTATAGTTTTGCATAAGCTTATAGATCATTCCTTGTCCAATATGCCATCTGTTTTTAATTGTTTTCCATTGTTTTTAATTTGCTTTTTTATTGTCTATATTTTGATTCACTCATTTCATATGTTTGTTATTTAAGCAATATCCCCCCTGAAGAAGGCGTTGCCGAAATGCATTGGGGTCCCTTTCTAATAAACAAGTTGTTCATCCACTCCACGTCTCCTGCTCTTTGTGTCTTCCTTGAGCGGGTGGCCATTTTCACCAATGCCTTGCTCACAGACGCACGTACGCACGCACGCGCGCCACAATGTGCCGTGGCACGCAGCAGCGCCTATGTGCCTCAAAGCGCACAGCGCAGCAGCAGCACCTACGCGCCTCAACACGCGCATCATTGAGGCGCGTGCCCGTGCCTATGCGACAGCTGGTACACAGGATATGGTGTCACAAACAATATATATAAAGATTTATGCTGCTGACACACACTGCAGTGATGTGTCTGACATTTTAAAACACAATTTGTTTATTATGCATTTCTCAGGTTGTTGCCACACTTGGGTTTCAAACCCATCACCATGGGCTCTTAGGGCATTGTATTAACTGATGTGCTATGCCTTTTCACATAAGCAAAGGCTGGCTAAACAGTTACACCAGGGGGTATGTTTATTAAACCGTTTAATGTGCACCCAGCAATAATGTGCAGGATGCCGTAGGGAGAGTGGGCATTCCGGTCTAAATGTAGCAATCATGCAATAAGTTGTGCGGTGCACATTATCACACGATAGAGGGAGGCATGCCACGTTAACACGTGGTAATCTTAAGTAGGTGCGCTGACATACAAACAAAGCAGCAGAGGTGTAGCACATTGGTTAATACTGCTGGTACAGGGGTCTTGGGTTTGATCCCTCAGTGTGCCTAATGAATAAGCCTGGTTGAGGCATTACCCTTTACATTTAAGCAGTGCTTTGTGAGGCATTTTATTTTTATTTTAATTAGTGCTACCAGCAAACACACCCTCACAGTGCCGTAACCTAAGGTGCCGCATAAGGCGCCCTATAAGGCACTCAAGAAGGAACATTATAAAGTGCACTGTCCGCCAAGGCACCCTATAATGTCCCCTATAGGACGCCTTATAAGGCGCTTTATGAGGCACTTTAAGTTTACAGCACTGTGAGGGTGTTTTTTGCTGGCAGCACTAATTTCCATTAAAAATAGAGAATGCCTCAGTCAGCCCTATCAAATAACCTCACTGTGGGATCAAATCCATGACCTCTAGTTCTACAGGCAGTGAAGCAACCAGTGGGCTACAGCTCTATAACTACTAACAAGCCCCTGGCTGGCTACAGAAGGACTGCACGTTACCAGACAAACATTCTGCTGTGGTTACCAGGATAGGGTCAACCCACCCGTACACATGATGCACAGCACATGCAAATCAGCAGTCTACAGATGATCACTAGATGGGGTATGCACCCCACAGCACCTCATACTGGTAGGAGGAACTGACCAAGTGCACCCCCACAGCACCTCAGCCTAGTAGGGGGTGCCGACAGCAAAACTAAAGAGTCATGGGATAGGAGGCAGTGTACTACTGTGGATCAAGAACTGGTTAAAAGATAGAAAGCAGAGGGTAGGGTTAAATGGCCAATTTCCCAATGGAGAAAGGTGAATAGTGGTGTACCCCAGGGATCTGTGCTGGGTCCGCTACTTTTTGACATATTCATAAATGACCTGGAAAGTGGAATAACGAGTGAGGTTATCAAATTTGCAGATGACACAAAACTATTTAAAGTTGTTAAAACCCAAGAGAATTGTGGAAAATTGCAAGAGGATCTTGATAAATTGGAAGACTGGGCATCAAAATGGCAGATGAAATTTAATGTGGACAAGTGCAAAGTTATGCACCTAGGAAAGAACAACCCAAACTATGGTTACACGATGCAAGGTTTCACATTAGGAACCACCACCCAGGAAAAGAATTTAGGCATCATTGTGGATAACATGTTAAAACCCTCAGCCCGGTGTGCAGTGGCAGCCAAGAGAGCAAACAGAATGCTAGGTATCATAAGGAAAGGAATGGAAAATAAAACAAAAGATATTATAATGCCTCTATATCGTTCCATGGTGAGACCGCACCTTGAATATTGTGTGCAATTCTAGTCGCCGTATCTTAAAAAGGATATAGCGTTATTAGAAAAGGTTCAGAGAAGACCCACCAAAATGGTAAAGGGGATGGAAGGATACTCCTATGAAGAAAGGCTAAAAAGATTAGGGCTCTTTAACCTGGAAAAGAGACGGCTGAGGGGAGATATGATAGAAGTCTATAAATTAATGAATGGAGTGGAACGGGTAAACGTAGATCGATTGTTTACATTATCAGAATATAGAAAGACTAGAGGACATTCAATGAAGCTACAGGGTAAACTATTTAAGACTAATAAAAGAAAATATTTTTTCACTCAACGTGTAATCAAACTCTGGAATTTGTTACCGGAGGATGTAGTAAAGGCTGTTAGTGTAGCTGGGTTTAAAAAAGGTTTGGACATGTTCCTGGAAGAAAGGTCCATAAACCAGTATTAAGAAGGGACCCAAGATTTCAATGCTTGACCCAATACAAGCATTGTGGAACCTCTGTCTTTTGGGGAAACTGCTAGGTATGTATGACCTAGATTGGCCACTGTTGGAAAGAGGATACTGGGCTTGATGGACCTTTTTGTCTGACCCAGTATGGCATATCTTATGTTCTTATGTAACCAGGCCTAAGGCCTCCTGGGGATAGGGCAGACTTGCACATCTCAACAGGCGCACATACCATACCTAGAGTTGACAACTTTATGAAAGAGAAAAACCTGCCACCTGTGGCTAGTCACGCTTGGCCCATGCCCACCCCTACCCTGCCCTTTCCCCGCCCCCACCCACCCCCTGCCCAGCCCCACCCCACCCTTACTCCACCTCCTGTCCCCAAAAAAATTGCAGAGAGGGCAATGTGCAAACTGAACACTTCCTTCCATCAGCCTATTTCCGGTCCCAGTGCCCCCTCCCCATTACGCAGTCACTTACCAGTACCATTCCCAGATGTCAGCTCCCTTTGAACCCCCTCCTTACCTCCTCTGTCAATTCCTTTCCAGCCACCTCCTTCCCCCCTTTCAGCTCTCCTCCAGCCACCTCCTTCACCCTGTCAGTTCCTTCCTGCCACCTAATTCCCCCCTCTTTCAGCTCTCTTCCAGCCCTCACCTTCCACCTGTCAGTTCCTTCTGCCACCTCTTTCCCCTTGCAGCCACACCTCCTGCTTTTTACAGAACAGTGGCTGCAATAAAGTTAAAAAGAAAATTAAACCTGTGCAGAGACTTCTGCCCCCTTAGTGCAGCTTCCCCTCCCCCCTAGTGCAGCTTTCCCCCCTTAGTGCAGCTTCACCCCCCCCCCTTAGAGCAGCTTCACCACCCCCCCTTAGTGCAGCTTCACTTCCCCCTCTTAGTGCAGCTTCGCCCCCCAGTGCAGCTTCACCTCCCCCTCTTAGTGCAGTTTCGCCCCCCCCCAGTGCAGCTTCACCCCTCCCACTTAGTGTAGCTTCGCCCCCCTTAGTGCAGCTTCACCCCCCTTAGAGCTGTGCTGCTGCTTGAACCCCCTTAGTGTTGCTTTACCCCCCTTAATGCTGCTTCCACCTCCCTTAGTGCAGCTTCCCCCCTTAGTGCTGCTTCACCCCCCCTTAGTGCTGCTTCCACCCCCTTAGTGCAGCTTCCCCCTTAGTGCAGCTTCACCCCCCCTTAGTGCTGTGCTGCTGCTTCACCCACTTAGTGTTGCTCCCCCCTTAGTGCTGCTTCCACCCCCCAGTGTTGCTTCACCCCCCTTAGTGCTGCTTTCCCCCCTTAGAGTTGCTTCCACCCCTAGTGCAACTTCAACCCCCCTTAGTGCAGATTCACCTCCCCCTTAGTGCAGCTTCGCTCCCCCAGTGCAGCTTTACCCCCTCCCACTTAGTGTAGCTTCGCCCCCCCCCCCTTAGTGCAGCTTCACCCCTTAGTGCTGTGCTGCTGCTTCACCCCCCCTTAGTGCTGCTTCACCCCCCCTAGTGCTGTGCTGCTGCTTCACTCCCCTCCTTAGTGCTGCTTCCACCCCCCTCCTTAGTGCTGCTTCTGCTTTGCCCCCATGCAGCTGCTGCTTCTGCTTTTTTACAGAGCAGCGACTGCAATAAACTTAATTTGAAAAGGAAGAGAAACCTGAGGAGCCCTCCGGTCATCCTTCTGCAGCCCCTGAGGCAGTGATGTCAGAGAGGGAGGGCTCCTCACAGGTTTCTCTTCCTTTTCAAATTAACTTTATTGCAGCCGCTGCTCTGTGAAAAGCAGAAGCAGCGGCTGCACGGAGGATCGATCACGGATCGCGTTCGTGTTCGCGCACTGCGGGAGAAAAGCTGGTTTTTTTTGCTCTGGCCGCTCCCGCTCTCACGGCCAGAGCAAAAAACCGGCTTTTCAAGGGCCGGTTCTATATCTGTGCTGGCAGTCGGCCTGGCCATGGAAAAACCGGCCGGTTGGCAACCCTAACCATACCACCAAGGATGAATGACAGACCTCTGTAAATAGGCCTGCGGCCCCCTGGGGATCAGGCAGACCTGCGCACATCACCAGGCGCACATATCATAGCACCAGGATGAAAAACAGACCTCTGTAACCAGGCCTGAGGCCTCCAGGGGATAGGGCAGACCTGAGCACATCAACAAGCACCGGGATGAATAACAGACTTCGGTAACTGGGCCTGAGGCCTCCTGGGGATAGGGCAGAGCTGCGCACATCACCAGGTGCACCTACCATAGCTCCAAGATGATTATCAGAGCTCTGTAAATAGGCCAGAGGCCTCCTGGGGATAGGGAAGACTTGCACACAACAACAGGCGCACATACTGTAGCACCAGGATTAAAAACAGACCTCTGTAATGCGGCCTGAGGCCTCCTGGGGATAGGGCAGACCTGCGCGCATCACCAGGTGCACCTACCATAGCACCAGGATGAATAACAGACCTCTTTAACCAGGCCTGAGGCCTCCTGGGGATAGAGCAGACTTGCACACAACAGGCGCACCTACCATAGCACCAGGATGAATAACAGACCTCTGTAACCAGGCCTGAGGTCTCCTAGGGATAGGGCAGACCTGCACACATCAACAAGGGCACATACCGTAGCTCCAGGATTAAACACAGACCTCTGCGGATAGGGCAGACCTACAGGGGGGCCTACATTGATCCCAGGTTGACCCACAGACCCATCCTTTTCCCATGTTGTGCTTATATGATATGTGTGCTGATTGCTGGCTATTGTGTTGCACTCCTTGGTTTGTGTGACCTGTCCCCATGCACTTACCTCACATGGGTAGTCCACTGCTCTGTTATAGCACCTGGTGAGGCGCTCCCAGGCCCTCCTCACCCAGGTGAGGTCCTGCCAGCGGAAGGAGCCTGGGAACAGGCGCCTCTGTTGGCAGCAGATGTGTTGGGTCAGGAGGTACAGGTCCCATGGGGTGAAGGGTGGCTTCCTTGACCTGGCCGCCATCTTGTCTGCCGTTTTTAGTCCATGCCCTCATGACGCAGTAAAAGGACCTGTGCAGTGCGGCACTATGTGCCCAACACACCCATGGCTTGAGTTGTAAGGTGTGTTAGTCTGTTTATGGATGTATTTGTTTTTGTTGCAGGTAACTTGTTGCATTTTTGGGATGTGAGATGCATATTTGCATTCCTAGCCATGATTATCCTCTGTGAGTGTGACGTGGCACATTCTCATATAATTTACATAACATTGTCATTTTCAGGAATTTGAACACACACTACGTTGTTAACTGGTATTTCCCCAAACCACTGTGCTACACACACCAGGTCATTTTGCACAGTCGAACCTGTATCTTGGGGCCAATGGCACTTTACGTTACGGCGTGAGAAGCTTTCAGCCATCAAGGCCTAAGGTGCGTTTTATGGAAAATTGGATTACGGCGCCTTATTTTGCGGCGCCTTATAATGTGGCTTGGGCTAATGCACTTTATAGGCACCTTAGATTAGGTCACTGAGGTGAGGGTGTTCTTGGCTGGAGGCACAGACTGCAAAGATGTGTCTGACTGTTACAGGCATGAAAAGGACTTGCATAAGACAGGCTTACTAAAATCAGACCAGTGGGTGATTGAACCCATGACTCCTGGTTATGAGGTCATTTTATTAACCTATGTGCTACACCTCTATGGTTTTTGTCAGAGCAATGGCTGACTACAGAAAGACTGCAGGTCATCGTCTGCTGTGTTTGCCAGGATAGGGTAAACCGTCCAGTAACCATGATGCACTGCACATGCAGATCAGCAGTCTACATCTGTTCACCGGATGGGGTATTCACCTCTCCAGCACCTCAACTTGGTAGGTAGAACTGACCCTGTGTGCTACTGGCACAGAGTAGCTGCAGACCATGACATTGTGTGGGTTCTGTGCTCACCCTGAGGGTGAGGTGGGGTGCCCAGCACCAGGTCCACAGTATCCGGGTTGGTTGAGATAGGCTTTTCTGTAGGTCCTCATCATTGCCAGTATGTGATAGGCATTCCTTGTGTTCACACCTAGAATAATCCTGTGTCCATCTGTATTCCCCAGTCATGTTTAGTCCCTATCGTCACTTGTTACAAGAGCAGGGGGGTATCTGGACTCACATGCAAATTATATAGCACCACCTAACAAACTGCCCTCTCTGTGTCAAGATGGTGTGCAGAATATGTTCCCAACAGACCCACACTCTACATCTTTGCAATGGTGGCGGGGGGGGGGGGGAGTGGGGACATGCTGAGGGGTTTTATTTATTTATTTATTTTATTTACATTCTCTTATATACCGCGCTATTCTGCATCAGTGCGGTTTACATTGAACAAACTGAAATTACATTGAACAGGGTATTATAACTTGGAGATAACTATTTTACAGGGAACATGGGCTATGGAGGGTTAAGTGGCTTGCCCAAGACCACAAGGAGCACCTGTGGGACTAGAAACCCCAGTCCTTCCGGCCCAAGGTTGCTGTCCTCTAGTGGGATTTGAACCCCCGACCTTCCGGCCTGAAGAACCTTGCCCCAACCACTAGGCCACTCCTCCACTCCTTGTGGGACCAGCAACCCCAGTCTTGCTGGCGAAAGGGGGATGTCCGGGGCAGTTGATGCAGATCTGTACATGTTACAGGGGCACTGGCAGACAGGCTAGGCCTGGAGACACTCAGCTGCCCCCACCATGATCTGACATTCACCAGCAGAGAGCACAATCAGTCTGCACCTGCTGCACCCTGCAAGGTGTTCCAACCATGCACATGCTAACTGCAGACAGTCCGCTAGCCAGTCCATAGTGCATACTCCCAGAGAAACTATGTACACCCAGAAATGGTATGTGAACAGGGATCACACAGATATCACTTGAAACAGACAGTGTATAGCACTATGTGGGAACCTTGACATGCCATGGTCATTGCTCAGTTAGAGTGAGAGTGACCTCCCAGCATGACATGCTGTGGCCACCCTGTCCATGCAGGTGGTGGTCGGGCACTACAATGTCCCAGCCATTGCCCTACACCCTGTGCAAATGCATCCTGCCCAGTCCGCCCTGTCCGGCCCATACCTACAATACCATGCTCCTCATTATACACATTGGCAGGCTAATGCTGGAAACAGTGTGTGCATTGTGGGCCCCGTGAGGTGTAGGCAGCTACTAAACAATGGATAGACATACACACACTCCCACTCCTATTTCAGCATTGTGGAAAGATAGGGGTGGTTGGCAGCCCTGCCTGCCACACTAGTCCTGAGCACAGTGCAGGCATTGCTAAGGTATGCAGGTGGTAGTATTGGTGCCTTGGTGGTAACTGCTGCTCTGTGCTGGGCCCAACGGCCTGACTCTCCTTGAGGCTTTGGATAGTGGAGCCTGTGTGTGTGGGTGTTTGTGCTTCTGTTGGTCACTGCTTTGGGGATTGCACATGTTGATGTATCTGCATTGTAGGGTAAAATATAGGCATATGTTCTGCCAGATCCACAGCTGGGACTCAAATCTGTGACCCTCTGCTCCTGGACACACTGGTTGTGTATACTGCACCACACTGTTGCCACAGAAGCACAGCTGTCCCTGGAGCTACTTGTACTTTTCCTCAGCCACACCTTTTTTGTTGCACTGCACACCATGTACTGGTACAGGGCATGGCCTGGGTGCCACTGCCCCCTCCAGCACCAACACACGCCCACCTGCCATGCTGCCTGGCCATATGCTCTTGGTGCAGGTAGTGAGCAGTCCCAGGCCATCCACGGTGCAGATAGGCGGTCGCCTAGGGAGCAGGGTCTGGGGTGGGGAGGCATACATGGACATCCCCCCATCACTTATTATGTCCCTTCCACATGGGGGAGGGTTGGGTGGGGGGATGTCAGGTCAGTGTCCTAGCAACTATTGGCTAGGGTGCACCAGGTAGATGTAGGTGGATTGTGTTTGGCCTTGGTCAGCTGCTGCCTTGCTGGTTTCCGGTTTCTATGTTCCTATGTGCCACCTAGGCAGCAGCCTAGTCCGCACTGTGCCCCAGCTTCCCCCACTACATGTCCCGCCTGCAGCCCCCTATGCCCCATTTGCACCATCGCCATAGTGGCCTTTCATACTGGGCACTATGCTGTTGCTGCATATGGATCACTATCACTTTTCTTGGGTTCCCTGCCTAAGTTGTACATTGCTGATGCTGAAATGGTTTCACCCTCCTGCATATCTGCATCTAACGACAGGTTTTCAGTCCCGGTAATGTTCAGCCCTTCAGTACCCCACGTACGTGTTGCGGGAGCTTCTCCCCGCCCACGCCCCACCCATTGACCCCTTCTCTCTGCCCTCTCGGTGACGTTAATGTGCGTTATGTGCCCTTAATGCTCGTTAACGTTACCTAACACTCGTTAACGTCGCCGCTGCTACGTTAATACCGTTTAGTAAACATACCCCTTAGTTAAGGCAGGCTTGCTACACAGGTCCCAGACCTGTGCTTCTAAGGTAATCTGTGAACAACTTCCTGGATGATTCACACAGCCCTTGCTTTGATAGAGGGAGTCTTTCAAATTGCCCCTTTGATCTGTCATTTGGCTTCAACACCTATTTGCTTTAACATCTATTTGAAACTTCCCTTGGCTAAATCTACATTGACTTTGTCCTATTAAACCATGTCATGTAGTCAGTATTTTTGTGCTTTATAATAGTTTCTACTGCCTGGTTCAAAGATAGCAGGCCTCATGTGCCATCTAGGCAACACAGAAACATGACAGCAGAAAAAGACCACATGGCCTATCTAGTCTGACAAGGTGCTAGATAGTGTTGGGGAAGGGTCTACCAATGACATAGGAAAGTGTGGTAACAAGGTTCTGGAGGTCAAAGTTAGGCTTTTAGGTACGAAGTTGAAATCCAGAACTTCCAGGGTAGCAGTTTCAGAAATGTTTCCCATTCCACGCGCAGGACCCAAAAGGCAGGCAGAGCTCCAGAGTATCAATGTGTGGAGGAGAAGATTGTGCAAAGAAGGTTTTGGATTTGTTAGGAACTGAGGAATATTCTGGGGAAAGCTGGGCTTTTTTCCAAAGGGATGGGCTCCACCTTAACCGAGATGGAACCAGACTGCGGCATTAACCTTTAAAAAGGAGACAGGATAGTCAGTGGAGCTGCTAGAACATCCCCAAGTTCCCTCAGTATTCTCAGGGGTATCACATATGGTCCCATTGCTTTGTCTACTTTAAGTTTAGCTAGTTCCTCACAAACACAGACTTCTGAAAATTGTTCAAGATGCACCTCACTTCTGTTCCTGTTTGTGGGTGTTTTCTGAGGTCCTGCTCAACAACTTGGGGATGTTCTAGCAGCTCCACTGACTATCCTGTCTCCTTTTTAAAGGTTAATGCCGCAGTCTGGTTCCATCTCGGTTAAGGTTCTTCATCTGTGAACACAGAACAGAAATATTTGTTAAGCACTTCTGCTTTATCCTCATCAACTTCTACATATTCCTCCCCTTCACCTTTGAGTCTAATACCACTTTTGCCCTTCCTCTTCTCACTAACATATCTGAAAAATATCTTATCCCCCCCCCCCCCCCATTTTATTGCATTAGCTATTTCCTCCTCTTTTTGAATATTTCCTTTCCTGACTACTTTGCCAGCTTCTCTAAAGGGTATGTTTACTAAACTGCGGTAATGTCACCCGCGTTAGGTTCTGCGGTAAAGGAACAGATGCCCATATAAAGGCGTGGGTGGTGCATCGTTACAGCAAACCGTATCAGCTAACGCACGTTACAAGGCACCTTAGACTAATGCATGTTACAAGGTGCCTTATAAGGCACCTTACAAGGCACATTACAAGGCGCCTTGTAAGGTGCCTTGTAGGGTGCCTTATAAGGTGCCTTATTAGGTGCCCTATAAGGTGCCTCATAAGGTGCCTTGTAAGGTGCCTTATAAGGTGCTTTATAAGGTGCCTTGTAAGGTGCCTTATAAGGCGCCTTGTAAGGCACCCTATAGGGCTCCTTAGATTAAGCACCGTATTAGGCACCCCTGGACAAGGCACAGTAGAAGGCACCCTGGGCTATGGAACTATAGGTTAAGGGGTCTAACAAGGTTACAGTTCCCTAGGTTAGTGTGCCCTAAGGGCTGCAAGGTGCTTCAGGATGACATGCATGACCTGTGAGGCACAGCGACAGATGTAGCCCTAACACTAGATAGAGCACTGAGGAAAGGCAATGAACAGGTGAGTGAAGGAGGGAGAGCTGGGAGCTGCTGTACCTGCCATATCTGCGGGCATCCCATGTGGCTGCCAGTACTGTTGACAAACACGTTGGGGGCAACTGTATCACAGCATAGGGTGTTGGCAATGTAAAGTACTGGAAAGACAGTTGGTGGCAGACGATGGGAATACGTGTCCCCCAGTGGCAGGATAGTTACAATGATGGGTGGAGAGAGGAGTGGTGGTGCCATGCAGATCAGGCACAGGCAAGGCAAGCATGAAGAGGCACAATGCAGGAAAGGGTACCAGCACAAGACATGAGATGGCAGTCTGCACAGGAAGACAGGACTTTACACAGCTGACAGATGCAGAAAGATGGACCGAAGGATTGTTGGCAACAGTGGTGAGGGTAATATGGGCTGGCAGCACGGATATGCAAAGATATGACTTTTACAGGCATGCAAAATATCTGAGTTGGACAGGCATGAAAAGAGGGAACAATGAGGAATCAAACCCATGACCACTGTTTAGAACATCATTGTACTAACCAGTAGGCTATACCTCTATGGCTTGCTGCACAGCAATGTGCTGGGTACAGAAGGACTGCAGGTCACCGCACAAACCGTCTGCTCTGTGTGCTAGGATAGGGTAACCCCACCAGCACCCATGATGCAATGCACCTGCAGAACTGCAGTCTACAGCTGATCACCAGATGGGGTCTGCACCTCTCCGGTACTGCAGTGTGGTAAGATGGACTGATAGTGTGTGATACTGGCACAGAGTAGCTACAGACCATGCCATTGTGCAGGTTCTGTATTCACCCTGAGGGTTAGGATGGGCACCCAGCACTAGGTCTGCAGTACATGTGGTGCTAGAGATAGGTCCTGCTGCACATCCCCAGCGTTGCCAGTGTGTGCCAGGTGTTCCTAGTCGTTCAACTGAAAGTACTTCTGTGTTCTGCAGTCACATGTGGCCCTGTGGGGCAAGACACCACCCCGATTAGTGCATTCCCAGTGTTAGGGTCTGGCTGCCATAGGCACCTGTTATTTATTTATTTATTTATTTAGACATACTTGTATACCACCTTATCCTACAATCAAAGTGGTTACATCACATCACAATTGGGTTACGTTCAACATGTGGGTATTTAACAACCTTAAGACAACACAATTTGAGGGTTACATTTGTCATGATGGTGTCGTGAGTCTAGCTGGGTTGGTTAGATATTGAGCTTGCAGTGGAGTGTACGTTGCAGTCCCGCTCGGGTGGGGGGATGTTGTCTATCTTCTTGTAAGTTTCTGTGAAAAGCAGGGTTTTAAGTGCCTTGCGGAAATCTGTGATGTCCTCTAATTCCCTTAGGCTCGTTGGGAGGGAGTTTCACAGTGTGGATGCAATTAGTGATGGAGCTCTTCTTGACGTATTTTGTTTAGTCTTGTGATATCCTGAAGGTGTGCCGATCATGTTGTCATAATTGTTCATTCTTGGTCTATTACTGATGTTCCTTGTTACAATTTCTTGTAGTACCTCTGCTGAAAGATGGTGGATGATCTTGAAGATGATCAAGATTATTTTAAATTTTGCTCTGGCTGTAAGATAGGGGTGATGTGTTCTGATCTTGGGCTGTCAGTGATGATGCGTGCTATAGTGTTTTGCATCATTTGGAGTGGGTGTAAGGTCTGCTGGGGGAGGCCTTGATATAAAGAATTTCCATAATCAAGCAGAGATGCTTGGCATACTGTGTGGAAGTGGTCCTGGCAGAGTAGTGGTTTTATCTTTCTTATGGTCCTCAAATGTTGATAGGCCTTGTTTTCAGTTTTGGCGATATGAGATTTCATGTTCAGAACTCTGTCCATTGTGATGCCCAAGTTCCTAACTTCATCTTTGACTGTTATAAATTTGTTTAGAATGCTGATATTCTGTAGTGGGATGAAGCTATGGTTCCTGGTGACGAACATTGCCTCGGTTTTATCGTAGTTGACCATCAGGTTATTGTCTGTGAGCCAGACACTCATGTCTTCAAGGCATTTAGTTATTGTTGTGGTGTTAAGTGCTAGTAGATTTATTGGGGCATAGACCATGATGTCGTCAGCATATATGTGATAATGGAGTTTGTGTAGTCTGATGATGTTGCATATGGGTTGGATGTAAATATTGAAGAGCATTAATGACAGGGCCGATCCCTGAGGTATTCCTTGTGTTGTGGGGAACTGCAATGATTTCTTTTGGTTGCATTTGACTTGCTGTGTTCGATCTTCCAGGTATGATGTGAACCATTTCAGAGTGTTCTTGCACAATCCTATCTGTTGTAGTAATCTAGCATGGGACACTGTGTCAAAGGCTGCCAAAATGTCTATGAATACTAACAGGAATCCATTCTTTATATTATCTATACCTCTTATGAGATTGTCAAAGAGTGATGTGAGTAGCGTTTTCACACTGTGCTGGGTTTTAAATCCATGCTGATGAATGTCCAGTGGGGCATTCATGTCAATGTGATCCTGCAGTTGTTTTTGCACTGTCTTTTCAACTTGTTTACTTGTTCCATGTAAACCGCCACTGATCTCTGGAAGGGGCGGTATAGAAGAAATAGATAAATAAAAATAAAAAAATAAAATAAATAAAAAATTTTCGCAAGGAACGGTAAACTGGAGATGGGACGGTATGATTTTGGTTCAAATGGGCTTAGGTTATTACCTTTCAGTATTGGTCGTATCATGGCATGCTTGAGGGACTGCGGCATGTGTCCTTGTTGGAGTGACTCTTTAACAATTTTATGAATGTGCCGGGATAGCTGGCTTCTTGTAACTTTTATCCAAGCCACTGGGCAAGGGTCTGATGGTGAGGTTGTTGTGTTGAACCCATATATTATGTCCTCGACTTGATATTCTGATGGTATGCTGAACTCCTCCCAGGTATGATGTTGTTCTTTCATTTCATAATCACCCATTTGTCATGTGGTGGAGCATGTCTGGGTATGGTTTTTTGCTCTCATGTAGTCAGCAAATTCCTGTGGATCAAGATGATGGGTACATTGCTGTGTGGTATCCCTAGTGAGCTTTTGGACAATGCTGAATAGTTCTCTTGGTTTATTGATAGACTTCATGATTGGATTGGTGTGGTGCTGTTGTTTGCGCTCATTTATCAGATTGTTATATTCTAGTAGTTTAGCTCTATATATAGTCAGGGAGTTATGCGACTTGTCCCACCTCCATTTTCTCTCCAGTTTTCGGAGAGTGCGCTTTGCCTCTCTGATATCATTTGAGTACCATGGGGTGTTGAGTCTTCTTCATGCTTGTGGCTTTAGGATCGTAGGGGCTGATGCTGCATTAGATATTATGGAGTTCCATTTCTCTATGCTTAGGACAAGGGTGTTGCATTCTTGCTGGAGTTGTGGGATGATTTCTTCTATGAATGAGTCTTTATTGAAGGCTCTATATCGTCTGGTGATACTCTCATTTTCTATGTGTTGGGTGGAATTGTTTAGGGCCAGGGTGAATTCTATCACGTAATGATCTGACCAAGGGACTGGTGTGATTGTTGGTGTTGTGGTTTTGCCCTGTTCCACCAAGTGCATTGGAATGAAGACAATATCCAGTACTGTACCATGATGGTTCGTTGGGGCGTTGATTGTCTGGCTATATTTTAGTGACTCCATGACTTTTAAAAATGTCGCAGCTTCTTTGGTGGGTGCAGAGGTCAGGTTGTAATCTCCTAATACAATGAGGGGTTTATGTTTTGTGTTATGTGCACATATTGCTTCAAGTACTGTGGAGAGATGTTCATTTGTGGCTCCAGGAGGCCTGTAGGTGAGGGAGAAGCTTAAGTACTTGTTAGCTATGGTGATTGTGTTGGATTCAGTTGTATTAGTGCTAGTTTTAAATCTGTATTCCTTTATGGCCAGTATTAGCACCCCTCCTCCTCTCTTATGTTCTCTGATGCAATTGAAGGCAGAGTAGTCTGTAGGGGTTACTTGGTTTAATATTACCTGGTCAGAATCATCCAACCAAGTCTCGGTGATGCAGATTATATCCAGTTTATCGAGGATGAGGTCTAGGATAGTGTTTGGTTTATTCCTAATTGATCTCATGTTTATTAAGGCACATTTAATTTTATCTGGCGAGATTGGGTTGGTATGTATCCTGTTTGTGGGGTTATTGGGTGTAGTATGTGCGGCATTATGCGGTCTGTGAGCTGTAGGCTTGGTATGCTTGTACTCTTTATGGCTGGAGGAGCCTCGTGTCCATGCAGTTTGGTTGGTATATAGATGGGGCAGGGGGCATTGCTGGTTGAGTCCAATGCCCTGTGAGAAGGTTCCGAATGCGTGGAGGAATGTCAGATAGGCAATAAGGTATTAGGGTGTGGATTGCATTTTTGTGAATTACTGATTAGGATCTGCTTGGGTTGTGTCAAGGTAGGGGTAGGTGTTTGATCATTATCTTGTGTCTTTAACTTGCCTGTTTTCTTTGGTCGGTATTTCCTCCCACCATGAGACTCAAGTCTGATGATAGGTCCTGTCTGCTGTGCAATATGTTATTATACAATTAGTGAAGTATTAAACAAGCATACAAGCAATGGATTAGGGTAGTAATGGGGTTAAAAGACAAAGTAACATATGTTATCTACAGTGGCTAAGCCGTATTTGTTAACTACAGCATGTGTTATTTACAGCACATGTTGTCTACAGTGGTTAAAATATTACAGTAAGTTAAACCGTATATGTTATTTACAGTACATGTGCATACAATTAATGCAGGTTATACAGCATATTTTGCAGCAATAAGTTGTTTGGTATTAGAAGGACTACAGTCTATAATCCGTGCATCGGCAAGTAGTGAGCAAGCAAGCAGTGATGTGGCAGGCGGATGGTAGATCAGTTGGGGCGGGATTCACCTGAGTAGGCCATGCAGGTAGTGCCAGCATTGTATAGGTGCAGGAGCTTTCGACTCCACGAAGATGAGTTCCTTCCATTGCTGCATTGAGTGTAAAGCCCGCGAGTCCCCTCTACACTCAGTTTGTTCCCGCTTCAGGGCTCCTGCCGAAGGGCCATGCCAAAGGGCCCTCTGGCGCGGGCCCAGCCGGCGCAGGCATGCCTGGTAGCGGCTGCCCTTTAAAGGCTCCTCCTCTTCTCCCACAGCCCTGATTGGGCTGGAGCCTACGAGCGGGAGGGTTTCAAAGCTCCCGCTCAGGCGCTCAACCCCGATCGGGGAGCTCTCTGATCCAGGCCGTGTGTGTGATATGATTTGTGGAGCTCCTCTCTGGTGGCGACTGCCCTTTATATGCAAGCAATCAAGTAACAAAGCAGTGCAGTCTACAGGCTATGGAGCAGATGTAGTTGTAAGCAGTGGGTAGCAATGAAATCCATAGGCTGAGCTGGAAATTGCGATTTGCAAGCGGTGATGTAGCAAAGGGATGGGAATGCGGCAATAATGTAGCACCTTACCTGATTAGGTGTTAGCAGTTCCCAAAGCTGAGGAGGTTACTAGAGTTCAACAACCTACTCTGCTCAAGGAAAGTTCCACTACAGCACCAAAAAGAAAGTAACCTTGCTTTAAAAATATACAAAAACCCTTTTATGAGCTCCCAGTCAGAGAGCGAGCAATTTAATAAAATAAACCCTCAAATCCTTACTGTTGGTTGATCTGTAGAGCCCCTGTTAGGAAAGCCTTAATAGTTTCAGGGCACTGGAGCCTTTTATGCAGGCCTCAGCTGCTCTCAGGTAATCAGGCCCACTAACTCCTGATTAGGTGTTAGCAGGTCCCAAAGCTGAGGAGGTTAGTAGAGTTCAACAACCTACTCTGCTCAAGGAAATTTCCACTACAGCACCAAAAAGAAAGTAACCTTGCTTTAAGAATATACAAAAACCCTTTTAAGAGCTCCCAGTCAAAGAGATAGCAATTTAATAAAATAAACCCTCAAATCCTTACTGTTGGTTGATCTGTAGAGCCCCTGTTAGGAAAGCCTCAACAGGGCAGGGCACTGGAGCCTTTTATGCAGGTCTCAGCTGCTCTCAGGTAATCAGGCCACTAACTCCTGATTAGGTGTTAGCAGTTCCCAAAGCTGAGGAGGTTACTAGATAGGGTTGCCAACCGGCTGGTATTCAGCCAGCCTGGCCGGTTTTTCCATGGCCAGGCCGGCTGCAGGCAGAGATGTGAAACCGACCCTTGAAAAGCCGGTTTTTTGCTCTGGCCGCAAGATCGGGAGCGGCCAGAGCAAAAAAAACGGCTTTTCTCCCAAAGTCCGCGGGGGAGGGAGCCAGGGAAGCCCGCGCGAGGCCCTGGCTCCCTCTGTACAACCGCCAGCGTGAAGTTCTTTTTCCTTCACGCTGGCGGCTGTTAATGTGAAGCTGCGATTGCTGGGAAAGGTTAAAGGCAATGCCCTTTAACCTTTCCCAGCATTTGCGGCTTCACAGGGGACCTGGACTAGAAATGGGCTATGGGGGGAGGGCTGCAATGGAATTGGGCTATGGGGGGGAATCTGGACTGGAATTGGGCTACGGTAGGGGGTGGGGGAATTTGGACTGGAAATAGGCTGTGATTAGGGGGGCTAGGACTGCAAATGGGCTGTGATGGGGGGGACTTGGACTGGAAATGGGCTGTGATGGGGGGGCTAGAACTGCAAATGGGCTGTGATGGTGGGGGGGACTAGGAATGCAAATGTGCTGTGATGGTGAGGGGGCCTAGGACTGGAAATAGGCTGTGATGGTGGGGGGGCTAGGACTGGAAAGAGGCTGTGATGGGGGGGGGGGCTAGGACTGGAAATGGCCTGTGATGGGAGGGCTAGCACTGGAAATGGGCTGATGAAGAGCTGGAATAGGACTGGAAATGGGCTGATGGGGGCTGGAATAGGATTGGAAGTGGGCTGACGAGGGGGCTAGGATTGGAAATTGGCTGATGGGGGAGCTTGGAGTGGAAATTGGCTGATGGGGGCTGGAATGGAACTGGAAAAGAGCATATGTGGGGCTAGGACTGGAAATGGGCTGATGAGGAGCTGGAATAGGACTAGAAATGGGCTGATGGGGGGAGCTTGAACTGCAAATGGGTGATGGGCTAAAATAGGACTGGAAATGGGCTGATGTAGCGGCATGGGAGAATGGGACTAGAAGAGAGTGGATGCTGGGTGGGTCTAGAACCATAAGGGAGCTGATTTGGGGGGAGGACTAGAAGGGGATGGGGATGGGGAATGAGAATGGAGAGGGGAAAAGATATTTTGTGTGGAAGAAAAGTCTACGATGGGCCGGGTATTGGGAGAGTAAGAGGGGATTGAGAATGGAAGGGTGCAATTTGAGTGGATGATAAAGGAATAAGGAAAGAAATGGGGGAAAGAGCAAAAGGGAAATGATCAGTATGTTAAAGCAGATATAGAGAGAGAATGGAAAACATCTAAAAGAGAAGAAAGGACAAACGGATAGCTCGCAGAAGACACAAAGAAACCAGAAGAAAGTGACTGGAGCAATTGCAACTGAAAAATACAATTCCCAAACAGAAGGTAGAAAAATACTTTTTATTTTGAATTTATTAACTGGAATATGTCTGGTCTGGGAAGTGTGTTTTGCTAACATCTTTGCGTTTTTGTTTAGTGCAAGAGGAAATTACTTTATAGTTTTATTTCTCCAGTGTTGTACATTTCATGTTTGGCTTTTGGGGTTCCCAGTTTAATTATTATCTGACCAAGGGAGTTAGCCTACACTTATCCTTGGTAATTTTTGTGGGTGGGGCTGGGGTGCAGCATAGGTGGGACTGGGGGCAGGGCAGGGGTGGGGCTAGGGGCGGAGAATGGGTGGGGCATGGCGAGCCACAGGTGTCGGATTTTTCTCTGTGAAAAAGTTGTCAACCCTATTACTAGAGTTCAACAACCTACTCTGCTCAAGGAAATTTCCACTACAGCACCAAAATAAAGTAACCTTGCTTTAAAAATATACAAAAACCCTTTTAAGAGCTCCCAGTCAGAGAGCTAGCAATTTAATAAAATAAACTCTCAAATCCTTACTGTTGGTTGATCTGTAGTGACCCTATTAGGAAAGCCTCAACAGGGCAGGGCACTGGAGCCTTTTATGCAGGCCTCAGCTGCTCTCAGGTAATCAGGCCCACTAACTCCTGATTAGGTGTTAGCAGTTCCCAAAGCTGAGGAGGTTACTAGAGTTCAACAACCTACTCTGCTCAAGGAAATTTCCACTACAGCACCAAAAAGAAAGTAACCTTTCTTTAAAAATATATAAAAACCCTTTTAAGAGCTCCCAGTCAAACAGCTAGCAATTTAATAAAATAAACCCTCAAATCCTTACTGTTGGTTGATCTGTAGAGCCCCTGTTAGGAAAGCCTCCATAAGAACATAACATATGCCATACTGGGTCAGACCAAGGTCCATCAAGCCCAGTATCCTTTTTCCAACAGTGGCCAATCTAGGTCATAAGTTTCCCCAAAAGACAAAGGTTTCTCAATGCTAAGGGTTTTGTCTAATATGATGCCGAGGTATTTTACTTCTTGTTTGACTGGGATGATGGTGTTGTGTATGTGGATTGTTAGGGGAGGGGGGCTGAAGTTTTGGTTTCTGATGGTGAACAATATATCAGTTTTAGTTTGCAGTTTGGCTGCAAAGTGGTTGGCTAGGGTTTGGGGTTTAATGCTATTTTCATTCTAATCATTTTGAGGGGTTTTGGCTAAGTATTTGTTAATTTCAAAGAGTTCCCTTGGTCTGTTAATGGCTTTATTAAGAATATTTCTATGGTGGTTCTTTTTTGCTGTGTTTATAGCTTCTTTATAGGTATTCAACTTTGGCTGTGTAGAGAATTTTAAGTTCAGTGGGTTTTTTGGTTCTCCATTTTTTTTAAGTTTGCAAAGCTCTTTCTTTAGGATGTATATATTGTGGGTGTACCATTTCTCAGAGTGTCTAAGATTTGTTTTTTCATGTTATGTGTAGATGTAGCTACTTTGTTGATTTTAGAGTTCCAAGTATTTATTGATTCGTTGAGGTCATTTGGTAAAGAAGCAAGTTAAGGAATTATCTCATCCAGGAAGTTGTCTTTGTTGAAGCACTTGAAATGGGCTGTTTGATGGCTTGGGTGTGTGGGCATATGTATGGTTGGTGCGATTGGGAGGTTTATGCGTAGGATGAAGTGGTCAGACCATGGAACCTGGGATGTTAAGGGGAGAGTACTAAGGGTACTGTGAGAGATTTTGGGATGAAGATCAAGTCCAGTGTATTGCCCTTAATATGAGTAGGGTTGTTTACTATTTGTTGAAAGCCCATGTCTTCCATGAAAATCCCAAAATGATGTGGATTGGCTTAGGGGGAGGGCCGTTAGGTTGAAGCTCCCTAGGATGATATGGGTTTTCTTTATAGGGGATGTGCATGCAGATTCAAGAATTGTTGTAAGGTTAAGGTGGCTGTTGGTAGGTGGCCTATAGAGGAGGCATACTGCTAGTTTGTTATTTTCAATTTTGAGTATATCTATCCCATTACTATTGGTACATATAGTGGCATAGGGGTTTAGTTCTGTTTTGGATAGAATAAGGACTCCACCTCCTCTTTTGGAGTCGCTAGGACAGTTAAATCAGTCAGGGCCTAGTAGCAGCAGTTTAAGTTTAAATTCAAAACAAAGAAGAGAGCTTTCTGGTTAGATTTCATACCCAGCAGAGAACTTGTACTTTAAATGTAATAGTCACTCAGGGCCTAGTATCAGCAAAGTACTTTTAGTTTAAATTTAAAACACAGAAGAGAGCTTTCTGGTTAAATTTAGAACCCAGCAGAGAGCTTCTAGTTTAAATTTCATAATAATCAGAGCCTAGCAGCAGCAAAGAGCTTTAATTTAAATCAAATCAGAATATAACTTAGCATAAAAGGCAAAACAGGGTCAGTATTCTTTGAGCAACAAATAAAGTCTTCTAGAGACCTTTACAAAGAGCCCTTCTACCTAGGGGGGCAAGAGACCTGTGAAACGTTTTCAATAGGTGTTAATGCCAGGTGGCAGGTCAAAAGACCATTTTGAAAGACTCCTTCTATCCAAGCAAGGACTGTTAATCACCCAGGAAGTTGGTCACAGCTTACCTCAGAAGCCCTCTTTTAATAAGTGTTATTTCCACCCCCCTCCCCAACACCCACCCACCCCTGGGATAATCATAGCTTTATAGCTACTTACACATCTTAAAGGAAAGGAGGTGTTCTCAGGTGCAGCTCGTTATCCAAATCAGTCATACACTAAGGACCTGAGATTAATTACGTTTCAGGTGAAAAAGGTATATTAAACGTATTAGGTACAATTTTATTAGTATAAGTATCCACGGCAACCCTTAGTAAGTAAAGAATTTAAAGATCTAAACACAAGCTTAAAAGTAAGATGCAGACAGCAGTCCAGCAGCAAGATGGGGGCTTTCCAGTCTTTTGCATTGAGTGTCACATGCATGATTTTCTCCCAGTTAGTGAGAGGTCTTACGTGTGCACTAGGTGCAAGGAGCTCTTTGCTCTCAGGGAACGAGCCCATTCTCTAGAGGCTAGAGTAGCAGACTTGGAAGAAATAAGAAAGACTTAGAGGTACATAGACAAGACCTACAGGGATATAGTTCTGAAGTCCCACCTCCAGTCTGGCAGCATCCCTGTTGCCATGGAGGAGAGAGGTCACGTGACAGGACAGCATCATCCTGGTGTGGCAGGAAGTGATCCTGTAACTAGGACCTGTCCTCCAGGTGATGTAAAACCCTCCTGCACCGAAGAAGTTTCTCCAGGGCCATATGCCCAGGAGGGAAGGATTAGGACAGCCGTTATAGTTGGAAATTTGATCATTAGGCATGTAGATAGCTGGGTGGCTGGTGGACATGAGGATCGCCTGGTAACACACGCCACATAGATAAGGTCTTAGATAGTGCTGGGGAGGAGTCTGCTGTTTTGGTACATTTATTTTTTATTTTATTTAGCTGCATTTATATCCCACTTTTCACTGGGTCAAAGCGGTTGGGGGATACATTTAACACGAGGGGATATGAGACACATACACTAATACAGGGAACATGGGCAATGGAGGGTTAAGTGGCTTGCCCAAGACCACAAGGAGCACCTGTGGGACTAGAAACCCCAGTCCTTCCGGCCCAAGGTTGCTGTCCTCTAGTGGGATTTGAACCACTGACCTTCCGGCCAGTAGTACCTTGCCCCAACCACTAGGCCACTGTTCCCTCCTCGGTACTAATGACATAGGAAAATGTGGTAGGGTGGTTCTGGAGACTAAATTTAGGCTTCTAGGTAGGAAGTTGAAATCCAGAACTTCCAGGGTAGTGTTCTCCGAAATGCTTCCCATTCCACGCACAAGACCCAAAAGGCAGGCAGAGTTCTGGAGTCTCAATGCATGGATGAGACGATGGTGCAAGGTTGAGGGTTTTGGATTTGTTAGGAACTGGGGAACATTCAGGGGAAAGGAGGGGCTCTTCTGAAGGGATGGGCTTCACGTTAACTGGGATGGAACCAGGCTGCTGGCATTAACCTTTAAAAAGGAGATAGAGCAGCTTTTAAACTAGATAACAGGGGAAAGCTGACAGTCGCACAAGAGCGCATGGTTCGGGAAGAATGTATCCTTGAAGGATACTACCAAAAGCAGAGAGGTTCCAAAAAAGAGTAAAGTAGCCCAAATGCCCTCGAGTATGGAGCAGACAGAGCTTAAAGATTCCAAATTACCCATACCTACCAATAGCCAGATTAATATGAATAAAATACAGTCTCTAAAATGCTTGTATGCAAATGCTAGAAGTCTAAAAAATAAGATGGGAGAGTTAGAATATATAGCACTAAATGAGAGGTTACATATGATTGGCATATCAGAAACATGGTGGAAGGAGGACAACAAGTGGGACACTGTGATACCTGGGTACAAACTATATCGTAATGAAAGAGCTGATCAAATTGGTGGAGGGGTTGCGCTCTATGTTAGAGAGGGCATTGAGTGAAAAAGGATTAAAGTTTTGCAGGAAAGAAATGTTGCTGTAGAATCTCTATGGATTGAAATTCCATGTAAAAAGGGGAAGGTGATGGCAGTGGGGGTGTACTGTCGACCGCCTGGCCAGAATGAACAAATGGATGATGAAAAGCTCAAAGAAATCAAGGACGCTAACAAAAGTTACAGCACAGTAATAATAATGGGTGATTTCAATTACCCCGGTATCGACTGGTTCAGTGTCACGGTAGGACATGCTAGGGAGATAAAGTTCCTAGATGAAATACATGAATGCTTCTTGGAGCAGCTGGTTCATGAACCGACCAGAGGGGAAGCCATTTTGGACCTATTCCTTACTGGAACACCAGATCTGGTGCAATAGTGATCATAGCATGATCGCGTTTAATTAGTGGAGGAGGGATAGTAAGGAAATCCACACTACTACCTTTTAACTTTCGAAAGGGAGACTATGATAAAATGAGGCAACTAGTTTCAAAAAAAACTATAAGGAGCAGTTGCAAAGGTTAAAGACTTACATCAAGCTTGGGTGTTGTTGAAAAGTACTATCTTGGAAGCACAGACCAGCTGTATTCCATGCTTTAAGAAAAGTGGAAGGAAGTCCAAAAAACTGCCAGCATGGTTTAAAGGTGAGGTCAGAGAGGCTGTTGTTGCCAAAAAAGCATCTTTCAGGAAATGGAAAAAAGAGCCAAACGACAAAACCTGGAAACAGCACACGCACTGGCAAGTTAAATGCAAGGCTTTGATAAGGTAGGCAAAGAGAGAATTTGAGAAGAAGCTTGCTGCGGAACCAAAAACGCGTTATAAAGACTTTTTCAAGTACATTGGTAGCAGAAAACCTGTGAGAGAGTCAATTGGTCCATTAGATGATAAAGGGGTTAAAAGGGGCACTAAGAAGCGACAAGGCAATAGCAGAGAGACTGAATTAATTCTTTTCTTCGGTCTTTACTGAGGAAGATGTAGGGATGTTACTCATGACTGAAGTGGTATTTAAAGGTGTGGAAGAATTGAAGGAAATATCGATACATCGGGAAGATGTATTACAACTATTAGATAAACTGAAGAGTAGCAAATCACCTGGGCCGGATGATATACATCCAAGGGTGTTGAAAGAACTGAAATATGAGATTTCAGACTTTCTATTAGTAATCTGTGAACTATCATTAAAATCATCTGTAATACCTGAAGATTGGAGGATGGCAAACATAACGCCAATTTTTAAAAAGGGTTCCAGGGGTGATCCGGGAAACTACAGACCGGTGAGCCTGACGTCAGTACCGGGAAAAATGGTAGAAACCATCATAAAGAACAAAATTGCTGAACATGTTGATAGGCATGGCTTAACCCTTTGAAGGCTTACTTTAAAATTTTAATCCACATTCTGCAGCCGGGTTAATTTTTGCATATATTAAGGAAAATTGTACCCGTCTTATTCAATATGTTCTAATAGTGATTTTTCTTCTGCTATGGTCATGTATTATATACCATTTGATAGGAATATTTAGTCAGAATTTTGGATCCCGAGAGTTTTGGGCTCGCCCTGGAAAGGGTTACTGGGAGACAGCCAACATGGCTTTAGAGAAGGAAGACCTTGTCTTACCAATCTGTTATGTTTTTTTGAAGGTGTGAATAAACAGGTACACAAAGGTGAGTCGGTTGATATGGTGTATTTGGACTTTCAGAAATCCTTTGACAAGGTCTCTCATCAGAGACGTTTGGCAAAACTAGTCATGGGATAGGAGGCAGTGTACTATTGTGGATCAGGAACTGGTTAAAAGATAAAAAGCAGAGGGTAGGGCTAAATGGCCAATTTTCCCAATGGAGAAAGTTGAAAAGTGGTGTACCCCAGGGATCTGTGCTGGGTCCGCTGCTTTTTGACATATTCATAAATGACCTAGAAAAGGGAATAACGAGTGAGGTTATCAAATTGACCACTTTGATTGAAGGATAAGGTGGTATACAAAACTGTCTAAATAAATAAATAAATAAATAAATCAAATTTGCAGATGACACAAAACTATTTAAAGTTGTTAAAACCCAAGAGGATTGTGGAAAATTGCAAGAGGATCTTGATAAATTTGAAGACTGGGCATCAAAATGGCAGATGAAATTTAATCTGGACAAGTGCAAACTTATGCACCTAGGGAAGAACAACCCAAACTATGGTTACACGATGCAAGGTTCCACATTAGGAACCACAACCCAGGAAAAAGATTTAGGTGTCATTGTGGATAACATGTCAGAACCCTCGACTCAGTGTGCAGTGGCGGCCAAGAGAGCAAATAGAATGTTAGGTATCATAAGGAAAGGAATGGAAAATAAAACAAAGGATATTATAATGCCTCTATATCGTTCCATGGTGTGACCGCACCTTGAATATTGTATGCAATTCTGGTCGCCGTATCTTAAAAAGGATATAGCGTTATTAGAAAAGGTTCAGACAAGAGCCACCAAAATGGTAAAGGGGATGGAAGGATACCCCTATGAAGAAAGGCTAAAAAGGTTTAGTGCTCTTTAACCTGGAAAAGAGACGGCTGAGGGGAGATATGATAGAAGTCTATAAATTAATGTATGGAGTGGACCGGGTAAACGTAGATTGATTGTTTACGTTATCAGAATATAGAAAGACTAGGGGACATGCAATGAAGCTACATGGTAAACTATTTAAGACTAATAAAAGAAAATAATTTTTTTCACTCAACATTTAATCAAACTCTGGAATTTGTTACCGAAGGATGTAGTAAAGGATGTTAGTGTAGCTTGGTTTAAAAAAGGTTGGACAAGTTCCTGGAGGAAAGGTCCATAAACCATTATTAAGAAGGGACCCAGGATATCAATGCTTGACCCAATACAAGCATTGTGGAACCTCTCTCTTTTGGGGAAATTGCTAGGTTGGCTACTGTTGGAAACAGGATTCTGGGCTTGACGGACCTTGGTCTGATCCATTATGGCATATCTGATGTTCTTATGTTATAGCTATTTATGTTCAGCCTGTTTAGGAGGATAGAGTCAGCTCCTTAAATCCAAGTTTCTGTGATACAGAGCAGATCAGTGGATTCATCTATTAGAATGTATAGAATTACTGGGATTTTGCTTCTTATGGATCTTGTATTTATTAGTATATATTTTAATGGTATTATGTGATCTCTATGTTTGAGTTTTTGAATCTTGTGGGTGGGGTTGATGTAGATTAGCCTATGGTGCAGTTTGTTTCTGTGTGAGTGATGGTCACTAGTGTATATATGTCTATTAGTATGGTAGGGCAGACTATCTTTAGGGTGATGTTATATTTTGGGGATGGTTCCTGGTAGGCAGACAGTGCATTGGATATTGTTGTGAATAGCAATAGGCTGTGTAGGGCCCAGATTAGTATATTCTTAATATTTATTTTTGAAAAACGGATGCTCTAGGAAGTGTTGTATTTATTCTGCAGAGGAGGTATGGGGGGAATGGGAGGGGTTATAGTATCGATTGCCGTAAGTTTAGTAAGTGTGACAGTAAATTGAGCTATTAGGATCAGGGTCGGCCCGTCCATTGAGCAAGAATGTTGTTTGCACAGGGCCCTTCGTTTCAGGGGCCCCGCGCAAACAACATCTTGAACACCGGTAGCAGTCAGGGCGGATTTAGAGGGAGCTGGAGAGGCCCCGGCTCCCTCTAACAGCTGACGAAGTGAAGCGCATCTTTTCCCTTCACTTTAGCAGCTGTACTGACGTTTAGAACAATGCCGCGCTGAGCGCCGGGAAACAGGAAGTTCCCTTTGACCTCAGCGTGGCAGCGTTCTAAATGTCAGTACAGCTGCCGAAGTGAAGAGAAAAGGCGTGCTTCACTTCGGCAGCTGTAGAGGGGAGCTGGTGCCTCTCTGGCTCCCTCTTAGCTTGCCGCGGGGCTCTTTGAGAGGGGAGGGGGGCTTGGACTGAAAATGGGCTGGGGGTTACTAGGACTGAAAATGGGTTGTGGGGGGTTGCTAGGACTGGACATGGGCTGGGGGCTTACTAGGACTGAAAATGGGCTGTGAGGGGTTGCTAGGACTGGAAATGGGCTGTGGGGGGTTGCTAGGACTGAAAATGGGCTGGGGGGTTACTAGGACTGGAAATAAGCTGGGGGGTTTATAGGACTGAAAATGGGCTAGGGGGTTACTAGGACTGGAAATGGGTTGGGGGATTGCTAGGACTGGAAATGGGCTGAGTGGAGGGGGCTTGAACTGAAAATAGCTGACGGGGAGGGGGGTTTGGAATAGAAATGGGCTGTGAGGGGAGGGAGCTAGGACTGGAAATGGACTGTGGAGGGAAGGCTGAACTGGAAATAGCTGATGGGGAGGAGTGCTTGGACTGGAAGGGCTGTGGGAGGAGAGCTAGGACTGGAAATTGGCTGAGTGGGAGGAGCTAGGACAGGAAATGGGCTGATGGAGTGGCTAGGATGGGACTGCACATGGGCTTTTGAGGGGGCTAAGATTGGAAATGGACTGTGGTGGGGGCTTGGATTGAAATGTACTTATGGAGGGGCTAGGACTGAAAATAGGCTCATGGATGGCTTGGATTGGAAATGGGCTGAGTGGAGGGGAGATAGGATTGGAAATGGGCTGATGGTGGGGCTAGGAAATGACTAGAAATGGGCTGATGGGGACTGGGATTGGAAATGAGCTGATGGAGGGGTTTGGATAGGATTGGAAATGGGCTGATGGGGGGCTAGAACTGGAAATGGGCTGATGTGAGGACTAGTAGGGAGTGGATGCTGGATGGGGCTGAAGCTAGAAGGGAGCTGATATTGGGGGAGGATTATAATGGGATGGGGCTGGGAGAGTGAAATGGAGAGGGGAAAAATATTTTGTGTGGGAGGAAAGAAAAATCTACAATTAGCCGGGTATTGGGAGAGTAAGTGGGAATTGAGGATGGAGGGGTAAAATTTGAGTGGATGAAAAAGGAATAAAGAAAGAGATGGAGGAAAGAGCAAAAGCAGAAAGATTAGTATGTTACAGATGTAGAGACAGAATGAAAAAAAAAACTAGAAGAGAGAAGAAAGGACAAATGGACAGCAGACAATGGAGAGTTAGCAGAAGACACGAAGAAACCAGAAGAAAGTGGCAGGAACAATTGCAACTGAAAAAATAATGCACAAAAGGTAGAAAAATATCTCTTTATTTTGAATTTATTAACTGGAATATGTCAGCTCCGGGAAATGTGCATCATTAACGTCTGCGCTTTGTTTAGTACAAGAGGAAATTAATTTATAGTTTTATTTCTACAGTGCTGTTGCACATTCCAAATTTGGCTTTTGGGGTTCCCAGTTTAATTATTGTCTTCCTATTTCTAAATTGTGATTCTTTGTTTGGTGATGGTTTATGTTCTGCATGTGTAACCGAGCTGAGGTATTCTGTTTATGTAGTTCTATTTGACATTGCCACTTGTTCTCTTTCCCCAATAGGTCATGTATTGTTATTCTCTGAGACGTACTGGTTTAATATTTGCAGTGTTGCCTTTTGATAGGTAGAGTATGTTTGCTTTGTGAGTCCTGGTAGTGCTGTTACGATACGGCAGGTTTGCTATGGGTTCTAAATGGGCAGTGTTTGTAGTAGTTCCTAATGTGCCTGGCAGTTGGCACTTGATTATAGTAATGTAGAAATCTTTTAGTCCTTCTTTATCCATACACTAACTTTTAGACCCCTTATGTAAATGAGGCTCCGCACCACGTTTCCGCACATGGCCCCGCACCCCCCTTGGCTGCCCCTGATTAGGATCACCTATAGGTAGTGAGTATGTAATGAAAGCAGTTGCAATATAACAGTGTAATCTGTCAGGAAAGGTGTAGCAGTAGTGCTAGGTTACAGGACAGACCTTAAGAACATAAGAACATAAGATATGTCATACTGGGTCAGACCAAGGTCCATCAAGCCCAGTATTCTGTTTCCAACAGTGGCCAATCTAGGTCATACGTACCTAGCAGTTTCCCCAAGGGACACAGGTTCCACAATGCTTGTATTGGTTCAAGCATTGATATCCTGGGTCCCTTCTTAATAATGCTTTATGGACCTTTCCTCCAGGAACTTGTCCAAACCTTTTTTAAACCCAGCTACACTAACAGCCTTTACTACATCCTCTGGTAACAAATTCCAGAGTTTGATTACACGTTGAGTGAAAAAATATTTTCTTTTACTAGTCTTAAATAGTTTACCCTGTAGCTTCATTGCATGTCCCCTAGTCTTTCTATATTCTGATAAGGTAAACGATTGATCTACGTTTACCCGTTCCACTCCGTTCATTAATTTATAGACTTCTATCATATCTCCCCTCAGCCATCTCTTTTCCAGGTTAAAGAGCCCCAACCTTTTTAGCCTTTCTTCATAGGAGTATCCTTCCATCCCCTTTACCATTTTGGTGGCTCTTCTCTGAACCTTTTCTAAAATCGCTATATCCTTTTTAAGATACGGCGACCAGAATTGCACACAATATTCAAGGTGCGGTCTCACCATGGAACGATATAGAGGCATTATAATATCTTTTGTTTTATTTTCCATTCCTTTCCTTATCATACCTAGCATTCTATTTGCTTTCTTGGCCGCTGCTGCACACTGGGCCAAGGGTTTTAACATGGTATCCACAATGACGCCTAAATCTTTTTCCTGGGTGGTGGTGCCTAATGTGGAACCTTGCATCGTGTAACCATAGTTTGGGTTGTTCTTCCTTAGGTGCATAACCTTGCACTTGTCCACATTAAATTTCATCTGCCATTTTGATGTCCAGTCTTCGAATTTATCAAGATCCTCTTGCAATTTTCCACAATCCTCTTGGGTTTTAACAACTTTAAATAGTTTTGTGTCATCTGCAAATTTGATAACCTCACTCGTTATTCCACTTTCCAGGTCATTTATGAATATGTCAAAAAGCAGCGGACCCAGCACATATCCCTGGGGTACACCACTATTCACCTTTCTCCATTGGGAAAATTGGCCATTTAGCCCAACCCTCTACTTTCTATCTTTTAACCAGTTCCTGATCCACAATTGTACACTGCCTCCTATCCCATGACTCTTTAGTTTTGCCAAAAGTCTCTGATGAGGGACCTTGTCAAAGGTTTTCTGAAAGTCCAGATACACAATATCAACCGACTCACCTTTGTCCACCTGATTATTCACTCCTTCAAAAAAACATAACAGATTAGTAAGATAAGATCTTCCTTGTCTAAAGCCATGTTGGCTGTCTCCCATTAGGTCATGACTATCTACATGCTGAGTAATTTTATTCTTTATGATGGTTTCTACCATTTTTCCTGATACTGATGTCAGGCTCACCGGTCTGTAGTTTCCCGGATCACCCCTGGAGCCCTTTTTAAAAATTGGTGTTACATTTTATTTTATTTATTTATTTATTTAGACAGTTTTTGTATACCGCCTTATCCTTCAATCAAAGCGGTCACAACACAATTGGGGGATACATTTAACACGCGGGGATATGAGACACATACATTAATACTTACAGGGAACATGGGCTATGGAGGGTTAAGTGGCTTGCCCAAGACCACAAGGAGCATCTGTGGGACTAGAAACCCCAATCCTTCCGGCCCAAGGTTGCTGTCCTCTAGTGGGATTTGAACCCCCGACCTTCCGGCCTGAAGTACCTTGCCCCAACCACTAGGCTACTCCTCCCTCCTCCCTCCAATCTTCAGGTATTAGAGATGATTTTAATGATAGTTCACAGATTACTAATAGCAGGTCTGCAATCTCGTATTTCAGTTCTTTCAACAGCCTTGGATGTATACTATCCGGCTCAGGTGATTTGCTACTCTTCAGTTTATCTAATAGTTGTAATACATCTTCCCGATGTATCGATATTTCCTTCAATTCTTCCGCACCTTTAAATACCACTTCAGTCATGGGTAACATCCCCACATCTTCCTCAGTAAAGACCGAAGCAAAGAATTCATTCAATCTCTCCGCTATCGCCTTGTCGCCTCTTAGTGATCCTTTAACCCCTTTATCATCTAATGGACCAACTGACTCAATCACAGGTTTTTTGCTACGAATGTACTTGAAAAGGTCTTTATTTAGCGTTTTTGCTTCCGCAGCAAGCTTCTTCTCAAATTCTCTCTTTGCCTGCCTTATCAATGTCTTGCATTTGACTTGCCAGTGCTTGTGCTGTTTCCAGGTTTCGTCATTTGGCTCTTTTTTCCATTTCCTGAAAGATGCTTTTTTGGCAACAACAGCCTCTCTGACCTCACCTTTAAACCATGTTGGCAGTTTTTTAGACTTCCTTCCACTTTTCTTAAAGCGTGGAATACAGCTGGTCTGGGCTTCCAAGATAGTATTTTTCAACAACACCCAAGCTTGATGTACGTCTTTAACCTTCACAACTACTCCTTTTAGTTTTTTCTTAACTATTTTCCTCATTTTATCATAGTCTCCCTTTTGAAAGTTAAAAGGTAGTACTGTGGATTTCCTTACTATCCCTCCTCCACTAATTAAATCAAAGGCGATCATGCTATGATCACTATTGCCAAGTGACCCCAACACCCTTATCTCTTGCACTAGATCTGGTGTTCCACTAAGATCTAGGTCCAATATGGCTTCCCCTCTGGTCGGTTCATGAACCAGCTGCTCCAAGAAGCAGTCATTTATTTCATCTAGGAATTTTATCTTCCTAGCATGTCCTGCCGTGACACTGACCCAGTCGATACCGGGGTAATTGAAATCACCCATTATTATTATTGCACTGTAACGTTTGTTAGCTTCCTTGATTTCTTTGAGCATTTCATCATCCATTTGTTTATTCTGGCCAGGCGGTCAATAGTACACCACCACTACCATCACCTTCCCCTTTTTACATGGAATTTCAATCCATAGAGATTCTACAGCAAATTTTGTTTCCTGCAAAACTTTAATCCTTTCTGACTCAATGCCCTCTTTCACATAGAGCGCAACCCCTCCCTCAATTTGATCAGCTCTATCATTACGATATAGTTTGTACCCAGGTATCACAGTGTCCCACTGGTTGTCCTCCTTCCATGATGTCTCTGATATTCCAATCATGTCTAACCTCTCATTTAGTGCTATATATTCTAATCTCTCATCTTATTTTTTGGACTTCTAGCATTTGCATACAAGCATTTTATAGACTGTTGTGACAAGGAAGCCTGTTTTGAGCCTATGACTATAGAAAAGGCCAATGACTTTAACTTAGAGAAAGGAGAAATCCCTGCAGGGCATGGATTTCAGGCCCTCATAGAGAAAGAAACCTGAGGGAGAGAAAGTTCAGGCAGCCACACCCTAACTCCTATGATGTAACTGCAGTCTTGAGAGGTGATTACAATCACCTGGGAGGAGTGGAGGAAGGGCTGCAGCCCTAGATAGGGAAATATAAACCCCTGCTAAAGCAGAGGAAAGAGGAAGCTCATAGGAAAGGGGAAGCTCAGAGGAAAGGAGAAGCTCAGATGAAAGGAGAAACTCAGAGGAAGGAAGAAGCTCTGGGGAGACAGAGGTCTCAGGAGGTTCAGAAGACTCAGAGGATTCAGGGGAATCAGGAGTGGAACCAGGAGCACCTGCAGATCTCCAGGAGAGAACCCAGAGAGGAATACAGAGAGCTGTTCCAGAGAGGCTGGAAGGAGACAAGGAACCGTAGCAAGCACAACCAGGGAGAACTGCCCAGTACTTCAGGTACTGACTGTCTTTATTGGGGAGAGTTAAGCTCAGGAGAGACATTAGAACCCCCAGGGAGGCTGTATTCTGAGCACTGTGTCCAGAGCTCAGAACAGGACACTGCCCTAACAACACCAGAGGATATGCAGATTGAGTTGGCAGGGGAGGAATTGCAAGATCTAGATATCCCCATGGATTGTACCCTGTGTCAAGCTACAAGCATGGAATCATTATTCTAAAGGCTAGCATTGAATGAGAAAGTCTCCTAGAAGCAGGTAACTTGAATTGAGCCAGGAATTGGATTTGAAGAAAACTCCACGTGTTTGCATTTCTCAGGAAAGTGCTGAGTCACGCTGAAGAGAAAGCTTGTGAACGTTTGATACTTGTTTTCTTATTTTGAGTTTAAAAACCTATCCTGAAAGGAAGGAGGGAAAGCAGAGGTTGTTCCAGAGGAACTGAGTTATTCTTTTGCTGTTAAGTGCTTCACAAACACAAGGTTAAAAAGAAGTATTTTTACCTTGCTGAGCAGAGCTGTTTCTCTAGGACTGAGCAACGTTGTTAACCAGCTGCACATGTTTAAAAGACTGTGAAGCAGTTATACTAATCTAAATGCTCTGTTGCAAACAATCCTGAATGGACAAAATTCCTGTGTACAGTTTACTTGAACTTTACTTTAAAATAAATTCTGTCATTTGCCTTAACATTGGACCATGACTACACTTCTTCTTAAGAGCCAAACTACATGTCCCAGAATCCACCTGAGGAAAAGCTAGTTTATTTGAGCACACCAAGAGAAGTTCTCCGTTACCGCGCCCCTGTAAGCCAGAGGCCAGGGGCAAGGGCATGACAGTGGCGTAGTTGTACGGATCTTGTTGCCTGCATCAGGATATACAGCCTCAGGATTTACAAAACCTAAGTGGAGATCTGGGTTGCGAGCTTCACTGGGATTCGCTGGCAAGGTCGACCAGGACAACAGAGCGGTTCCAGGGAGACACCCTTCCTTTTTAAGACCAGAGTCAGCACCTGACCCAGGTAAAAGGTACCTAGTAGGGGGAGTAAAAGGGGAGGAAATGTGAAAGCGTCCAGATAAAAAGAACACATTAGAGCTGTAGTGTGGTACCGCGCTTGGTGTTTTTCTCTTTTCTCTTGCAGATAGTCGCTGAGATGGAGCCCAAGGAGCTGATCCAATGGATGACCCTACAGTTCCAGAGACAGCAAGAGATGGCCCAACAAGCGCAAGAGCAAGCAGCAGCTGCTTTACAAGCACAGCAGAAGCCAGTGCTAGACGTGGTAGAGGCACTGATTGCCAGCCAGCGAGCAGGAGCTGAAGGTTTGCCAGCCCAGCCAGAACTAATAGTGCCACAGAATGTTCGTATGGTAGGACCACAAACAAGTGGGACATTGTCTTTTGGCAACCTTTCTGTAGAGGATGACATTGATGACTATTTAGAGTCTTTTGAAAGAGTCGCTCATGCTATAGGATGGCCAGTTGAGCAATGGGCTGTAAGGCTAGCCACCTCTTTAACAGGGGAAGCATTGGCTGCCTATAGGGCCATGCCAACTGCCCTAGCCATGAATTATTCTGAAGTGAAAAATGCCATAAGAGATCGCTTAGGTTTAACCAAAATGCTATATCACCGCATGTTCAGAGCCACGTCCCTGAAAGCTGGAGAAACACTTAAGGCCTTTAGCCAAAGGATCAGAGGCTTAGCCTTAAAGTGGTTGGTCCCAGAGGGAAAAACTGTTGACATGGTGGTGGATACAATAGTATTGGAACAGTTTATGGCTGCAGTTCCTGAGGACATACAATCTTTTCTGATACAGCAAAACTGCCACAGCACGGGAGAGGCAACTCTTCTGACTGAGCGCTATTTAGAAGCTGAATTAGCTTGTCATCCAAAAGGGGGCACTCCAAAAGCAGGGGCAGAGGCCAGTTTTGGTCAATCAGAAAAGAGACAAGGGAACAATGCAGAATGTGTGAAAACTAGTATGCCTGTTCAGAAGGAAAAGTGGGTTGAGAAAAAATGCTATCATTGTGGGAAGATGGGACACCTACAGAGGGGGTGCAAAGCCCGCATAGGATTGATGGGTGCTAATGTGAAACATCTGAGAGAAGGTTTCCTCTTAGCTGTTAACATCCAGGGGATCAGTACCAACACTCTGCTCGACTTGGGTGCCGACCAAAGCATAGTATCACGGAGGCTTTGGCGAGCAATTGAAGCTCAGGATGAGTCGGTCCCGAGGAGACCAGAGGGTAGAGTCCAAATTAGATGCATCCATGGGGCTGCCTCTTTCTACCCCATATATAAGGTAGTGATAAAAGGGTTAGGGGTACAGAAGGAAATCCCCATGGCAGTGCTCCCAAATCTTCCCCATGACCTAGTATTAGGAAGAGACTGGCCCCAATTTAGAAAAGGGATAGAGAAGGGACTCGGACAGAAGGTGGATGGGATGGTAACGGTGGTCCCTAACCCTCTGTTTGAGAAGCCCCAAAAACAGAGCAAGAACAAAATTCCTGTGTACAGTTTACTTGAACTTTACTTTAAAATAAATTCTGTCATTTGCCTTAACATTGGACCATGACTACACTTCTTCTTAAGAGCCAAACTACATGTCTCAGAATCCACCTGAGGAAAAGCTAGTTTATTTGAGCACACAAAGAGAAGTTCTCTGTTACCTCGCCCCTCTAAGCCAGAGGCCAGGGGCAAGGGCGTGACACTGTAATTTATTCATTTTATTCTGGCTATTAGTAGACATGGGTAATTTGGGATCTTTAAGCTCTGTCTGCTCCATACTCGAGGGCATTTGGGCTACTTTACTCTTTTTTTGGAACCTCTCTGCTTTGGTAGTATCCTTCAAGGATACATTCTTCCGAACCATGCGCTCTTGGGCGACTGTCGGCTTTCCCCTATTATCTAGTTTAAAAGCTGCTCTATCTCCTTTTTAAAGGTTAATGCCAGCAGCCTGGTTCCATCCCAGTTAAGGTGAAGCCCATCCCTTCGGAAGAGCCCCTCCTTTCCCCAGAATGTTCTCCAGTTCCTAACAAATCCAAAACCCTCATCTCTGCACCATTGTCTCATCTACGCATTGAGACTCCGGAAGTCTGCCTGCCTTTTGTGTCCTGCGCGTGGAACGGGAAGCATTTCAGAGAATGCTACCCTGGAAGTTCTGGCTTTCAACTTCCTACCTAAAAGCCTAAATTTAGCCTCCAGAACCTCTCTACCACATTTTCTTTTGTCATTGGTACCGACATGTACCAAGACAGCAGATTCCTCCCCGGCACTATCTAAGACCTTATCTAGGTGGCGCGTGAGGTCCACTACCTTCGCACCAGGCAGGCATGTTACCAGGCGATCCTCACGTCCACCAGTCACCCAGGTATCTACATGCCTAATGATCGAATCACCAACTATAACGGCTGTCCTAACCCTTCCCTCATGGGCACATGACCCTGGAGAAACTTCCTCAGCGTGAGAGGGTTTTACATCACCTGGAGGACAGTTCCTAGTTACAGGATCACTTCCTGCCACACCAGGGTGATGCTCTCCTGTCACGTGACCTCTCTCCTCCATGGCAACAGGGATGCTGCCAGACTGTAGGTGGGACTTCAAGACAATATCCCTGTAGATTGAAATCACCCATTATTATTACTGTGTTGTAACTTTTGTTAGCTTCTTTGATTTCTTTGAGCATTTAATCATCCATTTGTTCATTCTGGCCAGGCGGTCGATAGTACACCCCCACTGCATTCGCCGTCCCCTTTTTACATGGAATTTCAATCTATAGAGTTTCTACAGCAAATTTTGTTTCCTGCAAAACTTTAATCCTTTCTGACTCAATGCCCTCTGTAACAGAGCGCAACCCCTCCACCAATTTGATCAGCTCTATCATTACGATATAGTTTGTACCCAGGTATCACAGTGTCCCAAAATCACTGTTGCCACAAAGGCACACACAGTGCACACACAACAGTTGTTACAGTAACATATACCTGAGGGGTCCAGTCAAGATGGCAGAAATGACAAAATAACATTGACATACATGAAGCATACATGTGTGATGTAACGTGTCACCACAAAGCCAAGAAATTGACGTGGCCAAAACCATCAAAGGTGAATGGGCTCCCAACACACAGTACAGCAGGAAAATGATTCTGGGAGCAAATAAACCCCCCCCCCCCAAGGTAGCACACACACACACAGATTGCATACAGAGTCAACTAGTGACACACTACAAAGGCAGACACATCTACATTTGCCTATGTTGTTGGTCTGAGGCCATGAGCTGTAGTTGTCAACCAAAAGGTGTTGCAGCCCACCATATAAGGGACACACCATATGTGCCGATAGGTTCCCTGTCCAAAAGACCTGTGCAACTGAGCAGCAGTACCAAACACCAATGGAAACTGCATGTGTGCCGAGACACCCAGAAGAGCAATGACGCACATATGGTAGACATATGTTATTGTAGAAACCCACAAAGGTACGTGAACACATCCCCAGTGATGATGACAGGGTGTGATAGTGGGCATAGCCCCAAACAAGGTCAGCGCTCCACCACCACAACGCAAGGAAAGGGATGCAGAGGTCATAATTGCCAATGGGATCTTGTAAATCATACACCGGCTGGGCCGTGATATGCCACTGCCTGACGGCCAGTGTCCTGAATGTTGCCATAAAATAAGTCAGATCTGCATCAGGGCATGTCATGTGTGTCACAGGGGATATGCAGCCCAAAGGGCCGAACGGCAAACCACAGGTGATCCTGTCCCACCTGTGAGAGGTGACAAGCATCCCAGGGCACAGGAACACCATGTGCATGTTAGAGATGGTAAATATCCACCCAGCAGGACACAGTCCTCATATTGTCCGCCCTCAAGTTGGTCGAACAGTGCCGAGTGATGTGGGATATAGGAGTCATGGGCGGACCCTGGAAACCTCGGAACCACATTCAGAATACGTATATTTGCATCACAAACAACCTGCACATTCAGGGAATGGTAGTGTTTGCAGTTGTGGAACACTGCCTCCCTGTCTCTGGGCGGGACCAGGGCAACATGTGTGCAATCAATAGCTCCCATAATGTGTGGTATCCCTGCAATCTGCTGAAATGTCTGGTCCAGGGCCCCCCACTGTTGCCTATTGTTAGGAATCACAATGTAATTCCTAAGCTGGCTGACCATGGCCTGCAGTGCCTGGTGGAGACAGCATGAGAAGGTGGGCTGGCTCATCCCACCCACTGTGGCCATCGAGTATTGGAAACAGCCAGAAGCAAAGAAATGTAGGGCACTGAGGAGCTTGGCCATACCCTGTATGGCATGTGACCGGCCAGTCCGGGGCACGAGGTCAGGTTTTAGATCCTCAAAGAGCTCCCTAATAGCCCCTATGCTCAGACGGTAGAGGGAGATGACCTGGTCCTCACCCATGTCCTGGAGCATGGCCCTGGGCCTGTAGATGTGAGGCAGGCGAGGGTGCATCTCGGCACTCCTACAGCACCCTGCTGGGAAAGCCGTGCAGGTCTGGGTTGCAGCAGGACTGTACACATGCCCTGTGCCACAGCCCCATGGACACCATCTCCTCTTCAGGCAACCACAGCTCCTCCGCACCCTAAAGCACCTGTAACGCACACCCCACAATGAGAATGTGAGCCATGATGGATATCAGGTAGAGCAAGGATACATGCTAAATATGGTGTCCATGGGGCTGTGGCACAGGGGAGTGGCAAATAATCAGAACAGAACACACCTGTGGATGCAGCAGTAGCAGTGTAGCAAAATGTTCTGCACCTATGGCAGTGTTATGCGTGGGTCATAAAATCCAAGGCGCATTACGTGACCCAGCCTGTGTAAGGCGTGATCCTGCTAGTGTAGAAGATGCAAGGCTGGTTTGCGCGCATTGTGTTTCTGCGTGCATTCTGTTGGTGTGTCCAAGCACACGGTACGCCCACTGTATGCACGTGGGGATGCAACATGCGCATGTACAATGCACAGAAACCATGCCATGAACCTCCTACACGTGCGGGATGGTGCCTCACACAGGCCCGGTCACCTAATGTGCTGTTATGTGGCATGCATGCAGGAGTGTGCCATGCGCATGCGCGAAACAATCCATATGCGCAACCCGTGTTGCACACACGTGGGCAGTCTGCATGAGGAACGTGTGTTGCGTGTGAGCAATGTGCATTGCGCATGCGGAGCACGCATAAGACCACACCCTAGGCAGCCATAAAGAAGCATCATCATGCACCTACCGCCGAGGGTGTATAGTAGGAGTAAAAGCGCAGGAGGTGGAGGCAACCAAGCCGAGACAACAATGAGTGAGGACAACTGCACAGAGCTGGGTGACACATCCTTCAGTCAAGGTATCCAGCAGCCCCCAGCAGCCGCCACCACACAGAAGCCCGACGGTGAGGAGGCAGGCCCATCCGGAGTATCCCGGCCCCCATGGGACCAGCGTGAAGGGGCACCAGGGGGACAGCGCAACAGGAGGTCTGTGGCTGAGGACGCCAGGAGGAGGGCAGTAAGATTCACCCAGGAGGAGAATGACCGCCTCCTGGCAACCGTACTTGACAACTATGAGGTCCTCTATGGATGCCAGAGTAGCACCACCACCATAAGCGCATGTACCATGGCATGGAAGTCAGTGCGTGCAGCAGTGGCAGAGGCAGGAGGCCCACCCAGGGGCATAGAGAGCATCCACAAGAGATATAGTGACATAAAGAGGGGGGTAGATGCGCACCTGTCTGAGGAGAGGTGCCGTGCAGAGGGCACTGGTGGGGGTGCACCTGGAAGACCTGCCCTCAGGCCCCTGGAGCTGTGCCTGGCAGAAAGACTGGGGCCAATATATCTGCATGGCCTGCCCCCCTACACTGGATACAGCACAGCCATGTGCAGGTAAGATGGAGATATGTAGTCCAGGAAAAGCTAACATCATAGCACATGCAAGGGCTGCTGCAGGGGGGTGTGGGGGCCATGTACCGAGACTCAGTGTGTGCCAATATGTCCAGCAGAGGCCACAGACACATCAATAACTGCATTCTGTTAGTTTACCCCAAGTGATATAAGACATGCCCCATACTGAGTCCAGGGACATGGAAGGGGTACCAGATATCCACAGTCCCACATGCCAGTGCCAACTGGCACCATGAGTAGGAAGTAGTGCAAACACAGGCTATGTAGAACCCCCAGCAACCCAACATACCATGACAGCACTACCAGTACACAGAATGCACCATACCAGACCGCACAGAGGGCAGCGATGCAAATAACAGACCAAACCATTGCAGAGAATAACACCACATGGGGGAGGTGAACAGGTGGCAGTGAGAACCACATTCCACAGTAACAACATAACACAGCTCATACTGGACATGCGGGCCACAGACCATCACCAAACATGGGACAATGAAGCACAATACAGACCCAGGGGGACAGGTATATGACATGGAAATCAGAAGGGCCAAACATGGAAGGTACAACACCACTGTAGGTGGTGAGCTACACAGTACTGACCCCTTTATTTATTTATTTATTTATTTTATTCTCTTATATACTGCGCTATTCTGCATCAGTGCGGTTTACATTGAACAAACTGAAATTACATTGAACAGGGCATTATAACTTGGAGATAACTATTTTACAGGGAACATGGGCTATGGAGGGTTAAGTGGCTTGCCCAAGACCGCCACACCCCCATCAGCAAGCACATGACAGTGTGCAGCGTAGGGCCACACAGACACCCATGTGAACCGCACACTTACATGGTGTGCCAGCCCCCAGTACAGCCACAGTAGAGGGATGGATACAGGGCCCCATGGAGGAACCATCCCATCACTCCCACTACTGATCATGTGTATAGCGATACAGGTTGTACAGAGCACTGCACAGACATGTATGAGACAGTCCCTGCCCACCAGAGCCCACAATCTAGTCAAGACTGACAACAGAGGAGGTGTAGGCTGAGATAAAACAAGGGGTGAACAGAAAAAAAAAAGCAGAGCAGGTGAGTCACGACCCCAAAGCAGCAGCAAACAGGTGATTACACAGCCTAGATTTGGAGAGGACCAGAGAGGGAGCCTGGCATACAGACACAGGTAGTTTGTTCCAGGTGTAACATGCAGTAAGGTGATTGGAGACATGTCTGGAGGTAGCAATAGAGAAAAAGGGCACAGATAAAAGCACCTTTCCGGAAGAGTGGTGGTCCCGGGAGGGGTTGTAAGGAGAGATAAGAGAGGAAAGGTAGTGAGCAGCTGCAGAGAGAATGCATATCTGGGTCAGTAGCTGCGGTCTGAGCTGGATGTGGAAATGGATAGGGGGCCAGGGGAGTGACCTGAGAGGAGGAGTAATATGGGCATGATGAGGCTGATGGTAGATTTGCTGCACAGCAGACTATGAAAAAGATTGATGGAGAGAGAGATGATTCAGGGGGAGATCATCAAGAAGTAGGTCACAGTATGCAAGAAACGGGAGGTGATCTAGGAGTGGCTAGGCGCCTTTGTAGTGTGTTTAGAGGGGAAGGACGGAGTTCATTGATACTATAGAGAAAGGAATGGCAGGGCATAGCTCTCAGATGAATATGTGCGGAGACGGAGAGGGAAGAATCAAAGACAACTTCAAGGGTGTGAGCCGAGGAAACAGGAATGAGTACAGAGTGATCCACAGAGATGGAGGAAGAGGGTGGTGGGTAAAGGGGGAAGGATAAGAGGTCCAGCCCTGGCCATGTTCACATTCAGGTGGTGGTGAGAAAGCCAGGCAGCAATGTCAGAAAGGCAGGCAGAGATCCGGGTCTGGATAGCCGGAGAATTGTTTGGCTGGTTTGGGAGTCCTCAGCATAAGGATGGTACTGAACACCATGGGATGAGATTAGCACACCAAGGGACTGTGTATAGAGAGGGAAAGGAGCGGACCCAAGACAGAACCATGGGGTACACCAACTGGGAGCGGGATAGCAGAGGAGGAGCAGCCACAGGAACACACACCAAAGGAGCAGAGCGAGAGATAGGAGGAGAATGAGGATAGTACAGAGCCCTTTAAACCAAGTGAGGACAGGATATCAAGGAGAGGAATGTGGTCAACAATGGCAGGAGCAGCAGAGAGGTCAAGAAGGATGAAGATAGAGTAAAGGCCCTTGTATCTCAACAGAGACAGGTCACCGGAGACCTGGGAAAGAGCCGCTTCAGCAGAGGGTAGAGGACAAAAGCCAGACTGTACAGGATCCAGGAGGGCATGAGAGGAGAGGATGTAGGTGCAGTGGCAGTGAACAGCATGTTCAGGTAGTCGGGAAACAAAGGAAAGGAGAGAGGTGGTCCGAGACCCAGAGGGACATGTGGGATCAAGTGAGAGTTCCCGGAGGAGAGGTGTGACCTCTGCATGTCTGATGGCTGCAGGGACAGTTGCAGTGGAGAGGGAAAGGTTGAGGATATGAGAAATGGAAGGGACAATAGTGGAGGAGATGGAGCATAGGAAGCGGGTGGGGGCCATATCAGAGAAGCAGGTGGTGTATTTGGAGGGTGAGAGGTTCACCTTCGGAGATTATAGCAATGGAAGAGAGGGTAGCAGAGGTAGGGGAGGAAAGGTGGGAGGGAAGAGGGGGAGGAGGGGATGTTGCTGACCCTGTAGGGAACTGGAGGGTTATCCTGTGGATATTCACATGAAAATTGTCAGCCAGGATATGGGCACATAGGGAGGGAAGGATCAGAGGTGGAGGTACCCTGAGGAGAGAGTTGAGGGTAGGAGGGAGATGGCAAAGGCCAGATGCAAGAGAGTCGGTCACATCGACATAATAGTCATGTTTGGCAAGAGCTAGGGCTGACTGGAAAGAGACAAGCATGTACCTGAGGTGCAGGATGTCCCCAAGGGAGCGGGATATGAGCCAAGAGACTGAATGAATTCTTTGCTTCGGTCTTTACTGAGGAAGACGTAGGGATGTTACGCATGACTGAAGTGGTATTTAAAGGTGTGGAAGAATTGAAGGAAATATCGATACATCGGGAAGATGTATTACAACTATTAGATAAACTGAAGAATAGCAAATCACCTGAGCTGGAAGGTATACATCCAAGGGTGTTGAAAGAACTGAAATATGAGATTGAAGACCTGCTATTAGTAATCTGTGAACTATCATTAAAATCATCTCTAATACCTGAAGATTGGAGGATTGCCAATGTAACACCAATTTTTATCCGGGAAACTACAGACCAGTGAGCCTCACGTCAGTACCGGGAAAAATGGTAGAAACCATCATAAAGAATAAAATTACTCGGCATGTAGATAGTCATGGCCTAATGGGAGACAGCCAACATGGCTTTAGACAAGGAAGATCTTGTCTTACTAATCTGTTAGGTTTTTTTGAAAGTGTGAATAAACAGGTGGACAAAGGTGAGTCGGTTGATATAGTGCATCTGGACTTTCAGAAAGCCTTTGACAAGGTCCCTCATCAGAGACTTTTGGCAAAACTAAAGAGTCATGGGATAGGAGGCAGTGTACTACTGTGGATCAAGAACTGGTTAAAAGATAGAAAGCAGAGGGTTGGGCTAAATGGCCAATTTTCCCAACGGAGAAAGGTGAATAGTGGTATACCCCAGGGATCTGTGCTGGGTCCGCTGCTTTTTGACATATTCATAAATGACCCGGAAAGTGGAATAACGAGTCAGGTTATCAAATTTGCAAATGACACAAAACTATTTAAAGTTGTTAAAACCCAAGAGGATTGTGGAAAATTGCAAGAGGATCTTGATAAATTGGAAGACTGGGCATCAAAATGGCAGATGAAATTTAATGTGGACAAGTGCAAAGTTATGCACCTAGGGAAGAACAACCCAAACTATGGTTACACAATGCAAGGTTCCACATTAGGAACCACCACCCAGGAAAAAGATTTAGGCGTCATTGTGGATAACATGTTAAAACCCTCGGCCCAGTGTGCAGCGGCAGCCAAGAGAGCAAATAGAATGCTAGGTATCATAAGGAAAGGAATGGAAAATAAAACAAAAGATATGATAATGCCTCTATATCGTTCCATGGTGAGACCGCACCTTGAATATTGTGTGCAATTCTGGTCGCCGTATCTTAAAAAGGATATAGCATTATTAGAAAAGGTTCAGAGAAGAGCCACCAAAATGGTAAAGGGGATGGAAGGATACTCCTATGAAGAAAGGCTAAAAAGGTTAGGGCTCTTTAACCTGGAAAAGAGACGGCTGAGGGGAGATATGATAGAAGTCTATAAATTAATGAACGGAGTGGAACAGGTAAACGTAGATCGATTGTTTACCTTATCAAAATATAGAAAGACTAGGGGACATGCAATGAAGCTACAGGGTAAACTATTTAAGACTAATAAAAGAAAATATTTTTTCACTCAACGTGTAATCAAACTCTGGAATTTGTTACCGGAGGATGTAGTAAAGGCTGTTAGTGTAGCTGGGTTTAAAAAAGGTTTGGACAAGTTCCTGGAGGAAAGGTCCATAAGCCATTATTAAGAAGGGACCCGGGATATCAATGCTTGACCCAGTACAGGCATTGCAGAACCTGTGTCTTTTGGGGAAACTGCTAGGTACGTATGACCTAGATTGGCCACTGTTGGAAACAGGATACTGGGCTTGATGGACCTTGGTCTGACCCAGTATGGCATATCTTATGTTCTTATCTTATGTTCTTAAGCAGGCTCAGCTGAGTGAGCACAGGAACATACATAGTGGGTAGTGGATGAAAGACAGGGCTGGGGTGCAGAGGGCTCACAGGATGTGGCATGGGGGGAGCGAAAGCATCTGGAGCAGAGGTGAGTGCAGGGTTATAGGACGTTACTGTGTCGTCAACAGACCTAGCTGACATGGTGGGAGAGAGAGATGATGAAACTGTGGAAGAGAGAAACAAAGGATCACTGGCATGAGGATATCAGAATCGGATGGTGGAGATAGGATGTGGATGAGGCAGTGGGTGATGAGCGTTGAGGCATAACAGGCAATAGCCAGATAAGGGTGGAACCGAGCTACAGAGGCTGGTGAATGGGCAGCTGAAGAAATATACCGGGCAAAGGCAGTGGCCATGCTGGTGAGTGCGAGCGTTGGAACAAAGCAGGAGGTCAAAGGGGGAGGTAAGGGGGAGGAGCCCAAAGCATAGGGACCATAGGGACTATCAACATGGATGTTAGGACCCCTGGGAATATGAGTGGGGGAAGAGGCCTCCAGAAAGAAGGAGAGCCATGAGTCAATGCCAGTGAGAATTGTAGAAGCAGACCTGTCAGGAGGTCGACATAAGACAGCTACCCAGAGAGGGGGTGGAGTGAGAAGACGGATGGAGGAAACAGCTAAATAGGGTAGGGGTTAGACTGGGGCAGCAGGAGGGGTCAGAACTGGCAGGCAGGGGAATGCCGGAGCCCAGCACCACCACTACGGCCAGAGGGACATGACGTTTGAGAGAATAGATAGACCCCATGACAGAGAGCAGCAGTAGATGCAGTATCATCGGGGGGAAGGCAGGTCTCAGGTAGAGCAAGATGAGGTAGATCATCAGAGATAGGGAGATCATGAGTAAAAGCTGGTGTATGTGAGACAGAGTGTGCATTCCACAAGGCGCATGAGAAAGGGAGAGTGGAGGGGAAAGGTGAGGGATATGGATAAGATTAGACGTGTTGCGTGACGATCTCCTCTCAGAGTGTGACGGAGGTCTAGGGGGGCCATGGTTGGGGGTGACATCTCTGGATGAGAGACGGTGCAGGAGTAGTAGAGTACGGGGCAGAGAGGGGATGGTACAGTGGAACCAAAGGCAAGGCTGCCTTAGAGAGAGGGGAGCTGGATGAATCAGAGGCAGAAAGTGGTGACAGAATGTAGGAGGATGTGAGGATGGTAACCGGGGGAAAGGGAGGGGAGGAGTGAGAGTGCAGGTGCAAGGGGAGGCAGGTAGGGGGTATAAAAGGAGGATGACAATGTGATGAGGAGCCATAGTGCAGGGGTAGAGAGGAAAACAAAGGCCAGAGGATATAGATTGTGGTGGAGACAAAGACTGGTCGCATCTGTATGTGAGATAGGTGATGAGTAGATGCCAGTGATAAGAGACAGTGAGCCATGGGGTGGGTGGCTAGAGGGGAGGAGGGAGGGGTATGGTTTTGGCAGCTGAGGAAGCCGAACAAAAGGTGCAACAATATACAAGGGGTGGTGTGGTTAGGGAGCACACTCCCACCCAATGATAGTTCGGTGGCACTGGCTGCACAGAGAGGGGTAACGTGGACCTGTACCTCCCGCCCCCATGCCCCCCATCCAGCCCCCCTCACTCGCACACTGCCGGACATCTGGCCAGCCACTCCCCATTGCAGATGCCAATGAGGCCGTTCCCCTGCCTGGCAGGCCACCTGGCACAGCAGGCCCAACACATACCCGTGTGTCTCACACCCACCCATGCACCCTCTCCACACAACCACCCAATGCCCAAAGCCAGTCATGGCACAAGGGCTCCCCACCACCCCGGGGCATGCACCCATGCACACATATCCCAGGGCCCCCACAGGACACACCTGCCCCAGCCAACAGTAGAACCATTACCTCCAGCCCCACCCTCATAGGCATACCTGGCAATGTGGCGTGTCCCCAGATGCACACACATGCCATGCAGGCACCAGTGAGGCAATGATAGCACCCGGGGCACGGACATCCGATAGTACCACATACATCCCTGCACCCGTACATTCCCGCCCACATGCATGCCACCTGGGTGGTCCCATTTGACATAGGTATCTGCCAGTACAGACATTACATAGACGTAACATAGATATGTATGGGGATGGGCAGGCACGCCACACCTAAGCTGTGTTCCCTGTTCCTCCCCAGGTAACATACATGACATGAAGGTGGAGGAGGGGGAGGCGAGCACAGAGTCTGGACCAGGGCCCCTGCCTGATGTGGTGTCCGCAGTGGGGCCACCGGCCACCGCTGGTGTGGTGCCTGGAGGTCCCGATGTGCTACAGGAGGTGGCATGCCACCTGACAGGACTTGTGTTATCTGCTCAAATATTCACCACGTGAAACTCAAGAAACATGCTTTATACTTTCATCTGTGTACAAAGGTCTCAGTTAAAACATCCGCAGCTGTTTGTAAAAGGGTTTTAAAATTACCACCCTTATTACTAGCTGCTGTTCACATCAATGACCTTTAAACTACCTACACCTTAACTGTTTTTTTTATTATTATTTTTTCTTATTTTTTTGTGCTCCATCTCATAAAACTGTACTCCATTTTGTAAAACAGTTGATAGTTTCTGAGTTTTCTTCAAACTATCAGGAATTGGTCTTCCAGCTAAATCTTATGGTAAGTTTTTCTGCAACGTATAGTGTTAACAATTCTGCTGACAGAATTGACCAGCAGTGTTTGTACCTGACAGGACTTGGCAGGGCCAGCACAGAAGCTGGCGAGGGTGGAGAGACTGCGGCATCTGGAACCAAGGTGGTGCCTGGGCCACCAGCACCAGGTCTTGCACCATGGGCCACACACGCCACCATGGGAGAGGTGCTCCATGAGATGAGGGCCCATTCTGCCACAGTGCATGAGGATGCCGAGGGGTGAGTGACTGACCAGATGGGTGCAGGTGTGTCCCACTCTGTGGGCAGGGGTGGCCTTCTCCTAATGCACACATAGGGCCCCCTACCAACTAGGGGTCACCCATACATGTGGGACCCATTGCATGTGGCCATACGGCCCCCATCACACTGCTGGCTAGCTGTCTGTGGCTGTGCCCCACACCTGTGAGCTGGGACTGGGGATCACTGCTCGCCAGGGTCTGCTGGGGATACCCTTGCCAGTACAGTAAATCATCGAGAAAATAGTGCACAGGCAATTACAGGATCATATAGACACCTCAGCCCCACTAGATCCGGCCCAACATGGATTCAGAGAGTCACATGGAGTGGAAACACTACTCACAGCCCTCCTCAACAACATAATCTCAGGTGTGGATAACATACGTCAGGGTTTCGCTCTTGTCTTTCTAGACATAGCAGCGGCTTTTGACTCGGTATGCCACGAAATTCTCATTTGCCGGCTAAGGGAAAAAGGCATCTGCGGAACAGCGCTTGAATGGTGCAAATCTTACCTGTCCGGTAGATGGCAGCATGTCCGAGCTGACGGGGCTACATCTGAACCATTCCAACAAAGTCAAGGTGTACCTCAAGGATCCTCCCTATCCGCATTGATGTTTAATATATACATCCAACCCATCTGTGACATTATCAGATCCTTCAATGTCAGTTACATGATATATGCAGACGATGTGCTATTATATATGCCAATATCATTGGATAGCCTAGACCTCACCCCTCTGACTAACTGCTTCGACACCATATCAGAGTGGCTCCTGTCACAAAACCTGCGAATACAACACAAAAAGACGGAAGTCCTTTTCGTCTCGAGGAACACCAACTTCACCCCACCTAGCTCTGTTAAGGTAAAGGATGCCCAACTACAAGTGAAACCTGCAATACATTACCTTGGAGTAACGTTAGACCAAAACCTTGACATGAAGAACCACATAGCCAATACTGTCAAGGCAATTTACTTTAAAATCAGATCCCTCAGACACCTACGCACGCTACTCGAACCGGATGATTTCCGAACCATTTATCAAGCCCTTATACTTCCCCATTTCGACTTCGCAAACTCCATACTACAAGGACTCCCCCAGTCCACCCTTAACCCCCTGCAGCTGGCTATGAATAGTGCAGCGCGGGTACTCTTTGGGGCATCCAGGAGAGACCACGTTACACCCCTCCTAAAACAGCTACACTGGCTCCCCATTCAAGCAAGGATCAGTTTCAAGACTTTACTGCTAACGTTCAAAGCGGCTAAGGGGCTCACCTCTTCCTCTCTCTCTAACCTCATCCAACCACTTGCACCAAACAGGCCACGAAGAACAGCAGAGTTGAACATGCTAGTTATCCCAAATGAAACCACAAGATGTACCAGATCAACAGCCAACAGAGCCTTCCGACTCTGCGCCCCAACTTTATGGAACACCCTACCAGCACAAATCAGAGCTATCCCCAACCTGAGCCAATTCAGAAAGGCACTAAAACATTTCCTCTTCCTTAAATATCTCAATGACAGCTCCGAACATAACCCCCAAGCAAATAGCAGAAGTGGTCAAACAGGCAGACCCTCGCAACAGGCTTACCCCACAATGTAAATAACAAGCAGTTTCCTGTACTGTTATACCACCTATGTCAGCGATGGCGAACCTATGGCACGCGTGCCAGCTGTGGCACGCGAAGGCCTTGCAGCTGGCACGCGGGAAGGTCCGCATTTAAAAAAATAAAAAAAAAGCTGTCTTCTGCCGCTTCCGGGGCCGCCGCGGCAGAATCGAGTGTGCTGCGGGGCCCCCCCAAGGCAGGATCTGGAGGGCAGGCTCTGCCAGGCACAGGGGGGGCCCCGCGGCACACTCGATTCTGCTGCGGCGGCCCCGGAAGCGGCAGAAGACAGCTTTTTTTTATTTTAAATTTTGGCTGGGCTGGGCCGTTAGGAGTGGTGATGGGCGCTGCGGGGGGATTAGGAGTGGTGATGGGCGCTGGGGGGTTAGGAGTGGTGATGGGCACTGGGGGGGGTTAGGAGTGGTGATGGGCACTGGGGGGGGTAGGAGTGGTGCTGGGTGCTGGGGGGGTTTAGGAGTGGTGATGGGCTATGGGGGGGCTTAAACTAAAAATTGGGTGATGGATTAGGACTGGAAATGGGCTGGTGGGATTAGGACTGGAAGTGGGTTGATGGGGGTTAGGACTGATAATGGGCTATGGGGGGCTTAAACTAAAAATTGGGTGATGGGGGATTAGGACTGGAAATGGGCTGGTGGGATTAGGACTGGGAGTGGGCTGATGGGGAGGTTAGGACTGGTAATGGGCTATGGGGGGCTTAAACTAAAAATTGGGTGATGGGGGATTAGGACTGGAAATGGGCTGGTGGGATTAGGACTGGGAGTGGGCTGATGGGGAGGTTAGGACTGGTAATGGGCTATGCGGGGGCTTAAACTGAAAATGGGGTGATGGGGATTAGGACTGGAAATGGGCTGGTGGGATTAGGATTGGGAGTGGGCTATGGGGGGCTAGGACTGGTAATGGGTTGGGGGGGTTGCTAGGACTGGAAATGGGCTGAGTGGAAGGGGGCTTGAATTGCAAATAGCTGATGGGGACGGGGCTTGGAATGGAAATGGGCTGAGGGGAAGTGGGGGGCTTGAACTGCAAATAGCTGATGGGGAGGGGGACTTGGAATGGAAATGGGCTGAGTGGAAGGGGGCTTGAACTGCAAATAGCTTATGGGAAGGGGGGCTTGGAATGGGCTCTTAGGGGAGGGAGCTAGGACAGGAAATGGGCTGATGGAGGGGCTAGGATAGGACTGGGAATTGGGTGTTGGGGGAGCTAAGTTTGGAAATGGGCTGGGGGTGGGGCTTGGAGTGAAATGAACTCATGGAGGGGCTAGAACTGGAAGTAGGCTCATGGGGGGCTTGGATTAGAAATGGGCTGAGTGATGGTGGGGCTAGGAAAGGACTAGAAATGGGCTGATGGGAGGCTGGTATTGGAAATGAGCTGATGAAGGGACTCGGATAGGATTGGAAATGGACTGATGGGGGGCCAGGACTGGAAATGGGCTGATGTGGGGACTAGAAGGGAGCGGATACTGGGTGGGGCTGGAATTAAAAGGGAGCTGATGTTGGGGGAGATTAGAAGGGGATGGGGCTGGGAGAGTGAAATGGAGAGGGGAAAAATATTTTGTGTGGGAGGGAAGAAAAATGTACAATTGGCCGGGTATTGGGAGACTAAAAAAGGAGAAAGATTATTATGTTAAAGCAGATGACGAGAGAGAATGGAAAAAAACTAGAAGAGAAGAAAGGAGAAATGGACAGCAGACGATGGAGAGATAGCAGAAGACACAAATAAACCAGAAGAAAGTGGCTGGAACAATTGCAACTGAAAAAAATGCACAAAAGGTACAAAGATATCTCTTTATTTTGAATTTATTAACTGGAATATGTCAGCTCTGGGAAATGTGCATCATTAGTGTCTGTGCTTTGTTTAGTACAAGAGGAAATTAATTTATAGTTTTATTTCTACAGTGTTGTTGTACATTCCAAGTTTGGCTTTTGGGGTTCCCAGTTTAATTATTGCCTTCCTGTTTCTAAATTGAATGAAATCATTAAAACATTATAAATTGCCAATAAATTGAAATGAAAACCAAAGGATTGTGAATCAAATTGATTCTCTGACAATACAAAGATTCCAAACTTTACAAATGATGTTACATAGTTCAGGCAACTTTATAAAGAGTTTTTAGATACTAAAATCTTGTTGTTAAGGTTTAATTGACGTGCTGGCACTTTGAGGAAATTCTTTGGTTTTGTGCGGCAGTTTGGGCACTCGGGCTCAAAAAGGTTAGCCATCACTGACCTATGTATATAGTTAACTATGTCCCTAATCTGATGAACCACCATTGTATATAGTTACCCCCTTTTCTCCAAGTTATACCTCCTGTTAAATGTAAAGACCAGACATGTGAATTGTCGGATGTTTCTGTTCAATGTAAACCGCGCTGATGGCTAATAGTGCGGTATATAAGAATTGTTAATAAATAAATAAATAATAAATAAATACAGTATGACCTGCCATACATGATGTACGCTGTCCACCCGGCACCCATGTCCCCCTGGCTGTCCGGTATACTGCTCACCAGGTCAGCTAGACCTGTGGGCAGTTGTGGTGCCCCCATACATACTGGGGATATAGCCACCTATATGGCTATGGGTGGCTCAGGGGTGGGGTGGGATGGGGGATGGGTTGGGGGGGGCTACCACCAACCGGCTGCTACACCCAGGGCCACACCGGGTGTAAAGCAAACCCAGTGCGACTTGCACATTGGGCATGCACCCTCCCCCCCATCTTCAGCGGGAGATGGGAGGCACACCCGATGTACTAGTCGCCAGCATGCTAGGCAGATCGGTCCCTCCAGATCTGCTTGGTATGCTGGCATGAGGCTACAAGAGCACATATTACCTGTCTGTCGTTGCCTGCTGCCCTAAGGTGGCAGCGCCATGCAACACCAGACAGGCAATAAGTGCCCTTATGCCTTTGCATCCTGTGCGGCCACACATCTTGCTCAGGGCTAGCTATGATCTGGCTATACTGCCCCCTGTTCTGTGACATGCAGGTGAATGGTGACCAGTCACCTGGGGGTGTCACACAGACCCATGCCTTGATAGGGGAATACAGGGGCACAGTTGTAACCTGCCACCTCCCCTTGGTGCCCTGTGTGTGACCTGGGCACTGCCAGGGTAGCACACACAACATGTGGGCTGTCTGTTGGGGCATCATGTGACCAGATCCACCCCCCCCCCCCCGTCAGGGCCATGGCCCTGAGCGGGGCCCTGACAGGGTTGTACATCTGGGATTGTGGCCCTCTGCTGGGTACCACCAGTACTCGGTCAGGTGATGCCTGCATTGCACATGTGGGCCAACACTCCCTGCTGCTACTGGGCCCTGTCAAATGGGACAGATACACGGGGTGCACAGATGACACAGATCATTTCCATGGATGCTCCGTGTCCTGCATATGTCAGGGAATCCCCTGCTATGTCTCCACATCTGATGGTCCCACCCCAGATGGTCCCACCCCAGCCGTCCCCTACTGTGGCCCACCAGGTCACCTGTTGCATGTGTACAGGTGGCATGTGCAACCCATGTCTCACGGGTCACACCATGTCTCACCCACAGGCACACAGCTGGCATTGCGGAAGTTGACGCGGGAACACCATCGCCAGTGTCACGAATCACGAAGGCAGAGGATGGAGATGGCCGGACTCCGCTGGGAGGTGCAGGGCCTGCGCAAGGAGATGGGACAACTCCGTGAGACAGCAGGGTCCATGGCAGCCAGCATGGGCTGGATGGTGGCTGCATGGGAGGCCATGACAGGACTTGGGCAACAGCCAGTAGCAGCACCAGTGCCAAGGGGGGGGAGGGGACATGCTTGGCATGGAAGGGGTCGTCAGTGCAGGGTCTAGTTGTAGGGGGCAAGGGAATAATGTGGGGCCTTTGCCCAGTGTTTTATTCTGTACCCCCATGGTCACCCTGGGCACATATCCCTTTCCATGGCACGTAGACCCATTGGCACGCCGTTCCTGGTCCCCGTCCCACACCACAGGGGGGCATGGGGTCTGTCCTGCCACCATTCCGTGCATGTATGTACTGCATGCCACCCGTGCCGTGCAATGTGCCATGTGTGCACTGATGGCAAGTCCATGCCACCATGCATGTGCCCATGTCTTTGGGTCATGGCAACACATTGGTACGTCCCTGGAGGCTGTTAGGGCTACATTTGTCTGTGCCCATGCCCCTCTCCCCACCCATGCCATGGGGACTGTACCATGTATGTGATGGATTTCATGCACCCATACCCACAGGGACATGCTCACACATGTCACTCTCATTGCAATGGCATGTCAGGAAATGAGACACATGACCATTGCGATATGGCAAACAAAACTATTTATTAAACAACAACTATGTACAAGGGTACATGACACCCGGAGCTTGCATGTCTATGCCCTGCCCCCCTGCCCCTGCAGTGGTGGCAGTCCTGGGGCACAGGATGGCACAGGGCAGGGATGCCACATACCCGGTTGACACTCACACTCCCGGGGGCCACCCTGGCCGGATGGCTGATGAGCTGCACTGCCCACAATGAGCTGTGCATGCTGTGCAAGGTTATCAGTCATCCAGCACATGGCCTCTTCCACCCACTCCATGGTGCAGGTCTGCTTCCACTGGGCATGTGACACGGTACACAAAGCCACAGACAGGTGGTGTGCACACATGCCCCTACACAGACACCATGATGGGGCAGGTGGCAGGTGGCAGGGGCCTTCAGTGCCCTGTGCAAGCCTGGGTAGGTTGGGACTGGCCACAACCTGCCAGGATGCCTCCATGGAGGTGCATGTACCTGCCAGGGCCATGTGTGTGACTGCAGGTCCTGGCACATCACACACCTCCAGGGGTGCTTCCTGCCCCACACCCTCCCACCCCCGCTGCCCCCTCCCCCCACCGCACCCTCACTCCCACTAGCCACCCCCTCCTGCACCTTCCACACTGCCCCCTCCCCAGCCCCCCACCCCTCTTCCACCTCCCCCCTGGCCTCCCACACCTCCTGCACCTCCCCCCCATCCTCAGACACCACCTCCACCTCCCCCTCCAACTCCGCCCCTCCCTCTGGCTGCTTCTCGGTCTTCCTCCTCCACCTCCACATCCGCCGACAATGTGGGGGACCACACTGGGGGGCTGCCGACCTGTGGCCGCTCCTGTGACGGCCCCTCGCCAGCATCTTCATGCGCTGTGGAGGGAAACCAGACATTACCACCCCGATCATGCTTTCAGCACATCATAGAGACAGCATAGGTGGCCCCACTGGCTGCTGGGCCACTGGAACATGCTGTTGTGTGACACACAGGCTGCATCACTCACCATCCCATTGCCGCATCACCTCCCACTGCATCTACAGGTAGCAGGGGTACCTCTGCCTCAACTCCCTGGATTTTTTGTGTAGATGCACCACCTGGGGGCACAGCAATGGATAGGGACTATTAGGGGACAGACATCCCTGGACAACAGCTACTGCAGGTCAAACATGGCTGTGGGCAGCAAGGGGCAGCTCCTGCTGTACACAGTCGGTCCACAGCTAGCTGTCACCGATGGTACATGCATGTGTGGCTTGGCATTTGTGGATTGGACCCGACGTGTCCTCTGCCCTACCACCCGGGCACCCCATGCCTACCTGGTGGCCTACCCTTGTGTGACACGGTTGCCCCAAGGCAAAATGGCATTGTCATGCTGATGATCATGTGCATTGTACCAGCGGTGCTGTCTTATGCCGTGATCCGTGTGATGGCATGGCAAGAGGTAGGTGGGGCGTGCGCCACACCCAACACATATGCGCGGGGCCCACATGTCTGCCAAACCTTTCAACATGACTACAACATGTGGCTATCATATGCTGTGACTGCATATGGCCATGTCACCGTACTCCATGGCAACGGTAATGCACATGTGGTTAGCCATTATGGCATGGTACAGCAGCAGATGCACATACAACAGTGCAGGGGATGCATCTCGGACACCTCAGTATAGTCCAGGGGACGCCTGGGGATAGGGGAGACCTGTGCACATCAGCAGTAACACCTACCTTAGCAACAGGATTAAACACAGACCTCTGTAAATAGGCCTGTGGCCACCTGGGGTTAGGGTAGATCTGCACACATCAGCAGGCACACCTACCATAGCTCCAGGATTAAACACAGACCTCTGTAAATAGGCCTGTGGCCACCTGGGGTTAGGGAAGACGTGCACACATCAGCAGGCGCACCTACTATAACACCAGGACTAAATACAGACCTCTGTAAAATGGGCCTGAGGCTGCCTGGGGTTAGAGAAGACCTGCGCACATCAACAAGTGCACCTATCTTAGCACCAGGTGTAAACACAGACCTCTGTATCTAGGCCTGGGGCCACCTGTGGACAGGGCAGACCTGTGCACATTAACAGGCATACATACCATAACACTAGGACTAAACACAGACCTCTCTAAATAGGCCTGAGGCCGCCTGGGGTTATGGCAGACCTGCGCACATCAGCAGGCGCACCTACCATAACACCAGGACTAAACACAGACCTCTGTAAAATGGTCCTGGGGCCGCCTGGGGTTAGGGAAGACCTGCGCACATCAGCAGGCGCACCTACCTTAGCACCAGGTGTAAACATAGACCTCTATAACTAGGCCTGGGGCCACCTGGGGATAGGAAAGACCTGCACACATCAACAGGCACACATACCATAACACCAGGACTAAACACAGACCTCTGTAAATAGGCCTGAGGCTGCCTGGGGTTATGGCAGACCTGCGCACATCAGCAGGTGCACCTACCATAACACCAGGACTAAACACAGACCTCTGTAACATGGGCCTGGGGCCACCTGGGGTTAGGGAAGACCTGCGCACATCAACAAGTGCACCTACCTTAGCACCAGGTGTAAACACAGACCTCTGTAGATAGGCCTGGGGCCACCTGGGGACAGGGCAGACCTGCACACATCAGCAGGCACAGCTGCATTGCTCCCAGGTTAAGCCACAGACCTCTCCCTTTGCCCTGCTCTGCATCTATGATATGTGTGTTGATTGCTGGCTACTGTGTTGCACTCCTTGGTTTGTATGATCTGCCCCCATGCACCTACCTCCCGTGGGTAGTCAGCGGCTACATTAAAGCACCTGGTGAGGCGCCCCCAGGCCCTCCGCACCCTCATGAGGTTTTGCCTCCATGAAGAACCTGGGAAATGGCGCCTCTGTCGGCAGCAGATTAGCCTAGCTAATAATTCAAGGTCCGGGAAGGAAAAGGCAGGTTTCTTGGATCATGTGTCCATTTTGTATGCTGTATGTACTGTAGGGACGCATGATGCAGTAATGTCACATATGTGCAGTGAGGCACAGTAACGTGCGTTACATGGTGACACCCCTAGTAATGCATGTTGGTATGTCTCAGGACATATTGTTCTCTGTGGCACGTACTTTACAGCGGTTTGATGATGCGCATTGGATTCCTTCATTTTTATTATTTATTTATTACATGCACTCATGTCTATCTACACCTGTCATCTGAAGGTGCGCATTCCACATTCACTTATATTTTACGTCACTGTGTGGCCTTCCAGGATTTGAACTCACACTGCATTGTTGACTGACATTTCACCAAACCACTGTGGTACACACACTTGGACCATGCTGGAATGAGCTGAAGATCTACTCGGGTCAGCCTGTGGCTGATTCCAGGTTCTCCTGTCCCTGGTGGGGAGCGAGCACATTAGGTGGGTTGCTTCCCCTTCACAGTGTGCAGGCAGTATTTATCTCACATCCTTAAGCCCAATAGTTCTCTTTACACTTACATGATAAAATGTGTGGCAGTGATTTAAGAGCCTCCTTCCCCATTGGTATTGTCCTTATGCTTTACCTGTGTCAGTGCAACACCCCCTCCTCCCCAAAAAAATGTAGAAAGAGTTTTAAAAGCCACTATCTGCCTTCTCAAAGGAAATAATCAAATACAAATTCTTAGATTTAACTGCCTAGTAGTGCTTTTAAGGTCTAGAATTTTTCTAGCTAAAGAAATGAAGAGACACATGGTATTTTGCTTTCCATGTGGAATTCTTTTCCATTGTTGCCATGTTCTATGGGATTGTCCTATGCTTTGGAAGAGAAGATACAAGGAACAAATTGAAAGAATATTCCTCAGTGCTGCTGAGATCTTTCATCATGGACAGTAAGGACTGCTACAGCTACATAGCTGGTGTCTATGATAAAACAGAAATGTTTTCTGAGCAAGCCATGCAGTGACTGTTTCTTTTCATCCCTCCTGTATTTCTATTCATTTATCAACATTTCTTCATTAAGAATTTCACTTTGCTAATTCTTTTTGGAATGCCAGGTAGAAAACCAGGGTTTAAATGGTGCTCTATATGTGATCTAAAAGTCAGTTGTGGACTTTATGAATTGTTTGGTTGGATGGGCCCAAACTGATGTGAATATCTGTTCTAAATGTGCTATGTTGCCATAGGCCAGGAAAATACAATGACACAAGCTGAAAGGATACCTAGAAAAGAGAAAAGCCGGTGCTGTAAGATCCATCAGATGCCAAAAGTAACTGACCATGATGACCATAAACGTTGTCTGAAGTACAGTGCAGTCATATAGCTGCAGAGCACTCAATTGTCAGCCTCACATATTACTCTGGTGCTGATAACTCCACCCCTGTGACATCACTGGCTCTGAATTAGGAAGGGGATTTACAGCACCAGTCTCATTAAAGGCTGCTATTAGTACCTTTCAAATTTATGCAGAATTTCCATTAAACAAAACAAAAATTGGATCTTGCAAGAAAATAGGCCTAACATAGGTGACTAATAAAAGGGTTAGTGGTCTTCATTATAAAGCATATGAGGATAGACTTAAGGATCTTAATATGTACACCTTAGAGGAAAGGCAGAATAGAGGTGATATGATTGAGATGTTTAAATTCCTCTGTGGCATAAATGCACAGGGTCAGAGCCTCTTTCGATTGAAAGCAAGCTCTGCTATGAGGGGACAAGGGATGAGGGTGAAAGGGGATAGATTCAGGAGTGATATGCGGAAATATTTCTTTACGGAAAGAGTGGTGGATCCGTGGATTAGTCTCCCTGTGGAGGTGGTAGAGATGAGGACGGTATCTGAATTCAAAAAAGCATGGGACAAACAGAGTATCTCTAAAGGAAAAAAGGGGACTGTTGTAGTTGTTGATATGGAAGGATAGGCCATGTGGTCTTTTTCTGTCGTCATTTTTCTGTTTCTATGTTGGCGTGATGTACTGGGGCCTTGCAGCTCTTAGGGCGCCTTGACATAACGTGCCTTATGTTATGGCGCCATGGGTCAGGGATCTCTACTGCACGGCTCCATAGAGGCGGTGAGGTGCCCTATCTTACGGCGCATTATAAGGCGGCTTATAAGGAACCTAGGCTAAGACCCCTTATAAGGCACCCTATGGAGCATCTTAAACTAAGGCGCCTTGTAAGGCACCCTAGACTACGGCGCCTTAGCTTAGGGTGCCTTATAGGACACCTTGACCTATGGCACCTTACAAGACACCTTAACCTGACTTATGAGGCGCCTGGAGCACTACTATCACTTTTCTTGGGCTCCCTGCCTATGCTGTAAATTGCTGACGCTGAAATGGTTTCACCCTCCTGCAAATGTGCATCTAACGCCAGGTTTTCAGTCCCGGTAATGTTCAGCCCTTCAGTTCCCACATCAGTGTAGCAGGAGCCTCTCCCCATCCACTCCCCACCCATTGACCCCTTCTCTCTGCCCTCTCTCCACCCTCTGTGGGACTTACCACGGCTGGTGACGTTAACGCCGATGCTACGTTACCGCAGTTTAGTAAACATACCCCAAAGTTTCTAGATGAAATAAATCTTGGAGCAGCTGGCTCATGAACCGACCAGAGGGGAAACCATTTTGGACATAGTCCCTAGTGGAACACCAGATCTGGTGCAAGAGATAAGGGTGTTGGGGCCACTTGGCAATAGTGATCATAGCATGATCGCGTTTGATTTAATTAATGAAGGAGGGATGGTAAGGAAATCCACAGTACTATCTTTAGACTTTCAAAAGGGAGACTATGATAAAATGAGGGAAAAAGTTAAGAAAAAACTAAAAGGAGCAGTTGCAAAGGTCAAAGACTTACGTCAAGCTTGGGTGTTGTTTAACAATACTATTTTGGAAGCCCAGACCAGCTGTATTCCACACTTTAAGAAAAGTGGAAGGAAGTCCAATAAACTGCCAGCATGGTTTAAAGAGAGGCTGATGTTGCCAAAAAAGCATCTTTCAGGAAATGGAAAAACGAGCCAAATGACAAAAACTGGAAACAGCACAAGCATTGGCAAGTTAAATGCAAGGCATTGATAAGGCAGGCAAAGAGAGAATTTGAGAAGCTTGCCATGGAAGCAAAAACACATAATAAAGACTTTTTCAAGTACATTGGTAGCAAAAAACCTGTGAGAGAGTCAGTTGGACCATTAGATGATAGAGGGATAAAAGGGGCACTAAGAGGGGACAAGGCCATAGCAGAGAGACTGGTTAAATTCTGGTTAAATCTGGAACCCAGCAGAGAGCTGTAGTTTACATTTAATAGTCACTCAGGGCCTAGCATCAGCAAAGTACTTCTAGTTTAAATTTAAAACACAGAAGAGAGCTTTCTGGTTAAATTTAGAACCCAGCAGAGAGCTTGTAGTTTAAATTTCATAATAAGTTAGAGCCTAGCAGCAGCAAAGAGCTATAATTTAAATCAAATAAGAATATAGCTTACCTCAGTAGCACAGGAGAGGGTACTGTGTAGCAGCCCTCTTTTAATAAGTGTTATTTCCCTCCGTGCCACCCCACACCCACCCACCCCTGGGATAATCGTAGCTTTATAGGTACTTACACATCTTAAAAGACAGGAGGTGCTCTCAGGTGAACCTCGTTACCCAAATCAGTCATACACTAAGGACCTGAGATTAATTAAGCTTCAGGTGAACAAAGTATATTAAACGTATTAGGTACAGTTTTATTGGTATAGATATCCATAACAACCCTTAGTAAGTAAAGAACTTAAAGATCTAAACAAAAACTTAAAACTAAGATGCAGACAACAGTCCAGCAGCCAGTCTTTTGCATTGAGTGTCACATGTATGATTTTCTCCCAGTTGGTGAGAGGTCTTACGTGTGCACTAGGTGCAAGGAGCTCTTTGCTCTCAGGGAACGAGTCTGTTCTCTAGAGGCTAGAGTAGCAGACTTTGAAAGCATAAGAAAGACAGAGAGGTACATAGACGAGACCTACAGGGATATAGTCCTGAAGTCCCACCTCCAGTCTGGCAGCATCCCTGTTGCCATGGAGGAGAGAGGTCACGTGACAGGAGAGCATCACCCTGGTGTGGCAGGAGGTATTCCTGTAACTAGGAACTGTCCTCCAGGTGATGTAAAACCCACTCACGCTGAGGAAGTTTCTCTAGGGCCATGTGCCTATGAGGGAAGGGTTAGGACAGCCGTTATAGTTGGTGATTCGATCATTAGGCATGTAGATAGCTGGGTGGCTGGTGGACGTGAGGATCGCCTGGTAACATGCCTGCCTGGTGCAAAGGTAGTGGACCTCACGCGCCACCTAGATAAGGTCTTAGATAGTGCCGGGGAGGAGTCTGCTGTCTTGGTACATGTCGGTACCAATGACATAGGAAAATGTGGTAGGGAGGTTCTGGAGGCTAAATTTAGGCTTCTAGGTAGGAAGTTGAAATCCAGAACTTCCAGGGTAGCGTTCTCCGAAATGCTTCCCGTTCCACGTGCAGGACCCAAAAGGCAGGCAGAGCTCCGGAGTCTCAATGCGTCGATGAGACAATGGTGCAGAGATGAGAGTTTTGGATTTGTTAGGAACTGGGGAACATTCTGGGGGAAGGAGGGGCTATTCCGAAGGGATAGGCTTCACCTTAACCAGGATGGAACCAAGCTGCTTGCATTAACCTTTAAAAAGGAGATAAAGCAGCTTTTAAACTAGATAATAGGGGAAAGCCGACAGTCGCCCAAGAGTGGATGGTTCGGAAGAATGTATCCTTGAAGGATACTACCAAAAGCAGAGAGGTTCCAAAAAAGAGTAAAGTAGCCCAAATGCCCTCGAGTATGAAGCAGACAGAGCTTAAAGATCCCAAATTACCCATGTCTACCAATAGCCAAATTAATATGAATAAAATACAGTCTCTAAAATGCTTGTATGCAAATGCTAGAAGTCTAAAAAATAAGATGGGAGAGTTAGAATATATAGCACTAAATGAGAGGTTAGATATGATTGGAATATCAGAGACATGGTGGAAGGAGGACAACCAGTGGGACACTGTGATACCTGGATACAAACTATATCGTTATGACAAAGCTGATCAAATTGGTGGAGGGGTTGCACTCTATGTTAGAGAGGGCATTGAGTCAGAAAGGATTAAAGTTTTGCAGGAAACAAAATTTGCTGTAGAATCTCTATGGATTGAAATTCCATGTAAAAAGGGGAAGGCGATGGCAGTGGGGGTGTACAATCGACCGCCTGGCCAGAATGAACAAATGGATGATGAAATGCTCAAAGAAATCAGGGAAGCTAACAAACGTTACAGCGCGGTAATAATAATGGGTGATTTCAATTACCCCGGTATCGACTGGGTCAGTGTCACGCAGGACATGTTAGGGAGATAAAGTTCCTAGATGACATAAATGACTGCTTCTTGGAGCAGCTGGTTCATGAACCGATCAGAGGCTTATTAGACCTAGTCCTTAGTGTAACACCAGATCTAGTGCAAGAGATAAGGGTGTTGGGGCTACTTGGCAATAACATGATCGCCTTTGATTTAATTAGTGGAGGAGGGATAGTAAGGAAATCCACAGTACTACCTTTTAACTTTCGAAAGGGAGACTATGATAAAATGAGGAAAATAGTTAGGAAAAAACTAAAAGGAGTAGTTGCAAAGGTTAAAGACTTACATCAAGCTTGGGTGTTCTTGAAAAATACTATCTTGGAAGCCCAGACCAGCTGTATTCCATGCTTTAAGTAAACGCGCCAATACATCCAGAGTAACACGGGGCTTTCGACCTTTCAACAGAGAACTTATTCTATCAAGTACCCAACCAATCCTCTACAACACATCACTCAACCTCGACGAGTCAATCGCTGCCTGGAACGACAGCCTCAACGCTGTTGCTCAACTACCAAACAAAAGACCTTATCAGGGAAAAGAACCTCTGCACCATGGTTTTTCCCCTGAACTACGGGCCTCTCTTATGCACCTACGAAGGCTAGAAAAACGCTGGCGCCGCTCACTAGCTACCGACGACCACGAAGCCTACATTCTTCACCTCTCAACTCACCGCGAGGCAATCGCAGCCAGAAAGAAGCAATACCACTCAGATATGCTCAAGAGATCATTGAACAAACCTCGTGACCTTTTCAACCTGGTTAAGTCACTATCAAAGGAACCATCTTCTGAACAAAATAATGATATCCACCCGCAAGAATTCGCTGATTACTTGCAATCAAAACTCCTACAGACAGATGAACTCTCAAAAAACAATATACAAGAAACGACCTGCCCAACATCCCTATCCGCACTTCACACGCCTTCTTCTAAACACATTGAAGACACCATCTCCTCACTCAACACGACCACTGCGCAAACCGATCCCTGCCCAGCCTTTTGGATAAAGGATCTGCGGTGTGACTTTAGCACCTTCATTGCAAGAATCATGAACCTCTCTTTCACTACTGGCGCCTTCCCATCTGCATTAAAACTCACATCCATCAGGCCACTACTAAAAAACGCTAAACTGGATCCAAAACGGCCAGACTCCTACAGGCTAATAGCCAGTATCCCCCTCTTAGCAAAGATCTTTGAGAAAGAGGCACAGCGCCAAATCCAAGACCACATCGACTCCGCAGCCCCTCTAGACTATTCTCAACACGGTTTCAGAGAATTCCACGGCGTTGAGACACTGCTTACCACCCTCTTCAATGATATTCTCAATACCATAGACAACATCCGACAAGGCATCGTGCTAATCTTCTTGGATATAGCAGCAGCGTTTGACTCAGTAAATCACGAGATTCTCCTCGGTCGACTGGAAGGAAAAGGCATCTGCAACTCAGCACTTGAATGGTGTAAATCATACCTCGACACCAGAATGCAATACGTCAAATCCGCAACAGGAGAATCAAAACTCTTCCATCAAAGACAAGGTGTTCCGCAGGGGTCCTCACTATCATCCCTCTTGTTCAACATCTATATGCAGCCTATCTGCGATATCATCAGGTCCTTCAATGTGAAATGTATGATATACGCTGACGATATCCTACTCTACATGCCATTTTCCACAATGCAAATGGATCTACTGCCTATAACAAACTGCTTCGATGCAGTCTCACAATGGCTCCTGTCACAGAACCTCCGCATTCAGCATAAGAAAACTGAGGTTCTCTTTATCACAAGAGACCCCAACTTCACCCCACCACCACATATAAGTGTCAAGGGAGCTGACCTAGGCACCAAGGATACAATAAAATACCTCGGAGTCACACTAGACCATAGGCTCGACATGAAATCACACATAAACAATATCGTAAAATCTGTATACTTCAAAATACGCACCCTTAGACACCTGCGTCCCCTACTAGACCACGAAGACTTCAGAACCATCTACCAAGCACTGATACTGCCGCACTTCGACTTCGCCAATTCCATTCTACAAGGACTCCCACAATCCACCATAAGCTCCTTGCAACTCGCAATGAACACCGCTGCCAGGGTTCTTCTAGGAGCGGCCAGAAGTGAACACATCACACCTATCCTCAAAGAGCTCCATTGGCTCCCTATACACGGAAGACTTACATTCAAAACCCTCATCCTCACATTTAAGGCCTTAAATGGTTTATCGTCCACATCACTTACCAAACTCATCCAATCCGTCCCATCAAATAGAAATAGGAGACATGCAGCATTAAACTCACTAACAACCCCAAAGGCTATAACAATGTGCAGCCTATCAACATCAAACAGAGCTTTCATGTTTAGTGCACCAAAATACTGGAATGCTCTCCCACCTGATCTCCGCGCCATAACCGACCTAACCCAGTTCAGAAAGGCCCTTAAACTGCACCTTTTCATCAAATACTACCCTACATGAACCGTAACATAACAGCCTCACCCTAGTATAATCCACAATATCCCTCTTGTTCCAAGCATCACTGCTAATTTTATGTAAATAGTTCGAGCATGCTATCTAGCTAATAGATTATATACTCCATGTAAATAGTTCTCCCATGTTATCCAAGTTGATACTCCTGTTATATGTAATACCAAACAGCCTGTTGTTCTGGTTCCTTTCTGTTATTTGTAAACCGCGCTGATGTCAAAGAGTGCGGTATATAAGAAGTTGAAATAATAAAAATAAAAAATAAAAAAAGTCCAAAAAACTGCCAGCATGGTTTAAAGGTGAGGTCAGAGAGGCTGTTGTTGCCAAAAAAGTATCTTTCAGGAAATGGAAAAAAGAGCCAAACGATGAAACCTGGAAACAGCACAAGCACTGGCAGGTCAAATGCAAGGCATTGATAAAGCAAGCAAAGGGAGAATTTGAGATGAAGCTTGCTGCGGAAGCAAAAACGCGAAATAAAGATTTTTTCAAGTACATTTGTAGCAAAAAACCTGTGAGAGAGTCAGTTGGTCCATTAGATGATAGAGGAGTTAAAAGGGGCACTAAGAGGTGACAAGACGATTATGGAGAGACTGAATGAATTCTTTGCTTCGGTCTTTACTGAGGAAGATGTAGGGATGTTACCCCTGACTGAAGTGGTATTTAAGGGTGTGGAAGAATTGAAAGAAATATCGATACATCGGGAAGATGTATTACAACTATTAGATAAACTGAAGAGTAGCAAATCACCTAGGCCAGATGGTATACATACAAGGGCGTTGAAAGAACTGAAATATGAGATTGCAGACCTGCTATTAGTAATCTGTGAACTATCATTAAAATCATCTCTAATACCTGAAGATTGGAGGATCGCCACTGTAACGCCAATTTTTAAAAAGGGTTCCAGGTGTGATCCGGGAAACTACAGACCGGTGAGCCTCACGTCAGTACCGGGAAAAATGGTAGAAACCATCATAAAGAATAAAATTACTCAGCATGTAGATAGTCATGGTCTAATGGGAGACAGCCAACATGACTTTAGACAAGGAAGATCTTGTCTTACTAATCTGTTATGTTTTTTTGAAAGTGTGAATAAACAGGTGGACAAAGGTGAGTCGGTTGATATAGTGTATCTGGACTTTCAGAAAGCCTTTGACAAGGTCCCTCATCAGAGACTTTTGGCAAAACTAAAGAGTCATGGGATGGGAGGCAGTGTACTATTGTGGATCAAGAACTGGTTAAAAGATAGAAAGCAGAGGGTTGGGATAAATGACCAATTTTCCAAATGGAGAAAGGTGAATAGTGGTGTACCCCAGGGATCTGTGCTGGGTCCGCTACTTTTTGACATATTCATAAATGACCTGGAAAGTGGAATAACGAGTGAGGTTATCAAATTTGCAGATGACACAAAACTATTTAAAGTTGTTAAAACCCAAGAGGATTGTGGAAAATTGCAAGATGATCTTGATAAATTGGAAGACTGGGCATCAAAATGACAGATGAAATTTAATGTGGACAAGTGCAAAGTTATGCACCTAGGGAAGAACAACCCAAACTATGGTTACACAATGCAAGGTTCCACATTAGGAACCACCACCCAGGAAAAAGATTTAGGCGTCATTGTGGATAACATGTTAAAACCCTCGGCCCAGTGTGCAGCGGCAGCCAAGAGAGCAAATAGAATGCTAGGTATCGTAAGGAAAGAAATGGAAAATAAAACAAAAGATATTATAATGCCTCTATACCGTTCCATGGTGAGACCGCACCTTGAATATTGTGTGCAATTCTGGTCGCCATATCTTAAAAAGGATATAGCGTTATTAGAAAAGGTTCAGAGAAGAGTCACCAAAATGGTAAAGGGGATGGAAGGATACTCCTATGAAGAAAGGTTAAAAAGATTAGGGCTCCTTAAACTGGAAAAGAGACGGCTGAGGGGAGATATGATAGAAGTCTATAAATTAATGAACAGAGTGGAACGGGTAAACGTAGATCGATTGTTTACGTTATCAGAATATAGAAAGACTAGGGGACATGCAATGAAGCTATAGGGTAAACTATTTAAGACTAATAAAAGAAAATATTTTTTCACTCAACGTGTAATCAAACTCTGGAATTTGTTACCGGAGGATGTAGTAAAGGCTGTTAGTGTAGCTGGGTTTAAAAAAGGTTTGGACAAGTTCCTGGAGGAAAGGTCCATAAATCATTATTAAGAAGGGACCCAGGATATCAATGCTTGACTCAGTACAAGCATTGTGGAATCTGTGTCTTTTGGGAAACTGCTAGGTACGTATGACCTAGATTGACCACTGCTGGAAACAGGATACTGGGCTTGATGGACCTTGGTCTGACCCAGTATGGCATATCTTATGTTCTTATGTTCTTATGACTGAATAAATTCTTTGCTTCGGTCTTTACTGAGGAAGATGTAGGGATGTTACCCATGACTGAAGTGGTATTTAGAGGTGATACTGCGGAAGAATTGAAAGACTCTTTAAAGAACTGAAATATGAGATTGCAGACCTACTTTTAAGTAGACAAAGGTGAGTCGGTTGATATAGTGTATCTGGATTTTCAGGAAGTCTTGGACAAGATCCCTCATGAGAGACTTGGCGAAATTAAAAAGTCATGAGATACTAATGTGGATCAGAAACTGGTTACAAGACAGAAAGCAAAGAGTGTGGCTATATGGCCAATTTTCCCAATGGAAAAAGGTGAATAGTGGAGTACCTCAGGGATCTGTGCTGAGCCCACTGCTTTTTAAGATTTTCGTAAATGACCTGGAAATGGGAATAATGAGTGAGGTGATCAAATTTTCAGCTGACACAAAATTATTCAAAGTTGTTAAAACACAAGAGGATTGTAAAATTTTGCAAGTGGAGCTTGATAAATTGAAAGACTGGGCATCCAAATGGCAGATGAAATTTAAGTGCAAAGTTATGCAACCCCAACTACAGTTACACAATGCAAGGTACCACCTTAGAAACCACCACCCAGGAAAAATATTTAGGCATCATTGTGGATAATACGTTGAAACCCTCTATCCAGTGTGCAGCGGCAGCCAAGAAAGCAAATAAACGACAGAGACAAAGTAAAATACCTCCACGAACTCAATGCATACCACTCAGAAACTGACAATGCCAAAAAAACCTACCACACCAAAATCATCGCAACAGCCATAAACAAACCTCGAGAGCTCTTCCAAATTGCCAAAAATCTAACAAAAGCACCTAGTAACTCCGACCAGCTGCCAGACATCCCCCCTGATCTTCTAGCCCGACAATACAAACAGCTGCAGCAGCCGCAAAACCCACATCACTACGCTGAAACAACAACCAAGACAACTTCATACACCACCCCGATCAGAGACTGGAATACATTCGACACAACCTCAAAAGAAGAAATATCCTCCACCATCTCCTGCTTGAACACCACCACCTCCCCGCTGGATCCTTGCCCTGCCGACTGGATAAAGAAAACCAAAGAAGACCTCAGTGCACCACTAACACACATCGTAAATGAATCCTTTAAACAAGGACACATGCCAGACGCCCTCAAGACCACAATCATCCGACCAACCCTAAAAAAGCACAACCTAGATCCCCTAGACCCCACCTCCTACAGACCAGTAGCAAGTCTCCCGCTCACCGCAAAGATAATTGAGAAGATAGTCTAACGTCAGCTTCAAGAACACCTAGACATTAACAACATACTGGACCCGCAGCAACACGGATTCCGACCATTACACGGGGTCGAGACCCTAATGACCATGCTGATGAACACCCTTATCATAGGAACCCAAGAGAAACACTCCGGATACATCCTAATTTTTCTGTATATATCAGCGGCATTCGACACCATCTCCCATAACACCCTCATCCACAGACTCCAAACAATTGGGATCAAAGGTACTGTACTCCAATGGTTCAGGTCCTATCTAACCAACCGACAGCAACTGATCCGCACCAAAACCTCCACCTCATCCCCCTTCCAGCAACACCAAGGAGTACCACAAGGATCCACACTATCAGCCATGCTTTTCAACATCTACCTCCGTCCACTCTGCTCAGTCATACGCACTCACAATGTCAACTTCCACATATACACCGACGACATAATGCTCTACGCCCCAATTACAACAACGGACCCAACAAACGACCAGCTATCAACCTGCTTCATCGACGTATCCAACTGGCTACAAGAGAACAACTTATCCATTAACATAAAGAAGACCGAAGCCCTTATAGTGACAAAAGACCCAGACTTCAAACCACCCACTCACCTCACCATGGGAACCACGCAAATTCAAATACAACCACACATAAGATATCTCGGCATTATCATTGACCAAGCCCTAACTCTTAAGCAACAAATCAACAAGACCACAAGAACTGTATTCCACAAGGCAAAAACGGTACAACGCCTCCGACCCCTCCTCGAACCACAAGACTTCAGGACAGTAATGCAAGCTCTAATAACTCCCTCATCTGGACTACTGCAACATAATCTACCATGGCCTACCTGCCACACAGACCAATCCCCTCTGAACTGCCCTAAACATCACGGTGAGAATAATTCACAACGCAAGGAAACGAGACCACATCATCCCAATACTGAGGGACCTTCATATTCTCCCCATCGAAGCAAGAATCAAGTACAAAACTCTTCTACTCACCCACAAAACCATCCACCAAACACAGGGCACCCCACTCCGCACCCTACTGCCTCGCCCAACCCACAGCAGAACAACCAGACAATCCTCAAACAGCTCCGTTGCCATCCCACACAAAAGAACCAAAGCAACTCAACGGACCTGCAACAGAGCCTTTGAACTCTATGCCCCATCCCTCTGGAACTCTCTACCAAACCACATCAGGAACAACGGTGATCTCCCATCATTCAAAAAGCAGCTAAAAACCATCCTATTCCAAGAACATCTCTGAATAGGAACCCCCCCTATTTCTCTCCAAGATCTCCATACTAGTAACTATGCTATCTTGTCAGTCTCTATGTTCACCCCAAAAATCATCAATGTTGAACCCCCGGTGATGGCCTCCCCCCACATTTGATTTCCCCCCCCCCCTGGTTATATGTCCCACCGCTTTGACCCGGTGAAAAGCGGGATATAAATACAGTTAAATAAATAAATAAATATTAAAAAGGACCTGGGAAATCCACTGCTTATTCCAGGATGAACATGTTAGAACCTGTGTGCCTTTTTCGGAACCTGCCACTGTTTGGATTGGCCACTGCTGGAAAAAAGGATACTGGACTTGATGGACTTTGGGCTGACCCATTATGACTTTTCTCATGTTCTTATGCCCCCCTCCTACAATGGCAGCAGCATGTATATTTATGATAAATGGTTATTTATCATAAATCAGTGGTTCTGCCCATTCAGTTAGTTTTCCCCAGAATTAAAAAAGAAAATGGTGCGATACATTATGTTTTACCATTCTTTATAAATGAATGCACAACCCTAAACAGTTTCTCCTGTCAGGGCTTTGTAGCCATCTACAAGATGACTATAGATTTTTTTTCTTAGAGAATCTACATATGTCTGTTTCACCAGTTTCTTCCTTGCTTTCCTGTGGACCTTCTGTAATCTGTTATCATGGGCTGTAACTATCAATCTCTCATGCTTAGGTTTCAATTCGTCTCTCCTTATCTATTCTTGTGTCTGATTTAGATCAGCATATGGTTCTTAAAGAAACACTTTATTTCTCACTGTTTTGCCACTTGTTTTTCCTCATTTGCTGCTATAATTCTTTCAGGAATTTCTTTCCTTGTGTTTTATAAATTCTGTGCATTCCTTGCCACATGTATTTGCAAATTCTCACACATTTCTTCTATTCATTAGAATGCTTCTCCAAGTTTAATAATGAAACCAGATTCTAGATGTTTACTTTCATACTTCAACATGGTTTTTATATTTGGATCTGTTCACATTGTTAAATAGGAGTACCAACAGAAAGCACATGTCCATGTGTTATGTAACTACTCAGTCAAAGTCGTGGACAGCAAAGGAAGGATGTTCTTTATTCATAAATATAAGCCTAAAGCCCGACACAGGCCGTGTTTCATTGCCTTCTTCAGGGGCAGGCTATACAACACACAATAAAAATAATTATATCATTGATTGAACATAAATACTTAAAACACCTAAGAATGAATAAATAAATAGAAATTACACTTACCTGGTAATTGTCGTTCCTTGAGTGACGACAGTTTAGTCCTCCACCTCTGGGTTGTGCACCTCTTCCTGCAGCTTGGAGAATGGGCATGTCAAAGTCGTGACATCACTGGATATAGCCTGCTGGTATCTCCCATCAGCCTCCAGTGTACTATTGACAAAGCAAAGTCAAAGGAACAACAAATAAGTAACTATACCATAACTTTAAATAACTCCCCATTCCTCAACCTGAGGAACCTTTTTAACCGTATCCGTCTTATATTTTCTTTTTTTTTCTTTTTTTTTATAACTTTACATTCACGTCCCCCCTATGCAAAAACGTTTCCTATACCATCCCCATCTTGTAATAGTGGTCTTAATTGTTGTATAGAGCGCAATTTGTAATATATTGTTTTTGTTAGTTTCCTAATGTGTGTAGTGAAACTGAGAGCTTTGTCTATGATGACTCCTAAATATTTTATTTCTTCTTTGATAGGGAGAGTCGTGTTCAGGATTTTAATGTCAGGTGGGGGGGTATATTTCGTGTTTTTTGTCGCAATCATGACTTCAGTTTTTTTGATGTTAATAGATAAGTTGTTTAAACGGAGCCATTCTTCAGCTTCTATTAGGCAGTTTATTAGATTGTTGTGGTTTGGGTTGATTATGTTAAATTCTGAGAATAGCATGATGTCGTCCGCATATATATGATATTTAATTTTGTATTTTTTGAATATGGTACATATTGGCTGGAGGTATATGTTAAATAATAAAGCAGATAATGCGGAGCCTTGGGGTATACCTTTTTCTTGTGGGAATGGGGATGACGATGATTTGTTATGATGAACGTATTGTGAACGATCGGATATATATGATTTGAACCAGTTCAAAGTAGTATTTAGTAAACCTATTTGTTTAAGTCTTGATATAAGTATGGTATGATTAATGCTGTCAAAAGCAGCTGAAATGTCTAGAAAAACTAAGATGAATGCTTGTTTTGAATTGTCCAAGCCTTTGTTCAGTGTGTCAAGTAGTGCAATGAGCAAGGTTTCAACACCATGAAAAGGGCGAAATCCGTATTGGTGTTTGTCAAGGGGGGCAAATGTATCTATATGATCTTGTAACTGTAATTGTACGGGTTTTTTTATGATTTTGGTTAGGAAGGGGATGCTAACGATCGGTCGATAAGATGATGGGTCATTTATATTTAATGTATTGTTTTTTAATATGGGACGGATTGCAGATAGTTTTAATTCTTTAGGTAATATCCCTTGTAGAAGTGATTGATTCACTATATTTAGGATAAAGAGTGCTAGTTCTTGTTTAGTTTGCTTGATCCATGGGACTGGACAAGGATCGAGTATGGATGTAGTTGTGTTTATATTCGATATTATATAGAGTAGCTGTTTCTTATCTATTGGTTGAAAAGCATTCCAGGTGTGATTATTAGAGGAAGGAATATTTTGGAGGGGTGTAGTTATTGTGGATGATTTAAGTTTGCTAGCAAAATAGTCTGCCATATCTTGTATGTTAATTGAGGCTGATTGTTGTTTATCTATGGGATTCTTAGATAATGATTTTACTATTTGAAACAGTTCTCTAGGACGATTAATAGATTTATTTAGGATCGACGCATGGTATTGTTTTTTAGCATTGTTTGTTGCTGACCTGTAAGAGTTGAGATTTGTGAAGTATAACTCTTTTAGGTCAGATGTTTTTGTTTTTCGCCATTCTTTTTCAATTTCGCCATTCTTTTTCAATTTTGTTTCTTTACCTGTTATATGTAAACCGCACCTGATCTTTGGAAGGTAGCGGTATATAAGCGACTGTTAAATAAATAATAATAAATAATAAGAGAGGAAATCGAGGCAGTGGTGGTGGACCACACGCTCAAGTAGTTTAGAGATGAAGGGAAGGAGAGAGATGGGACGATAGTTAGAAGGACAGGTGGGATCAAGTGAGGGTTTCTTGAGGAGGGGTGTGACCACAGCGTGCTTGAAGTCAGAAGGGAAGGTTGTGGTGGAGAGTGATAGGTTGAGAATATGAGAGATGGAAGGGACAATGGTGGAGGAGATGGGGCTTAGGAGACGGGTGGGGATAGGATCAGAGGAGCAGGCAGTGGGTTTGGAGGAAGAAAGAAGGAGTGCGGTTTCCTCCTCAGAGACCACACGGAAGGAAGAGAGGGTAGCAGAGGTAGTGGGGGGGGGAGTAGGGAGTGAGGAGGGGTAGTAGGGGTATTGGGGAATTGGAGGGTGATCTTATGGATTTTGTCATGGAAGTAGTCAGCCAGGGTTTGGGCAGGAAGGGAGGGAGGGATCAGAGGTGAAGGCACCTTGAGGAGAGAACTGATAGTATTAAAGAGAAGTTGAGAATCGGAGGCAAGAGAGTTAGTCAGATGGACGTAATAGTCATGCTTGGCAAGAGCTATGACTGATTGGAAGGAGACAAGCATGAATTTGAAGTGAAGAAGGTCAGCACGGGAGCGGGATTTGAGCCAAACACGCTCGGCAGTGCGGGCACAGGAGCGTAGATAGCAGGCAGTGGGTGTGAGTCAGGGCTGGGGTGTTGAACGCCTCACAGGATGTAGGGTGGGCAGAGCAAGAGCATCCAGGGTCGAGGAGAGTGCAGCATTATAGGAGGTCACTGCCTCATCAACGGATTTGGATGACAAAGTGTAAGAAAGAGGTGAAGAAATGGTGGAAGAGAGAGCCGAGGGATCAATGGCATAAAGGTTTCTAAATAGGTTGGTGGAGACAGGACGAGGCTGAAGTGTAGGATGATGAATATTAAGACTTAAGAGGTGGTGGTCAGATAAGGAAAGGACTGAATGACAGAAGTTTGAGGGTAAGCAGTTAGAGAAGAATATCAGGACTAGGCAGTGGCCATGCTGGTGAGTGGGGGCAGTGAAGCAGAGTTGGAGTTTGGACGAGGAGGTAAGGGAGAGGAGTTTTAAAGCATGAGGATCAGAGAGATTATCGACATGAATGTTAAAGTCCCCAAGAATAAGAGTGGGGGAGGAGGGGTCATTTCTAAAGATATCGCGGCCGTAGTAGTTTGTCTATTTTTTTTTTATTGTTTGTTTTTTAAACTGAAGGCAGAGTGAGGCGGCTCTTTTGGGGGCATTTCTGCCGCCCCCTATGCCGCCTGAGGCCACTGCCTCACTCCGCCTAATTATAGAGGCGCCTCTGCCCGTATGCTTTATGAAAAAGGCATTTAACTTGGGATCCTTTGTTTGGTTGAAAATAGGGGACAAATTTAGGATCTTTTCTTAAGAGCCAAAATTTAGGTGCTCTGCTGTTTTTTGAATATTGGGCTCTAAATATCAGAGAATGGGTGGGAGGGTGGAGATCATTACAGGAACCCATTTTTAACCAAGGATGAGCATCCTAATTCTAAAGGATATGTTTACTAAAGAGTGCCAATAGTAAACACACCTTTTAGCATGTGCTAAGTGGTTGGCATGGGAACATGGTAATGGCTACCATGTGCTAAAAACAACCAGCAAGGGAGAAATCCTGTATTACTGTTTAACACATGATGGGAGGGAACTGGGCAGGATAGAGACAGAAAGTGGATGTTCAATGCATGCTAATTGTCAATCTTGCAATGGGAGGCATTAAGAAAGCAATTCTATAATCTCATATATGGGCAAAGTATGTTGCCATGCATGTATTTGGGGCCTATTCTATAAAGTAAAGCACTCCTGAGCTTTATGTTTTACAATAGGGACATACAAATGTGCCCAAGTCTAGTTGTTGCAATAACTGCCCATGCCGAGATTGGCCCGATGGCGCACTATGTCATAATATTCTATGACTTATGCATGTAGATTTAGGCCTTGCCTATGCTCCACCCCCTTGCACTCCCCAAGTGAATATACGATCAATGGGATTTACATACACACAGAATAGTGACCAAAGCACATGCATAAGTGCCCATTCACACGATTAGGTCTTTCAGAATAGAGTCTTACACACATTTCAAGTTTATAACTCTTTGCACCCTATGTAAAATCAGCCCCTAAATGCACCCCTGATTGCATATGTTGCTGTGCATGTTAAGTAGCTTTTCAGAGTGATAAATGCCTTGAACATGCTGGTGCACACCCTGGAATTATCATAGGGCCATTGCACTTACAGTGCATTAATTTTGCTCCTACTATAAACATGCCTTAAGTAGCTAAATTTTTGCTTCCTAGATTTAGATGATTGTTCTGCCAAATCTAGTCATCTAGATGCTTGGCTGAAAATGTTCCTAAATCTAGGAGGTCAAATTTTGGCCATCTAGATTATGTGCATTACCTTGACTAAGCATTGTAGTAACTGAATTAGAAAAAAATATCTATACTGCAGCATTCTTATTTAACATATTGCTTTCCAATTTAGGTTACAAAATGTCTACACCAGAAGAGTTTGTAAACTTTAGAAGAAGATCAAGAGCCCAAAATGTGGACATTGAATATCAGAAATAGAGAAAACTGGATTCATCATTGCACCTTCAATTATTTATTTGATAAAAAATAGAATTTGAAACATTATTTTATGTAAATAAAGAAATCTTATGTTCAATATTTCCTGCTCAAACATTTTTGTCGTAAATTAATTGGGTCAGGGGATCACGTGTTGAGGCTTGATTGAGCAGATGTCCAAAGGCTTAGCTGAGCTCCTCTCCCATGAAAAACATTTAAAAACTTAAAGCAGATAGCAGAAATTTGAAGCAAGTATGTTTCCTCTGGAGTTGCTAGGGTTTAGCGCAATAGTAGTAGTTGGGGAGGGAGAGAGGAGGGGTCATTGCTTAGGTCACAGTAGTTAAAAAATGGAGAGAGCAGGAATTTTTGGATCTCTCCAGGAAGCTCTAATATTTTAGACAGCAGCAAATGAATAGTATGAGTGAAGAGGATAGGAACAATAATGTGAGCATAAAAGGTAGGACTAACGGGAGGCAGAGTCACCCTGAAAACCAATTAAGCAGAATACACTTGGGGCAGCGGGGTGCCCAGTGGGCGAACCAATTCCTATATCAGATGAAGGCTGCGTAAGATTTCTGGAATAGCCTTAAACGTCTGATGAGATGATGCAAAACAAATATCTGGGGGGAGTGAATTCCAGAGGGTAGGGGCGTTATAGACAAAAATTGTTGAACAGATTCATTTGTATCTGAGTTCTTATATGTAGGAACCACCAATAAATGGGTTGGAATGAACGGAGGGAACGCGAGTGAATATATGGCATAAGGCAAACCTACAGGTAAAGCAGAAGGCCAGAATAAAAGGTTCTGTGAGCCAGCATTAAAATCTTAAATTGGATGTGTCTCGAAATAGGGAGCCAATGCTTTCTACACTCATTTAAGAAAGCATGAGATTGCTGGCAAGGGAAATTGGAGGATCAGTAAGTAACTATTTTCTATGCTGCTGGGCAACCCAGAATTCTTGATGGGATTGGAGGATTCACATTTTCATATTTGGATTAAGAAGGGTTATGACTATGCGGGGCAATTGATGGAAATGGGTGGAGAGAGATGTCCTACTTTTGCCCCAGTAAAGAAGCAATGAAACTTTCCCAACAAGCACTTAATGGCCTACTTGCAAGCACATCCTTATGCCATTTCCTTATAAAAAAAAAGGAAGAGGGAAATGCAGTCTTTAAGCAGACAAGAAATCTCCATCAGAAAGGGCAGAAATGGCTGATCAAAGAGAGTAGCAACACAGCATCCGAGATTTCACATAAGCTCGGTGTTGCTGTTTTTAATGGCAATGCCATCACTGCATGTCCCAGAGAGGGGTAGCAGTGGGCCACCCTGAAAATGCTGGCACACTATGTGATTAGCACAAGTCCTGGTGTGACGTGCAAAGTGATGAAGTGTACACAAGTGTATTCATTTTGGAATGTTTAGACTTGTGAATCTTTCGAACTGCAGTCCTAGAGAAGTTGAAGACTGACGTTGGTTAATATTGAGTAGAAATATAACACTCTACTGTTGGTAGATGATACCCCAGTGAAGAAGGCATGTTTAGGAGTTGCAAAGGCAAGATTTATCTAGGTGGCACTGATGTTGGCAGGGAGAGTTGTTTTGTCTCAGGAGATGATAGAGGCTGAGCCATAGGTATTGCATTGGATTAAATTATATGCAAAAATTGGAAGAATGGGAGGGAAAATACAGAAAAAGCCTACGAAACAGATGAAGCAGAGGTATGGTGAGTGTAGAAGCAATATACTGAGGGCTTGTGAGGATAGTGAGGGCCCAGGATGCCATAGAGTGAGGGTTGGGAGGGGGGAGATATGTGATAAAATGACCAGGATGGGTACAGTAGAGGTGATAACAGAGGGGTTGAGCATACATATCAAGGAGGGTATTCAGCTGTTGCCACTGAACTGTGACCCTGGATATTCAATGCCTGGGCCATAGTCAGCCACCGGCCTCGACTATCTGGGATGGCCAGATAGCACCACAGGTAACCAGGCAACAGAGATATTCAGTTGAAAGCAGCGAAGGTTAGGTGAGCCCTTTAGGTGCCTAATCTTTGCCGCTTTGGGTGATAACCAGCTAGCAGCTGAATATTGCCACTAGCCGGTTATCCCTGGGTGCCTCCTCTGCTCCACCCCCAGATTGCTTCGACATTAGCCAGCTAGCATCAGGATGTTTACTAGCGGCACCCGGTGATATTCTGCTAAGCATCATTTAGGCAGATCGCAGGTCAGCAAACTGCCCAAATGACTTTGAAAATTCCCCCATCATCATTTATTCATTGTAATGTATCACTAAGACATACATTTATTAATTTTTTAAAGTGTTTATTTTAATTTTAGAAAAAACATATCAACACAACACGACAAAATTTACAACAATAATATAGAACAATCCTCATCCTTCCCCCCACCCTGGTTCTCTGAGGTGGAATAATATATCATCCTAAGACAACAACAGACTGTCACCCATAGCATATCCAAAAGCCCCCCACACACACACACACATAAGTAAGGGGATCCATTAAAGGTGTATGTATTACTGGACTAGCAGTCCCTTGTTGAAATTTTAGCACGAGCTGCATAGTCGTCCAATAAAGACCATTTCTTTAAAATTAGCCCAGCTTTATCGGGATAAAGTAATTTACAGTACAGTTTCTCGTATTTAGCTAGTTGGCAGACCAGATTCCACCAAAGTTCTTCAGACAGTAATTGGGAACTTTTCCAGTTTGCTAGGATGACCTTCAATGCGATGGCTACCATAAAATTTAGCGAAAAAGCTTTATCGTGAGACAGATCTTGACAACAGGCTAATGATCTTAGGGTTATAATATTCCAGGAAATGTGATACGTTAGCTTTAAAATTTCCTGAATTCTGATCCAGATATGATTCCAGAATCTCTGAACATAGGGACATTCGTAAAATATATGAATAAAGGTACCCCTGCTTTCTTGACATGACCAACATTTACCCTGTGATGCACTGTCCCATTTAGCCAATTTAACAGGGGTAATAAACGCACGATGCATGAAAAAATATAACGATTGCGTAATCGCAGCTGATCTGGAGACCCTAGTGATCCGTCCCCAGACAGTATTCCATACTATTGGAGATATTGAGCTGGATAGATCAGAATCCCAAACTTTTGACCATCCCATCAATTTGTCCGGGACATGATCTCTAATGTAAGCATAAAAAATTGAGACAGCACCCAACTTTGCAGCAACATCTCTAATGTTTTTCAACAACTTTCCCTCGTCTGCCAGTCTATTAATATCTATACCAGACGTCCCCACACAGTGTTTAAGTTGCAACCACTGAAGATAGCAAGCCTCTGGGAGCGAAAATTCTGTTTGAAGAGTAGAGAAATCCTTCCAGCCCTTATCTCCCATTAGATGACCCAAGGTCCAAATACCATATTCTTGCCGTTTTTTCCATGCAAACCTTTTTCCTTTAATTTTGAATATCAGGTTCCACCAGAGTGGCATAGCTGTGGAAGGTGTATTTTCCTTACCGGCAATCTGTGTCAGTCAGAAAAGCATCTTGTGTATCCATGATTATTTTCCTGATGGGAGCCCATGAAGGATATTTCATTCCTAAGAGGAGGGACAGGAGGCAAGGGGCAACTATTCGGCGCTCCACTTCAAGCCAAGATGGGTGATGGTCAGAGCCCTCAGTATCCAACCATAACGCACCTTGCTTTAATAAGAGAGCCTGATGGTACCAGCAGAAATCTGGGAATTGAACACCGCCTGCCTCTTTGGAAGCCTTCAGTCTACTTAAAGCAATCCTCAGATGTGCACCATTCCAAAGAAAATTAGATAAGCTTCTTTCCAACGATGCATATATCCCTGTAGGGAGCTCGAAAGGTAACAAGAACATAATTAACTTTTGGCACAAGAGTCATTTTAATGGCCTCTAGCCTTCCCCACCATGTAAGATGTAAAGGGGACCAAGTAAAAGACCATTTATGTATCATGTTTAGTAACTCTTCAATATTATTATGAATAGTTTGGTCAAGTGAAGCTCATACCGAACTTGATGCTGCCGTTCTCCCATTGAAATGGGTAAGCCACCTTAGACTCCACGACAGTGAGATTATTTAATGGGAAGGCCACCGATTTCGTCCAATTTATTTTATATCCCGAGAGATTTGAATAAGACTCAATCAACCCAAGAATTGCAGGGACCGCTGACAGTTGAGTAAATAGGAGGAGGTCGTCCGCATAAGCGGATAGTTTCCCATGCAGATCATCCAATACAAATCTATTTATATCAATGCTTTGTCTAATGGCAAGGGCTAGAGGTTCTAACACCAGATTGAAAAGCAACGGAGTGCCCCTATACAGAGAAAAGGGGCGGGATAAAATCTCATTGGCAAGAATACAAGCTCGTGTTCTCAAATACAACACTCGAACTTTATTTATAAAACTCGAGCTAAGCCCAAACCACGCTAAGATTCGGAACAGGAAAGGCCATTCTAATCTATCAAACACCTTTTCTGTGTCAAGCGATATGCCTACATAGGGGGCGTCTGCAGTTCTTGCCCTCTCCATCAGGTTACACAGCAATCTGGCATTATCGGAGGTCATTCTCAGTGGAACAAAGTCACATTGATTAGGATGGATCAAGTCCTTTATGACTATAGACAATCTGCCTGCTAGGGCACTCGCATAGATTTTATAATCTGAGTTCAGTAAGGAGATTGGTCTATAATTTACGACTCGAGTTGGGTCTCTTCCTGGTTTCTCCAAAACCACTTCCTGTTTGTCTCTGTGCTCCCAAAAGTTCTTCAAAATAGATCAATAGTTACGGGGTCAACTCCTCACTGAACACTTTATAAAATTCTGCAGGCAGCCTGTCTGGGCCCGCTGCTTTCCCGGGGGACATGGAAAAAATGACCTTACTGTAGCAGCAGAGCGCAAACAATCCAATAATACCAGGAGTCTGTTCAGAAGGTCCAAATCATTTATTTGTGCACAAGACTCAAGCAAAATCACATTCAAAATGGCTGAGCAATGGTTTCTAGCAAAACAACAACTTTTATATCTTTCTTCTCCATTCTGTACATAGGCAAACTTCTCATTGGTCCCGGTAACCCCTTCTATCCCATCTATTGGTCCCGGTACCATTACGTAGTTGTCCAATGAGGACCTTGGTCTGGGCTCAGCACCTGCTTGCCCCCCTTTCAGTCCCCATTACAATGGACAGTTCTTAGACTCTTGATACAATTCTCCTCCAAGGTCACTTAGCTAACTAGAACATGTGGGAAAGCAGGGCACTGTAACCCTTCTTTCAGCAGAATTAATTAGTTCACAGAAGTTTTCACACTCTTATCAGTTCCAATTAAAGCTTGTTTTTCTATCTTTTCTAAGTTTCGATTCTGCTTAGCTATGCTTGGTTATGCTTAGTTAAGTTTTGATTCTTATGAAGGCAGCATGGGGGGGGGGGGTTCACTCCTCTGGGCCTAACCACAGGCTTCATTTACAGGTCAAGCTACTTAGGCCTGCCTGCCTAGTTCAATCAGCGTGGATCATAGGCCTTTGCCTACCACATTCCCTCCTTTGATTAATCTCACCCTATTACTAAAAGGTGTGAGAGTTAAATCACTTAATTACACCGGGGTCGGATTACGACCATACGTACGAGGGTTAGGGTGCCATAAGGCCAAAATCTTAGTAGCAGTCTTCCGTTCTACTGTATTTTCAATAACACTGTTAATAGAGCGCATACAACACGGGATTATACATGGTAATAACAGAAACAAGGCTACAAATACTAGTATTATCATAGCGAAAGTAGTAAGTCCCCCTAACCCAGAGAAAATAGATTCAAACCAATTAGGTATCTTAAGACCATGCCAGGTCTGCACTGGCACATAAGCTTGCTTACGCATGTTTTCAGCAATCTCTTCAACTACTTGACCTTTGTCATCTATCTTCAAGCAACAATTGGTTAAATTCAGTTTACCACATACTCCTCCTTCAGCTGCTAATAAGTAATCTAGTGCCAAACGATTTTGATATATTGCAGTACGCATTTGTGTGCTTTGTCTAGCTAGGAGTGTGAGTGCTTGGCTAGTCTCGTTAATTATCAATTCTACAACTGCTTGTAAGCGTATAATTCGATTTATCATGTACACAGGGGTCCGGTATCCCCAGGTGCCATCTTGCTCCCAAGTGGCAGGTCCATAATAGGCAATAATCCTCTCAGGTGGCCAATCTTCCCCATCCCATTTCTCCCATTTGCCTATCTTCAAGGCTGCTTTTTTCTGTCTCTTTGTATATACTGGGTAACCTAATTGTTCTCCATGTTCTGTGGGTAACAGAAAGAAAGAAGGTCGGATGGTTCCTAAGACACACGCCCCTCCCCAGTGAATAGGGAGTCGAGCATATGCTCGGATTCCACAGATCCAATACAAGCCAGGTGGGGCTTGCCAGGCATGAGGCTGGGCAAGGTTTGTCCATAAATCGGCAAGCTCTGGGAATTTCGCTAATGGGTTGGTAGGTTCAGGTTCATTAACTCCTGACCACCAAGACGTCTGTTTTGTGGTGTCATTATAGAACTTCTGGCTGAGACAGACAAGCTGTCCTACTTTCAAGGTGAACTGGGGTCCAGTCCGCGCATAACACAGACGTCCGACTATTGGGTGTGCTAATACCCATTCACTGGTGGTCTTATGCAACTCAGTATGATTATAAGCTATTGAGTAATTCAATTCTTGGGCCTCCCATGGCCACTGATCACCCATTCTAGTTCCTCCGCAGAAGTAACAGTCTGAGATGTGGAGACTGGATACGACTGCTCCGGCTAATTCTAAGAATAGATTCTGGGAAGGATGGGGGATGTCAAACTTGTTTACATGCATGGTTTCATAGAAGGTATTATGTATGTGATACCGTGATGAGCGATGGGCCTGGGTATTCAGTCTTATATATACAATAGTTCCGGGATCTGACCCAGTGCCTGCAATGCGTAGTCCAAATTTATATCCTTGCTTCCAAGCACTAGGATTTATTATATGTAACTCTAATGGATTGCAAGCACCCTTCTTACATTTATCTAGATTCTTTACATATGGTTTATGTAGAACTGCCATTCGATTATCTCTGGTATTCTCTACCATACCAGATATCCATGTAGCAAAGAACACACATTCCCACCTCGGGCAATAATAGTCTTTAACTGGTGCTGTGCTATATTCGTTTGCTAAAACTCGTTTACCTGTGCATGCCCCCCACCCGGTTGTTCCTTCTGGACACATATACTTGTGATCATGAGAATATGCTTTTTCCCAGTTGGCACAACTAGAACGTCCATCTCTATTGATAGCATCACAAGCGTCAAAGTACAAGGCAGCACTCTTTGTGGGATCAGTGAGTGGGGGTGTGGCATTAAGCAAAGCTCCATCTGCATCATCCCACCGTATTTCTAGAGTATAATAGGATGGGTTCTGATGTGGGTTAAAACAAACTTTAGTATCACCCTTGGTGCAAATGTTCAGTTCAGTGGTGTTATATATACACCGACTTACTGTACCAGTACAGGTATAGTAAGAATGATAAAGCAAAGTCTGAGTTACTTTCATTCCAGTCCGAGTGGAAGTAATGCAGGCAGTACATGGGGGTAAAGCAAGAGTAAGTTCAAGGCTCCCCAGGCAAGCAACCAGAACAAAATAGAAGCAAAGATGCATGTTGATTGTAGTCCTTCTGAGTCTCCGCTGAAGATCTTGACCTCGACGTCCACTGTCCCTCGGCTCAATGCTGACCCGTTTGCTAATGAAGCAATTCAATGGGTGTCAATGTTGATTGAAGATCCTCAAGGTCCCGTTGCAATGCCAACTTACCAATTGTAGTTGGCCTGACGAAAGTCTGTGGAGGCACAGTTATTTAATGAAGAAATCAAATGTCTTTGCTGTACTGGAAACAGCAACCTCTTCGAAAGACTTGTCTACTGTAAAATACTGTAGTGCTTGAGTGGCCTTATAAGGGGGCTAGGCCACTGGTTGCCGCCTCAAGGTGAGCCGCAAAGGAACATCAGGATGCTGCACTGCTGTCCACTGATCTGGTTCTGGAACTGCTGCTGGCTTGACCCTAGTATGATGGATCCAAGATTCGATTTCTGCGACCTTGACAGCTGTCGGTGTAGACAGGATGACGGTGTATGGTCCCTTCCAATGCGGTTCCAGCGGTGTCTTCTTCCAATCTTTGATCCACACCGAGGTACCAGGCTTGTAGGGATGCAAGGATTCCGTCAAGTTGATGGGTAACTGGTCCTGTATCCATGTGTGAAGAGTCTGCAGAACAGAACTAAGAGCTAGGAGTTCTTGTCTGGTTATCTCTGAACCAATTTGTGTCAAACTCCCTTTGACTCCCTGCACTATTGGTGGGGGCTTACCATACATGACTTCAAAGGGAGAAAATCCTGATGATTTCACAGGGGCTGAACGTATTCTAAGTAAAGCTATTGGGAGAACCTGGGGCCACTTCAGGTGAGTCTCCTGAAACAACTTAGACAACTGGGATTTTAGAGTGCAATTCATTCGCTCAACTTTCCCTGAACTTTGGGGTCTGTATGCAGTGTGTAACTTCCATTGTATCTGTAGGGCACTTGCTAGCTGTTGGGTAATTTGAGACACAAATGAGGGTCCATTGTCCGACCCTATCACTGCAGGGATTCCATATCGGGGGATGATCTCCCTCAACAATACCTTGGTAACTTCTCTGACTTTCGCAGTCCTGGTGGGGAAAGCTTCCACCCACCCAGAGAAGGTACAGACTAAAACTAACAGATAACGATATCCATTGGCTTTTGGCATTTCAGTAAAGTCTACTTGTAGATTGTGCATAGGGACTACACCACCTGACTGAGCTCGGGGCGGTGGTGTAGGGCCCTGCTTGGCATTGTTCTTCGCACAGGTTACGCACTGACGAGCTACTGAGGCTGACAAGGCTCCCAACAGTGCGATGCAAAAACTGGGGTCTAAGTGCGTTTTCCATGGCGTTTTTTCCATAATGTGTAGCTTGATGAAAGGCCTTTACAAAGGCTGGTCCCAATGATTCAGGAATGACTATTCGTCCTGGAGGTTGGCTGCCCTCTGCTGGTGGTAACTCGATCCATCCATCCTTCAGTATCCCTTTTTCTACTGTACAATAATAGTCCAATTCTTTTGTGGTGTATCGTGGTGTCCATAAGTTAAGGGGTACAGGAAACAATACCTCTTGTACTGGTGTCGCTTGTTGTGAAATTTGACCTGTCATAGCTGCTTTACGTGCTGAAGCATCGGCAAATCTGTTTCCTTGGGCAACTTCTCCTCTTCCTGTTTGGTGTCCTCGGCAGTGCATCACAGCGACTTGTTTTGGGCCCAGACTGCATCCAGTAACATTAAAATTTCTGGGCCGTACTTAATTGATTTGCCTCCTGAGGTAATGAGTCCTCGTTCTTTATACAGAGCTCCATGAGCATGTAAAGTTGTGAAAGCATACTTTGAGCCTGTATATACGTTCAACTGAAGTCCAGCACCTAATACTAGTGCCCTTGTTAGCGCTATCAATTCTGCTTTCTGTGCTGATGTTCCTGAGGCGAGAGCTGATGATTCGATGACTTTCTCCCGAGTGACCACTGCATACCCCGCACACCGTCGTCCATTGATGATGAGGCTGCTTCCATCCACGAAATAAGTCTGGTCAGGGTTCTCTATAGGTATATCAGTTAGAGCAGGTCGACTTGAAAACACAGTGTCCATGACCTCCATACAGTCATGCTCTGGTGGATCTTTGCTAATCGGTACCAATGTGGCTGGATTTAGGGCATGGCTCACTTCCAGTTGTATCCGAGGATTCTCGCATAGCATGCTCTGGTACTTTAGCATTCGAGAATTAGTGAACCAGTGATTTCCTTTTTGTTCCATGAGGGCAAGTACTGCGTGGGGTACTGTCACACGTAGGTTCTGTCCTAGAGCGAGTTTGTCTGCCTCACTCACTAACAATGCTGTGGCTGCCACAGCTCTCAAACATGGTGGCCATCCTTTGGCTACAGTGTCCAACTGTTTTGATAAGTATGCTACAGGTCGCTCCCAATGTCCTAAAGTCTGGGTTAACATTCCCAGAGCGTTCCCCTGCATTTCATGTACGAACAAATGAAAAGGTCTCCGGACATCTGGTAGTCCAAGTGCTGGTGATGACATCAACACTTCCTTTAAGGTTTTGAAAGCATTATCTTGGTCTGGTCCCCGCTCTAGTGGCGACCTCTCTTCTCCTTTGGTGGCTTCATATAGTGGTTTAGCAATCTGAGCAAAGTTGGGTATCCATATTCGACAGTATCCTGCTGCTCCCAGGAAGGCTCTGACTTGTCTCCTGGTGGTTGGAGTTTGGATACTGCACACAGCTTCTTTTCTTTCTGGTCCTAATTGTCGGCTTCCTTTGGACAGTCGGAATCCCAGATACTTCACTTCCTTTTGGCATAGCTGCGCCTTTGCTCTCGAAACTTTGTATCCGGCTTCATCTAGCAATTGTAAAAGATTGCTGATGAACAAGACTACCCAGTATCACTGGCATCCTTCTTTACTCCCTCGAAGAAAGCTATTGAAGACACCATCCTAGCTCTAAACACAACCACTGCACACACAGACCCTTGCCCTGCGCACTGGATAAAGGACCTGCGATGTGACATATCCTCAACTATAGCAAAAATCTTAAACTACTCCTTCACCACTGGCTCTTTCCCATCTACGCTCAAGCAGACCTCTGTAAGACCGCTGCTAAAGAACACCAAACTTGATCCTCAAAAAGTAGAATCTTATAGGCCCATATCTAGCATACCTATGCTAGCAAAAATCATCGAGAAAATAGTGCACAGGCAATTACAGGATCATATAGACACATCAGCCCCACTGGATCCAGCTCAACATGGTTTCAGAGAGTCACATGGAGTAGAAACACTACTCACAACACTCCTCAACAACATAACCTCAGGTGTGGATAACATACGCCAGGGCTTCGCTCTTGTCTTCCTAGATATAGCAGCGGCTTTTGACTCGGTATGCCATGAAATTCTCATCTGCCGGCTAAGGGAAAAAGGCATCTGTGGAACAGCACTCGAATGGTGCAAATCTTACCTGTCCGACAGATGGCAGCATGTCAGAGTCGACGGGGATACATCTGAACCTTTCCAACAAAGTCAAGGTGTACCCCAAGGATCCTCTTTATCTGCATTGATGTTTAATATATACATCCAACCCATCTGTGACATCATCAGATCCTTTAATGTCAGTTACATGATATATGCAGACGATGTGCTACTATATATGCCAATATCATTGGACTGTCTAGACCTTACCCCGCTGACTAACTGCTTTGACACCATATCAGAGTGGCTCCTATCACAAAACCTGAGAATACAACACAAAAAGACGGAAGTCCTGTTCGTCTCGAGGAACACCAACTTCACCCCTCCTAGTTGTATTAACGTAAAGGATGCCCAACTCCAAGTTAAACCGGCAATACGCTACCTGGGAGTAACGCTGGACCAAAACCTTGATATGAAGAATCACATAGCCAACACAGTCAAGGCAATCTACTTTAAAATCAGATCCCTCAGACACCTACGCATACTACTTGAACCGGATGATTTCCGTACCATTTATCAAGCCCTTATACTCCCCCATTTCGACTTCTCAAACTCCATACTACAAGGACTCCCCCGGGCCACCCTGAACCCCCTGCAATTAGCCATGAATAGTGCAGCAAGGGTACTCCTCGGGGCATCCAGGAGAGATCACGTAACACCCCTTCTAAAACAGCTACACTGGCTCCCCATTCAGGCAAGGATCAGTTTCAAGATCTTACTGCTAACATTCAAAGCGGCTAAGGGGCTCACCTCTTCCTCTCTCTCCAACCTCATACAACCACTTGCACCAAACAGGCCACGAAGAACAGCAGAATTAAACACACTAGTTATCCCAAATGACACCACAAGATGCACTAGATCAACAGCCAACAGAGCCTTCCAATTCTGCGCCCCATCTCTATGGAACACCTTACCAGCACAAATCAGAGCAATACCTAATCTAAGTCAGTTCAGAAAGGCTTTAAAGCATTTCCTCTTCCTTAAATATCTCAATGGCAGCTCCGAACATAACCCCCAGGTGAATAGCAGAAGTGGTCAAACAGATAGACCCCGCAACAGACCAACTTCACAATGTAAATAGCAAGTTGTTCCATATACTTTTGTACCACTGTTGTATATAGTTAACCAGGATATCCTTTATCAGATAACCCTGCATTGTATTTAGTTTCCCCTATTTCGCCAAGTTATACTTCCTGTTAAATGTAGCGACCAGACACGTGTAAACTGTCGGATGTTTTCTGTTCAATGTAAACCGCGCTGATGTCTAATAGTGCGGTATATAAGAATTGTTAATAAATAAATAAAATAAATAAATTTGTGGCTTGCACACATTCATTCTCCGATGTGGTAGCTATCAACAGATCATCCACATATTGGAGAAGCACTCGTGTTCCAGGGGTTACAGGATAGCTGGAAAGATCTTGGTTCAGTGCTTCACTGAAGATAGTGGGTGAGTTCTTGAATCCTTGAGGCAATCGTGTCCAAGTGAGTTGGCCCCGTTTCCCTGAGACAGGGTCCTGCCATTCGAAGGCAAACAACAATTGACTAATTGGGGCTAATCTCACGCAAAAGAAGGCATCTTTCAAATCCAGGACCATAAAGTGGGTGGCTTCCGTGGGTATCAGTCCTAAGAGTGTATAAGGATTTGGCACAACTGAATGTATGGTTTCAACTGCTTCATTTACTCTCCTCAAATCTTGCACTGGGCGGTAATCACCTGTCCCAGGTTTCTTAACTGGCAGGAGAGGTGTATTCCAAGGTAATTGACATACTTTGAGAAGGCCATACTCCAGTAATCTTAATAAGTGGCGATGGATGCCCTCAATGGCTGGTCTTGGGAGTCGGTACTGCTTAACATGTACTGGTGCTGCTCCAGGCTTGAGGTTCACGATTACTGGGGCTATATGCTTGGCTAGACCTGGTGGGTTACCTTCTGCCCATACTCCAGGAGGAGCCGTAATGCTTGCTGGCATGCTGAGATTGGTATAAGGAACTGGTTTAGTACTGTAATATCTCCACTCTTCTCGGGGAATAGTAAGCACCATTAGTCCTGCAGGTTTTGGATTTACAGTCATTTGCATTTCTCCTTTTTCCAGTGAAGGATATTTGGGCCTGCAGTTTGGTTAGCATATCTCGTAGTGGCACTGGGCACTCAGGCATATAAAGGAATTGGTGTGCTATTTGCTGTCCCCCTAATTCACATACTCGGTCTTTCAGAAAAGACTTGGTGGCTTTTGCACCAGTTGCTCCCATAATAGTGACTGCTCTTGTGGACAAAGGAGCTATTTGCTTATCTATTACAGAATGTTCTGCTCCAGTGTCAACCATAAAGCCCATGAATTGGTTCCCTATTTTTAAACAGACCATAGGCTCCTGGGAACCTAAAACGAATTCAGAGCCCGGTCTGTCCTAATCTGTTTCATCTAAATCATAGTCCGTTGCGGCCACAACTGCCTCTATGGCCTCTTCTCTTTCCCTTTGGAAATGTACTCGATTTGTCCCTCTGCGATTCTGTGATCGGCCTCTCTCCCTCTCTCTCCGAGGGGCATTTTCTTCTTCTTCGTGCGAGGCGCCTTCGAGTTGCGGGCATGCATTTCTCCAATGTCCTTCTTCCTTGCAATAAGCGCATTGATTCACGCCTAACATGGGCCAGCTATCTCCCCGGCCCCGCCCTCTTCCTCTGCTCCTTCGGTTAGGGAAACCTCCCCGTTTCTGTTCAACTATAGCTGCAGCCAAAAAGTCGGCTTTCTTCTTCATTTTACGATCACTTTCTTTCTGTCATTCATTATCACGATTCACAAACACTTTCTGGGCGACTTCCATGAGCTGTGACGTATTCATGCCCGCAAACCCTTCTAACTTCTGTAATTTGCGTCTAATATCTGGTTGGGACTGGCTGACAAAAGCAGCATTCACCATGCATAGGCTTCCGGGTGCAGTTGGGTCATAGGGGGTATACATTCTGTATGCTTCAACTAATCTCTCATAGAAAGCACAGTTACTTACCTGTAACAGGTGATCTCTGGGAACAGCAGGAATTAGTCCTCACATATGGGTATGTCGGTACCGACGGAGCCTGCGCGGGAATGCTTCCCCAGCTTCCCAAAAAGGAAAGCTTTTGGGCACATCCCACCGCGCCTGCGCGCTGCCTTCCCGCCTTTCCTAACTGACTCTCCTCATTTCAAGTTTATAGCTGAGACAATAGAGAGAGAGAAAGGAAAGACCAGAAAGATACAACTCCTAGGGGAGGTGGGTGGGTTGTGAGGACTAATTCCTGCTGTTCCCAGAGATCACCTGTTACAGGTAAGTAACTGTGCTATCTCCAGGAACAAGCAGGAATGAGTCCTCACATATGGGGACTCCCTAGCTAAGATGCCTGGGAGATCCCCTAGGATTTAGACCCTGGATAGGGTCCCATGTCCTCCTATGGATCTCAGGCATCCATCCAGGGAAGGAGGGTAGGAGTTGATTAAGAATGGAACAGGTGTTTGAGAACAGCCTGACCAAACAAGACATCCCGGCGGGAATCCTTGTCCAAGCAGTAATGGGCTGTGAAGGTATGAACCGAGGCCCAGGTGGCTGCTTGACAGATCTGGTCTATGGACACAGAATGTAGATGAGCCATAGAGGTGGCCATGGCCCTCACATTATGAGCTGTGACATGGCCCTCCAGAGTACGGTTCTTGCTCTGGTAGGTAAAAGAAATACACTGAGCAATCCAATTGGACAGTGTTCTTTTAGAGACTGGAAGTCCCAAATGAGAAGGGTCAAAAGCAACAAAAAGCTGAGAAGACTTTCTATGTTGCTGGTTCCTATGTAAGTAAAAGGCAAGAGCCCTTTTACAATCCAGAGTATGAAGGTTCCTCTCTGCACTAGATGCATGAGGAGCTGGAAAAAAGACTGGCAAATACACCTCTTGATTGAGATGAAAAGGCGAGACCACTTTAGGCATAACGTGTGGATTAGTCCTGAGGACCACCTTGTCATGATGGAATCTTGTATAAGGTGGATTTGCCACTAAGGCCTGTAGTTCACTAATGCGGCGAGCAGAAGTGACTGCAATAAGGAAGACAACCTTCCAGGAAAGAAATTTCAGGGAGGTAGAAGATAAGGGTTTAAATGGTGGCTTCATGAACTGACCAAGAACCATATTCAAATCCCATGCCACCGGAGGAGGCTTAATGGGAGGTTTAGTTAAAGTGAGGCCTCTCATGAATCTTGAGATAAGAGGATGAGAGGAAACTTGTTGCCCATTGATGGGCTTAAGGGATGCTGAAATAGCACTCAAATGGACTCTCACTGAATTAGTTTTAAGTCCTGCATTGGAGAGATGCAGGAGATAGTCCAACAGAGAAGTTAAAGGAAGTGTGAAAGGGTTTAGACCTCTGTCAGCACACCAAATGGAAAATCTTTTCCATTTAAAGGCGTAGGAACGCCTGGTGGAAGGTTTCCTGGAAGCATGAAGGATATCCTTCACCTGTTGAGAAAGATTTAAATCTTGAAGATCTAGGCCTTCAGTAACCAGGCCCTGAGGTGAAGGGACTTGGGGTTTGGGTGCCACAAAGTCCCCTCCTCCTGGGACAGAAGGTCTGGAGCAGCTCCCAAGTCCAGGGAGGGGGCTTGGGAGAGATGCAGAAGTAGAGAGTACCACACTTGGCATGGCCAGCGTGGAGCTATGAGGATCATAGATCCTTGATCCCTCTGGAGTTTGAACAGAGTCTTGGGAATCAAGGGAATGGGTGGAAAGGCGTACAGAAAGTCCTGACCCCAATGAAGGAGGAAGGCATCCCTGGCCTGAACTCCCTGACACGGAATTCTGGAGCAGAATCGGGGAAGTTTGGCATTCCACGGACTTGCAAAGAGGTCTATGTCCGGGGTTCCCCATTCCTGAAAGATTCTGAGTACCTGATCCATATGCAGGGACCACTCGTGTGGAAGCAGAACTCGACTGAGTCTGTCTGCCCAAGAGTTTTGGATTCCTGGGAGGTATACTGCCAGGAGATGGATCTGATGCTCTCTGGCGAAGGCCCATAGTCTGAGAGCTTCGTTGCAAAGCGACAGAGAGCCAGTTCCTCCTTGTTTGTTTATGTAAAACATGGCTACTTGATTGTCTGTGTGAACGAGGACTGTCTTGTAGCCAAGGAGGGTATGAAAGACCTGGAGAGCTAGGAAAACTGCTCGAAGCTCCAAATGATTGATATGAAGGGAGGTCTCCTGTAGAGACCAAGTGCCTTGGGTGGAGAGGTCCTCTAGATGAGCTCCCCAACCTGTTTGGGAGGCATCTTAGTCAGGGTTGCTTGGGGCAACGACTGTTGGAAGGGGGACCCCAGCAACAGATTTTGAGTGGACATCCACCATTGGAGAGACCAAAAGAGACGTTTGGAGGTTGCTATTTGGTCAGAGAGAGCTCCTGAAGCTTGAGTCCACTGGGTGGACAAAGTCCACTGAGCTGCTCTCATGTGAAGGCGAGCATAGGGTACCACATGTACTGTGGAAGCCATGTGGCCTAGCAGTTGAAGCATCTCCCTGGCAGTCAAGTGACTCTTTGACTGTGCCTGGGAGGCTAACTGCAGTAGACGATGGCAACGGGCCTGAGGAAGGTAGGCCCTTGCAGTGGTGGTATCCAACCAGGCCCCTATGAACTCTAGGGACTGAGTGGGAGAAAGCTGGGACTTCGGGAGGTTTACCACCAGTCCCAGATATTGCAGAATGCATCTTGTGCGGTTTAGAGCAATCTGAGCTTCTGACTGAGTTGGTGCTCGGATGAGCCAATCGTCAAGATATGGGAAAACAAAAATCCCTAGGGTGTGTAGAAATGCTGCAACGACTGCCATGCATTTGGTGAACACTCTGGGGGCAGAGGCTAGGCCGAAAGGAAGCACTCTGTACTGATAATGTTGTCCCTGGAACAGAAATCGTAGGAATTTTCTGTGGGATGGATGGATGAGGACATGGGTGTACTCATCCTTGAGATCTAGAGAACAAAGCCAATCTTGGCTCTTTAGGTAGGGAAGAAGAATGCCTAGAGAAAGCATTTTGAACTTTTCCTTGCATAGGAATTTGTTCAATTCCCTGAGATCTAAAATGGGTCTGTAACCCCCTGTTTTCTTGGGGATGAGAAAATAGGGGGAATAGAACCCTGAGCCCTGCTGAAGAAGGGGAACCTCTTCTATCGCCCCTTGGGCAAGCAGGGTAGACACTTCCTGACCCAGAAGGTCGAGGAGAGGTGTGGGAGAGTTGAAATGTCTCACCATGGTGTGTGGAGGAAGGTCTGAGAAATGAAGTTTGTAACCCTCTCTTATGATGGAGAGGGTCCATTGTTCTGATGTTATTTGCTCCCACCTGGGAGCAAAATGAGCTAACCTTCCTGGAATGGGGAGAGGTTCTGGCTGGGGTAGAGCCAGAAAGGTTAAGTTCTCTAGCATGCAGTCAAAAACCCTGAGGGGGTTGAGACTGTTGAGTTGCAGGAGTTGCGGCAGGTTTGGGTCTGGCTTGCCTAGGTTGCTGTCGCTTAGTTGGAAAACGACCAGCAGCAGATTGCTGCCCAGAGTTGGAAGGGAATCTGGTCTTCTTGAAATAAGGTTTCTTGAAAGACTTTTTCTTGAATGGCATGGAGGTAGACTTGGAAAGTCTATCCAGAGCAGAATTCTCTGCATCCATTTGAGTGGCTTTAATTTGCCACTCTCTGCCAAAGAGATTCTCACCTGTACAGGGCAGATTTCCCAGACCATCCTGGACCCAAGGCTCTAGATCAGAAGCCTGGAGCCAAGCAAGTCTCCAAGCAGCAATGGCAATGCCTGAGGCTCTGCTAGCACCCTCAAAGGAGTCAAAGGCTGCCCTATTGGAAAACTTGGAAACATCCTGAGTATGCTTAAGCCAAAGGAGGAATTCATCCTTTCTGTCTTCTGGGATAACAGGGAGAAAGGTATGCAACTTCAGTGCAATTTCCTTGAGAAACATACCCATAGAAAGACTATATGAGTTGATTCTAGCAATGAGCATACTGGCTTGGAAGATTTTTCTACCAAAAGCATCCAAGGTCCTGCATTCTCTTCCTGGAGGAGTAGAAGAATGTCTTTTAGTACTCTTTATTCTTTTCATAGCTGACTGCACCACAATGGAATGGTGAGGAAGCTGGGTTTTTTGAAAACCAGGACAAGGGGGGACACGGTACATAGTGTCCAACCTACGAGAATGAGGAGAAAGGGTGAGAGGAGTCTCCCATAAATCAAGCATGTGTTCATGAAGAATTTCATGAATTGGTAAGGTGACTGCCTCTCTGGGAGCCTTAGAGTAACCTATAATGTCAAGCTTTTTAGCTCTAGGTTCTATTTCAGAGGATACTGAAATGGCAAGTCCTTTAGCCACTTCTGAAATGAAGTCTTGAAAGGACAAATCTTCTGGAGGAGACATTCTCCTCTTCGGAGAAGAAGGTTCCTCAGGGAGAGTAATAGACACTTCAGGAGATTCTTCTGATGAATCGTAATCATCAGAGGAATCGAAGTATCGTCTGTCCGATTCCAACGATCGATACGCGTATCGATCGGTATCGACATCGGGCGTCCCCGGAACCGGATCGGTATCGGGGAAGCGCCCGGATCCAGGAACCGGAGTCGGTATCCTGGTCGATGTCGAAGCAAGCGGTACCGGCATCGAGCCCGGTACCGGTGCCGGTGGCGGTACCGACATCGATATTCGATGCGGTACGGCTGGCGTCGCAGCCTGAATGAAAGCCATGATAGCTTGCTGCATGGATTGGACAGTATGATCCATAGACGCCACGACTGCCTGGATGTCGGTACCGGGAGAATGTGCCGGTACCCCAGAGCAGTCTAACAGGTGATCGGTCGAGGCCGTGTCATCGATGTCAACCTGTAACCCCATAGGAGGAGCTTTGGAAGCCGGAGCTTCCCGCCGGGGTTGTTTGGCTGGGGCAGGATCCTCAAGGGTAAGCCCGGGGGCATCTCGATGCTTAGAGGGAGATTTACCCTTTGAGGACCTGTTTGGTTTATGTTTGGTTACCTGAGATCCATCAGGAGACGATGATCTAGAAGATGTCGATGCTACCGGTGGTGCCTCTGTGGGAAACAGCATATGGAGCTTAGCTGCTCGATTCTGTAACCCACGTTTAGACATCATGGAGCAGGATGGACAATCCGGAACGGAATGGTCAGGGCCCAAACATTTGAGACACCATTCATGGGTATCTGTAATAGAAATAGTACCGCTACACTTAGTACATTTTTTAAAGCCTGAGGCTTGTTTTTCCATGAGGGAAAATCTTTTTGTAGGCCCTAAGGCCTGCAGAAGAAATAATACTAAGTGAAGAAAAAAGATAAAGATTTTGCTTTTTTTTTTTGTAAAAGAAGAAAGAAAAGACCGGCGGTACCGGTCCGGTGTCGGGGAGGCAGACACGCGACCAAAGAAACAAACTAATATAAGAAACTTCTTCAGCGGTGACAGGGCTCGACCTGCTGGCTCCGCGGAAAAGAAGAAGAAACTGAGGAGAGTCAGTTAGGAAAGGCGGGAAGGCAGCGCGCAGGCGCGGTGGGATGTGCCCAAAAGCTTTCCTTTTTGGGAAGCTGGGGAAGCATTCCCGCGCAGGCTCCGTCGGTACCGACGTACCCATATGTGAGGACTCATTCCTGCTTGTTCCTGGAGATTACTGCTGGGCTTTCATCCACGCCCTGGGTAACTTCAGCTACCTTGGAGAGGTTCATGGCTTTCTGACCCCCCTTTCGCAGACCTTGCATAAGGCCTTGGCGAAACCGAGCTAGGGATCTGGATCCTTCATCGGTGTTTGGATCCCACCGAGGATCTTCGTTGGGAAATTCTTTCTTCGCTGCTTCGCGATTATCTATTCCTTCTCCTCCCGCTACGGAGGGGTTTTCTGCCAGCCAATTTACAGCTGCTTGCATAATTCTCGTCCGCTCCTCAGTAGTAAATAGAGTGGACAGGAGTTGACGGCAATCTGCCCAAGTGGGCTGGTGGGTTTGCATAATTGTATTCATTACTTCTGTTAATTCTTGGGGCTTATCAGTATAGGAAGCATAATGCATTTTCCAGTTCAACAAATCAGTAGTGGAGAAGGGCACATAAACTAGACTCGTGGGTCCCGCTACTATCTGATTCTGATCATCCCTGACGGGCATTCCCGGGACTTGCCGTAACGGCATTACTTTCTTGATAACGGTTCTCTTTCTCAGCTTTTGCTTGACTTGGGAACTTGCGCTTGCTACAGATGTACTTGTACTGACAGCTGATTTTACACTGTCAGTCTCAGTCTGGGAAGACATTTCTTCTTCTTCCTGTCCTGACGACTCAAAATTTTCCTCTACCTCGGGCTGATCACTTTCTTCAGGGGGCGACTCATCTAGATGAGCTTCTGGCTGAACAGGGGGTGGATCCCGCCAGTCCCGAGGGCCTGCCGCGGGACGCAGTGGTACTTTTACTGGGCGCTGAGCTTGGGGCTGTCTAGTTACAACTTCCGGGGATTCAGGATGAACATAAACAGGCTTCTTTTCTTTCCCTGTCTCCTTTGTCTGCTCTGTCAGCGCTACCATTATTCTGCACTGTTCTTCATAACAGCGCCGAGCCCAAGGGGGCGGGCTTTCACAAATACTTAACCAGGAATCTATATAGGGATACTGGTCGGGGTGCGCTGCTCGCACCTTCCGATGGACTGACTTAATAATTCCTATATTAAATGTTCCATCTCGGGGCCACATGGGATCTAAGGTGGGCCACTCCCTAGTACACAAAAGTTGCAATCGTGACGCAGTCATTTTCACCCCGTAATCTCCTGTATATCCTTTATTAAAATACTTAATCATACATTCTAATGGAGTGTTTACAGTAGACCCCGCCCCTCCCATATCGATGTGTGCGCGCAACAACAGACAAAAGGAAAAGGAGGGCGGACCGTGGGTGAGGGGTCCTCACGGCCCTAGAAACATTCAGGGGAAACAAAGAACAAGACAAGACGACGGTTGCTTCCTCCTTTTTACGACCTGGACGCGGTCGCCCGGCCAGGAACTGCGTTACTCAGGAGTCCGCCTTCACTTGGTCTGTATCAGCAGACCTCTCAATCACACTTCATTCACAAAATCATGCTAGAAACGTACTCCCAACAAGCCCAATCCTGTCTGTTCTGACTAGGCTATATCAAAGTTACAAGTTATGCCGGCTTTTTCCAAGTTCCAAGAAGATGATAGTTTCACCCCGCGAATACACTATACAGGGTTAATCGGACCATCTTGAGAGGTGATCAAGCTCTCTTACCAAAATTCCAAGTTCCAAGTTACAAGTGGCCAGTTACAAGTTCCAAGTTACAAACTGCAGTCCTGACTCATCTGTCTAGACATACCAAAAACTATACTCATGTGGTAGACGAAGGACTGTGATCCATGGTGTCTGAAATAAGCAGGGAGCCTAAAAAGCTTGACCTGTAAATGAAGCCTGTGGAGAGGCCCATAGGAATTACACATTTCCCCAAATGCTGCTACCATAGAATCGAAACTTAACAGAGCACAATTAAGTACAGCTAAGCAGAATCGAAACTTAGAGAATATAGAAAAACAAGTTTAATTGGTATTGATAAGAGTGTGAAGCTTCTATGGAATTAATTAACTCTGCTGAAAGAAAAGTTACAGTGCCCTGCTTTCCCACATGTTTTAGTTAGCCAGTTGACCTTGGAGGAGAATTGTATCAAGAGCCTAAGAAATGATCATTGTAATGAGGACTGTAAGGGGGGTAAGCAGGTGCTAAGCCCAGACCAAGGTCCTCATTGGAGCTACGTATTGGTACCGGGACCAATAGATGGGGTGAAAGGGGTTACCGGGACCAATGAAAAGTTTGCCTATGTCTAGAATGGGAAAGAAAGCTATAAAAGTTGTTGTTTTGCTAGAAACCATTGCTCAGCCATTTTGAATGTGATTCTGCTTGAGTCTTGTGCACAAATAAATGATTTGGACCTTCTGAACAGACTCCTGGTATTATTGGTTTGTCTGCGCTCTGCTGCTACACTCACTGGATCCGGTCCCCGTTCCCGAGCAAGCGCATGAGTTGGACCTCGGACTCCCCTCACGGGTTCGAGGTGTTGGCTCCGTCCGGGTCCAGCACCCGCCGTGGCCTGGCCCAACTCCCTCCGATACAACTGGACCGGTGGCGCCTGGGAGCGAGCCCACGTCGGAAGGGCACGAGCCCAGCAGGACCAAACCTATAGAGGCGGAAAGTCGTGGTATATTGGCTCATATACCCTCTACTCACCACACTTCCCGGCCAAAGCACCAAGAATATGTAGCGGCAGAGCGCAAACAATCCAATAATACCAGGAGTCTGTTCAGAAGGTCCAAATCATTTATTTGTGCACAAGACTCAAGCAAAATCACATTCAAAATGGCTGAGCAATGGTTTCTAGCAAAACAACAACTTTTATATCTTTCTTCTCCATTCTGTACATAGGCAAACTTCTCATTGGTCCCGGTAACCCCTTCTATCCCATCTATTGGTCCCGGTACCATTAAGTAGTTGTCCAATGAGGACCTTGGTCTGGGCTCAGCACCTGCTTGCCCCCCTTTCAGTCCCCATTACAATGGACTGTTCTTAGACTCTTGATACAATTCTCCTCCAAGGTCACTTAGCTAACTAGAACATGTGGGAAAGCAGGGCACTGTAACCCTTCTTTCAGCAGAATTAATTAGTTCACAGAAGTTTTCACACTCTTATCAGTTCCAATTAAAGCTTGTTTTTCTATCTTTTCTAAGTTTCGATTCTGCTTAGCTATGCTTGGTTATGCTTAGTTAAGTTTCGATTCTTATGAAGGCAGCATTGGGAGGGGGGTTTCACTCCTCTGGGCCTAACCACAGGCTTCATTTACAGGTCAAGCTACTTAGGCCTGCCTGCCTAGTTCAATCAGCGTGGATCATAGGCCTTTGCCTACCACATTACGAAGCTCTTCACATGTCAAAGGTTTGTCCAATTCCTTAGCCTGCTGTGACCCTAATTTAGGCTGCTTTAACTTATCCAAAAAATCATTAGAAGCTGCCGTATCTGGTTCTATTTCTGAAGCATATAGATTACTATAATATCTAGAAAACTCCTCTAAAATTTGTTCATTACTAACTAACCTAACCTGGTTGTCACCTTTACTAAAGTGATTCGTGATTTTTCTTGTTTCCCTTTTAAGATTTTTGTGAGAAGCTTCCCTGATTTGTTTTGCTCCATATGGTACCGAGATCATTGTTTAATCATTACTTGTTCCACTTCTGAACTTAAAAGTTCATTGTATTGATATCTGAGTCTTTGTAATCTCAGGCGAATACTAGTCTCTGGGTGTTTAATCCATAACCACTCCCCAGTTTTAATCTGGTTATCTAAATCGTTTAATCTGGCCTGTTTCCTTTTGTTTTCTCTAATACTAAAGCTAGTTATTGTTGCGTGGAGGGAGGCCTTAAAAGCTTCCCACCAAGCCCAGCTTGCTGAATCCCCCAACTTGTTTGTATTGAAATAATTCTTATTACTAGTTCTCATTTCAGCCTGAAAGAAGGCATCTGCCAGCCAGGACCTATTAAAAGACCAGGTTGAGCAGGGTTTAGTTACATTTGATAATGTAATTTTTAAGGTGATAGCTGCGTGATCTGAAATGTGCAAGCTCAGGATCTCAGCATCACAGATTTCCGAAACTAGAGATCTGGAGATTTTAAAAAAATCAATACGTGAAAGGGAGCTATGCGGAGGGGAAAAAAAGTATACTCTTTATCAGTGGGGTGGAGTAATCTCCAAATATCTACCAAACCATTGACTTCCATTAGGGTTCTAAGTGCAATCCACGCTCGGAGGGACATCTCCACTCTGCTAGGATTTCAGTCTAATAGTGACTCCATTACCAGGTTGAAGTCCCCCCCCCCCCAGCAACTGGACCCAAAATATCAGCCTGTAAGACACCAGCTAGGTTTTTGAAAAATATAGGGTCATCAATATTGGGAGCGTAAACATTAAGAATTACTAATTTGCTCTTACCTAGCAAGATGGAAGCCTTTACCCACCTCCCATGTACATCAGTACTAGTATCCTCAACTTTAAGCTCTAACACTTTGCATGCCCGAATGACTACATTTTTTTATGGGCCGCAGGGGAGGAGCCAACTACTAAAAAGTGTTTGTCCTCCAGCTTATTAGTTTCAGCCAGGGTCAAATGAGTTTCTTGAAGAAGAATCAGATCAGCTTGTTGTTTTTTTACAATATGCCAAAATCTTTTTCCTTTTTATCGGGGCTTTGATCCCTTTGACGTTCAGAGACATTATCTTCAACCCATGAAACGTAATAGACTAATGAAGGATTCTTTACAACAGTCTGTTAGATGTAAATAAACTAAATACAATCTACCGCCATCCTCAGAGAACCGCCCAACACTCCCAATACTAAAAAAACTGAAAAAAGAATGTTTCATTGGGTAAGGCAGCAAGTATATCAAACATAGCGCAGCCTGGACCTTCAAACCAAAAATGTTTTATTGTTTTTTTTCTTAATCCCTTTCCTTCCCCCCTCTCCCCCCCCCCCCCCCGCTAATCTAAGCCTTCTTACCCCATGATAACAGGATGATTAAGCCACAGTCAAACAAATAGGTCTCGCAAGGAATAGCGAGATCCAAAAAGAGAAGCAACAATAATGATCAACCGTAGAGAGCTATTCCCAAGTATAATTCAAGCTGGTAACGCTTTCAGGACCCTGAGTAGTGGGGGGAGGGAAACCCCACACACTGTGTTCATCGAAGAAGTTGCCGCTGTTCTAGTTGAAGAGTTCAGCTACACTTTGAACAGTCAAGTGTTAATTTTGATGCATTAACAGAGCTTCTTGTTTTGGTAGCGTTGTTTAAAGTGCCTTTGAAGCGGGCTGGGTAAAAAAGACCATATTTTGCCTGAAGATGCTGAAGACTTGTTCTGAAGGAGAGAAACTGTTTCCTCCTCTCAACTGTGAGCTTGCTGAATTCAGGATAAAAAGCAATCTTGTGACCCTCGAACTGAAGAGGAGAAGTTGATCTAGCCATCCTCATAATTTGTACCACTTGTTGGTGACGCAGTACACAGAGGATCATTGGCTGGGGTGTCCTGGCTTGTGGCTTGAGCATCGTCGGAATATGATGTGCTCTCTCTATCTCCAATGGATGAGTAAAATTAAGTTTTAACAGTTTTGGAATCAGAGTTTCCAGAAAGGCAATCGGATCCTTGCCTTCGACACCCTCCGGCAATCCAGCTATACGGATGTTGTTTTGCCGTGCCCTGTTATTTATGTCCTCTATATTATGTTCGAGCCATTCCACTTTTCACGAGGTTTTAATAAATTGTAGCATACGCTCTTCATGGACCGCGACGGTCGCTTTTGACTTCTCCACTCTAGTAGAAAGAGATTGCATTTGTGCCCTAATCTCTCTGCGATCCAATTGGAATTCACTTAAAGATTCTCCATTCGAGTCAATGTGACTGTGGATCGTGCGGATCTCTTGTAGAATTGTCTGCATGCCCTCAGTAGGCTCTGATTGCGATGTCATCTTTTGTGGAGACAACGGGTCTGTTTTAGAACTTTAGGAGCCAGTTCCCAGCGTGTTCCCAAATTCCAGCCGAGTTTGCTTGCTGCCAGACATGCTTAGGGGTATGTTTACTAAACTGTCTTAATGTTACCAGTGTTAGTTGCAGTCTTACTGTGACGAATGCCATATAAGGTAGTGGGCGTTCCGGTCTTAAGGTAGCATTTCGGGTTATCGCGCGATAAAGTCCGTTATCATGCGTTAGAGGGAGCCATGGCATGTTAACGCGCGTTAGCTTTAATTAGGCGTGCTGACCTGCAATCACGGCAACAAAGGTGTAGCACACTGGTTAATACATTGACATGACAGTGGTCATGAGTTTGATCCCCCAGTGGGCTCAGTTAAAAGACTGTTTGAAGCAATCCCTTTCCCTGCTTGTAACAGTCAGACACATTACAACAATTTGCACTGCCAGCCAAAAAAGCCTCACCCCAGTGCCGCAACCTAATGCACCTTTTAGGACGCACAATAAGGCACATCATAAAGCACCACGTCATCCAAGGCAGGACATAATGTGCCCCAGAGGGTGGCAGGAAAGGTTGGCACCCTCCAAGGCAGCATATAAAGCTGGCCAAACATAAGGTGCCGCGAAAGATGCCCCAGGGATGCCAAGGTGACACAGGAGATGGTGCCCAGGGGCACAAAGGTGCCCCAAAGTCACAAGCATGAAATGTATGGCTCAAACACAGATAAGAACATAAGAACATAAGATATGCCATACTGGGTCAGACCAAGGTCCATCAAGCCCAGTATCCTGTTTCCAACAGTGGCCAATCTAGGTCATACGTACTGTCACCTGGGGGCCAACCCAGCACCTAGGGCACGGAGGGTTGGTCTGCCTGGGGGATTCTAATTCAGGGAGTATGGCATGGCATTTGCTCCTGCAATGCCTTATGGGAATAGTAGTCCCTTTTACCCTCTGAGAAAAGAAGAAATTGTAGTCGAGCGGTTTCAGGCAAATGACAAGGATTTATTTCCCTGTCCAAGAAGATTAAGTGCATGTGGAAAACTTAGGACAGTTGCCATATAATTGGCCTGTGGAAACATTCAGGAACTAAGGTAACCAGCCTCTTTAGCTTCAGGCTTTAAAACGTGCAGTGCTCAGTACAAACAAAAGCAAACAACAGCTTCTCATAACAAACGAAAATGTTCCCTTTTCTTCTGCAGCTTTCTCAGCCTTCTTAATATATTGTTCAGCAGAGAGATTCAATATGGTCAGCAAGAGACAAAGTGCAATCCATCTGATTATCTGCTACGTCATTGATATCAGAATCTATCTGCATCTCTTCTAAGTCAGCGTCAGCTGGGTGTGTCTGCAAGTTGCTATACGGCATTTTAAAACAAACTTCTTCTCTGCCTTCACGTGGCTTCCCTTTGTAGCACTCTAACTAGCAAGGCTGTAAAGTACCATATATACTGGAGTTGCTGCTTGAGGAGCCTAATACTTCCTCAGAACACAAAAGAAGAAGGTATCCGCAAGGGCAAAACCAAACAAGAAGCGGAAACCAAAGTACAGGCCTACACACAAAAAATATGTGCAAAACACTTTATTGAAGGACCCAAAACACCGGTTGGGTTTTCTTGCCTTTTAGCTTATCAGCTTCTGCCTCAGACGTATAAGTACTTCCATGCCAGTATGTCTCTCTCCCTGGAGCCTCTGAGTTTTCCCAAGCCAGGCCCTCAGGAGGTTTCTCCTGCCTTTACTGGACGGCACCGGCCCTGTGTTGCTCACACCTGGCTTTTGGGCTTTGGCTTTATGGGACCTCCTTGACTCCTTTTGGTCAGCGTGCTCCCTTGCTTGATACCCTGCCGGATCCCTTGCCTTTGTCTTTGATCTTGTCCTGGCGTCTCTCCCTCGGAGCTTCCTTGGAACTCCTGCTCCTTCTCTTCCTCCTTCCTCCTCATTCCCCTGGTCAAATCTAATGACCACTTTTTATATTCCTGCTTCTCAGGGCTTAGCTCTGCCCTCCCCCAACCAGGTGTTTCTCATTAACTCCTGAGCTTGGGGATACGTTACAGCATGGGCGTGCCTGTTCAGCTCGTGACTCTTTTTGTTTACCTTTTCCTTGAAAACATTGAGCCATGTGCTCTGACAGCCTGTCAGTTTCTGAAATGAAATCCTCTTCTCTCCCTATCTCCATAGGCTCAGAAGGTTCTTCGACATGACAGTACCTAGCAGTTTCCCCAAAAGACACAGGTTCCGCAATGCTTGTACTGGGTCAAGCATTGATATCCTGGGACCTTCTTAATAATGGTTTATGGACCTTTCCTCCAGGAACTTGTCCAAACCTTTTTTAAACCCAGCTACATGTTGAGTGAAAAAATATTTTCTTTTCTAATAATGCTAAATCCTTTTTAAGATACGGCGACCAGAATTGCACACAATATTCAAGGTGCGGTCTCACCATGGAACGACATAGAGGCATTATAATATCTTCTGTTTTATTTTCCATTCCTTTCCTTATGATACCTAGCATTCTATTTGCTCTCTTGGCTGCCGCTGCACTCTGGGCCGAGGGTTTTAACATGCTATCCACAATGACGCCTAAATCTTTTTCCTGGGTGGTGGTTCCTAATGTGGAACCTTGCATCGTGTAACCATAGTTTGGGTTGTTCTTCCCTAGGTGCATAACTTTGCACTTGTCCACATTAAATTTCATCTGCCATTTTGTTGCCCAGTCTTCCAATTTATCAAGATCCTCTTGCAATTTTCCACAATCCTGTTGGGTTTTAACAACTTTAAATAGTTTTGTGTCATCTGCAAATTTGATAACCTCACTCGTTATTCCACTTTCCAGGTCATTTATGAATATGTCAAAAAGCAGCGGACCCAGCACAGATCCCTGGGGTACACCACTATTCACCTTTCTCCAGTGGGAAAATTGGCCATTTAGCCCTACCCTCTGCTTTCTATCTTTTAACCAGTTCCTGATCCACAGTAGTACACTGCCTCCTATCCCATGACTCTTTAGTTTTGCCAAAAGTCTCTGATGAGGGACCTTGTCAAAGGCTTTCTGAAAGTCCAGATACACTATATCAACTGACTCACCTTTGTCCACCTGTTTATTCACACTTTCAAAAAAACATAACAGATTGTAAGACAAGATCTTCCTTGTCTAAAACCATGTCTCCCATTAGGCCATGACTACCTACATGCTGAGTAATTTTATCCTTTATGATGGTTTCTACCATTTTCCCTGGTACTGACGTGAGGCTCACCGGTCTGTAGTTTCTTATTAAAGAGGGCTGCTACACAATACCCTGTCCTGTGCTGCTGAGGTAAGCTATAATCTTATTTGATTTAAATTATAGCTCTTTGCTGCTGCTAGGCTCTAACTTATTATGAAATTTAAACTACAAGCTCTCTGCTGGGTTATAAATTTAACGAGAAAGCTCTCTTCTGTCTTTTTAATTTAAACTAAAAGTACTTTGCTGATACTAGGCCCTGAGTGGCTATGAAATTAAAACTACAAGCTCTCTGCTGGGTATGAAATGTAACCAGAAAGCTCTCTTCTATGTTTTAAATTTAAACTAAAAGTACTTTGCTGATACTAGGCCCTGAGTGACTATTAAATTAAAACTACAAGCTCTCTGCTGGGTATGAAATATAACCAGAAAGTTCTCATCTGTGTTTTAAATTTAAACTTAAAATGCTGCTACTGGGCCCTGACTGATTTAACTAAAAATAGCGGGTTCACAGATTAATTAGCTTTAATAGAAAGAATTCCTTTCAAAAAATTCCCAGAAGTATATACTCACAATTGCAGTTCTCTCTCCAGAACTAACAGCCCCCTTTTGTAGTCCTTCAAGACTGAGGATCACAGAGCTCTGGTTGAGCTATTTATGCCTGTACTGCTAAGGTAAGCTGTGACCAACTTCCTGGATGATTAACAGTCCTTGCTTGGATAGAAGGAGTCTTTCAAAATGGCCTTTTGACCTGCCACCTGGTGTTAACACCTATTGAAAACGTTTCACAGGTCTCTTGCCCCCTAGGTAGAAGGCCTCTTTGTAAAGGTCCCTAGAAGACTTTATTTGCTGTTCAAAGAGTACTGACCCTGTTTTGCCTTTTGTGCTAATCTATGTTCTGATTTGATTTAAATTATAGCTCTTTGCTGCTGCTAGGCTCTAACCTATTATGAAATTTACACTACAAGCTCTCTGATGGGTTCTAAATTTAACCAGAAAGCTCTCTTCTGTGTTTTAAATTTAAACTAAAAGTACTTTGCTGATACTAGGCCCTGAGTGACTATTAAATTAAAACTACAAGCTCTCTGCTGGGTATGAAATGTAACCAGAAAGTTCTCTTCTGTGTTTTAAATTTAAACTTAAACTGCTGCTACTATGCCCTGACTGAGTTAACAAAAAATAGTGGGTTCACAGATTAATTAGCTTTAATAGAAAGAATTCCTTCCAACAAATTCCCAGAAGTATATACTCACAATTGCAGATCTCTCTCCAGAAGTAACAATCCCCTTTTGTAGTCCTTCAAGACTGAGGATCACAGAACTCTGGTTGAGCTATTTATGCCTGTACTGCTAAGGTAAGTTGTGACCAACTTCCTGGATGATTAACACTGCACAGCGCACCAAGGAAAGGCAATGAACAAGTGATGGAAGGAAGTAGATGACAGAGCTCATGGACCAGCCAAATCTGCATTCAGCCCATGTGGCAGCAGGTAAAGTGGACAAACATATCGGGGGCAGCTGTACCAATGTACAGGGTGATGGTAATGTACAGTGCAACAATGTCAGTGTGTGGCAGTGGATGGGGATACGTGTCCACCAGAGGAGGTAGAGGTGGCAGGATAAGTGCAATGACAGGAGGACAGAGGAGAGCAATGCCATGCAGAGCAGACACAGGAGAGGCAAGCATGAAGAGCCGCAATGCAGAAAAGTGTGCCAGTGCAGGACATGGGGTAGCAGCCTGCACATTAGGGCAGGACACCACACAGCTGGCACACATACATAGATGGACAGAAGGATGTATGGCAACAGTGATGAGGGTATAATGTGTCGGCAGCACAGACTGTTACACGAATGAAACATAGTTGTGTAGGACAGCCATAAAAAAAATGGAAACAGAGAGGAATTGAATCCATGACCTCTGCTACATGAAGTCATTGCATTAACCATTGTGCTACATCGCTATGGGAGTTATCATACCAATGGCTGGCTACAGAAAGAGTGCACGTCACCATAAAACTGTCTGCTGTGGCTATCAGGATAGGATAGAACCAACAGTACCCATAATGGAATTCACATGCAGAACAGCAGTCTTCATGTGCTCACCAGATGGGGTATGCACCTCTACAGCATATTGCATATCAGCTTGGTAGGGGGGAATGACCGTGCGTGTTACTGTGCTCACCCTGAGGGTGAGGTGGAGTGGCCAGCACCAGGTCCGCAGTACCCGGGTTGGTTGAGGTGGGCTGTGCTGCAGGACTCCATCAGTGCCAGTGTGTGAAAGGTATTTGCTGCAGACACCTTTAGAAGGTCTCTGTGTCCATTTGTAATTGCCAGTCATGTCTAGCCCTTGTGGACCATGATGCATACAACATATCCACTGTGCTTGCTATGGTCACCTGTTTAGGGAGCAGGGGTGTGTCAGGGCTCACTTAGCAAACTTCCCTCTCTGGGTCAGGGTGGGGGACATGATCTGCCCCCAACAGACCCACACTCTCACCCTTTGCAAGGGGGGGAAGTGGAGGTATATGAGGACAGGCTGTGGGACCAGCAACCCCACTCCTGGTGGCGAACAGACAGCTGCTGAAGATCTGCACTTGGGACAGGGCCCCTGGCAGATAGGTAGTGGGCCCAGTCAGCTCAGCTTCCCCCCACTACAATCCGACATTCACCAGCAGAGGGCAGTCAGTGTGCACTTGCTGCACCCTGCAAGGTGGTGCGGCCATACAAATGCTAACTACAGAAAGTCTACTAGCTAGTACATAGTACATGTTCCTGGAGGAACTGTGTGCACCCAAAAATGGGATGTCAGTGATTGGGCCCCAGAAAAGAGAACCCATAAATATCACTTGAGAGTAATAGTGTATAGCATTGTGGGGGAACCTAGCCATGCCATGGTCACTGCTCAGTCAGGGTGAGAGCGACCTCCCAGTATGACATGCTGTGGCCACCCTGTCCGTGCAGGTGGTGGTCAGGCACTACAATGTCTCAGCCATTGCCCTATACTCTGTGCAAATGCATCCTGCCCATGCCACCCTGTCCGGGCCATACCCACAGTACCTTGCTCCTCATTATGCACATTGGCAGACTAACACTGGAAACAGTGCAAGCAATGTGGGCTCAGTAAGGTGTAGGCAGCCACAACACACTGGATAGACAGACACACATTGCCACACCTATGCCAGCATTGTGCAAATATAGAGGTTTGTGGCAGCCCTGGCTGCCACACCAGTCCTGGGCACAGTGCGGGCATTGCTATGGTATTCAATACTGTTAGGGTCACTCCCGGGGTGGTAAACACTGTCAGAATCAATAACTGAAACACACTCCACAGATATCAGAAAGGTTGCTATGATGAATCTCTATCAACAAATTGTGTTTAACTTAGGATTTGTTAGCTGACATTAATTATAGCAACTTTTTGATATATTTATTTTTATTTAACAAACATTTATATCCCGCATCTTCCAGTGTTCAGTTGCGGTTTACAATAAAACAAAATCCACAAAGCAAGAGCTTTGTTTTACATCGAACATTATGTAACAATATACAATAAATGGTTAACAGCATAGGCTAATACATAACAGCATGAAACTTGCTTTTAAACTATGTACAATAAACTATATACAGATAAACTATATACAGATACAAGTAGTGGTACTTTAGGGTTTAATCATAGCGTTTTTAGTTCAGTGGTTTTTCTGTTAAATTGTAAGATTTAGAATTACTCAGGCAGGTGATTTTAGCCATTATCTGAGTAAATCAAGGGGTTATCTATGTTGCCGTAGTGCATGGAGAATAGATAAGTTTTTAGTTTTTTACGGAGTTCCATAATTTCCTTTATAGATCTTAGGTCCTCTGGAAGGGAATTCCAGGTGGATGGGGCTGCATGAGAGAAAGCTCTGTTGTTAGTTAATTTATTTGCTTTTATGAAATCATGAGGGGAGTTTAGTTTATTTGAGTGTCCTTTTCTGTGTGTAGTTTTTTGAGGTTCCATACTGATTAGGTTATTTAGAGGGATTGGGGCCATGTGATTTAATGCTTTAAAAGTAGTTATTGTAGTTTTATATATTATTCTGCTTTGAATTGGCAACCAATGAAGGGAAGCTAGTATTGGTGTTATGTGCTGGAATGAGTGTGCTTTCATTATAATTCTAGCTGCTGCATTTTGTGCTAGTTGGATTCTTTTGATATTTTGTTTTGTTATTCCTAGAAGAATTAGGTTAGCGAAATCAAAGTGCGGGGTTATTGTAGCCTGGATTATATTAATGAAGTCTTGTAGGTGTACTAATGGGCGAAGTTGTTTAAGGATTTTGAGTTTGAAGTATATTTTCTTTATAGTGTTTCTGATATGAGTAGTCATCGTCAGATGTGTGTCTAGTATAACACCTAGGTATCTTATTTCGTTTTTTATTTAATGTCATGATTTTGTATTGTTATGTGGGTTGGAGGGATATATGACTGGCTTTTTGTTACAATTAGGACTTCTGTTTTTGAATGATTAATGTGGAGGTTTTGAGCTTTTAGCCAGGTTGTTATTTCATTGAAACAATCTGATAGTTGTTTTATTGGTAAGTTAGGAATTGTGAAAGGGATGTACATCATTATATCATCTGCATATAGATGATAGTATACTCCAAATTTTTTAAAAATATTGCAGACTGGTTTAATGTAAATATTGAACAGGAGGGCTGAAAGCGCAGAGCCTTGTGGGAGTCCAATTTCTTGTTTATAAATGGTTGATGTTTGGTTGCCTATTCTTACATTTTGTGTTCTGTTGTTTAGATAAGAGGTGAACCATTTGTGTACAGTGGCATTTATTCCTATTTGTTTCAGGTTATTAAGCATTATAGTGTGGTGAACACTATCAAATGCTGCCGAAATATCAATAAATAGGAGTATAAATGCTTGATTGTGATTGTCAATCCCTCTCAGTAGTACGTCAGTTAAGACTGTTAAGAGTGTTTCAACTCCATGTTGAGGTCTAAATCCATATTGGTGTTCATCAAGTGGGTAGGATGAGTCTAGGTATTCCTGTGTTTGGATTTGTACCACTTTTTCTATTATTTTAGCCAAAAAAGGGATACTTGAGATGGGTCTGTATGATTTTGGAGATGTTTTGTCAAGCGTGTTGTTTTTGAGAATTGGGCGGATTTGAGCATGTTTAAGCATGGATGGGAGGTGTCCTTGCTGTAATGAGAGGTTGATTATGGGGAGAATGTATGATAGAAGTATTGGAAGTGTGCTTTTTATCCATGTTACAGGGCATGGATCAAGAAAGGAGGTTGTGGTGTTGAGGTTGGAAATGATATTCTTTAGTGAATCTTTTGATACTGGATGGAAGTTTGACCATTCGTCTGAACAATGATGAAACGTATTGATATAGTCTATGTTCATACTAGGTTGTGTAGATTTGTTTTGATAGTGTTTGGCTAGGGTTTGTACCGAGATATCGGTGATTTCATTGTTGGATGATTGGGGATTATTAGTTAGATTTCTAACAATGGTAAATAGTTCTCGTGGTCTGTTATAAGATTTTGATAGGATTGCCGCATAATAAGATTTTTTAGTGCTATCTAAAGTATCCTTGTATTTATTAAGATAGTTGTTATATATTTCCTTGTTAATGCATGATTTGGTTTTGCGCCATTTGTGCTCTATTTTTCGTAGTTCTTTTTTCATTTGTTTTAGCGTGTTGTTGAACCAAGGTGTTTTGTTTATTTTAGAATTAGTGGGCTTTTTGATTCGTTGATCACGTATGGCTGCATTATTAATTGTGTCATGCCAGTTTTTGACTGCTTCATCTAGATTCGTTGGGGATGATGAGAGGTAGGGTATTGTTGTATCCAAGAATTCAATTTCATAAAATTTTCTGAATTTTGTAGTGGGATCACTTCGTGTGCTTTTATTAGTGTTGTTAGTGTGGAATGTGATGTTTGTTTTGATAATGTAATGATCTGACCACGGTGTTTGTAAGCATTCTATGGAATCTGGGTTAAATAGTTTGAAGAGTGTGTTTGGGAGGAGAATAAGGTCCAGAGTGCCTCCTTTTATATGTTGTTGTGTTGATTATTTGGTGAAAGTCCAAGTCTGATATGGTTTCTAGGAACAAGTTGGATTCTGATTCTGGAAGTGAGGGGAGGTTGAAGTCGCCAAGCATAATTATGGGACTTTGTTCTGTAGATGAGCCTAGGTATTCAATTAGTGAGTCTAGGCTATCTGCTTTTTGATCAGGGGGTCTATATATTAGGCAAATTCTGAATATGTTGGTTTTTATAATTAAAGTGTCAATATTGGTGGCTATGGTTGATGGAATTGTTCTTGCATTTAATCTCTTTTTTGTCATTATAAGTACTCCTCCTCCTTTTTTGTTGGTTCTGTGTGTATAGTTTAAATCATAGTCTTCGTTATTAAGTTGATTTAAATAGACTGAATCCGTTTCGGTTAGCCAGGTTTCTGTTACACATAAAATATCAGGTTTTGCGTCTATTATTAGGTCATTGAAAATAGGGAGTTTGTTTTTCATTGAGCGGGCATTGATAAGGATGCAAGTTAGAGAAGTGGTGTTGTTGAAGCTGGTTACATTTGTTATTTGTAGTGAATTAGTTTGTTTTATTTGTATAAGGCGGTGGTAATTTATTTTTGCATGATGGTTTGGGTTTGTGTGTCTAGAGTGGTTGTAGTTTCTAATTGTAGTTTGTATTATAGGTATTGCCATGTGATTTTTGGATGTTAGGCTTAGTGTTAGGTCAATTAAGATAGTCAGTAATATACAGCTATAAATTATTTTTAGTATCAAGGTGTTTGATCGCGACATATTTAATGTGTAGGAAGGGTTTGTTGTAGATGATATCGTTAGCAGTTGGTATGTGTCTAAGAGTATCAATTACAGGTCAGAGTAGCAATGTATAGTAGCAATGTCAGAGTAGCAAAGACAGGTATCTATTACAATCAACAGTTGTTTCTTATACAGAGTAAAGGCTAACTTGTAACAGTGATGAACAGTAGTTAATTGATTTTCTGGCAACAGTATATATCAGACAGTGGTTATAACATGACTTACTGACTTACTGGTAGCAGTATAAAGCAGACAGTAGTTATAAATGACTTACTGGGAACAGTATAAATCAGTCAGTAGTTATAGAGTGATTTGATGGCAGTAGTATAAATCAGTTAGAGGTTATAATTGAGATACTTTCAGTTGTAAACATCTGACCATAACATTGGTATACTGTTTGTTTACACTTGCCCTAGTGTACTAATAACATGCGATAATTAATAATTCTAGTGAATTAGCATACTAGGTATAACAATGATACAGTAGTTGAGGTGCTGTGGTAGTAGTCTCTTGTAATGAACGTTGAAATAATAGACTATTGGGAAGGTATATCAGTGTAGGTGCATTCAAAGTAGGATATACTTGCTGCGTTTGCGGGTATAGTAGGAGGATGATGGTGCGCGAGCTCAACCCTAGGGGAGCTCCAGCGGTGGATTGATGTCGTCGCTGGTCTTCGCTTAGTTGTTATCCGTGATTTTGGTCAGCTCTTGTTTCTTTCGTGCCTTAGCCTAAGGGCCGTGCCAAAGGGCCCTCTTGCGCGGCCCTCAGGCGCGGGCCCGCAAGGCGCGGGTGCCCCTGTAGCTCTCTCTATTTAAAGGAGAGAGTGCAGCGCGGATTGGGCAGCGATCAACGGTGATGCGCTGCAAGGGGGCGGAGCCAGCGATCGGACGTAGGTGGAAGCTCTTTTGTGAGGCCGATTGCCTTCCTCTGGTGTGCCCTGTCAGCTGCTGGTCTCCCAAAGCAGGATGGGTTCGTCTCCGCTGTGGCTTCAGCTCGTTCAGCTCGTTCAGCTGCTGGTCTCCCGATGCAGGTTGGACTCCTCTCCTCTGTGGCTTCAGCTCAGGTAGTAGTCTCAGCTCCTCCTGGAGCAGTGAAGAGCAATAGGGATCTTGCTCCTGTAGCTCTCTCTATTTAAAGGAGAGAGTGCAGCCCAGATTGGGCAGCGATCAACGGTGATGCGCTGCAAGGGGGCGGAGCCAGCGATCGGACGTAGGTGGAAGCTCTTTTGTGAGGCCGATTGCCTTCCTCTGGTGTGCCCTGTCAGCTGCTGGTCTCCCAAAGCAGGATGGGTTCGTCTCCGCTGTGGCTTCAGCTCGTTCAGCTCGTTCAGCTGCTGGTCTCCCGATGCAGGTTGGACTCCTCTCCTCTGTGGCTTCAGCTCAGGTAGTAGTCTCAGCTCCTCCTGGAGCAGTGAAGAGCAATAGGGATCTTGCTCCTGTAGCTCTCTATTTAAAGGAGAGAGTGCAGCGCGGATTGGGCAGCGATCAACGGTGATGCGCTGCAAGGGGGCGGAGCCAGCGATCGGACGTAGGTGGAAGCTCTTTTGTGAGGCCGATTGCCTTCCTCTGGTGTGCCCTGTCAGCTGCTGGTCTCCCAAAGCAGGATGGGTTCGTCTCCGCTGTGGCTTCAGCTCGTTCAGCTCGTTCAGCTGCTGGTCTCCCGATGCAGGTTGGACTCCTCTCCTCTGTGGCTTCAGCTCAGGTAGTAGTCTCAGCTCCTCCTGGAGCAGTGAAGAGCAATAGGGATCTTGCTCCTGTAGCTCTCTCTATTTAAAGGAGAGAGTGCAGCGCGGATTGGGCAGCGATCAACGGTGATGCGCTGCAAGGGGGCGGAGCCAGCGATCGGACGTAGGTGGAAGCTCTTTTGTGAGGCCGATTGCCTTCCTCTGGTGTGCCCTGTCAGCTGCTGGTCTCCCAAAGCAGGATGGGTTCGTCTCCGCTGTGGCTTCAGCTCGTTCAGCTCGTTCAGCTGCTGGTCTCCCGATGCAGGTTGGACTCCTCTCCTCTGTGGCTTCAGCTCAGGTAGTAGTCTCAGCTCCTCCTGGAGCAGTGAAGAGCAATAGGGATCTTGCTCCTGTAGCTCTCTCTATTTAAAGGAGAGAGTGCAGCCCGGATTGGGCAGCGATCAACGGTGATGCGCTGCAAGGGGGCGGAGCCAGCGATCGGACGTAGGTGGAAGCTCTTTTGTGAGGCCGATTGCCTTCCTCTGGTGTGCCCTGTCAGCTGCTGGTCTCCCAAAGCAGGATGGGTTCGTCTCCGCTGTGGCTTCAGCTCGTTCAGCTCGTTCAGCTGCTGGTCTCCCGATGCAGGTTGGACTCCTCTCCTCTGTGGCTTCAGCTCAGGTAGTAGTCTCAGCTCCTCCTGGAGCAGTGAAGAGCAATAGGGATCTTGCTCCTGTAGCTCTCTCTATTTAAAGGAGAGAGTGCAGCGCGGATTGGGCAGCGATCAACGGTGATGCGCTGCAAGGGGGCGGAGCCAGCGATCGGACGTAGGTGGAAGCTCTTTTGTGAGGCCGATTGCCTTCCTCTGGTGTGCCCTGTCAGCTGCTGGTCTCCCAAAGCAGGATGGGTTCGTCTCCGCTGTGGCTTCAGCTCGTTCAGCTCGTTCAGCTGCTGGTCTCCCGATGCAGGTTGGACTCCTCTCCTCTGTGGCTTCAGCTCAGGTAGTAGTCTCAGCTCCTCCTGGAGCAGTGAAGAGCAATAGTGAAGAGCAATAGTGAAGAGCAATAGAGCAATATATGTGGAACGTGTTCCCAAGTTTAGGACGGCATTGCTAAGGTATGCAGGTGCCAGTATTGGGAGATGCTGCTCCACACAAGGCCCAACAGCCTGACTCTCCATGAGGCTTTGGATAGTGGAGCCTGTGGGTGTGGGTATTTATGCCCCTGTTGGCCGCTACTCTAGGGCAGAGGTTCCCAACTCAGGTCCTGGTAGGCCAAACACTGTTCAGGTTTTCATGCTGTCCCTAATGAATATGCATGAGATACATTTGCATACAATGGGGGCGGCACATACAAATGCAGCACAGGCATATTTATTAGGGACAGCATGAAACCTGAATGGTGTTTGGCCCTCCAGGACTGCAGTTGGGAAACTCTGCTCTAGAGATTGCACATGTTTATGGTGTCTGTGCTCTGTAGGGTAAAATATAGGTGTTTCATGCATGTTTATTTTATCTGCAATAAAGGTTCCGTCTTTATTACCACAGTTTAGTACTGGGTAAAATATGAGGACAGGGTTGGCAGATGCCACAGCTGGGACTTGAACTTGTGATTGTCTGTGCCTGAACACACTGGCTGTGTGTACTGCACCACACTATTGCCACAGGGACAGATCATTCCCTGGGGATACCATGACTGTTCATCAGACAGACCCTGTCTGTTGCAGTGCACAGCACCCACCTAAATGGGGCTTGGCCATGGTCTGCTGTGGGCAGATGCCACTGCCCCCTCCGCCACCAGCACCCCACCGCCACCATGCTGCCATGCCATTATGCCAGTGGTGCTGGTGGTGCGCAGTCCCAGGCCATCCAGTGTGCTGGTAGACAGCTGCCTATGGTGTGGGTTCTCAGGTAGGGGTGCCTACATGGACATGCGCTCTTTCCCCTGGTACCGCCTGCCAATGTTATGTGCCCTTGGGGGTGCCTGCTGGGTAGTATCCCCTATGACACTGTGGGACACACAGTCGTGCCCATGTTGGACCCTCGTCAGTTGCTGTCTTGCTGCTTTACAGTTTCGGCATTCCTATGTGCCAAGTAGGCATCTGCCTAGTCCACACTGTGCCCTAGCTGGACCACAGCATGCGCCACCTACAGCCCCCTGTATCCCATTTACAGCATCAGTACATTTTCCCTTTCCTACGTGCCCACTCTGCTGTTGCTGCACATGTGCACGCCATAACAAACCTGCCCAATCTAAATGACAGAAACTCTGATCAGCGCTATTTCAATGTGGAATCATTCACTTTGTAGGGGGACAGAGCATAGACCCTTCCAAACATGATATCTTAATTTTTACGCTTTGTCAGTAGTGTTGCTTTATGTTTATCATTAATATCACTATTGGCCAGCTTGGTTATTGGGATTTTAAATGTGGTTCTGGTCATTTTATATGTTTACTTCCCTATTTGGTTCCTGCACATGTATCACAACTATCACTTTCTGGGTTTCCCTGCCTTTGCTGCACATTGCTGACTTAAATGGTTTCTCTTTCCTGAAAATGTGCCTAACACGAGGGTTTCACTAGCGTTAGTGTTCAGACCCGGATTTCACAGCATTAATGTGCCTGGAGTCTCTCCCCGCCCACTCTCCGCCCATTGACCCCCTTCTCTCTGCCCTCTGGGAAGCCTTACTCCACACTTCAGACCAGGATTTCACAGCGTTAGTGTGCCTTAACGCCGCCACCGTGTTATTGCGCGATAAGTGACATTTTAGCGCTATAATGTTACATTATCGCGTGATAACGTCACTTATCACATGATAATACCACCACTGCGACGTTAAGACGGCTTAGTAAACATACCCCTCGACCTGCACCAACACCGTTGTATTTTCCGACGCTGAAACACAGGACTATTTGACAGGGTCTGCGGGAGAGAATCTCTTACACAGCCATGTTGATTCCCTGCTGGCTCCGCCTCCTAAGACATATATTTATAGTGATATTGTAATGGTAATGTAGATGATGTACTCCTGGTAAACAAAAAATCTATTAAAAGAATATTTAAAGGGATCAGTATTCAAAAACACTTATCTGGTTTGCAGCAACTGCTAAGCAGATAAATGCTGTTGCCTCAGCACTATCCAGAGAGAGCCGAGCTGTTGTGTGGCCTGAGCTGGAGCTGAAGCAGAAGTTTCCATATTATGGCAATTTCCAGCACCACTATACAGATAGCTAAACAAATAGCTTAGAACAGGAAAAAAATTCCTAAATTGCTAGCAGTTTACCTATCCCTAATGCAACGCTAGAAATTGCTGCTATACAGACAGTGGCTGGGTCTGACTGCAAAGACCAGATTTTCAGTAACAGCCACTTTCTGAACACCGTTTTATTTAAATGTAGTGGCTCTCCTGTATGCTTTTAGTAAGAGAAAGGAGCAGTGATGAAATATTTTAAATTTAATAAAATTAAGAGGTGCTGGTGAGCAGACTACAAGAAATATCTTTTTACCCACTTTTTCTATCAAAAAGCAAAGTGGTTCTCAAAAATGATCCAAAAAGTTATTACAATGTTCGCCATCCATTAATACATATAAACTTGCTAAAACAATCCATATACCTATTTGCTTTTTTTATGTATTGATACTCCAAAGACTCCATTTGCACACACATACATCAATACACCCCCGATTGCAAATAAAGCCCACTAATACACTCCAATGCCTTTCTATCCTAAACAGCCACACAAATCAATCTGCCAGTCACAAAGATTTGAAATATATTTATTTATTTAGCCAGCTTTGTATACCACCTTATCCTTCAATCAAAGTGGTTAGGGATATAACAAGGGGTCTACATTCAACATAGGTGAAAAGACATACATATATTTCTGGGGGTTGTCCCAGGTCTGAGATGTTGGTGTATGGTGGCTGTATCGGCAAGGCTGTATGGATTGGGAGTTAAGGTACTTGTTCATATGAGGCCATGAACAGGTGGGTTTTGAGGGATTTGCGGAAGTCCTTGAGGTCCTTTTATGCTCTTAGTTCCTCAGGGAGCGAGTTCCATAGGTCCAGCACTGAGAGTGAGAAGGCTCTTCCGGAAGTTGATTGCTTCGTTTTGTGGTATCCTGGTGGGGAGAGGAGTCTGTTGCTGCCTTGGGTTCGCCTGAGTCTGCTGCATGTGTCTTTGGTTATTGTGGTCTGTAGAATTTCTGCTGAGCAGTGGTGTATGGTCTTGAATATGATTAGTGTTGCCTTGAATTTTGCCCATGCCATTATGGGTAGCCAGTGCAGCTGTCGGAGTACTGGTGTTACGTGTTCATATTTGGCCGTGCCTGTGATTATGCATGCTGCAGTGTTCTGAACCAATTGAAGTGTGTGTACAGAGTGTTTGGGTAACCCCTGATATAGTGAATTTCCGTTGTCCAGTATGGGGTTAATGACTGCCTGGCATACTGTGTGGAAATGTTCTTGGCTGAGGAGTGGCTTGAATCATCTGATGATTTTATTTTTTTTATTTTTTGTTGTTGTTGTTGTTTAAATCTCTTTATTAAGGTAAAATAAAGGTAATACAAAGCAATAAACAATATACATTGAAACAATATACATTTCAAAATAGTGTTATACAAAATCGATAACTCCCAGCCCACAATATGGAGTGCGAAACAAAAGCAATAAAAAAAACAAAAAAGAGGAGTATCCCAAAATGGAGCGAGAAACAAAACAGACTCCTATATACTTAACAAGAGCCCCAAGTAACAAAATTACGCTTTAACCAAGCCTTTCAAAAAGGTTTCCAGTTGCAGTGAATCATAGAAAATATAAGATTTGCTTTGATACACGACAGCACATTTGCATGGATATTTTAATACAAGGGTGGCTCCTAAGGCCAAAACACGAGGTCTAAGTACAAGAAAAGCTTTCCGTTTCAGTTGCGTGGTACGTCAAACGTCAGGGAATATCTGAATCGATTGACCAAAGAACTTTTCATGACGGTATTTAAAATAAGAACGTAACACTAGTTCTTTATCCCTCTCTAATGAAAAAGTTACAAGTAAAGTAGCTCGAGTGGGAATTTCCTCAGTTTGGATCTCTCTGAATTTTTGGAAACCTCTACATCTGATGATTTTAAATGGTGATACGCTTTTGCTGCAGTCTTGTTTAATGTGGGAATGGAGATTCAGATTCTTGTCTATAATGACACCGAGATACTTCATCCTTTGTTGTGATTGTCCTGTGTAGTATGTTGATTTCTTGGCATGGGTTGAATGTTGTACTCCTGGAAATAAACATTGCTTCAGTCTTATCAAAGTTTACCTTGAGGTTATTGTCGGCGAGCCAGGTGTTCATATGTTCGAGGCATTCGGTCATTGAGGTTATGTCAGGGATGCTCAGGTCGATTGGGGTGTACACTTAAACACTCTCAGTGTCCCAAAGAGTATAAGAACGGCCAAGATACACACCAGCAACAGAGCATTCTCTTACATTGCACCCATGCTATGGAATCAACTGCCACATGGCATGCGTGCAATCAACAACCTAACAGACTTTAGGAAAAAGCTCAAAACCCACCTGTTTATAACTCACTATAATCTAACAGAGTAAATAATAACTGGAACACAAAGGGTCAACCGTATCCATGACAGTAGAGTGACTTTACAATATGACTTTAAGGGATTTGAACACCATGTAATGCATCTAGGTTAATGCATATCCCCCCAGTTTAGTTGTAATTAGTGTAACAGATTGTATATATATAACTGCAAGTTGTAAATATTGTAACAATATGTATATATGTAATTGCACCTGTAAATATTGCATCAGATTTTTGTGCAGTGTGAACCCATTGTGAATCTTGGCATGCAATCATTCTGTATTAACTGTTGATTACCCCTCCTGATATGTATAGTCTACCGCTGCTGATCGCTGGAAGCAGCGGTATACAAATGTTCTCTAAATAAATAAATAAACACCATTATATCGTCTGCGTACGGGTGATATTGTATGTTGTTTTGTCTGATGATGCTGCATATGGGCTGTATATAGAAGTTGAATAGTACTGATGACAGGGCTGATCCCTGTGGTATTCCTTGCATGGTGGTAAATTGAGCTGATTTCTTTACCCTGCATTTTACTTGCTGTGTGTGGTTGTTTAGGTAGGAGGTGAACCATTTCAGGGTATTGTTGCATAATCCCATTTCTTGGAGGCGCTGTAGGAGTATGGGGTGTGATACCCTGTCAAAGGCAGCTGAGATGTCAATGAAACTTAGTAAGAAACCATTTTTTATATTGTCTATGCCTTTCAGTAGGTTTATTTATTTTATTTTATTTATTTACATTCTCTTATATACCGCACTATTCTGCATCAGTGCGGTTTACATTGAACAAACTGAAATTACATTGAACAGGGCATTATAACTTGGAGATAACTATTTTACAGGGAATATGGGCTATGGAGGGTTAAGTGGCTTGCCCAAGACCACAAGGAGCACCTGTGGGACTAGAAACCGCAGTCCTTCCGGCCCAAGTTTGCTGTCCTCTAGTGGGATTTGAACCCCCGACCTTCCAGCCTGAAGTACCATGCCCCAACTACTAGGCCACTCCTCCACTCCAAAGGTTGTCAAAGAGGGAGGTGAGCAGAGTCTCTGCGTTGTGATGTGGTTTGAAGCCATGTTGGTGCAAGTCCAGTGGAGCATGAAGGTCCACATGATCCTGTAGTTGTCTTTGTACGACTTTCTCGATGATTTCGGAGATAAATGGTAAGCTTGAGATCGGTTGGTAAGATTTTGGGTCAGAGGTTTAGCAAGTTACCTTTAAGGATTGGTCGTATGGTAGGTTGCTTTAGAATCTTTGGGAGGTGCCCTTGCTGGAGGGACTGCTGTACGATTTTATGTAGGTGGTGACTTAGTTGGTTCTTGGAAGCCTTGATCCACTCCACTGGGCATGGGTCCGCAGGTGCGGTTGTCGTATTAAGGGAGCCCACAATGTTTTCTACTTGCTGTGTTGTCGGTATAGAGAAGTCATTCCAGGTTTGGTGAGATTCTTCGCAGATCTGGTTGTGATCCATCAATGTTGGGGTGTGTTCTGCAGTAGGCATGGTGTTTGTCGGATTTGTGTTCTTGTTTATCAGATAGTTTGCGAATTCTTGGGGTCTACTTGATGTCCATTAAGTAGTGGGGTGTCTTTTATGAGTTGTTGTACTATGTTAAATAATTCTCTTGGTTTGTTGGCTGATTTCAGGATGAGATTGGTGTGGTGTTGTTGCTGGTGGTTGTTGATTTTATTTTATTTTATTTATTTACGTGCTCTTCTATACCGCGCTCTTCAGTATCAGTGAGGTTTACAAATAACAAAATTTTGCAACAGACCAAGTAGCCATATGCTTACATTGTAACAGGGTAATATTGTAACAGGAGTGGAGGAGTGGCCTAGTGGTTGGGGCAAGGTACTTCAGGCCAGAAGGTCAGGGGTTCAAATCCCACTAGAGGACAGCAACCTTGGGCCACGAAGGACTGGGGTTTCTAGTCCCACAGGTGCTTCTTGTGGTCTTTGGCAAGCCACTTAACCCTCCATAACCCATGTTCCCTGTAAAATAGTTATCTCCAAGTTATAATGCCCTGTTCAATGTAATTTCAGTTTGTTCAATGTAAACCGCACTGATGCAGAATAGTGCAGTATATAAGAGAATGTAAATAAATAAATAAATATAACTAGGGAAACTATATACAGGAACAACAACCATTAGTGGTTGGGAAACTATTTACAATTTATAATAAATTTAATCACAAGCTGCTATTGATTTATTCATTAGTCATTATCGTCTACAAGCCTGTCGTAAATGTACCTGATGGATGGTTCAGTTGATTGCTTTGTCATAAGTCAGCTTAAGAGTGTGTTAATGGCTGCTTGCGTGAGTTGAAGTGTGGGGGATAGTTGGGTTGGGATTTGGGTGGGCAAAGTGTAAGAGGAACAAATGATGCTTAAGGGCTTTCCTGAACTGTGAAAGGTCCCTGATTGATCTAATTTGTGGTGGGAGGTTGTTCCAGCACCTAGGGGCATAGAAAGCAAAGGATCTATTCCTAGTTGTTTGTGTGCATTTAGTAGCATCCAATGGGATGATTAGAGTATTGGCAGCTACTGACCTTCTCAGCCTGTTGTTGGGGGTGGCAGTGAGGAGAGCTGTGATGGAAGAGGGGGATATCAGGTTGATTGCTTTGAAGGTTAGAAGTAGTGCCTTGTAGGCGAGCCTGCTGTTTATCGGTAGCCAATGTAATTCCATAAGTATGGGTGGGCTGCTGCGTTCATTGCCAGTTGCAGTGGATTGAGGGTGCTCTTGGGGAGACCATGCAGAATGATATTTGCGTAGTCGAAATGTGGTATTACAAGCATCTGGAATATTGTTCTGAGATCATCTGGAGCTAGCAAAGTTCTCAGGTGCCTTAAAGTCAAGATTTTATTGTAAATAGATTTGGTGGTGTTCTTTATGTGTTTTTTGAAGTCTAGCTGTTGGTCGAGTGTGACCCCCAGGTAGCGTATAGAAGATTTGCATGGGAGCTCCACATCTCTCACCTTCAAGGTAGTGGGTGGAGAGAAGCTCTTGTTCTTTGTGATATATAAGACCTCGGTTTTCTTAAAGTTTATACGTAAATTCTGAGCTAGAAGCCAGTCAGTGATTACATTGAAGCAGTCTACTAGAGGGGTGCATAATTTTGATTGGAGTGAACAGCAAGACATCGTCAGCGTAGATCAGGCTGGATATGTTGAATGAGCAAATGATATCACATATAGGCTGCATATATACATTGAAGAGTAACGCAGACAGGGAGGAACCTTGGGGTACTCCCTGCTGCTGCTGGAATGGATCAGATGTTCTGGATCCTATCCGCACCTGTTGCCATCGGTCATCTAGATATGATTTGCACCATTCCCAAGTGAGGCCCTGGATTCCCTTTTCTTGGAGTCGGATAAGTAATTGCTCATGATTCACAGAGTCGAATGCAGCAGCAATATCGAGGAAGATAAGTACAAACCCATTTTCTGTTTTGTCTATACCTCTAGTTAAGGTGTTAGTTAGCGTGGTGAATAGGGTCTCTACTCCATGGGATTCACGAAACCCGTGCTGGCAGGGATCAAGAGGGGCTGATACATCATTGTGTTGTTGAATCTGTCTTTGGGCAACCTTTTCAATTAGTTTAGCTAGAAAGGGTATGCTCGAGATCGGGCAATACGAATCTGGCCTTGTTGGGTCCAGTCTGTTGTTTTTCAGAAGAGGACGTATGGATGTCTGTTTAACGTCTGTTGGGAATGTTCCTGATGAGAAGGAAAGCTTCATGATGTAGGATAGAGTTGGGCTGAGATCTGCTTTCATCGCTCTGATCCAGTAAGCTGGACATGGGTCATTTGGAGCAGTAGTGGTGTTGATAGTGGTGATGAGATCTATGATGTATTTCTCTGCAGGGGGTGTGAACTCTGTTAGCAGTGGCTGTGCAAAGGGGATGTAACTAGGCACGGGGCTTGGTGCAGCGTTTGTTTGGAGGGTTTTAGACTGGAGGTATATGGCGTAAGTCTGAGGTTGAATTGATTCTGGTTGAAGAGTGGAAGGTTCCTTGGTTAAGGATTTTGCAATACTGAAAAGATCACGTGGTTTATTTAGCGAACAGAGGAGGAGCTCAGTATGGTATGCTCTCATTTTATCAGATATTTTCTCACGGTGAAGTTTTAGAAGGTTCTTGTATGTTGTTTGGTCTGTTGTGGAACGAGAGCGATGCCATTTTCTTTCGTGCTTCCTCAGTAGAAGAAGAGATGAGCGTAGTTCAGCAGAAAACCACGGGGCTGCTTTTTTTTTTCTTGATGGTGCTTTGTTCAAGGAAAGTATCTGAGAACATGATTTCAGGAGATCATATCTTTCAGGTTTTGAGCAGGTTGACTGAGTGTTGGAAGAGCACTATTGTTGAACTCGTCCTTCTCCAGGGATTTAAAGCGGTGCGTCATTACTGAGGAGCTTGTATTTGTGTGGCTGGATAGGGCTTGATCTTGCTGTGAAGGTATTTGGAAAGTGATTAAATTGTGGTCTGACCAAGGGACAGGGGTGATGAAAAGGTTGAGGTTGTGTCTTGACTCTGACTGGGGGGCGAAAAGGAGGTCAAGTGAGTTTCCTTGATTAGGTTGTTGTAGGCTTGTTGTTCGGTTCTGTATTGGAGTAATGCCTCATGTGACTTGGTACGCCTCCATTTTCTCTCCAGCTTTAAGCTGCACCTATACCTTATATTTCAATGATCTTGGTACAATGTATGAGGAAGTTCATTCCATTACATAGCTTCTTGAAACCTAAGCAACTTATCTGACCTATGTTTCATCTATATCGGTTAGGAGCATTTTTCTCATTGTATTCATAGAAACACTGCAAGATATCTGGGTTAACAGTATAAAACTAATCGTTTTAAAATGGGCCTGCACATAGGCAGACTGTGAGTCGGTTAAATCTGTTATATTTTTCTGAAAGTGTGAATAAAATGGTAGACAAAGGTGAGATGCTTGATATAGTGTATCAGCGTCCCACATGAGAGACTCTTGGTGAAATTAGAAAGTAATGGAATCCCATGGAGGTGGTGTACCATTGTGGATCAGGAACTGGTTAAAAGATAGAAAGCAGAGGGTACGGATAAATGACCAGTTTTCTCAATGGAGAAAAGTAAATATTGGAGTACCCCAGGGATCTGTACTGGGTCTGTTGCTTTTTAACATATTCATAAATGACCTGGAAATGGGAATAACAAGTGAAATGATCAAATTTGCAAATGACACAAAATTATTCAAAGTTGTTAAAACCCAAGAGGATTGTGAAAAATTGCAAGAGGACATGGATAAACTGGAAGACTGGGCATCCAAATGGCTAATGAAATTTAATGTGGACAAGTGCAAAGTTATGCGCCTAGGAAAGAAAAACCCAAACTTACATGATGCAAAGTACCATTTTAGAAATCACACCCAGGAAAAAGATTTAGGCGTCATCATAGATAATATGCTGAAACCTTCCAGTGGCGGCCAAAAGCAAATAGAATCCTAGGAATCATAAAGAAAGGAATGGAGAATAAAATCAAGGATATTATAATGCCTCTATATCATTCCATGGTGTCACCACACCATGAATACTGTGTGCAATTCTGGTCGCCGTATCTTAAAAAGGATATAGCAGAATTAGAAAAGGTACAGAGAAGAGCAACCAAAATGGTAAAGGGGATGAAAGGATACCCCTATGAGGAAAGGCGTAAGAACATAAGAACATAAGATATGTCATACTGGATCAAACCAAGGTCCATCAAGCCCAGAATCCTCTTTCCAACAGTGGCCAATCTAGGTCACAAATGCCTAGCAGTTTTCCCAAAAGACACAGGTTCCACAATGCTTGTATTGGGGCAAGCAGTGGATATTCTGGGTCCACTTTAATAATGGTTTGTGGCCTTTCCTCCAGGAACTTGTCCAAACCTTTTTTAAATCCGGCTAAAATAACAGCTTTTATTACATCCCTAAAAGGTTAGGGCTCTTCAACTTGGAAAAGAGACAGCTGAGGGAAAATATGATAGAGGTCTATAAATGAATGAATGAAGTGGAACGGCTTAACGCAGATCGGTTGTTTACGCCATCAAAAAGTAGAAAGACTAGAGGACACACAATGAAGCTACAATGTAACCCATTTAAGACTAATAAGAGAAAATATTTTTTTACTCAACGCGTAATCAAACTCTGGAATTCATTATAGGAGAATGTAGTAAAAGCTGTTAGTGTAGCTGGGTTTAAAATAGGGATTGAGGGTGGGGGTGGGGGAGTTGGGTGAAAATGTGAAAATGTGCCAATGTGCCTATGTGCCAATGTTGTCAGTGTGTACAGTATATGCTCTACTACCTGTATAGTTGAATGCTCTCTTCCTCTCTTTTGTTCATGCTGGTTTACCATGCTATTGTGTTGATAATGTTGTGTTTGTGGTGAATAAAAATGATTTACACTAAAATAGGCTTGGACAAGTTCTTGGAGGAAAGATCCATAAACTATTATTAAAGAGGACCCAGGAAATCCACTGCTTACCTCATGATGAGTATTGTGGAACCTGTGTGCCTTTTTGGGAGCCTGCCAGATACTTGTGACCTGTATTGGCCACTGTTGGAAACAGGATATTGAGCTTGATGGACATTGTTCTGACCCAGTATGGCATTTCTTATGTTCTTATGTGTGTATTTTATAGAATACAGCCAAACACACCTACAATAAATATGGTCATTTACACCAGCTCTAGAGATGGTACAAATAACTGTGATTTTATTTACATATGTTAACTTATGTTACTATGGATGTGGATTTGACTTTATAGATCAAGTGCAAGTAACGCACATACAGGGTGGCCCAAAAAAAGTGAGAACATCTCGTAGCATATAAGTTATTAAAAATTCAAAAGGACAGATGTAAACAGAGACCACATTGAAGATCAACATCCTGACATCTTATGCATTACAGAATCCTGGCTCAACCCCACTGACCACGTTCTCCTCAACCAACTGGTCCCCCCCTCATACTCCGCCTTTAACAACCCTCGCACTCACAAAAGAGGAGGTGCTAATCATCGCAAAAGACTCACTCAAGCTTCAACCTATTACTGCTAACAGCTCTGACCATTGCAGCTCTATTGTAGTTGGAAATAAGCATTTAGCCATTTGCCTAATTTACAGAGCCCCCCACGCTCCAGCGGAAGAACTAACCTCCATTCTTGAAACCGTATGTGCAGTCAACATGAACCACAAACCGCTAATCCTACTAGGTGACTTTAACCTCAGCTCTGCCTCAAATAATGACAAGGTAACCTTCCTACAAGCAATGGACTCTTTACAATACACCCAGCTTATAAGCACTCCCACGCATAGATACGGATCCACGCCTGATCTCATTTTCGCACCAAAACACATCATGGACAGGGGCCTCATCTCGTCACCTGTAATCACTCCGGTTCCTTGGTCTGACCACCACAGAATCAAAATAGAATTCTTAAACAAAATAGATAAGCTTACAAATACACAATCTTCTTTATTTAGGATAAGAAGATTCAAAGCTTTCAAAAAAGAACAGTTCCTAAAAGAAACACTACCTTACCTTAATTTAAACGAACTTGATCTCAACAAGCAAGTTAACAATTGGTACAATACCATCAACACAGCAGCGAAAACAAACCTAGTCTTTAATCCGAATAATAAACGACATCACGCGCCATGGTACTCCAATAGCATACGCCACGCTAAAAGAGAATTAAGAAAACTAGAACGCCATTGGAGACGTTCCAAATCGCCCACCTCACAGAACTCTTATTCGACACAGGAAATTAAATACAACAATCTTATCAACGAAGCAAAACGAGAATATCACACTAACACAATCATGAGATCTTTCAACAAACCCAGAGAACTATTCGAGATAGTAAAAAAACTTACCAATGAACCCAGCCCTGACATAGACATACAAGTCAACCCTCAAATATATGCAAATTTTCTTCAGGAGAAAATAGGCCTTACACCGCCTCTAAAACTCACAGGAACCATTATTCTCACCATACCCGTCATAAGTTGGGACAGGTTCCACACCCCTTCAACCAAGCAAATTTCAGACATCATCTCTTCTCTCAACACAAGTACCGCACCCACCGATCCTTGCCCAGTTCCATGGATCAAAGCTACCAAGCAAAACTTCCTCAATTTCTTACACAACCTTGTTACCAACTCCCTAACTCAAGGAATAATGCCAGAACAACTAAAATTAGCCACAATAAGGCCTATCCCCAAGAAAACTAACTTAGAGAAGAGCAATCCAGCAGCATACAGGCCAATCTCCAGCATACCTCTCCTAGCTAAGATCATCGAAAAAGCAGTCCAACTACAGCTCCAGGACCACATTGACGTACATGCCCCGCTTGACGTTCACCAACATGGCTTCCGCCCTAACCATGGAGTTGAAACCTTACTGCTCTATCTGTTCAATGACATCATCCACTCCTTAGACAATTACAATCAAGGAACATTATTGATTTTTATAGACATATCAGTGGCCTTCGACACAGTGGACCACAGTATCCTACTAACTAGACTCCAGAGTATTGGCATTAACGGCACTGTCCTAAGATGGTTTAAATCTTACTTAACTGATAGGCAGTTCAAGGTAAAAATTAATAACACCACCTCTCTACCCACTAAGATTAAACAAGGTGTTCCCCAAGGTTCTGCGCTTTCGTCTCTTCTTTTTAACATATTTATCCAGCCAATCTGCAACATCATGATTGCCCATCAAATAGATTATACTATTTATGCTGATGACATAATGATTTTACGACAGTCAACCTTAACAGCCCCGATTATAACAAGATTACGAACTGCCTCGACAACATGTCTGCCTGGCTCACGCTCAACAACCTGGCCATGAACCATAACAAGACAGAGGCTCTCATCATTACTCGAAACACTGACTTCAGCCCCCGCCTTTTATTAAATTTAAAAATACAACAATACCTTTAAAGGACGAAGTAAGATACCTCGGAGTAACCCTTGACAATCGACTCAACCTTCAATCTCACATCAGAAAAACTGTTAGAAGCACTTACTATAGAATGAAAATAATTAGACGCCTGAAGCCTCTTCTCTCCCAACAACATTTCCGCTCAGTCTGTCAGGCTCTAATAACTCCAATTCTTGACTTCTGCAACCCTATTTACAACGGAATTCCGAAACACTCACTAAAGCCACTTCAGATGGCTCAGAACACAGCTGCCAGAATAATCGCCGGCTCTTCAACTCAAGCCCACATCACCCCAATCCTTAAAGAACTCCACTGGCTCCCAATAAGCCTCCGTATTAGATACAAGTTGGTCATCAATATATTCAAAATCAGACATAAGACTTCAGCAATCAGTCTCCAAGCCCTCTTATTCTCTAACACCAGCAAAAGACCTAGAAGAAAAGCCACAACTGACACCCTCAGCACCCCAAGTAGCTACTCTAAAGTCTGTAAATTCACCTCACAAAGAGCTCTTTCCTTATCGGCCCCTCTAATATGGAACTCTCTCCCCCCCAACCTACGATCAATTGAGGAACTGAAGGAATTCCGAAAACAACTAAAGTTTGTTCTTTTCATTGAGCACTATGGCTATGACACCTAACTAACTCATATTAATTGTAATCTCTCAATATTGTGTTTTTTGTAATTGTTCACCATGTTGTTTCCCTTCTTTCACTTCCCTTGCCTATGTTTAGCCTTTGTATGTCTTTGTAACCGCTTTGATTTAAGGAAAAGGCGGTATAAAAAACCTGTTAAATAAATAAATAAAATAAATAAATTGACAAATTAAAAAACAAAAGATGGCGACCGGAAATTGTCAAAATAAAGATGTTATATAGCTAAAAAAGGTAAATAAGTAAACTATTTAAGCTTTTAATTTACGAGATGTTCTCACTTTTTTTGGGCCACCCTGTAAATGTATGCTAATCCAGCTGCCCTTTACAAAATTACCCTCATTATATAAGGCACCACAGAATGTTATGTGCCATTTAAGTGTGTAAATCAGATATTATCAGTGTCTTTTTCCCGTGAATGGGCACTTATGTGTGAATTCTAAGCGGTTGCTATTTTGTACGTATGCACATGGGGCCAATCGCACTACCTTTCACTGTGGGTGTGCATATGGGTGTAACTTGGGTGAAGAATGGGCAAAGTGAAAAGTTACATGCATAAATTATAACTAGAACTTACATGCCTTCTCAAAGAATGTAGGGAAAAATTAATGTGGCAAAAATACGTATGTACATAAACTTCAAAAATGTATTTTAGAGGAATCTGTTTACTGCACTTAAAGAGCATTAATAAACAAACAAAAATTTTTCAAAGACGGGGAAGATGCAAAACTAGAGGGGATAACATGAAGCTGCAAGGGGGTAAACTGAAAGGTAATGTCAGGAAATACTTTTTCACTGAAAGGGTGGTGAATGCTTGTAATGCCCTCCCGTTGGAAGTGATGGGGGCAAACACAGTGACAGAATTCAAAATGGCATGGGACAGACACAGTGGATCCCTTTATAGCTCTTGAGTGACATTTCCACATCACTGATAAACACCCCATCTAATGAGAGAACAAGAAGAGGTTGTACTCAAAACACCATAGCAGTACCAATACAAACCGATCAACGAGTAATAGAGAATTTTCTTACTTTGCTCCAATATTCTGGAATTTATTTATTTATGTTTGTTTGTTTGTTTGTTTTTCTATACCGCGCTATTGCAGATCAGTGCGGTTTACATGTGCATGATTTACCCCACTATTACAGAATAGTGCGGTTTTCATAAAACATATGAACTGGATTCACATAAAACATATGAGCAGGGGTTACATAACTCATTTAGGATGTTTTTACATTATGTACATTAACATAACTCGTATATGACATATTTACATTATCTTGGTGTTCAGTTGTGGTATACCTAGGAACATTCTTACTTTGTAGGAACTTATTTACATATTTGCATTATTTACATTAAACAAGGCTAAGTTAGTGTTCAACCGTCTCTCGGATGTGTGTGTGGCTAATCCAGGGTGTGGCTGAACTAGGGTAGATGGTTATAGGCCAGTTGGAAAAGGTGAATCTTTAAGGCCTTTCTGAAAGAAGTGAGATCTGGGATGGCCGGTATCATCGGTGATAGTTCGTTACTTTGAGTTGGAGCAAATAGAGAGAAGGCACGATTCTTAGTTGATTGTGTACAGGTTCTCACTGTTGCGGGAGTTTTGAGGGAGTTTATCGTGCATGTTCTTCTGGTCCTAGTCTCCAGTATTCTTTGTATGAGTACTGCGAGCGAGTTTTCTGACATTTCATGCAGGACCTTGAAGGTAAGTAGCAGTGCTATGGGGAGCCAATGAAGCTGTATCAGCAGGGGAGTGATGTGATCGTGTTTGGATGCCGATAGGATTGTGCGGGCAGCTGTGTTAATGGCGAGTTGTAGTGGCTGGAGTGTGAGCTTCGATATACCATGAAAGATGATGTTGGAGTAGTCTAGATGAGGGAGGATGAGTGCTTGAGCAACTGAGTGGAAATCCGGGGGCTCGAGGAGTGAACGTAAGTGACGGAGGGTTCTCATTTTGTAGTAGACTGTTTTAGTGATATTTTGAATGTGGGTCTCCGAACACAGGCGTTGGTCAATTGTTAGTCCCAGTTATCGGACTTCTTGTTTGGTTTTGAGGTTGAAGTCTTTCACTTTGAGGGAAGGCGGTGTTGTAAATGTAGGGTCTTTGGATATAAATAAGACCTCAGTCTTGTTGGTGTTGACCATCAGGTTGTGTGTAATGAGCCAATCTGAGACTGCGTTAAAGCAATCAATTATGGACGAGTAGTCCGGCTTGTCAATTAGGAATGGTGTGCAGAGTAACACATCATCGGCATAAATGTGGTAGAGTACGTTGAAAGACTGAATAATGGAACAGATTGGCTGTATGTAGATAAAGAGTAGGGATGAGAGGGATGATCCGTGGGGAACCCCTTGTGTTTGTAGGAAAGGCCTGGTTATCTATGCGGACTTGTTGTCGGTCCGATAGGTAGGATTTGAATGTTCTCCCCAATAAATTATGAGCTATCAAGGATCTTCAAGTTTTCAGCAAGGAAATCAAAACAGACCCATTCATTGATCATTTCGGCAATTTATTGGATCAACACAAAATATACCCAACCTAACATTGAAATTCCATGTAAAAAGGGGAAGGCGATGGCAGTGGGGGTGTACTATCGTCCGCCTGGCCAGAATGAACAAATGGATGATGAAATGCTCAAAGAAATCAAGGAAGCTAGCAAAAGTTACAGTGCAGTAATAATAATGGGTGATTTCAATTACCCCGGCATCGACTGGGTCAGTGTCACAACAGGACATGCTAGGGAGATAAAGTTCCTAGATGAAATAAATGACTGCTTCTTGGAGCAGCTGGTTCATGAACCAACCAGAGGGGAAGCAATATTAGACCTAGTCCTTAGTGGAACACCAGATGTAGTGCAAGAGATAAGGGTGTTGGGGCCACTTGGCAATAGTGATCATAGCATGATCACCTTTGATTTAATTAGTGGAGGAGGGATAGTAAGGAAATCCACAGTACTACCCTTTAACTTTCGAAAGGGAGACTATGATAAAATGAGGAAAACAGTTAAGAAAAAACTAAAAGGAGCAGTTGCAAAGGTTAAAGACGTACATCAAGCTTGGGTGTTGTTGAAAAATACTATCTTGGAAGCCCAGACCAGCTGTATTCCACGCTTTAAGAAAAGTGGAAGGAAGTCCAAAAAACTGCCAGCATGGTTTAAAGGTGAGGTCAGAGAGGCTGTTGTTGCCAAAAAAGCATCTTTCAGGAAATGGAAAAAAGAGCCAAACGATGAAACCTGGAAACAGCACAAGCACTGGCAAGTCAAATGCAAGGCATTGATAAGGCAGGCAAAGAGAGAATTTGAGAAGAAGCTTGCTGCGGAAGCAAAAACGTGAAATAAAGACCTTTTCAAGTACATTCGTAGCAAAAAACCTGTGAGAGAGTCAGTTGGTCCATTAGATGATAAAGGGGTTAAAGGAGCACTAAGAGGCGACAAGGCGATAGCGGAAAGACTGAATGAATTCTTTGCTTCAGTCTTTACTGAGGAAGATGTAGGGATGTTACCCATGACTGAAGTGGTATTTAAAGGTGTGGAAGAATTGAAGGAAATATCGATACATCGGGAAGATGTCTTACAACTATTAGATAAACTGAAGAGTAGCAAATCACCTGGGCCGGATGGTATACATCCAAGGGTGTTGAAAGAACTGAAATTTGAGATTGCAGACCTGCTATCAGTAATCTGTGAACTATCATTAAAATCATCTCTAATACCTGAGGATTGGAGGATCGCCAATGTAACACCAATTTTTAAAAAGTGTTCCAGGGGTGATCCGGGAAACTACAGACCAGTGAGCCTGACATCAGTACCGGGAAAAATGGTAGAAACCATCATAAAGAATAAAATTACTCAGCATGTAGATAGTCACGACCTAATGGGAGACAGCCAACATGGCTTTAGACAAGGAAGATCTTGTCTTACTAATCTGTTATGTTTTTTTGAAGGAGTGAATAAACAGGTGGACAAAGGTGAGTCGGTTGATATTGTGTATCTGGACTTTCAGAAAGCCTTTGACAAAGTCCCTCATGAGAGACTTTTGGCAAAACTAAAGAGTCATGGGATAGGAGACAGTGTACTACTGTGAATCAGGAACTGGTTAAAAGATAGAAAGCAGAGGGTAGGGCTAAATGGCCAATTTTCCCAATGGAGAAAGGTGAATAGTGGTGTACCCCAGGGATCTGTGCTGGGTCCGCTGCTTTTTGACATATTCATAAATGACCTGGAAAGTGGAATAACAAGTGAGGTTATCAAATTTGCAGATGACACAAAACTATTTAAAGTTGTTAAAACCCAGGAGGATTGTGGAAAATTGCAAGAGGATCTTGATAAATTGGAAGACTGGGCATCAAAATGGCAGATGAAATTTAATGTGGAGAAGTGCAAGGTTATGCACCTAGGGAAGAACAACCCAAACTATGGTTACACGATGCAAGGTTCCACATTAGGAACCACCACCCAGGAAAAAGATTTAGGCGTCATTGTGGATACCTTGTTAAAACCCTCGGCCCAGTGTGCAGCGGCGGCCAAGAGAGCAAATAGAATGCTAGGTATGATAAGGAAAGGAATGGAAAATAAAACAAAAGATATTATAATGCCTCTATATCGTTCCATGGTGAGACCGCACCTTGAATATTGTGTGCAATTCTGGTCGCCGTATCTTAAAAAGGATATAGCGATTTTAGAAAAGGTTCAGAGAAGAGCCACCAAAATGGTAAAGGGGATGGAAGGCTACTCCTATGAAGAAAGGCTAAAAAGGTTGGGGGCTCTTTAGTCTGGAGAAGAGACGGCTGAGGGGAGATATGATAGAAGTCTATAAATTAATAAACGGAGTGGAACGGGTAAACGTAGATCGATTGTTTACCTTATCAGAATATGGAAAGACTAGGGGACATGCAATAAAGCTACAGGGTAAACTATTTAAGACTAATAAAAGAAAATATTTTTTCACTCAACGTGTAATCAAACTCTGGAATTTGTTACCGGAGGATGTTTGTGTAGCTGGGTTTAAAAAAGGTTTGGAGAAGTTCCTGGAGGAAAGGTCCATAAACCATTATTAAGAAGGGACCCAGGATATCAATGCTTGAACCAGTACAAGCATTGTGGAACCTGTGTCCCTTGGGGAAACTGCTAGGTACGTATGACCTAGATTGGCCACTGTTGGAAACAGAATGCTGGGCTTGATGGACCTTGGTCTGACCCAGTATGGCATATCTTATGTTCTTATATGTTCTAACAATGAACCCTACCTTGAATCACCCTTTCCAGATCTATTCACTAAATTCCAGTAGGGATTCCCGTAACTGAACACATACTGCCTTGTATAGAGATTTATTGTACTATACATTATTTATACAAATTGTAATATATGTTATCCATACATAATCCATTGTAACATTGTTGTTTTTAAGTTTTAAGTTTAATGTATCTGGTTTGTTATTTGTAAAGCACCCTTGATCTTTGGAAAGGGCAGTATAGAAAAACTTATAAATAAATAAAATAAAATAGCAATAAGATAAAATCAAAATAAACTTAATAATTGTAATAATAATAAGAGATAGTTATTAGGCATTTATAAAGCGCTACCAAGCATACGCAGCACTGTACAGACACAGAAGAAGACATTCCCTGCTTATAGAGCTTGCAATTTAGAAGACGAACATACAGGTAGGAAGAAGGGCAGTAAGGGCAATAAGGAGCTGAAACACAATGAAGGAGAATATGAATCAAAGGTGGGCTCAAAAAGGTGAGTCTTGAGATTGGATCTGAAGAAGGTGAAGGAAGAGATTTGACACAGCGGCAGGAGAAGGTTGTTCCAGGCAAACAGAGCAGCAAGGTTAAAAGAAAGGAACCTGCAGTTAGCCGAAGAAGAGAACGGCATAGAGAGAAGAAAGGCAGAAGAGGAATGAAGATCCCGGGGAGGGGTATAGGGATAGAGGGGAGAGAAAAGATAAGGAGGAGCAGCAGAGGGAATGCATTTATGTGTCAAGATAAGTAGCTTGAACTGAATGCAGTAATGGATATGGGTGACCTGCACGGAGTGGTGGGTACACCCTAAATAAAGGCATGGAGAGGAGTGACCTGTATGGAGCGATAGGCGCACCTTCGCTTACCATCTTGCTGGGTAGTTTAGAAGGACCATGCTGGTCTTTACCTGTCATTATATATTATGCTACTATGCACTGCATTTGCTGCTACCGTGGAGCTAATGCGGAAATATCACCTGGCAGTAACAGCTAACACGGTCAAAATGTAGATATCGCAGGCACTTTTCTGCGATTTCTGCATTTCACACGGTGGACTTGGAGGGAGGTGAGATCAGGGCTGAGAGTAGGCATGCTGATTTTTGGCAGTCACCATGCAAACCTTTTTCACAAAATGACTCCCAAAATTGGTCCCATCGCAACTGCAGATAATGCTACCTCAAGAGTGGGTGTTAGCTGCAGCCGATTCTGCCTGGGCCACTTTGTGGCCACTGCCTTTTGACAGCGGGCATCTGCTCTGCAGCCTATCCTCTCATAAGAACATAACATACTGGGTCAGATCAAGGTCCATCAAGCCCAGGATCCTGTTTCCAACAGTGGCCAATCTAGGTCATAAGTACCTAGCAGTTTCTCCAAAAGACACAGGTTCCACAATGCTTGTATTGGGTCAAGCAGTGATATCATGGGTCCCTTTTAATAATGGTTTATGGACCTTTCCTCTAGGAAGTTGTCTAAATCTTTTTTTAAACCCAGCTACACTAGCAGCTTTTACATGCCCAGATCGAAACCCCCCCCCCCCCCAATCTTATACCATTGCCAGTGCCACGGATGTCCTGATCCGTGGCAGGGGAGACAGAATGGCCAAGTGATTGGGTAGGGGCCCTCAAGATCATCCCCTAGACCCCATGGCTTTCCCCTCCTGTTCTGCCCACGGGGATCTGTTATCCTGATCCCCTCAGGCAAAAGAGAAGGAGGATCGCAGTCAAGGCTCCTTCTGTTTGCCCCAATCTCCCAGGCAGTCATCTCTGACATGATCGCGGCCATTCCTTTCTCTTCTGCCTGCAGTAGATTGAATGCCCATGGGCAGAACAAAAGGGGAAGGCTGTGATCTCCAGTGGGCAGACAAGAGTCTTTGTCATGATTGCAGTCACTCTCTTCTGATCATAGAAGATGAGATCCCCACGGGCAGAACAGAAGGTAAAGACTGAGATCATGACCTCCATGCAGTTTGCTGGCACTTGGCAGGCAAACTTTTACTGGGGCCAGGGCCCATGTGGCCCACCCTATTTCAACACCTATGATCCACAGCATCAAAATCCTCAAGACTTGGATTCCCAACCTTCTTCAAACTCCAACCCCCTCCTCCCCCCAAACAGCTCCCGTTTCCTATAGGGAAATGTCCAGAGGGGATCGGGACATCCCCAACAAAGCACTAAGCACTGGCTAGCCATGACAGCTGAGAAAAGATGCTGCACTTTAGTAGACAGACCCCAAAAAACATAAATCTTAAATAAACATTTATTTATTTGTTTATTTATTTATATTCTCTTATATACCATGCTATTCTGCATCAGTGCGGTTTACATTGAACAAACTGAAATTACATTGAACAGGGCATTATAACGTGGAGATAACTATTTGACAGGGAACATGGACTATGGAGGGTTAAGTGGTTAATCTCATTTATAAATGAATACTTAAAATGACATACGCATACGGGAGGTGGGGGAGGGTGGTGGTGGTGTTTGGACCCATAGGCGGATTATGTACCACCACCCAACCCGTCCTCTGTGGCTCAGGGTGGGAGACAGGATCCCCCACCAACAGATCCACATTCTACCTCTCTGCAATGGTGGCAGTGGAGGGGGGCCATCAACCCCAGTCCTGCTGGGGAACAGATACCCTACAGGGCAGCCAATGCAGAGCTATACACATCCATAAGGCAATGGCAAACAGACAGTAGGCCTGGGAATGCTCAGCTGCCCCCCCCCCCCCCACCATCTGACATTCTCCAGCAGCAAGCATAGTGAGTCACCAGCCGCTGCACCCTGCAAGGTGTTCCAGCCATACACATATAACTGCAGACAGTCTGCTAGCTAATCCACAGTGCATGCTCCTGGAGGAGATGTGAGCACCAAAAGCTGGGATGTGTGCAGGTGGTGGATGGCCACTACAATGTCCGAGCCATTGCCCTATGCCCTGTGCAGATGCATCCTGGGCAGGCCACCCTGTCTGGCCTATACCCATGGTACTTTGCTCCTCATTATGCACATTGGCAGGCTGACACTGGCAACAGTGCAAGCAGTGTGGGCTGAGGAAGGTGTTGGCAGCCACCACACACTGGGTAGACAGACACACACTCCCACACTTATGCCAGCATTGTGCAACTATAGAGGTGTTTGGCAGCCCTGGCCACCGCACCAATCCTGGGCACAGTGCAGGCATGGCTATGGTATGCAATACTGTTGGGGTCACTCCCCCAGGGTGGTAAATACTGTCAGACACCAGACCTGAAGCACACTCCACAGACATCAGAAAGGTTGCTATGATGCAGCTCAATCAGCAAATTGTGCTTAACTTAGGAATTGCTATCTGCCAGTAATCATAGCAACCTTTTGATAGATGTGTACCGTATTCCCAGGTTTAGGGTGGCATTGCTAAGGTATGCAAATGCTAGTATTGGAAGATGCATGCAGGACCCAACATCCTGCCTCTCCAGGAGGATTGATAATGGAGCCTGTGGATGCGGGTGTGTCTGACCCTGTTGGCCGCTGCTCTAGGGCAGAGGTTCCCAACTCCAGTCCTGGAGGGCCAAACACTGTTCAGGTTTTCATGCTGTCCCTAATGAATATCCATGATATACATCTGCATACCATGGGGGAGGTGCATAGAAATGCAGCACAGCCATATTTATTAGAGACAGCATGAAACCTGAATGGTGTTTGGCCCTCCAGGACTGCATTTGGGAGACTCTGCTCTAGGTAATGCACATGTTTATGGTGTCTGTGCTCTGTAGGGTAAAATGTAGGCGTTTTGGGCATGTTTACATTATCTGCAATAAATGTTCTGTCTGTATTACCACGTTTTAATAGTGGGTAAAGTAAGGGGACTGGGTTGGCAGAACCCACAGCTGGGACTTGAACCTGTGATCTTCTGCTCCTGAACACACTGGCTGTGTTTACTTCACCACTGTGTTGCTACAGAGACAGTGCATTCCCTGGGGATACTGCCACCATGCTAACATGTCTTTATATTAGAGACAGCATGAAACCTGAATGATTTTTGGCCCTCCAGGATTGCATTTGGGAAGCTCTGCTCTAGGTATTGCACATGTCTATGGTGTCTTTGCTCTGTAGGGTAAAATATAGGCATTTTAGGCATGTTTATGTTATCTGCAATAAAGGTTCCCTCTTTATTACCATGGTTTAGTACTGAGTAAAATATGTGGACTGGGTTGGTGGGAGAGACAGCTGGGACTTGAACCTGTGACCTTCTGCTCCTGAACACACTGGCTGTGTGCACTGCACCACTGAGACAGTGCATTCCCTGGGGATAGCATGACTGCTCATTAGACAGGGCCTGTCTGTTGCAGTGCATGGCACCCACCTACACAGGGCTAGGTCATGGTCTGCTGTGGGCAGCTGCCACTGCCCCCTCCAACACCAGTACCCCTCTGCCACCATGCTGACATGCCCTTCTGTTGGTGGTGCGCAGTCTCAGGCCATTCAGTGTGCCGGTAGACGGCTGCCTATGGTGCGGGTTCTGGGGTAGGGGTGCCTGCATAGCTGTCCATGCTTCCCCCCAGCACCGCCTGCCAATGTTCTGTGCCCTTGGGGGTACCTGCTGGGTACCATACCCTTTGACACTGTGGGAAACACACTCATGCCCATGTTGGGCCTCATCAGTTGCTTTCTGGCTGCTCTACTGTTTCAGCATTCCAATGGGCCACCTAGGCATCACCCTAGTCCGCACTGTGGCCCAGCTGCACCACAGCATGTGCCGCCTGCAGCCCTCTGTGTCCCCTTTTCCAGCATCTGTCCAGTTGCCCGCTCTGACATGCGCGCCCTGCTGTTGTGGAACATGTGCATGCCATATGAAACCTGTCCAATGGAAAGGAAAAACCCTGATCAGCGCTATTTCACTGTGGGATCATTCACCTTGTATGGGGACAGAACATAGACCCTTCCAAAATTAATATCTTTTTTTTTGGAGCTTTTTTGGTAGTGTTTTTGGATGTTTCCCATTAATATCACTATTGCCCAGCTTGGTTATGTTTTTGTTTCATTTTCTTCTGGTCATTTTCAATGTTTATTTGCCCTTTTGTTCCGTGCACATGTATCACACTTATCACTTTTTGTAGGTTTCCCTGGTTTTGCTCTACATTGCTGACGGAAATGGTTTCTTTTCCCTTTAAATCTGCTCTAACGCCAGGGCTTCACTGGCGTTAGTTTTCAGCCCCGGAATCCACAGCATTAGTGTGCAGGGAGCCTCTCCCCTTCCTCTCTCCACTCATTGACCCTCTCCCTCCGCCTCTGGGGAGCCTTCCTCCGCCCTCCAGGAGCCTATCTCCACCCACAGCGCTCATTTGCGCCGCTGCGCGCGTTATCGCGCGCTAAGGTACCTTATCGCCTGGTAACATGCCTTCATCGGGCGATAAGGTACCTTATCGCCCAATAACATCGCCGGGCGCACATTAAGACGGTTTAGTAAACATACCCCCTAGTCTTTCCATATTTTGATGGTGTAAACAATTGATCTACGTTTTCCCGTTCCACTCCATTCATTAATTTATAGACCTCTATCATATCTCCCCTCAGCCGTCTATTTTCCAGGTTGAAGAACCTTAAACCTTTTCATAGGGGTATCCTTCCATCCCCTTTACCATTTTGGTGGCTCTTCTCTGTACCTTTTCTAATAACGCTATATCCTTTTTAAGATACGGCGACCAGAATTGCACACAATATTCAAGGTGCGGTCGCACCATGGAATGTTTGTTTTATTCTTCATTCCTTTCCTTTTGATACCTAACATTCTATTTGCTCTCTTGGCCTCCGCTGCACACTGGGCGGTGGGTTTCAAAATGTTATCCACGAATGACACCTAAATCTTTTTCCTGGGTGGTGTTCCTAATGTGGAACCTTGCATCGTGTAACCATACTTTGGGTTATTCTTTCCTACGTTCATAATTTTGCACTTGTCCACATGAAATTTCATCTTCCATTTGGATGCCCAGTCTTCCAATTTATCAAGGTCCTCTAGCAATTTTTCATAATCCTCATGGGTTTTAACAACTTTGAATAATTTTGTGTCATCTGCAAATTTGATTACCTCACTCGTTATTCCCAACTCCAAGTCATTTATGAATATGTTAATAAGTGGCAGACCCAGCACAGATCCCTGGGGTACTCTACTATTCATCTTTCTCTACTGGTAAATTGGCCATTTAGCCCTACCCTCTGCTTTCTATCTTTTAGCCAGTTCTTGACCTGCCTCCTATTCCATGATCTATGATTATTAATTTTGCCAAAAGTCTTTCATGAGGGACCTTGTCAAAGGCTTTCTGAAAATCTAAATACACTATATCAACTGACTCACCTTTGTCTACCCGTTTATTCACACCTTCAAAAAAACATAACAGATTAGTAAGACAAGATCTTCCTTGGCTAAAACCATGTTGACTGTCTCCCATTAAGCCATAACTATCTACATGTTCAGTAATTTTGTTCTTTATAATGGTTTCTACCATTTTTCCTGGTACTGACGTCAGGCTCACCGGTCTATAGTTTCCTGGATCACCCCTGAAACCCTTTTTAAAAATTGGCGTTACATTGGGCATCCTTCAATCTTCAGGTATTACAGATGATTTTAATGATAGTTCACAGATTGATAATAGTAGGTCTGCAGTCTCATATTTCAGTTCTTTCAACAACCTTGGATGTATACCATCTGGTCCAGGTGATTTGCTACTCTTCAGTTTATCAAATAGTTGTAATACATAGAATGGTATTAAACTGAAACAACTGAATAATGTTGACAGGAACATCAACTTGGGTAGAACAGGGGGGACTTGGATAGAACAGGGGGAACTAAATTATAAGTTGGAAGAAGATCTTCATAATCGCAAAGGGGAGGTTGAGCTGTGGGTTAACAGACAATGTACATGTCCTATCTATGGTACGTGGTCATAGAATGGAACAAGTGAGTCTTTATGGCTTTTCTAAAGGTTGACTGGTTGGAGATGGCCCAGATTGAAGCAGGGAGGTTATTACACAGGATTGGTCCATATAAAGAAAAGGCACGATGCCTGGTGGCTTGGGTGCACATCCTTATTGATGAAGGGATCGTAAGCATGTTCACCATGCTTGATCTCCTCATTCTGTTATTTGGAGTATGTTGTATGATTGAGATAAGGGAGTCCACAGACATGTTATGTAGAATCTTGAATGTCATCAGTGTTGTTGTTGTTAAGTGCCGTCGAGTCGAAGTCGACTCAGGGCAACCCTCTAGATAGCTATCCTAAATTGTGTTCGGTCTTGAGTAAGGTGGCTCATTGTTGACAGACTGGTACCCATAGCTGCTGTTATTGTATCGATCCATCTCATTGCTGGCCTTCCTCTTTTGCGTTCACCTTCTATCTTGCCAAGCATGATGTCTTTCTCTAATGATCTCTCTCTTTGAATGATGTGTCCAAAATATGAAAGTCGAAGTCTTGTCATCTGAGCTTCTAAAGAAAGCTTAGGTTTGATCTCCTCTAGTACTGACTGGTTTATTCTTCAGGCAGTCCATGCTATACACAGTTTTCGCTGCCAGCACCATAATTCAAAGGCATCAATTTTCTTCCTGTCTATCTTTTTCACTGTCCAGCTTTCACATCCATATGATGTTATTGAAAATACCATGGCTTGAACAAGTCGAATCTTTGCATGGAGAGAGACATCTCTGCTCTTGAGAATCTTATCTAGGTTTTTCATAGCCATTCTGCCAAGAGCAATGCGTCATCTGATTTCTTGACTGCTTGTTGGTTCTTTATTGATAGTTAATCCAAGTAGGTTAAAGTTGTTCACGATTTCAATTTCTTCTCCTTCAATGATGAACCTGTTGATTATGCCAATTTTCATGATCTTTGTTTTCTTTACATTAAGCTGCAGGCCCATTTTGAGACTATGTTCTTTGATTGTGAGAAGCAAATGTTTCAGATCATCTTCACTTTCAGCCAGTAATGTGGTATCATCAGCATAGCGAAGGTTGTTGATGAGTCTTCCACCACCTCTGTTGTCTTCCACACCTCTGTTGTCTTCATACAATCCTGCTTCTCTGATGATTTGTTCTGCATATAAATTAAACAGGTAGGGGGAAAGTATGAAGCCTTGTCTTACACCTTTGCTTATTTTAAACCATTCTGTTTCTCCTTGTTCCGTTCGAACTGTTGCTTCTTGATCAATGCAGTCACAAACCGTGGTGTAAAGGAAGGATAACTTTATTAGACTTCAAACACCATGCTGCCCGATACAGGCCGTGTCTCGAAACAAACTTCTTCAGGGGAAACTCTGGTGTACTACATAAACAGACAAATAATAATAATAAATAATAATAAAACTGTTATAAAAACATATTGTGAACAAGCACAAACCATATGGACATGTTATACAGTCAGATAAATAAATAAATAATGTTATAAACTATGACCAACAACGAAATAAAATATAATTAAAATCAGACCAATTAGCAAATCATAATAAATAAATGCCAAAACGCCTAAAAACATTAAAACACATGCACCTTATTAAAAACTAGCAATCATTACTAAAAGGCATAAAAACATAAAAAGCATAATTATTCATATTCTTGAAAGGGTGAGTAACTAAAAATGAGTGAATCCAAACTATATCACTCTTATCCTACAGGAAAAAAACAAAAAGGAGCATTATTTATTCCATCTCCTATTTCTCAAAATAACTTTAAAAAGTCTAAAAAAGGGGGGGAAGCAGGAGTGAGTCCCTAAAGCTTATGCTGTCATTACTATAGTATAGTCCATATGGCTTGTGCTTGTTCACAATATGTTTTTATAACAGTTTTATTTTTATTTATTATTATTATTTGTCTATTTATGTAGTACACCAGAGTTCCCCTGAAGAAGTTTGTTTCGAAACACGGCCTGTGTCGGGCAGCATGGTGTCTGAAGTCTAATAAAGTTATCCTTCCTTTACACCACGGTTTGTGACTGGGTTGGTATCGTCACGTGGCTACTTGTTCTTCTTGGTGCATTTGATCAATGTACAGATTATGCAAGAGTACGATCTGGTGTTCTGGTATACCCATGCTTCTTAATGTGGCCCAGAGTTTCTCATGGTTTACACAGTCAAAAGCCTTGCTATAGTCAATAAAACACAAATAGATATCCTTTTGGTATTCTTTAGTCATTTCAAGGATCCATCTCACATCCGCAATGATGTCTCTCGTTCCTCGCCCTTTCCTGAACCCTGCTTGCACTTCAGGTAGTTCTTGTTCCAGGTATGGTTGTAGTCTCCTTTGAATAATCTTCAGTAGAATCTTGCTGGCATGTGGGATCAGAGCGATTGTGCGATAATTTCCACAGTCAGTTGGATCACCTTTCTTTAGTATTGGTATAAACACAGATCTTTTCCAGTCAGTTGGCCATGATGTTGTCTTCCATATTTCTTGGCAGAGCCTTGTAAGTATGGTAACAGCTGCATCAGATTTCTGTAATACTTCTATGGGAATGCTATCAATGCCTGGTGCTTTGTTCTTTGATAAGGCTTTTAATGCTGCTTCAACTTCTTCTTTCATCACCAATGGTTCCCGATCATAAGGTACAGGTTGAAACGGCTGTTGGTCAACTTGATCTTTATCATATAAAAACTCTGTATATTACTTCCACCTTTTCTTGATCTTCTCAGCATCATTCAACATAGAACCTTGAGCATCTTGTAACATTCCAATTTGAGGCTGAAACTTTTTCTTTAACTTTCGTAGCTTTAGGAAAGCCGATCTTGTTCTTACTCTAATAGTTTCTGCTTCTATTTCCTTGCATGCGTCGTTGTAGTACTTTTCCTTGGAGGAAAGGAATGGAAAATAAAACAAAAGATATTATAATACCTCCATATCGTTCCATGGTGAGACCGCACCTTGAATATTGTGTGCAATTCTGGTCGCCGTATCTTAAAAAGGATATAGCGTTACTAGAAAAGGTTCAGAGAAGAGCCACCAAAATGGTAAAGGGGATGGAAGGATACTCCTATAAAGAAAGGCTAAAAAGGTTAGGGCTCTTTATCCTGGAAAAGAGACGGCTGAGGGGAGATATGATAGAAGTCTATAAATTAATGAACGGAGTGGAATGGGTAAACATAGATCGATTGTTTACGTTATCAGAATATAGAAAGACTAGGGGACATGCAATGAAACTACAGGGTAAACTATTTAAAACTAATAAAAGAAAATATTTCTTCACTCAACGTGTAATCAAACTCTGGAATTTGTTACCGGAGGATGTAGTAAAGGCTGTTAGCATAGCTGGGTTTAAAAAAGGTTTGGACAAGTTCCTGGAGGAAAGGTCCATAAACCATAATTAAGAAGGGACCCAGGATATCAATGCTTGACCCAGTACAAGCATTGCGGAACCTGTGTCTTTTGGGTAAACTGCTAGGTACGTATGACCTAGATTGGCCACTGTTGGAAACAGGATACTGGGCTTGATGGACCTTGATCTGACCAGGTATGGCATATTTTATGTTCTTATGTTCTTGTCCTGTCTTGCTGCATGTTGGAAATCTCTGTTGAGTTCTGTTATTGTCTTTCTTTCTCCTCTGGCTTTAGCTTCTATGCGTTTCTGGGCAATTTTCAGAGTTTTTTCCGTCATCCATGTTGGCCATTTTTGCTTTTTCACCTTTTGTAGAGGCTTTCTTCCAGCACAACCTTCTCGATGTCATTCCATAACTCTTCTGGAGCTCTGTCATTTGTGTCTAAAGCAGCAAATCAATTTTGCAGGCAGTCTTTAAATTCCAGTGGTATATTCTCAAGGTCATATTTTGCTGCATTCATGAGTGGTTTGCTCTTTTTCAACTTTAGCTTGAGTTTGCATACTAGTAGTTGATGATCTGTACCACAGTCAGCTCCAGGTTTTGTCTTTGTTGATGTTATAGAACTTTTCCATCATTGACTTCCACAGATGTAGTCAATTTGATTTTTATACAATCCATTGGGTGAAGTCCATGTGTACAGTCGCCGCTTGTGTTGATGGAAGAAGGTGTTTGAGATGAATAGATCGTTGGTCTTGCAGAATTCTATCAGTCTTTCTCCAGCTTTATTTCTCTTGCCAAGTCCATATTTTCCAACTACTTTGCCTTCTTCTTTGTTGCCTACTTTTGCGTTCCAGTCACCCATGACTATCAGGATATCCTGTTTGCATGTTCTGTCAATTTCAGCTTGTACTTGTTCATAGAACTCTTCAATTTCATTCTCTTCTGCAGCTGTTGTTGGGGCATATACTTGAATTATATAGTTGTGTTGATAGGCATTCCTCGTAGACGAATAGAGATTAAGCGTTCGCTGACTGCATTGTATTTCATTACAGTTCTTGCAAGTTTCTTCTTTATTATAAATGCAACACCATTTCTTCTTTGTCTTTCATTTCCAGCATAGTAGACCATGTGATTATCTGATGCAAAGTGCCCGATGCCTGTCCATTTCAGTTCGCTGACACCCAACAGATCAAGTTGTACACGTTCCATTTTATTCTTGACCACCTCCAACTTCCCTTGGTTCATGCTTCATACGTTCCATGTTCCAATGCATAAGACATCTTTACAGCTTCTGACTCTCGTTTCATGCACAGCCCATCTGGGCAGCAGCAGAATAGGATAGTGTTGACGATGGAGGATCACATTGTGTGACAATGGCAATAACACCAAACTTAAACTGCATGGAAAAAAGGCTCGGCAATCTACTTCTGTATCTTGCCATGAAAACCCAATGGATAGTTACAACAAAACAAATTGTGCTATAGTGCTGGAAGATGAGACCCCCAGGTCGGAAGGCACTCAATTAGCTACTGGGGAAGAGCTGAAGACTTTTCAGAGTAAAGCCAGCATTTATGATGTGGTTGGATCTAAGCCCTGAGACGTCTGACTGCTGATGTAGCTGCGCATGAAATGTCATCAATAGGGCTTTGTAAATCAGATGGCTTGCTATTGGGAGCCAGTATAACTGCATTAAGATTGGTGTTACATGTTCAAATCTGGACGCTCTGTGTAGTGTATGGGCAGCTGTGTTCATGGCCAATTGGAGAGGTTGCAGTGTGTGTTTTGGCAGGCTGTGGAGAATAATATTGGCATAGTCCAGGTGCGGGAAGATGAGCGCCTGGCATACGTTGTGAAAGTCTGAGGGGTCCAGGAGCAGGCGTAGATGATGGAGGGTCCTTATTTTGTGGTAAACCACTTTGAGGACATTTCGTATGTGCACTTCCATAGTCAGACATTGGTCCAAGATGACTCCCAGGTAGTGCACCTCCTGCTTCATCCTCAGCTCAACGTCATTCACCCACAGGACGTTGGTGAGGTAAATGTTTGTTCTCTGGTTAGAGCTAAAACTTCTGTCTCTTGCAGTTGACTTTAAAATTGTGTGTATACAGCCAGTCTGAGACAGCGGTGAAACATTCTGAGGACTTCCATCTTCCTCCAGCTCCAGCTCCCCCGATCTGGGTAGAGCTGGCCCACACCGGATCAAGCTTGCCTGTCTGCTCCTGACCAATCAGGGCCTCCAGCTGCACACATAAGAGAAGCGCCATCGGACGCTTGCACCGAGGACTTCCATCTTCCTCCAGCTTCAGCTCCCCCGATCGGGGTAGATCCGGCTTGTACCAAATCAAGCTTGTCTGCCTGCCTGCCTGCTCCTGACCAATCGGGGTCTCCAGCTGCACAGATAAGAGAAGTGCCATCGAGGGTGCCTGCGCCTGGTGGGCCTGCGCCTGAGGGCCTTGCTAGAGGGCCCTCTGGCATGGCCCTTAGGAGGGGCCCCAAGACAGGTACACTACCACTCAACTTGCCCCAGCTAGCCTACAAAAGCACAAGTGACCGAAGCAACCTTTAAGGAAGGAAAATTAGCAGCCAGAACACCTCTTCAAAAGGGAAGCGCCATCAGGCGCTGCTCTTGCTGCCACCACCGCCACACCAACGAGCAAGCTCCCCCGACCAGGGGTAGAGCCGGGGAGCGGAAAGCCGGACTCCTCCCTGCTACAAACAAACCTCGGATGAACTGTGAGTTTTATCAAATACTCAACCTTACATTATCTGAATCCAGGTCCCCAGGTATGCAGACCAGTGCGAGAACCATAGTGCCACACAAACACATCAACATCTCTGAAGTGGATGATGTGTAGACTAGGAGGCTGGAGCATATCCAATCAGTTCCTTAGCCACTGCCAGCACCAGTGCCAAAGAAGACCAATGTCAGTTATGTCCGACACACACATCCCAGGTGTGGATGTAGAGGCTGCAGCCTGGGCATGCATGTGCCCAAGTAGCAGAGATGGCAACCCACAATAAGCCACAATGTGCAAAGACAGATGACATCCAACTGTACAGGCACATGGGAGCGATGAATGTACCTGTGTTAAAATGGAATATGTATGTGTTCACCAGTGAAACCATCTGTGCGTAGGAATGCTGTAGCAGAACGTCCAAAACACTACACACATGCTGTGTATGATAGAACACACACATTAGGCAAAGACCTGAAAGGCCGACAGGCAACACAGTGATGTGAGTGAACCAGATGGCACGGATGTGCGCTGTCTGAATCATCATGGTAATAGCACATGAACACGCAACTAACAGGGGGCATGGTGCAGGATGTTGCAACAAGCTGGCCACATAAGCAGGAGGCGATAGGGTTGGAATCGGAGGAAGCGTAGTTACTCACCTGTAACAGGTGTTCTCCAGGAGCAGCAGGAATCAGTCCTCACATATGGGTGACGTCGGCGCCGACGGAGCCCTCGCGGAGCAATTTTCCCCAGCTTTCAAAGAAAGCCTTTGGGAATTGCAGCACGCATGCGCGGTCCCCTTCCCGCCCAAGGGTGCCATCTTAGCCAGTCAGATGACATAGCTAAAAGACAGCATAAAAATTTGCAAAAACACTAAAGCAGATGATTGCAACTCCAAGGGGAGGAGGGAGGGTTGTGAGGACTGATTCCTGCTGCTCCTGGAGAACACCTGTTACAGGTGAGTAACTACGCTTTCTCCAGGACCAAGCAGGAAGTCAGTCCTCACATATGGGACTCCCAAGCTTAAGGCTACCGGAGACCCTAAGCACAAAAATGAGCTCCCTCTAGCTCAGCAGTACAGAAGGAAGGAATCTTCACTGAATTATTACCCACCGGTAGCCCCCATCCGGGATGGAGGGTAGGAGTTGCTCAAACCTCGAAGAGATTTCGGAGAGGACTGCCTGTCCGAAAGCACTGTCCCTGCGGGACTCCCTCTCGAGGCAGTAATGGACCGCAAAAGTCTGGCTCGAAGACCAAGTAGCGGCCCGGCAGATGTCTGCCAATGGAACAGAGCGGAGGTAAGCCACTGACGTAGCCTTCGCCCGAACACAATGAGCCGTAACCCGACTTTCTAACGAGAGTCCGGCTGCCCCATAAGCCCAAGCGATACAGTCAGCAACCCAGATGGACAGAGTACGCTTGGAGACAGGGAGCTCCAATTTATTGGGGTCAAAAGACACAAAAAGCTGAGCAGCTTTACGGTGCTCCCGCGTACGGTCAAGGTAGAAGTTCAATGCCCTTCTACAGTCCAGGGTATGCAGGACCATTTCAGCTCGGCTGGAGTGTGGCCTGGGAAAGAAGGTCAGAAGTACCACCTCCTGATTGATGTGAAAAGGGGAGAGCACTTTTGGAAGAAATTTAGGGTGAGTCCGTAGGACTACCCTATTTTTGTAGAACCGAGTGTAAGGGGGATCAGACACGAGGGCCTGCAATTCACTTACGCGTCTAGCGGAAGTGAGGGCTATCAGGAATAAGGTTTTCCAAGAAAGAAAACGGAGAGAACAGGTAGCCATAGGATCAAAAGGCGGACAGGTGATCCACTGCAAAACCACATTCAGATCCCAGTCAGGTACTGGCGGGCGCAGAGGTGGTTTAAGTAGAAGGAGACCTCGGAGAAACACGGGAGGGTCGCTGGAAAGAGGTCTGCCGTCCACCGGCACATGATGTGCTGAAAGAGCACTGAGGTGAACTTTGACGGAGTTGGACTTAAGTCCCAGATTAGAGAGGTAGAGCAAGTACTGCAAGATCACCGACACCGAGCAGGAGAAGGGATCCTGAGACTGCTGGGCACACCAAGCGGAAAAGCGACGCCATTTAAGGGCGTAGCATTTGCGGGTAGAAGGTCGCCGGGAAGCTAGGACGACCTCTTCTACCTCTGCCGGCAGTAGAAGGGGAGCAAGGACTAACCTTTCAGCAGCCAGGCCATCAGATGTAGAGATCTGAGGTTGGGGTGTAGTAGGGACCCCTGATCCTGTGTTAGGAGATCTGGTTGAAACCCCAGAGGGAACGGATCCTCCACCGCGAGTTGCAGCAGGAGTGGAAACCACGGCTGTCTGGGCCACCGAGGAGCTATCAGGATCATGGAAGCTTTGTCTCGGAGAACCTTGAAAAGAGTTCGAGAGACTAGCGGTATGGGAGGAAAGGCATAGAGAAGGCTTTTCGACCATGAGAGCAGAAAAGCATCCGCCGCTACTCGAAGGGGATGCGGCTGCCGAGAGCAGAAGCGAGGAAGTTGCCGGTTGAGAGGACTGGCAAAGAGAAAAAGTTTCTGAACTACCAAGGGATCCAGTCGCCACTCGTGCGGCTGGAGGATTCTGCTGAGTTTGTCCGCCAGGCAATTTTCTTGGCCTGGGAGATAAACTGCCTTGAGAAGAATGCCGTGGCTGACGGCCCAAGAGCAGAGCCTCTGTGCTTCTCAACAGAGAAGGAAGGAGCCCGTGCCCCCCTGTTTGTTCACGTAGAACATGGCAACTTGATTGTCCGTCTGGACAAGGACGGACCGGTGAGAAGTCAGGTGGGAGAAAGCCTTGAGAGCCAGACGGATCGCTCTGAGCTCCAGGAAGTTGATCTGCTGCGCAGACTCCCACGTGGTCCAGAGACCTTGAGTACATGCCCCTTGGCAATGCGCTCCCCATCCTAGGAGAGAAGCATCGGTCGTCAGCACTTGAGCCGGCGGAGGAGACTGAAAAGGCATTCCGAGTACCAGGTTCGGCCGATGAAGCCACCACTGTAGAGAAGAGGCCAGCAGGCCGGAGATGCGCACTAAGTCGGCTAGGCCGCCCGTGGCCTGTTGCCACTGCTTGCGAAGGCACCACTGAGCAGGCCGCATATTCAGGCGGGTATTGGGGGTCACGTGGACGGTGGAAGCCATATAGCCGAGTAGTCTCAGGAAGCGCCTGGCCGAGACCAGGGACTGGCTGCGAAAACGGCCGGCTAGGTCCATGAGCCGTTGAGCCCTGTCGAGAGGCAGGAAAGCTCACGCCTGAAGAGTGTGCAATCTTGCGCCGATGAACTCGAGATCCTGCGAGGGGAGCAAAGTGGACTTTGCGAAGTTTATGACAAAGCCCAAGTACTGGAGAAGAGTCACAGTGCGGTGTGTGGCTTTTGTGACTTCTGGAGAGGACGATGCTCTGATGAGCCAGTCGTCTAGGTACGGAAAGACATAGAGGCCGTGAAGCCGGAGATAAGCCGCCACCACCGCAAGACATTTTGTGAAGACTCGTGGTGCGGAGGATAGGCCAAAGGGCAGTACTCTGTACTGGTAATGATTTCCTGCCACCACAAACCTTAGGTATTGGCGGTGGCTTGGGTGGATGAGGATGTGCGTGTAGGCATCCTTTAGATCCAAGGAGCATAGCCAATCTCCCTGCTGGAGGTAGGGCAGAAGGATTCCAAGGGTAAGCATCTTGAACTTCTCCCTCACGAGGAACTTGTTGAGGTTGCGCAAGTCCAGGATGGGTCTGAGGCCTCCCGTTCTTTTTGGTATTAGGAAATACCTGGAATAGAAGCCTTGACCCCTCAGGTGGTGGGGCACCGGTTCCACAGCCTGTTCCTGAAGAAGACTTGCTAACTCCTGAAGGAGTAAGTCTCTGTGCAGAGGGAGTCGTGGAGGCTCTCCCGGGAAATAGGAGGGAGGGACCTGGTGGAAGTGGAGAAGATAGCCTTCTCTCACAACATGAAGCACCCAGGCATCTGAAGTGATGTTGGACCACCTGTGGGCAAAGTGGACCAGCCGGCCTCCTGTGCTGGGAGGAACCAGCTGAGGGGGAGAGGCTATGCCGATGAAGTCAAAAACCCCCACCCTGCTGAGCAGGGGCCGGTGGTGCAGGCTTGGGGGCTTGCTGCCTACGGGACCCGTTACCCCGTCCCTTGGCCTGCTGACCCTGTTGGGGAGCTGCGGAGGCCTGATATTGAGGGTAGTGTTTATAGGCAACCGCCTTTCTCGGGTAAAAGGACTTCTTTCCCGAGCCCTTCTTCTTCTGGGAAGGGGCAGAGGTCTTCCTAGACAGCCTAGTTCTGGTGAGAGTCTCCGTCTCGATTTGTGCAGCCTTCTCAGCCATGGGCTTGCCAAAGAGGTTCTCACCTCGGCAGAGGACATCGACCAACTTGTCCTGCACCCAGGGTTCAAGGTCAGACGACTGAAGCCAAGCCTGTCGGCGGGCAGCGATGCCGGCTGCGGCCACTCGAGCCGATGCTTCAAAGCCATCATAGGCTGCTCGAGAAATGAATTTGGAGCATTCCCGAATACCAGTGGACAAGGCTAGGAACCTCCGCAGAGGTTCCTCGGACAGCCCAGCAGAGAATCCGGCTATCTCTTTAGCCAGGTCTCTAAGGTACATGCCCATGTAGAGCTGGTAGGTCTGGACCCGACAAGCAAGCATAGAGCCCTGGAAACACTTCTTACCGAGGCCATCCAGGTTGCGGGCCTCCCTGCCAGGAGGCACCGAGGAGTGCATCTTCTGGCTCTTAAGCCTATGCATGGCCGATTCCACCACCATGGAATGGTGCGGTAGCTGTGCTTTTTGGAAGCCAGGGCTCTTGCGGACTCGATAGATGGAATCGACCTGCTTGCTTAATACCGGCGACGATGCCGGACTCTCCCACATGCGGAAGAGTAGTCGTTCCAGCATGGGAGGAACCGGTACAGTAAAGTGCTCCCTGGCGGGAGAGTCGTACTGAAGGGCGTCGAGCTCTTCGGCTCGAGGCTCCTCCTCGGGATCCGCAGGGAAGGCCAAAGCCTTGGCCATATCCCTGACGAAGTCCGAGAACCGGGCATCCTCCGGGGGGGACTGTTTCCGAGGTTCGGACTCAGGGGAGTCCGAGGGGACACACCGAGTCCGAAAAGAATCAGGTGACTCTTCCACTTCAGACTCCCAGGCCGACTCCGAGGAGGAATCGGTGGGGTCGGTTCGGGCGGGCGGAGGCGTCGGCCGCCCCGATGCCGAGGGAGTCGGCGTCGACGACCTCGGTCCCGAACGGGAGGCCGAGGGTGACCTCGACCGAGGATTGACTCGAGCCCGCATGGACTCGAGGATCGGCTCGGTCTCCGGTGTCGACTTAGACGTCGACGTCCCGGCGGTCGGGGCAGAGGCGCCAGCGAGGCTAGCGATCAGTGCCCGCTGCTGGTCCATGAAGGCAGATAGTCTGCTCTCCAAGGCCGTCAACCTGAGTCCGACCTCAGGTGACCCAGCAGCCCCCGACTCGGGCCCCGACGGCGTCGGGCCCGACGTCGGACCCCTCGGAGGCGAGTCCAGGAGGACTACAGGACTTACCCGAGCAGGCAACTCCGATTCCACACGCGGTCGCTTCGGGAGACGTTCCTTCTCCAAAGACCCGGGACGGCTATCGGGGCTATGCGACCAGGCCCTCGCGGAACCAGGAGCGTCCACCGACGCCGCCCTCGCGGGTTTCGCCTTCCGATGATGATCCCCGGAGGGAGAACCTCTGTCGGAGGAACTCCGGTGATGCTCAGAGCTGGAGCCTCTGGACGCCGAGGCCTCCGACGAGGTCCGGGTACGGGTGGGATCTGCGAAGATTCTTTCTCGCTGATGCCGCCGACTCCGTAAAGCTTTGGAGGACATTTTGCTGCAGGCCCCACAGATCAGTTCCTCATGATCTGGGCCAAGGCAGCGGAGGCAATTATCGTGTGTGTCAGTGAGTGACATATTTCTGTCACACTGAACACACCTTTTGAAACCACTGGCAGCCATCGGGGGAAAAAGGGCCCCTGCAAGGTCAAAGGACCGGGCTACCAGCGAAAAACCGAAAACGAAACTGACAAGAAAAATCAGAAAAACCGAAAAATAAGAGAAGGACTCGCAACGGCGTCGCGAGTCCGGGCAGGAAAGAGACCGGCGTCGAACCGAAGAAAAAAGAGAAATAAACGACGAAAAATCAACTTTTTCTGCGGGGACAAGAAGACCACGTCTGTAGGGCTCCGCGGAAAAAAGAAGACTGGCTAAGATGGCACCCTTGGGCGGGAAGGGGACCGCGCATGCGCGCTGCAATTCCCAAAGGCTTTCTTTGAAAGCTGGGGAAAATTGCTCCGCGAGGGCTCCGTCGGCGCCGACGTCACCCATATGTGAGGACTGACTTCCTGCTTGGTCCTGGAGAACAGCTAGATATAATGGCACACTGCCATACAGTAATGTAGATCAGCAATGCACAGGCAAATGCAGAAACAGTAACCAAATGCCATGTACCAATGTCCAAGCAGCAGCCCCCCACTGTGTAGAGCATATGTGTGGGTAGCAATGGGTCCTACAACTGTGTAGATGGACAGTTCAACATCTATGATGTATGTGGGAATCAGCAGACAACAGTTATGCATGTACAGAAACACCTTTAATGACCAAATGGGAGTACTAACAGTTACACAAGGAAAAATGAGGACATGGAAACTGGTACAAGATGCACATGGTGCCAAAAAACAAACATAGCCAAACCTCACAGAGATAGAGGAAGCACAATGCAGAAGGCTGGCTGCAATGGGGGTTGTGGATACACAAAAATGCAATGTGTGCCTTTGAGTCAGTCCTGACTCCTGGTGACCCAGAAGCTCCTGGGTTTTCCTGGCAGTAGATTGCCAGGCCTTTCTTCTGAGGCAATGGAGAGTTAATTGACTTGCCCAAGGCCACAAGGAGTGCTAGTGGGAATTGAACCCTGGTTGCTTGGTTACCAAGCCAGTGTTCTAACCACTAGGCTACTCCTCCACTCTGTAGAGGTGAGACAGGCGAGGGCATGCCTCAGCACACCTAAGGTGCCATGCTGGACCTACCTCGGCCTGTGGAGCCCCCACAGCAGCAGGCCGGTGTTGCTGCGGGACTTCACCCATGCCCAGTTCCACAGCCCCAAGGACACCATCTTCCTCATCAGGCAACCGCAGCTCGTTGAGTCCCAGCAACGCCACCACTGCACAACCCGCATGGTCAGTGTGAGCCATCATGGACAGAGGCCCTGAGAGATGTGGGGCGCTAAATACGTTGCAGGGCGTGGCAACTAATCAGAAACAACATAACACAGCTGCAGAAGGAAAAACGCCCAACAATAGGCTGTTCGACCTACGGGAGCGGAACGACATAGCGAGCGTAACAACGCATGTAACAGAACACACATGCGCACCATGTGATTGGACTATACGGAATGCACGTAGGAGGGGGAGGGCCACGCCGCATGTCCCCATGCACGTGCGCTTGTATAACGTACGCGTAGATGCAGCGCATGGGGACAGGCGTTATGCCGAACACATACGTTACGCGCGTGCATAGCGTGGTGCAACATGCGGTGATGGAACGTACATTGTTCCATGCTATGCACGCACGTAACATACGTGTTCTGTGTAACGCGTGTCGGTAACTACACACAAACACGCCTTGCGATTGGTTTATGTCGAACGCGTCACGCACCCCCATACGTGCGTTTGAAATAACCCAATCGCAAGGCGTGAGTTATGCTGAACACGGACATTACGCGAGTGCATAGCATGGTGCAATGTGCATTCCAACGTCACCGCACGTTGCACTACGCTATGCACGCACGTAACGTACGTGTTCGGCATAACGCGCGTGGGTATGTGCATTATGTAGATTGCACCCAGAACATAAAAGTACAGCAGATTGGCAATGGTGGCACACCATGGAACACAGAGGAGCACAGGAGATGGTAGGGTGCGACCTGACTGGACACCAGGCAGTGTCATCACCAGCAGAGGGGGAGCCGGACCGTTCCGCTGCAGGCCCATTCAACCAAGGCCTGGAGGTGCAGCAACAATGCGGGGCTGTGGCAGGTGGCAGGCGCCATCGTAGGGCAGTGCCAGAAGACGCCCGGAGGAGGGCAGCCCGCTACACACAGGAGGAGAATGATCTCCTCCTGGCAGCTGTACTTGAGGGGTACGAGGTGCTCTTCGGGCAGTTCAGCAGCACCACAACCACGGCACAGAGGAATGATGCCTGGGAGGAGGTGACAGCAGCAGTTGCCACAGCAGGGGGACCCACCCATGACATGGAGAGCATTAGGAAGCGTTTTCGTGACATCAAGCGTGCTGTCCGTGCCCGTGTCAATGCTGAGCACCAACATACACGTGGCACAGGAGGGGGTGCACCACACAGAGCCTCACTGTCAGCCCTTGAGCAACAACTGGCTGACAGACTGGGGCCCATATACCTCCATGGCCTGCCACTGGAGCTGGATACAGTGGACCCACAAGCAGGTGGGACATTGGAATGGCATCCAGGGTGTGGCAACACATGGGGGTGAGGGGAAGCTGGGGACAGCCCACAGCCAAAGGACCATGCACAGACAGGGTGCCAGGAGGAATAATGGGGCCACCAGTGACAGGTGCGGCAGAGCGGCCATGGGTGATCGTGGCGGACAGGTCCCATGTGGCATGTAAATGACATCCCAGTGCAGCCATGTGACAGCAACAAGTCAGTTGAGTGTGGCTGTCATGGGCTGGTCCACGCTGGACCCTGGGGGCCCTGGGAGGGTGACATGATGGTGGCACACATGGGTGAGGGTGGGTGGGTATAGGCCAGCAGGCACAGAGGGGGACAGGCCTGGGAAGGGATCGTTGTCCACCTAGGTGCAGCGCAGCCACACTGGAGGGGGTGGGGGGCTGGAAGGTGCCAGCTGATGCACGGTGTGTCAGTGATGGTGTCACCCTCCAGTGGGGCACCGCTGACACTGGGGACACATACAAATGATGGTGCACCACATGACCCTGGCCACATATCCACAGCAGGAGTATGCCTCATTGCCCTACGTCACCTGCGGTGCATCCTGCTGCCACATAAAACCTGTGTACCCCCTCACCCCACAGGTGACCTACATGCCATGGAGGTGGCTGCAGAGGTGGGGGCCCCTTGTCCAGACACATGTCCCCTGTCCGAGGCGGACACAGATGTGGGGGTAGCAGAGGAGGATGTGGCAGAGGAGGATGTGGCAGAGCTGGCACTGGAGGGGGATCAAGCAGACCAACACCCCCACCCCGAGGATGGCACAGAGGATGATGGGACAGGTGCCACAGCCAGTGGGGCGGCTGCACCAACATCCCCTGTGACATCGGTATGGCTCGCACAGCTTGCCATTGGACAGGTGATTGGGGAAATGCATGCACACTCCCAGGGGAGTGCATGAGGACACAGAGGGTGAGTAACCGATCTGTCTGTCTGGCCATCACGTGTGTAAAGGTGGCTTGTGAAACCCGTCCCCTCACTGCTTACACTGTGTCCCACCCACAGGCATACAGATGGCAATGCAGGAGATGGTGACGGGTCAGGAATGCCTGCGGTGGGAGGTTCACCGCCAATGGCGCCAGCCGGCAGGCATACGTCACATGATGCGGACCCAGCACAGGACTGCAGCAGCGATAGCCGACAGCATGGCCAGGTTGGTGGCCATCCACGAGGCCATACCGGCACAGATGGCGCAGTATGACCCACCAGCAAAGGTGGCAGAGGCATCACCTGCCCCACTTTGTGGCCGTGGACGTGCCAGACGTGCCAGAGGGCACGGGTGGTGTAGGGGGGGAATGGTGTGCATGCCTATGGTGCGCAACACGGGTGTGGGGGGTCAGTGGGCACAATAAAGAAGAATTTCAATGGTGTAATATGTTGCCACGTGTCTATGTCCTCAGGTGAATGGTGCATGTCCCCCTGTCATGCATGTGGCCACCCTTGGATCATGCCCCTGCCCCCAACTGCCCATGGAGGTCCCCCACCTACTGGTCCCCCCTGGTCATGGTCTGGCCCCCTGCCCCCAGGCCATACACATCTGGCCATCATACCTACTGGCCATGTGTGATGCCACAGCCAACGCCTGTGGCCAGCCCTCAGGCCCCCCATTGGAGCACAGCGCTGTCGTGCACATCCCACCCTCCCCCCAGCTGTGCCACAACCTGCACCCAGGTCCCTGGCCTGGCTGCTCTGTGGCCCGCTTTCCTCCAGTTGTGTCACCTGACGCCAGCAAGGTAACCGGGCCACAGTACAGCCCCCACCCCCTGGCCAGTAGACCCCCCACACCCCCCCCCCCCAGCGTACCTGCCACCCCTGGGTCCATGCTGGCCCTTGAAGGACTAGAAAAAGGGACTGTTACTTCTGGAGAGAGATCTGCAATTGTGAGTATATACTTCTGGGAATTTTCTGAAAGGAATTCTTTCTATCAAAGCTATTTAATCTGTGAACACACTATTTTTTGTTAAATCAGTCAGGGCCTAGTAGCAGCAGTTTAAGTTTAAATTTAAAACACAGAAGAGAACTTTCTGGTTACATTTCATACCCAGCAGAGAGCTTATAGTTTTAATTTAATAGTCACTCAGGACCTAGTATCAGCAAAGTATTTTTAGTTTAAATTTAAAACACAAAAGAGAGCTTTCTGGTTAAATTTGGAACCCAGCAGAGAGCTGTAGTTTAAATTTAATAGTCACTCAGGGCCTAGCATTAGCAAAATACTTTTAGTTTAAATTTAAAACACAGAAGAGAGCTTTCTGGTTAAATTTAGAACCCAGCAGAGAGCTTGTAGTTTAAATTTCATAATAAGTTAGAGCCAAGCAGCAGCAAAGAGCTATAATTTAAATCAGATAAGAATATAGATTAGCACAAAAGGCAAAACAGAGTCAGTACTCTTTGAGCAGCAAATAAAGTCTTCTAGAGACCTTTACAAAGAGGCCTTCTACCTAGGGGGCAAGAGATCTGTGGAACATTTTCAATAAGTGTTAACACCAGGTGGCAGTTCAAAAGGACATTTTGAAAGACTCCTTCTATCCAAGCAAGGACTGTTAATCATCCAGGAAGTTGGTCACAGCTTACCTCAGCAGCACAGGCATAAATAGCTCAACCAGAGCTCTGTGATCCTCAGTCTTGAAGGACTAGAAAAAGGGACTGTTACTTCTGGAGAGAGATGTGCAATTGTGAGTATATACTTCTGGGAATTTTCTGAAGGGAATTCTTTCTATCAAAGCTATTTAATCTGTGAACCCACTATTTTTTGTTAAATCAGTCAGGGCCTAGTAGCAGCAGTTTAAGTTTAAATTTAAAACACAGAAGAGAACTTTCTGGTTACATTTCATACCCAGCAGAGAGCTTATAGTTTTAATTTAATAGTCACTCAGGGCCTAGTATCAGCAAAGTATTTTTAGTTTAAATTTAAAACACAGAAGAGAGCTTTCTGGTTTAATTTGGAACCCAGCAGAGAGCTGTAGTTTAAATTTAATAGTTACTCAGGGCCTAGCATCAGCAAAGTACTTTTAGTTTAAATTTAAAACACAGAAGAGAGCTTTCTGGTTAAATTTAGAACCCAGAAGAGAGCTTGTAGTTTAAATTTCAGAATAAGTTAGAGCCTAGCAGCAGCAAAGATCTATAATTAAAATCAAATAAGAATATAGCTTACCTCAGCAGCACAGGACAAGGTACTGTGTAGCAGCCCTCTTTTAATAAGTGTTATTTCCCTCCCTCCCTCCCCACACCCACCCACCCCTGGGACAATAGTAGCTTTATAGGTACTTACACATCTTAAAAGACAGGAGGTGCTCTCGGGTGAAGCTTGTTACCCAAATCAGACATACACTAAGGACCTGAGATTAATTAAGCTTCAGGTGAACAAGATATATTAAACGTATTAGGTACAGTTTTATTGGTATAAATATCCATAGCAACCCTTAGTAAGTAAAGAACTTAAAGATCTAAACAAAAACTTAAAACTAAGATGCAGGCAGCAGCAGGATGGGGGCTTTCCAGTCTTTTTCATTGAGTGTCACATGTATGATTTTCTCCCAATTGGTGAGAGGTTTTACATGTGCACTAGGTGCAAGGAGCTCTTTGCTCTCAGGGAACGAGTCCATTCTCTAGAGGCTAGAGTAGCAGACTTGGAAAACATAAGAAAGACAGAGAGGTACATAGACGAGACCTACAGGGATATAGTCCTGAAGTCCCACCTCCAGTCTGGCAGCATCCCTGTTGCCATGGAGGAGAGAGGTCACGTGACGGGAGAGCATCACCCTGGTGTGGCAGGAAGTGATCCTGTAACTAGAACCTGTCCTCCAGGTGATGTAAAACCCTCTCGCACCGAGGAAGTTTCCCCAGGGCCATGTGCCCATGAGGGAAGGGTTAGGAGAGCCGTTATAGTTGGTGATTCGATCATTAGGCATGTAGATAGCTGAGTGGCTGATGGACGAGAGGATTGCCTGGTAACATGCCTGCCTGGTGCGAAGGTAGTGGACCTCACGCGCCACCTAGATAAGGTCTTAGATAGTGCTTGGGAGGAGTCCGCTGTCTTGGTACATGTCGGTACCAATGACATAGGAAAATTAGGTAGGGAGGTTCTGGAGGCTAAATTTAGGCTTTTAGGTAGGAAGTTGAAATCCAGAACTTCCAGGGTAGCGTTCTCCGAAATGCTTCCCGTTCCATGTGCAGGACCCAAGAGGCAGGCAGAGCTCCGGAGTCTCAATGCGTGGATGAGACAATGGTGCAGAGATGAGGGGTTTGGATTTGTTAGGAACTGGGGTACATTCTGGGGAAAGAAGGGGCTCTTCCAAAGGGATGGGCTTCAACTTAACCGCGATGGAACCAGGCTGCTGGCATTAACCTTTAAAAAGGAGATAGAGCAGCTTTTAAACTAGATAATAGGGGAAAGCCGACAGTCACCCAAGAGCAGATGGTTCGGAAGAATGTATCCTTGAAGGATACTACCAAAAGCAGAGAGGTTCCCAAAAAGAGTAAAGTAGCCCAAATGCCCTCGAGTATGGAGCAGACAGAGCTTAAAGATCCCAAATTACCCATGTCTACCAATAGCCAAATTAATATGAATAAAATACAGTCTCTAAAATGCTTGTATGCAAATGCTAGAAGTCTAAAGAATAAGATGGGAGAGTTAGAATATATAGCACTAAATGAAAGGTTAGATATGATTGGAATATCAGAGACATGGTGGAAGGAGGACAACCAGTGGGACACTGTGATACCTGGGTACAAACTATATCGTAATGATAGAGCTGATCAAATTGGTGGAGGGGTTGCACTCTATGTTAGAGAGGGCATTGAGTCAGAAAGGATTAAAGTTTTGCAGGAAACAAAATTTGCTGTAGAATCTCTATGGATTGAAATTCCATGTAAAAAGGGGAAGGCGATGGCGGTGGGGGTGTACTATCGACCGCCTGGTCAGAATGAACAAATGGATGATGAAATGTCAAAGAAATCAAGGAAGCTAACAAAAGTTACAGCGCGGTAATAATAATGGGCGATTTCAATTACCCCGGTATCGACTGGGTCAGTGTCACGGCAGTACATGCTAGGTAGATAAAGTTCCTAGATGACATAAATGACTGCTTCTTGGAGCAGTTGGTCCATGAACCAATGAGAGGGGAAGCCATATTAGACCTAGTCCTTAGTGGAACACCAGATCTAGTGCAAGAGATAAGGGTATTGGGACCACTTGGCAATAGTGATCATAGCATGATCGCCTTTGATTTAATTAGTGGAGGAGGGATAGTAAGGAAATCCACAGTACTACCTTTTAACATTCGAAAGGGAGACTATGATAAAATGCGGAAAATAGTTAAGAAAAAACTAAAAGGAGCAGTTGCAAAGGTTAAAGACTTACATCAAGCTTGGGTGTTGTTGAAAAATACTATCTTGGAAGCCCAGACCAGCTGTATTCCACGCTTTAAGAAAAGTGGAAGGAAGTCCAAAAAACTGCCAGCATGGTTTAAAGGTGAGGTCAGAGACGCTGTTGTTGCCAAGAAAGCATCTTTCAGGAAATGAAAAAAAGAGCCAAACGATGAAACCTGGACACAGCACAAGCACTGGCAGGTCAAATGCAAGGCATTGATAAAGAAGGCAAAGAGAGAATTTGAGAAGAAGCTTGCTGTAGAAGCAAAAACGCGAAACAACTAGGCCACTCCTCCTCAGGTGGGAGGAGTGGCCTAGTAGTTAGGACAAGGTACTTCAGACCGGAGGGCCGGGGGTTCAAGTCCCACCTGGGGACAGCAATCTCAGGCCGGAGGGACTGGGATTTCTAGTCCTATAGGCACTCCTTGTGGTCTTGGGCAAGCCACTTAACCCTCCATTGCCCATGTTCCCTGTAAGTATTAGTGTATGTGTGTCATATCCTCTCGTGTTAAATGTATCTCCCAATTGACCGCTTTGACCCGGTGAAAAGCGGGATATAAATACAGCTAAATAAATAAATAAAGATTTTTTCAAGTACATTCATAACAAAAAACCTGTGAGATGGTCAGTTGGACCATTAGATGATAGAGGAGTTAAAGGGGCACTAAGAGACTACAAGGCGATAGCGGAGAGTCTGAAAGAATTCTTTGCTTCGGTCTTTACTGAGGAAGATGTAGGGATGTTACCCATGACTGAAGTGGTATTTAAAGGTGCGGAAGAATTGAAGGAAATATCGATACATTGGGAAGATGTATTACAACTATTAGATAAAGTGAAGAGTAGCAAATCACCTGGGCCGGATGGTATACATCCAAGGGTGTTGAAAGAACTGAAATATGAGATTGCAGACCTGCTATTAGTAATCTGTGAACTATCATTATAATCATTTCTAATACCTGAAGATTGGCGGATTGCCAATGTAACACCAATTTTTAAAAAGGGTTCCAGGGGTGATTCGGGAAACTACAGACCGGTGAGCCTCACGTTAGTACCGGGAAAAATGGTAGAAACCATCATAAAGAATAAAATTACTCAGCATGTAGATAGTCATGGCCTAATGGGAGACAGCCAACATGGCTTTAGACAAGGAAGATCTTGTCTTACTAATCTGTTATGTTTTTTTGAAAATGTGAATAAACAGGTGGACAAAGGTGAGTCGGTTGATATAGTGTATCTGGACTTTCATAAAGCCTTTGACAAGGTCCCTCATCAGAGACTTTTGGCAAAACTAAAGAGTCATGGAATAGGAGGCAGTGTACTACTGTGGATCAGGATCTGGTTAAAAGATAGAAAGCAGAGGGTAGGGCTAAATGGCCAATTTTCCCAATGGAGAAAGGTGAATAGTGGTGTACCCCAGGGATCTGTGCTGGGTTCGCTGCTTTTTGATATATTCATAAATGACCTGGAAAGTGGAATAACGAGTGAGGTTATCAAATTTGCGGATGACACAAAACTATTTAAAGTTGTTAAAACCCAAGAGGATTGTGGAAAATTGCAAGAGGATCTTGATAAATTGAAAGACTGGGCATCAAAATGGCAGATGAAATTTAATGTGGACAAGTGCAAAGTTATGCACCTAGGGAAGAACAACCTAAACTATGGTTACACGATGCAATGTTCCACATTAGGAACCACCTCCCAGGAAAAAGATTTAGGCGTCATTGTGGATACCATGTTAAAACACTCGGCCCAGTGTGCAGCGGCAGCCAAGAGAGCAAATAGAATGCTAGGTATGATAAGGAAAGGAATGGAAAATAAAACAAAAGGTATTATAATGCCTCTATACCGTTCCATGGTGAGACCGCACCTTGAATATTGTGTGCAATTCTGGTCGCCGTATCTTAAAAAGGATATAGCGTTATTAGAAAAGGTTCAGAGAAGAGCCACCAAAATGGTAAAGGGTATGGAAGGATACTCCTATGAAGAAAGGCTAAAAAGGTTAGGGCTCTTTAACCTGGAAAAGAGACGGCTGAGGGGAGATATGATAAACTCTATAAATTAATGAACGGAGTGGAACGGGTAAACGTAGATCGACTGTTTATGTTATCAGAATATAGAAAGACTAGGGGACATGCAATGAAGCTACAGGGTAAACTGTTTAAGACTAATAAAAGAAAATATTTTTTCACTCAACGTGTAATCAAACTCTGGAATTTGTTACCGGAGGATGTAGTAAAGGCTGTTAGTGTAGCTTGGTTTAAAAAAGGTTTGGACAAGTTCCTGGAGGAAAGGTCCATAAACCATTATTAAGAAGGGACCCAGGATATCAATGCTTGACCTAGTACAAGCATTGCAGAACCTATGTCTTTTGGGGAAACTGCTAGGTACGTATAACCTAGATTGGCCACTGTTGGAAACAGGATACTGGGCTTGATGGACCTTGGTCTGACCCAGTATGGCATATCTTATGTTCTTATGTTCTTATCCCGTCCCCAAGGCACCACAGCCAGGTGGTATGCCTGTGGCAGTGCCGCCACTGTCTGTTGGATGCACCACATGCCTGTCTGGGGGTCCGTTGCTGCCGTGCCTGCATGCACCATCCCACCCAGGACCCATGTCCATCCTGCAATCCCCCGCTGCTGGTGGCCCAGTCACATTGTGCACCACCTACCGGTCTGTCACAGTCCCACAGTTGCACCAGCCACCTCTAGCCCCACTCACAGACCCTGGCTCTGCGCCGCTTGGCCGCCATCCTGCATGCAGGTCCACCTATGTTGCCACCCCCCTCATGCCCCTCCACGATCTCCACACAGTCCACCCCTGTGCTCCCCCACCGCCCCATGCCTCGTTGCATTACCGTGCCCCCTCTGTGGTGCTCTAACATGCACCAATGTCTGTTCCCCTGCCACCGGTGACACACCTGACCATGCACACCTCCCCATGGGCCATCATGCTGTCCATGGCATCCCCCTCCCACAGCCTGCCTGCAGCGCTGGGTGCCAGGCCCTTGCCCAGTCGGGGGCCAGTACCGACGCCATCAGGCAGGTGGCTGGGGCCCCCATTGCCCTGTGGCAACCTGTGCCACTCGGGACTGGCCAGCCCATCCCATCCCCCCTCCCTCTCTGCCTCCCCCTTCACCACCCTGTTCCCTCCTCCCCCCACATGGCGCTCCCATGGACCCTCGCTCACCCCTGCCTCCCCCGCTTCATCGGCTTCCCCCTCCTCCTCCCCCTCCATGCCTCTGGGTCTTCCTCATCTTCGGCCTCCCCTGGGGCCTCCTCCAGTCGAGCCAGCTCTGCTGCCTGGCCCGGTCCTGCATCTGCAGGCCCCCATGCCACCGTGTCCCACTGACCAGCCAGATGCTACATCCTGTGCCCAGTGAATGGGGGAATGTATGTGTGCCCTATCCGTGTGACATCAGGTGTGTGGCTGTGATGTGGGGCACCCATGCCATGCATCGCACCATGTGTGCATCATCGGCATGTGCATGGCCCCATGGGTGGGGTCATGGTGGCCCATTGCTACCCTCCCGCACCTGTGGTGACACATCTACTGGCGCACATAGACATGCACCGCCTCTGCCATGGGGTGACCACAATGTTATGGCGTACTGACATGCACCCATGCACACACAGACATGCATATGACTGACAATTACACCTCTCTGCTATGTGGCTAGGTGGGACACACGACCAGCAGGCGTATGATTTTGATATGAACATGTTTTATTTACAGAACTGAACTCCCATGTTTACATCCCCCATCATCCTCCCCCAGAATCATGCCGTGTCCCGGGCTACAGGCTGGCACAGGGCGGGGATCACGTGTGTGGCACCACCTCACACCCTGTGGGGGCCACCTGAGCCAGGTGAATGACCGGCTGGGCCTGCCTCGCCCCTCTCCCAAAGCATGTGCAGCCAGTCATCCAACATGGACAGGGCCACCAGCAGCTGCCCCAGGACATATGTGTGCTTCCGCTGTGCGTGGGCCAGGGCGCGCACCACCGCAGCCAGGCATAGGACGCACATGCAGCCACACAGACACACTCCCCCCATGTCTGCGTGCCTGCATGTATGGCACGTCTGCCTGCAGCGCTGGGTGCCAGGCCCTTGCCCAGTCGGGGGCCAGTACCGATGCCATCAGGCAGGTGGCTGGGGCCCCCATTGCCCTGTGGCAACCTGTGCCACTCGGGACTGGCCAGCCCATCCCATCCCCCCTCCCCCTCTGCCTCCCCCCTCACCACCCTGTTCCCTCCTCCCCCCACATGGGGCTCCCATGGACCCTCGCTCACCCCTGCCTCCCCCGCTTCATCGGCCTCCCCCTCCTCCTCCCCCTCCATGCCTCTGGGTCTTCCTCATCTTCGGCCTCCCCTGGGGCCTCCTCCGGTTGAGCCAGCTCTGCTGCCTGGCCCGGTCCTGCATCCAGCCCTGCTGGGCACTCGTCTGCTTCTACAGCCGCTGTGGGGGAAAAACAGGCATCAACGTCCGCATCACACCACATACACATCACAGGTAAATGGCCTGCAGCCTTACCGGCTGCTGGCCCACATGTACATGCCATGCGGCATGGCATGTTGGCATCACTCACTATCGCACTGGTCCTGCTCCTTAGCGAGTACCCTGGCCGGGAACCTTGGGTACCTGGCCCTCAAATCCCGGCCCTTCTTAAGTAGGTCCTCCACCTGTGGATACAGCAAGGTGTGGGAACGTTAGGGGCTGGTCAGCAGCAGGGCCCATCTAGGGCTACACATCACATATAGGTGTGGGCAGTTGGTGGCCACCTCCGATGCGTGCTGTGTGTCCGATGCTCGCTGTTGGCCATGTCACACGCATGTGTGCTCATGTCATAGTCTCACGCTACGTATAACACATCTGGGCCGCATCAACCTTCTAGCCCGTCGGCTTTGCCGCGTGTGGCCCTACCCCACCGTGTCATATGTGGTGCTGAGATGCTGCGTGTCACGTGCACCAGTGGCGGTGGACATGTAGTGTGCCATCATCCATACACAGTGTGGCCGGGTATGGGCCAGGCTAGCCCCACACCACACCCATGTGGAGTGTTTCAGCATGTCAGCTACATTTATTTATTTATTTATTTATTTATTTACATTCTCTTATATACCGCGCTATTCTGCATCAGTGCGGTTTACATTGAACAAACTGAAATTACATTGAACAGGGCATTATAACTTGGAGATAACTATTTTACAGGGAACATGGGCTATGGAGGGTTAAGTGGCTTGCCCAAGACCACAAGGAGCACCTGTGGGACTAGAAACCCCAGTCCTTCCGGCTCAAGGTTGCTGTCCTCTAGTGGGATTTGAACCCCCGACCTTCCGGCCTGAAGTACCTTGCCCCAACCACTAGGCCACTCCTCCACTCCACTCCACTCCAATAGAAACTCAGCACCATTTGCTGAAACCACCCAAAGCACCACTGTCTAAAACCATACAAACACATGTTCAGCCTACAAATTGTATATATTGTATATATTGTGGTTGTACATAGTTACCCTGTTAGCCAAGTTGAATATCCTGTTCATATGTAAACACAAAGTACTTTTGGAAATGTGTATGTTCACTGTTCATTGTAAACCGCGCTGAAGCTGAATAGCGCGGTATAAAAGAGACTTTAAATAAATAAATAAATAAATAAAATCTATCCGCCTCACCATTACACATGTCGCACATATGCACCGGCTGCGTGTCAGGTGCCGCAATATGCATGGGGAGGACTGAGCATGTGTGCCACCATTGGGCCCTGGGCTCTGCGGCAGACAGGCCCAGGTAGGGCCAGGGAGTTTGTCACCCAGTGCGCTCCCATGTCCTGCGGCAAAAGGTGGATTGGCCAGACCCACACCCACCAGCCTGTGCACCAATCACTGCACCAGGGTCGCCCAACAACCAACCGGTTGTGGCCTGTGGCAGGCCCCATAGGATTAACACACGTTCACTTATGTCGGCGCAAGGGTATATGACTGGTCTCCTGAGGGTGGCCTGGAGCATCCTGGGGATGGAGAGACCCTGTGAAACACAACCAGGGGCAGGGACCCCAGCACCAAGATGGATGACAAGGCTCTGCAAGGAGGCCTGGAGCATCCTGGGGCTAGGGAAGCCCTGTTAGACAGGGGCAGGGACCCAAGCACCAGGATGGGTGACAGGGCTCTGCAAGGAGGACTGGAGCATCCTGGGGCTAGGGAAGCCCTGATAAATTCAGATAGGGGCAGGGACCCCAGCACCAGGATGTATGACAGGGCTCTACAAGGAGGCCTGGGGCATCCTGGGGATGGGGAGACCCTGTTAAACTCAACCCGGGGCAGGGACCCCAGCACCAGGATGGGTGACAGGGCTCTACAAGGAGGCCTGGAGCATCCTGGGGCTAGGGAAGCCCTGTTAGACAGAGGCAGGGACCCCAGCACTAGGATGGATGACAGGGCTTTACAAGGAGGCCTGGAGCATCCTGTGGCTAGGGACCCCAGCACCAGGATGGATGACAAGGCTCTGTGATGCTGGTAGGTGCATCCTGCAGGTGGGGCAGACCTGCACACATCAGCCGTGATGCCAACCCTTTTCCCTGACTGCCCCACATTCACATCCTGTTCTGTTTCTGTGCATGTCGGATATGTCTGTTGTTTGCCGGATATTGGTTTATCCAGATTTGTGTGCCTGTCGCCATGCCCTTACCTCACGTGGGTAGTCTGCAGCACGATTTTAGTGCCTGGTGAGGTACACCCATGACCTCCTCATCCTGATGAGGTTTTGCCTCCTTGATGAGCCTGGAAAAAGCCTCCCCTGCCGCAGACAGATAAGCTCTGCCAGTAGATGTAGGTCTGCATCCGTGAATGCAGGCTTACGTGATCTGGCAGCCATGTTCTCTGTGTTGAGCGATCCGGTGACGCAGTGACGGCGTGGGCCCATACACGTGCTCCCACGTGTACTGCCGTGCATCGGACGCACGCGCATACTGCGAGCCTCCGATGCACGCACGTACTACCGTGCGTCTGATGCATGCACGTACAACCATGCGTGCACGTGTGCGTACCGCCACACGTACAGACGCTGGTGATTAGATATTTGATCGTCTGTGGCATTTTGTTCTGTATCTCGTCACGGAGATATTTGTGGGTTGTTTGCCCGCTTCCCATCCCTTTGCCATTATGGTATTCTCTTCCTTGTTTTGAGGTTGACATTACACCCTTCCCTGCCATTTTGCCCAACCCCAGACACATTATGGCACTGAGGCGCGCCCCTTTGTCAACAGGGGGGGGCCCGACAACGTGGGAATTGCCAGGGTGGTTTTGGAGATATAGATGATACATACATATATATCTTTACATATCTCTCCTGCTGCCTCTCATTATCTGAGTGTGGTTTGCATTTCACAAATGTATGTTACATTGCACAGGGCATTGTGACTTGGGGAAAAACTATTGTTACAGGGAACACAGGCAATGTTGGGTTGGGTGACTTGTACATGATCATGGGGGCATCTTTGCGACTGGGAACCCCGGCCCTTCGAGGACATGGGTTTTGTCCTTTGAGATTTGAGCACAGAACCTTCCAGCTCAGGGGTAATATACCTGATCCATTAGGCCACCTCTCCAATGACACATACTGATGGAACATTGGGCTACAGATGGCACAGATCCATGTGCCCCAGTAGGGGTGGTGGCGGCAGGGTATTTACAATGCTGGGCCAACAGCACAGTGGTGGTAACATGCACATTGGTCACAGGCAGGGCACACACACAGATGAGCAGTGCGGGACAGGGAACCAGCACACGACATTCATTGACAACCTGCGCAGCCAGACAGGACTCGGCGCTGCTGGCAGATGCAGATAGCTGGACAGGGGGGGATTTGGCATTGTTCGTGTGGTTATTATGGCCTGGCAGTACCTCTCTGCATGGCTATGCCTGTGGCAGCATTCTAAACATCAGAGTTTGGCAGCCATGAGGGGGGCAGCAATGTTGAGTCACTACATAATCACTGTTTGCAATGTCCGTGTACTGACAAGTGTTCCATACTTTAATTGCCTGTTGAACAGCAGTGGCTGGTTACTGAGTGTGTGCAGGTCACTGCAGGAACCATCAGCTCTGTGCATCAGGATTGGTTTACAGCACCAGCACCCACAATACATTGCACATGTGGTACAGCAGTCTACAGCTGTTCACCATTTGGGGTCTGTGGCTCTCCATTGCCACAACTTGTTTTGATGGCCTGCCGTGCATGATACTGACACAGACTGGATAAATGACCCTCCATTGTGCGGGTTCTATGCTCACCCTGAGGGTAATGATATGCGCACACTAGGTCCACAGTAGATATGATGCAAGGGATAGGTCCTGATGCATCACTGTCATTGGCTGGGTATGGCAGGTATTCATCGCAGTGCTACAGATGGAACCTCAGTGGTTGTCTGGCATCAATGGTCACATGTGGCTCTCTGTGCCAGACAACGCCCAGGTCTGTGCATACCCGGTGTTAAGGTCAGGCTGCCATGGACACCTGTGAGTAAGGTGGGGAGGTATCTGGACATGCATGGGGATTTATGTCACACAGACCCCTCCCCTACTGCTGGGACAGTATATACAGTTTGCCCCTCCCCACTCATGGGGGGGGGGGAGATGGTGCCTGGCCACAGGGAGCTGCCTATCAGCACAGCACACCCAGGAGGGGGGGGGAGAAATACCCCTCCAGGGCTGCTGCATATGACTCATACCTGTTATTGGATCATTGGCAGACTGGCAATACTGTGTCTCTTTGCCTGTACATCCTGTCTAGCCCAGGCATGCCATGCACCTGCAGACAACACTGTCATTCTGCACCTGCAGCGGCATACAGTGTTGTAACCATGCACTGGCTACCTCCAGACAGTCCAATGGCCACTCCCTAGTACATGCTCTCCAAGGACATATGTGCACCCACTCACAGGGCGTGCAGCAAACCCACACCACACTGGTATGTTGGTGATTATGTCCCAGAACAGGGATCACAGAGCTGTCACTGCTAAGAGCTAGCATGGAGCACAATGTGGTATCCTGGCCATGCCATGGTCACTGCTAGGTCAGGGCGAGACTGGCCATCCAACATGACATGCTGTGTTCACACTGTACATGTTGGTGGTGTTCACACACTGAGATGTCCCAGCCATGGTCCTGCTCCATACGCACATGCAACCTGGCCACCTCGCCCTCTCTGGGACATACCCACAATACCTTGCTCCTCATTATTCACATTTGCAGGGCAACTCATTCAACGGTTGGGCAATGTGTGCCCAGAGCCTTGTGGGCAGGCACAGGGACCGATAGATCGACATACACACACACACACTCCTACTGAAGCACTGTGCAGTTTTCACGGTGTTTAGGGGGCCTGCCAACCACACCACACATGTTTGAACTGTGCAGGGGGTGGTGTTAATGCAGTGATGGTACCTGCAACTCTGGCCTGGACCCAACAGCCTTACTATACCTGCGTTTGTGCATGGTGGTATCTGTGTGAGTGTGCTTTGTACCACTGTTGTCTGCTGCTGTGGGTATTGCACTGTGGGATGGTTGCATCCACCCCGGCTGGTAAAATGTGGTGCTGTGCTCTGCAGGGTCTGCATCTGTGACCTGACTCTGTGGCCCTGTGCTCTGCGTTACAATCACTATATGTAGGACACCTCAATGCTGCCACTGATACACAGCAGTCCATGCTGCTACCTTGACATCTCCACAACCAGACCTTTGCTGTTTTACTGTTGTATGTCCATGTTTTGATGAGATGTGGGACTGTGCTATGTGGAGTCCGCAGCTGGGTTAGGACCCTTTGACCTTCTGCTCCATGTTACATTGCCTGTGTGGAGTGCGCCACAGAGTTGCCACTGGGGACACAGTGGCCCATAGGCTACCTTGACTTTTCCTCCCTCAGACCTTTGCTGTTTTTCTGTCCTGTGTATGTAGTCGGGTAAAATTGTGGTCTGTGCTCTGTTGGATCTGAAACTCGGAGATGAACCTGTGACCTTCTGCTCTATGTTACTCTGGCTGTGTGTACTGCACCACTGTGTTGTCATGGGGGTACAGCAGTCTCTGGGTCAACTTTCACGTCTCCTCAGACAGGCCTTTTCTGTTGCACTGTGCACCACGTATTGGTACAGGGCATGGCCTGGGTCCACTGCAGGTGGGTGGCACTGCTTCCTCCACGCAGACACCCCTACCCTGGCCTGATGCCCTGCCCATATGCTGTTGGTGCCGGTGGTGCACTGTCCCAGGCCCTCATGGGGGCATGTAGGCGGCTGCCTATGGTGTGTGTTCTGGGGTTGGGGTGCCTACATAGGTGTCGGCCTGCTATGTGCCACCTTGGTATCTGCTTGGTTCCCCCTGTGCCCCAGCTGCCCCACTGCATGTCCCGCCTTCAGCCCCCTGTGCCCCATTTGCAGCCTCATCGTCGTGCCCACTTGTACTTCGCCACTATGCTGCTGCTGCTGCATATGTATCACTACTATCACTTTTCTTGGTTTCCCTGCCTTTGCTGTACATTGCTGACTGAAATGGTTTCTCTCTCCTGCTAACGCCTGGTTTTCAGTTGCGTTAGGATTCAGCCCTTAATTCCTTCGTGTTAGTGTGAAAGGGGCCTCTCCCCGCCCACTCCCTGCCCATTGACCCCTTCCCCCCACCCTCTCTCCACCCTTTTTTGCACAACGCGGCCGGGAACGCTAAGGTGCCTTAAGGGTACAGAATGGCCCGTTAAGGCGCCTTATGGCACCTTAAGGTGCCTTAACGTAGCCGCTGCTACGTTAACGCAGTTTAGTAAATATGCCCCTATATGTACCCATTCCACTCCATTCATCAATTTATAGACCTCTATCATATCTCCCCTCAACTGTCTCTTTTCCAAGTTGAAGAGCCCCCTTTCCTCATAGGTTTATCCTTCAATCGCCTTTACCATTTTGGTGAATCTTCTCTGTATCTTTTCTAATTCTGTTATATCCTTTTTAAGATACAGCAACCAGAATTGCACACAATATTTGAGGTGCGGTAGCACCACGGAACGATATAAAGGCATTATAATATCCTTTGTTTTATTCTCCATTTCTTTCCTTATGATTCCTAACATTCTTGGACACTGCTGAAGACTGGGCGGAGGGTTTCAACATGTTATCCATGATGATGCCTAAATCTTTTTCCTGGGTGGTGGTTCCTAATGTGGAACCTTGCATTGTGTAATCATAGTTTGAGTTGTTTTTTCCTAGATACATAACTTTGCACTTGTCCACAATAAATGTCATCTCCTTATTGAACGTCCAGTCTTCCAATTTATCAAGGTCCTCTTACAAGTTTTCACAATCCTCTTGTACTTTAACAACTCTGAATAATTTTGTGTCATCTGCAAATTGGATCACCTCACTCATTCTCATTTCTAGGAAATTTAGCCTGAATCCTAAAGAAGATAACAACACAAAGGTAACATATCATTTACCTGAAGCTCTACAGTTCCAGTGACCAACAATAAGCAGAGCAACTCCATGTGGTGAAAAGCTTTTCTGATGACCTCAAGATTACTTTTGGTCTTGACAAATGTGCAAAAGCAACTTTTTTTTTAAGAGGAAAACTGAGAAAAATGGAAAACATCTTCCTGGCTGAGGGCTGTGAAATCAAGGAACTTGAAAGGCATAAATATCGCAGAGAAGAGGAAGGAACAAAACTCAAGCAGAAATTACTGAAAGAAAAGTTAAGTAAAGAATACTATAGAGGATTAAAATAATTATTGAAAAGTGCTTTTACACCACAGAATAAGATACAAGCTATCAACACAAGAATGGTTAAGCAGAGGTGAGCTGAAACTGAAGGAAGAGAGGTTGATAATTGTAGCCCAGGACAGTGGATTGCAGATGAGATGGTTTACAGTGAGCATTGAACAAAACTGACAAAACAGATATGCCGATTCTGTAAGAAAGAGCTCATCTGTGAAGTTCTGATGGCAGAAAATTTCTATACAGAAAGACACAGCAAAGTAGCACGCCTCATTATTTATTTATTTATTTACATTCTCTTATATACTGCGCTATTCCACATCAGTGCGGTTTACATGGAACAACAAACTTACACATTTCAATTGGTTGAACTGCATTTACAATTAACAGGTACTCAAACAGGTACCTGTTAATTGTACTCTTAACAGGTACTCATTCATTGGAAACTCTGTAAACACGAGGGGCCCGATTTTCATTTAGGCAGGCTATGCGCTACTGACCCCCTTAACCTGCCTTTGGGTTTGGTTGGATACGCCGTCAGTCACCAAGGCTAAGCATGTAGCAGTAATTTGTGATGCTACCCACTAAGTCCCTGCACCTGAAAATCCTCGCCTATCTTTGAGGCGCAGAGGGCTAAGCGGGTAGCATCGAAAATTGCTGCTACCCGCTTAGCCCTTTTCTCCACCCCTGCTCTACCCTGGAACATCCCCAACAAGCCACAACACTAACCACATAGCATCGGGGCACTTTAGGGACTTAACCTGGATTTTCCAAAGGCACTACCCGTGTTGGGGTCTTTGGAAAATCCCGGTTAAAGCATTTACAAAGGTTATTAGGGCAGCTACCCATGTAAATGTCTTCGAAAATCGGGCTCTACAACATCATTATGCCTGAAAAGCACTGGGATCATGACCCTAAGAATTACAAAGAGGTTAAGATCACCTGGGATACTCCCATCCCGACTGATACTTGTAAAATGTTTCATGCAAGGAAGCCAGACATAGTGGTAAAGGAGAAAAATGCCAGAATTGCATTGATTATTTTATTTATTTATTTATTTAACAGTATTTTTAAACCGCCTTATCTTATTAATCAAGGTGGTATCACAGCAAACAATCGGGTAAAGTGAGTGTGTTAATCATGCAGTGAGGGTGCAATTTAGTTGAGTGTGTGTTGTATCGTGTGCTAGATTGGGGTGAGCTATGTACAAGGTGTGGTGTGTTGCGTGCTAGAATGGTTTGAGCTATGTACAGTGTGGGCTATATACAGTGGTGCTGTAAAACATTATCTGTACAGGCAGCAATATGTGCTGTTATACATTCTCTTAGGTTATGTGATGTGTCCATAGTGTTCTATGAACAGCATGGTTTTTAGCTGTTTTCTAAAGTCTTTGAGGTCTGTAGTTGTCCTCAAGTCGTCTGGTAGTTTGTTCCATATAGTTGGAGCAGCCATGGAGAGAGCTCTGTCTGTTGTGTCCTTGCGTGTGTGTTTGAATTCACCTGGGGTGCTGACTCGGTTGCGTGTTTGTTTTCTTCTAGGACGAGTGCTGTTGTCTGGTTGAATGAGGGTGTGTAGGCTGTTGGCTGATGTGTGCTGATTTATCTTAAATAGGTTTATGATAGTTTTGTATCTGATGCGTGCACCGATTGGGAGCCAGTGTAAGTCTTTTAAGGTGGGTGTGATGTGGTCCTGTCTTGCAGTACCGGATATTATTCGTGCTGCAGTGTTTTGTGCTAGCTGGAGTGGTTTGAGGGCTTGTTTCGGTAGTCCCAAGTATATCGGATTGCAGAAGTCCAGTATTGGGGTTATCAGTGCTTGGAGGACGGTACGAAAGTGTTCTGGGGCAAGGAGTGGTTTCAGTCTCCTGATGATTCGCATCTTGTAGTAGACTTTTTGTATTGTTTTGTCTATGTGTGGCTTGAGGTTTAGCTTGTTGTCCAGAGTAACTCCAAGGTATCTCACTTCTGATTTTATTGGAATAGTAGTGTTTTGTATCTTGATGTTTGGCGGGTGTATGAAGCTTTGGTTCCGAGTGATTATTAGAGCTTCAGTCTTGTTGTAGTTTATTGAGAGGTTGTTGTTTTGACACCAGCTTGTCATTTGGGTAAGGCAGTCTGTTATCTTGGAGAAATCCGGGTTGTCGATTTCTATCGGGGTGTATATCATGATGTCGTCTGCATATATTGTGTATTGAATGTTGTTCTCTTTCATGATGTCGCATATCGGTTGGATGTAGATGTTAAATAGGAGGGCTGAAAGTGCGGATCCTTGAGGTACTCCTTGGCGGACATTTATGGGTCGGGAGGTGTTGTGTCCCACCTTGACCTGTAGCTGTCTTTCGGTTAGGTATGAGTGGAACCATTTCAAAGTGATACCGTGTATACCAGTGTTCTTTAGTCTTTCCAGGAGCGTGTTGTGGTCCACTGTGTCGAAGGCTGAGGAGATGTCGATGAAGATCATTATGATTCCCTTCCTGTTGTTGTCAATTATTCTTAGGATGCTGTCGAAGAGGTAGATCAGTAGCGTTTCGACTCCGTGGTTGGGACGAAAGCCGTGTTGGTTGTCGTCGAGTGTTTCATGTTTGTCGATGTGTTCCTGGAGTTGTAGTTGTACCGTTTTTTCGATGATTTTTGCCAGGAAGGGTATGCTGGAGATCGGTCGGTATGCTGCTGGATCCTTTTTGTCGAGTGTTGTTTTCTTTGTTATTGGTCTTACTGAGGCAAGCTTTAGTTGCTTTGGCATGAGTCCTTGAGTGAGTGAGTTGTGTACTATTTTGTGTATGGTGTGAATGAAGTTTGATTTGGTGGCTTTGACCCATGATACTGGGCATGGGTCTGTAGGCGCAGTGCTTGTGTTGATTGTAGAGATGATGTGGGATATCTGCTCTGTTGAGGGTGAGTAGAATGTGCCCCAGGTTTTGGTGTGTATGTCTGTCCTGGTGGTCCCACTGGGTGTTGTACGCTCTGTGGAGTGGAATTTGTCTTTGATGTGGTCGGCGAATTCCTGTGGGTCCACTTGTACTTCCTCTTCTGTTGTTTGCTCTTTTGTGAGGATCTTGACTATTTCAAAGAGCTCTCTGGGCTTGTTGATGGAAGTATTTATCAAGTTTGTGTGGAATTCCCTCTTTGATTGGTTGATGCATTCATTGTATTGTTTTTGTTTTGTTAGGTAGAGATGTTGGTCGGCTGCTGTTTTGTTTTTTCTCCATCTCCGTTCAATCTTCCTGAGCTCCCTCTTTTCCTGACGTATTTTTGCTGAGTACCAAGGTTTGTTTTGTCTCCTGTTGTGTTGGTGTTTCTCGTGCCCTCCACTGGATGGTTTGGCGGCGTTAGCTAAGATGCTGTTCCATCTGGAAACTTGTTCCTCCAGGTCATCTGTAGGAATGTTCAGGTGTTGTGTTGTGTTCTGTATGAATTCGTCCCTGTCGAAATTCTTGAATCGTCTTTGTGTGTGTGAGTTGTTTGTTCTTTCGTTTGTCTGGTCCTCTTGAGATCGTATCTTTGTCTCAATTAAGTAATGGTCAGACCATGGCACTGGGGTAATGGTGGGTGGAGAGATTAGGTCTCTTGAAGTTATGTAATTGGATGCGAAGATGAGGTCTGGAGAAGATCCATGTCTGTGCGTTGGAGCGTTGATTATCTGTGTGAATTGAAGTGAGGTCATTGCTTGCCGGAAGGCCTCTGCGTCTTTGGTATTGGTGGACTTGAGGTTGAAGTCTCCAATCAGTAGTGCTGGTTTGTTGTTTGTTGTTATGGCACAGGCTTCTTCGAGTATGAAGGCTAATTCGTCGGGTGGAGCTCTGGGTGCTCTGTAGGTTAGGCAGATTGCAATGTTTTTGTTTTTGATGCTGATTGTGTTACATTGCTGAGTATTGGAGAAGCTATGTGTCTTGAATTTTAGTTTTGTCTTTGCTATTATTAGGACTCCTCCTCCACGCTTGTGGGTTCGTGGGCAGTTGTACGCTGAGTAGTTGTCCGGTACGAGTTGGTTGAGTAGTACATTGTCGGTAGGGTTGAGCCACGTCTCTGTGAAGCATATTATGTCGGGCTGTCGCTCCTCTATGTGGTCTACAAGAGTGTGTATCTTGTTGCATACTGATCTGGCGTTTATGAGCTCAATCGTTGTTACCTTTGTTGAGTAGGTTGCTGTTACATGTGCTTCCTTTGTGTAGGATTGGGAGTTTGATTTGTGTCTGTTTGGTCTTTTTGTCTGGGCAGTTCTGAGTGTTTGTTTGTGTGTGTGCTGTGTTTCTAAATATGGCAATGCTGTTGGTGGGTACTGCGTTGTGTTTGCTTGTGGGTAGTGTAGGTGTGTGGTTGGTGGGAGGAGTTGAGTGACGAGTAGGTAGAGTGGGAGGAAGTATGTGACGTGCATTTTGGTCTTTTGTGATGTTCTGTTAGGGTGATGCCTTTTTTTCTTAAGTCCTCGTCTGTTGCTTGCTTTGCTGTTGTTTTTCCTCTGGTGTTCTGTTGTATGTGTGGCTGTGATTCTCCCTTTGTGCTCACTCTTGCCGCGCTGTTCCTTGTACGGCCTTGAGTCTGCCCCGATTGGGCGGCACTCTGCCGCTGTCTGGCTGTGCCCTTGTTGCCGCTCCAATCCCCCGATTGGGGAGAGCTAAACTTGGAGCAGGGGCCTGTCCCCGTGGAAGGGGAGCCTGTCCCCGTGGAAGGGGAGCCTGTCCCCGTGGAGGGGAGCCTGTCCCCGTGGAAGGGGAGCCTGTCCCCGTGAGAGGGGAGCCTGTCCCCGTGGGAGGGGAGCCTGTCCCCGTGGGAGGGGAGCCTGTCCCCGTGGAGGGGAGCCTGTCCCCGTGGGAGGGGAGCCTGTCCCCGTGGGAGGGGAGCCTGTCCCCGTGGAGGGGGAGCCTGTCCCCGTGGAAGGGGAGCCTGTCCCCGTGGAAGGGGAGCCTGTCCCCGTGAGAGGGGAGCCTGTCCCCGTGGGAGGGGAGCCTGTCCCCGTGGAGGGGAGCCTGTCCCCGTGGAAGGGGAGCCTGTCCCCGTGGGAGGGGAGCCTGTCCCCGTGGAGGGAGATCCGGATCCGTTGGGGTGTTGGTAGTTGAAGGGACCGTCTGGTGGAAGGAAGTGTGTGGTGTGTAGTGAGGGTTCTACTTGCGGTTTTGACGTCCTTTTCTTCGGTCTAGTCCTTTGTTGGGTTCTGCTGCGATGTTGTTGGTGTAGCTGACTCGTTTTGTTGTTGCCTTCTGCTCGCCCTCGTGCCGCGCCTAAGGGCCACGCCAAAGGGCCCTCTTGCGAGGCCCTCAGGCGCGGGCCCGCAAGGCGCGGGCGCACCCAGCAGGGACTCCGCTTTTAGCTGCTGCCTGCTGCTGCTGTTCCCGCTCCCACTGCCCGGATTGGGCAGGAGCCGAGTAGGGAGGAGCTGGTGTGTCCCGGCAGAAGCGGCGTCTCTGCGAGCAGGGACGCCGCTTTTAGCTGCTGCCTGCTGCTGCTGTTCCCGCTCCCACTGCCCAGATTGGGCAGGAGCCGAGGAGGGAGGAGCTGGTGTGTCCCGGCAGAAGCGGCGTCTCTGCGAGCAGGGACGCCGCTTTTAGCTGCTGCCTGCTGCTGCTGTTCCCGCTCCCACTGCCCGGATTGGGCAGGAGCCGAGGAGGGAGGAGCTGGTGTGTCCCGGCAGAAGTGGCGTCTCTGCGAGCAGGGACGCCGCTTTTAGCTGCTGCCTGCTGCTGCTGTTCCCGCTCCCACTGCCCGGATTGGGCAGGAGCCGAGGAGGGAGGAGCTGGTGTGTCCCGGCAGAAGCGGCGTCTCTGCGAGCAGGGACGCCGCTTTTAGCTGCTGCCTGCTGCTGCTGTTCCCGCTCCCACTGCCCGGATTGGGCAGGAGCCGAGGAGGGAGGAGCTGGTGTATCCCGGCAGAAGCGGCGTCTCTGCGAGCAGGGACGCCGCTTTTAGCTGCTGCCTGCTGCTGCTGTTCCCGCTCCCACTGCCCGGATTGGGCAGGAGCCGAGGAGGGAGGAGCTGGTGTGTCCCGGCAGAAGCGGCGTCTCTGCGAGCAGGGACGCCGCTTTTAGCTGCTGCCTGCTGCTGCTGTTCCCGCTCCCACTGCCCGGATTGGGCAGGAGCCGAGGAGGGAGGAGCTGGTGTGTCCCGGCAGAAGCGGCGTCTCTGCGAGCAGGGACGCCGCTTTTAGCTGCTGCCTGCTGCTGCTGTTCCCGCTCCCACTGCCCGGATTGGGCAGGAGCCGAGGAGGGAGGAGCTGGTGTGTCCCGGCAGAAGCGGTGTCTCTGCGAGCAGGGACGCCGCTTTTAGCTGCTGCCTGCTGCTGCTGTTCCCGCTCCCACTGCCCGGATTGGGCAGGAGCCGAGGAGGGAGGAGCTGGTGTGTCCCGGCAGAAGCGGCGTCTCTGCGAGCAGGGACGCCGCTTTTAGCTGCTGCCTGCTGCTGCTGTTCCCGCTCCCACTGCCCGGATTGGGCAGGAGCCGAGGAGGGAGGAGCTGGTGTGTCTGTCACCGTGACGCCCCTCTAGCCTGGAACATGTATCCCAGAATCATTCTGTCTCCAGTAACTCTTTTCCCAGTCTCTACCTCTCTGTCTTGGTCCACTTGATGTCTCCAGGAGAGGCTGGAAATTTTTTCCCTTGCGATCCCCAAAGCTTAAGATCTATGAGTAGTTGTCCCTGTATGCTCAGGGTGAAGAGACAAACTAACAGTTACAGCGCCAATAATACTCAACTAAAAAGGTTCTAACACTTTTCTCCCCAGAACCAGAGTCTGTGACTTCCTTGACTTCTCCAAGTCCAGGGAAAACCCTTCCTTCTAGTGGTCCAATTGCTGTGCAGTATGCAAATGAGAACACATTGTAACGTGGAACGTACGAAGCATGAACCAAGGGAAGTTGGAGGTGGTCAAGAATGAAATGGAATGTGTACAACTTAATCTGCTGGGTGTCAGTGAACTGAAATGGACTGGCATCGGGCACTTTGCATCAGATGATCACATGGTCTACTATGCTGGAAATGAAAGACAAAGAAGAAATGGTGTTGCATTTATAATAAAGAAGAAACTTGCAAGAACTGTAATGAAATACAATGCAGTCAGCGGACGCTTAATCTCTATTCGTCTACGAGGAATGCCTATCAACACAACTATAATTCAATTATATGCCCCAACAACAGCTACAGAAGAGAATGAAATTGAAGAGTTCTATGAACAAGTACAAGCTGAAATTGACAGAACATGCAAACAGGATATCCTGATAGTCATGGGTGACTGGAACGCAAAAGTTGGCAACAAAGAAGAAGGCAAAGTAGTTGGAAAATATGGACTTGGCAAGAGAAATGATGCTGGAGAAAGACTGATAGAATTCTGCAAGACCAACGATCTATTCATCTCAAACACCTTCTTCCATCAACACAAGCGGCGACTGTACACATGGACGTCACCCAATGGATTGTATAAAAATCTAATTGACTACATCTGTGGAAGTCAACGATGGAAAAGTTCTATAACATCAACAAAGACAAAACCTGGAGCTGACTGTGGTACAGATCATCAACTACTAGTATGCAAACTCAAGTTGAAAAAGAGCAAACCACTCATGAAAGCAGCAAAATATGACCTTGAGAATATACCACTGGAATTTAAAGACTGCCTGCAAAATTGATTTGCTGCTTTAGATACAAATGACAGAGCTCCAGAAGAGTTATGGAATGACATCAAGAAGATTGTGTTGGAAGAAAGTGAGAAGTCTCTACAAAAGGTGAAGAAGCAAAAACGGCCAAAATGGATGACAGAAGAAACTCTGAAAATTGCCCAGAAACGCAGAGAAGCTAAAGCCAGAGGAGAAAGAAAGACAATAACAGAACTCAACAGAGATTTCCAACGTGCAGCAAGACAGGACAAGGAAAAGTACTACAACGACACATGCAAGGAAATAGAAGCAGAAACTATTAGAGGAAGAACAAGATCGGCTTTCCTAAAGCTAGGAGAGTTAAAGAAAAGCTTCAGCCTCGAATTGGAATGTTACAAGATGCTCAAGGTTCTATGTTGAATGATGCTGAGAAGATCAAGAAAAGGTAGAAGGAATATACAGAGTTTTTATATGATAAAGATCAAGTGGACCAACAGCCTTATGATTGGGAACCATTGGTGATGAAAGAAGAAGTTGAAGCAGCATTGAAAGCCTTATCAAAGAACAAAGCACCAGGCATTGATAGCATTCCCATAGAAGTATTACAGCAATCTGATGCAGATGTTACCATACTTACAAGGCTCTGCCAAGAAATATGGAAGACAACATCATGGCCAACTGACTGGAAAAGATCTGTGTTTATACCAATACTAAAGAAAGGTGATCCAACTGACTGTGGAAATTATCGCACAATCGCTCTGATCCCACATGCCAGGAAGATTCTACTGAAGATTATTCAAAGGAGACTACAACCATACCTGGAACAAGAACTCCCTAAAGTGCAAGCAGGGTTCAGGAAAGGGCGAGGAATGAGAGACATCATTGCAGATGTGAGATGGATCCTTGAAAAGACTAAAGAATACCAAAAGGATATCTATTTGTGCTTTATCAACTATAGCAAGGCTTTTGACTGTGTAAACCATGAGAAACTCTGGGCCACATTAAGAAGCATGGGTATACCAGAACACCTGATTGTACTCTTGCACAATCTGTACATTGATCAAGAAGCAACAGTTCAAACGGAACAAGGAGAAACAGAATGGTTTAAAATAAGCAAAGGTGTAAGACAAGGCTGCATACTTTCCACCTACCTGTTTAATTTATATGCAGAACAAATCATCAGAGAAGCAGGATTGTATGAAGACAACAGAGGTGTGAAGATTGGTGGAAGACTCATCAACAACCTTCGCTATGCTGATGATACCACATTACTGGCTGAAAGTGAAGATGATCTGAAACATTTGCTTTCACAATCAAAGAACATAGGGGTATGTTTACTAAACCGTCTTAATGTGCGCTCTGCGATGTTATCACGCGATAAGGTACCTTATCGCGTGATAATGGCGCTTTATTGGGCACAGAGGTACCTTATCGCGTGATAACGTGCGCAGCGGCGCAAACGAGCGCTGAAAGCGGAGAAAGGCTCACAGAGGGCAGAGGAAGGCTTCCCAGGGGCGGAGAGAAGGGGTCAATGGGTGGAGAGTGGGAGGGGAGAGGCTCCCCGCACACTAACGATCTGAAATCCGCGGCTGAAAACTAACGCCAGTGAAACCCTGGCGTTAGAGCTGATTTAAGGGGAAAAGAAACCATTTATGTCAGCAATGTACAGCGAAACCAGGGAAACCTACAAAAAAGTGATAAGTGTGATACATGTGCACGGAGCAAAAGGGCAAATAAACAGTGAAAATGAACAGAAGAAAATGGAAAAATAAAATAACCAAGCTGGGCAATAGTGATCTCAATGGGAAACATCAAAAAACACTCCCAAGAAAGCACCAAAAAAAGGATATGAATTCTGGAAGGGTCCATGCTCCGTCCCCATACAAGGTGAATGAGCCCACAGTGAAATTGCACTGTGCAGGGTTTTCCTCTCCATCGGACAGGTTTCCTATGGCGTGCACATGTGTGGCAACAGCAGGGCGGCGTGTCGGACCGGCCAACTGGACAGATGCTTGAAAATGGGATACAGAGGGCCGCAGGCGGCACATGCTGAGGTACAGCCTAGGTGGCACTTAGGAATGCTGAAACTGTACAGCAGCCAGACAGCAACTGATGAGGGCCCAACATGGGCATGAGTGTGCTTCCCACAGAGTCACAGGGGATTGTACCCAGCAGGTACCCCCAAGGGCACAGAACATTGGCAGGCGGTGCTGGGGGGAAGCACGGACAGCTATGCAGGCACCGCTACCCCAGAACCCGCACCATAGGCCTGAGACTGTGCTCCACCAGCACCACCAGCAGAAGGGCAAGTCAGCAGGGTGGCAGAGGGGTACTGGTGGGAGAGGGGGCAGTGGCAGCTGCCCAGAGCAGACCGTGGCCTAGCCCTTTGTAGGTGGGTTCCTGCCAACCCAGCCCCCATATTTTACCCACTACTACAACATGCTAATACAGACAGAACCTGTAGTGCAGATGATGTAGACATGCCCAAAACACCTACATTTTACCCTACAGAGCACAGATACCATAAACATGTGCATTACCTAGAGCAGAGTCTCCCAAATGAAGTCCTGGAGGGCCAAACACCATTCAGGTTCCATGCTGCCTCTAATAAATGTGGCTGTGCTGCATTGATATGCACCGCCCCCATGGTATGCAGATGTATCTCATGCATATTCATAAGGGACAGCATGAAAACCCGAACAGTGTTTGGCCCTCCAGGACTGGAGTTGGGAACCTCTGCCCTAGAGCAGTGGCCAACAGGGTCAGACACACTCGCACCCACAGGCTCCATTATCCCAAGCCTCCTGGAGAGGCAGGATGTTGGGCCCTGCGTGCATCTCCCCATACTAGCACTTGCATACCTTAGCAATGCCACCCTAAATATGGGAAAACTGTACACAGCTATCAAAAGGTTGCTATGATAACTGGCAGATAGCAATTCCTAAGTTAAGCACAATTGACTGATTGAGCTGCATTATAGCAACCTTTCTGATGTCTGTGGAGTGTGCCTCAGGTCTGGTGTCTGACAGAGTGACCCCAACAGTATTGTCTACCATAGCCATGCCTGCACTGTGCCCAGGACTGGTGTGGTGGCCAGGGCTGCCAAACACTTCTATAGTAGCACAATGCTGGCATAGGTGTGTGGAGTGTGTGTCTGTCTATCCAGTGTGTGGTGGCTGCCAACACCCTCCACAGCCCACACTGCTAGCACTGTTGCCAGTATTGGCCTGCCAATGTGCATAATGAGGAGCAAGGTACTGTGGGAATAGCCTGGATAGGGTGGCCTGGCCTGGCCGCATCTGCACAGGGCATAGGGCAATGGCTCGGACAGCGTGGCCACAGCATGTCCTGCTGGGAGGTCGCTCTCACCCTGACTGAGCAGTGACCACAGCATGGCTAGGTTCCCCCATAGTGCTGTTATAGTATTTCTCTCTTGTGATATTTATGCGTCCCTTTTGGGACGCAATCACTGACTTATCTGCTTGGTGTGTATGCTGACATCCCAGTTCTGGGTACACGCATCTTCTCCAGGACCATGCACTATAGACTAGCTAGCAGACTGTCTGCAGCTAGTATGTGTCATGCTGGAACACCTTGCAGGGTGCAGTGGCTGGTGACTCACTGTGCTTGCTGCTGGAGAATGTCAGACAGTGGTGGGGGGCAGCTGAGCATTTCCAGGCCTATTGTCTGTCTGCTATTGCTTTAGGGATGTGTACAGCTCTGCATTGCCTGCCCTGTAGGGTGTCTGTTCCCCAGCAGGACTGGGGTTGATGGTCCCCTCTACTGCTACCATTGCAGGGAGGTAGAATGTGGATCTACTGGTAGGTGATCCTGTTTCCTACCCTGAGCCCCAGAGGGTGGGTTGTGTGGTGGTATATAAACACCCCCCACCCTTCACCTACATCATGTAACCATGGCACCAACACAGGATATGCACTATTCTGGGTGCATCATAGCCCATAAGGGCTAGACATGACAGAAAAATACAAAAGGACACAGATGTAATCTAGGTGTATCTGCAGGAACTACCTATTATACCCAGTAGCACTGATGGGGACCTGCAGCATGGCGTATTTCAGCCATGAAAGGTGCTGTGGACCTGGTGCTGGGCACCCCACCTCACCCTCAGGGTGAGCACAGTACCCGCAAAATGTGACGGTCTGTGGCTACTCTGTGCCAGTACCACACACGGTCAGTTCCCCCTACCGGGCCGAGGTGCTGAGGGGGTGCATACCCCATCTTGTGCCCATCTGTCGACTGCTGATTTGCATGTGCAGTGCATCATGGGTACGGGTGGGTTAATCCTATCCTGGTAACCACAGCAGACAGTTTGTGTGGTGACGTGCAGTCCTTCTGCAGCCAGCCAGGAGTTTGTTAGCAGCTATAGAGCTGTAGCCCACTGGTTACTTCACTGCCTGTGAAACCAGAGGTCATGGGTTTAAACCCATGGTGGGGTTATTTGATATGTCTGTCTGAGGCATTATCTATTTTCAATGTACATTAGTGCTGCCAGCAAAAACACCCTCAGAGTACTGTAACCTTAAGGTGCCTCATAAGGCACCTTATAGTGTGCCTTATAAGGCGCCCTATCAAGCGCCTTATAAGGTGCCTTATAAGGTGTCCTATAGGGGACATTATAGGGTGCCTTGGCAGACAGTGCACTTTATAATGTGCCCTATGGAGTGCGTTATGGGGTGCCTTATGCGGCACCTTAGGTTACGGCATGTGAGGGTGTGTTTGCTGGCAGCAATAATTAAAATACAAATAAAATGCCTCAAGAAACAATACTTACATGTCAAAGCTAATGCCTCAGCCAGCCTTAGGCACACTGGGGGATCAAACCCATGACCCCTGTATCATCAGTCAGTGTATTAACCATTGTGCTACACCTCTGTTTCTATGTTTGCATGTCTGGGCGCCTACTTAAGAGTACTGCGCGTTAACGCGCTTAGCGGCGCTTCGCCCGATAATGTGCGCAGCAGCACACGTTATCGCGTGATAATCCCGTTTTGCTACTTTAAGACTGAAATGCCCACTCCTTTTATGGCAGCCTGCACACTATCGCCGGGCGCACGTTAAGACGGTTTAGTAAACATACCCCATAGTCTCAAAATGGGCCTGCACCTTAATGTAAAGAAGACAAAGATCATGACAACTGGCATAATCAACAGGTGCATCGTTGAAGGAGAAGAAATTGAAATCGTGAACAACTTTAACCTACTTGGATCAACTATCAATAAAGAAGCAACACGCAGTCAAGAAATCAGACGACGCATTGCTCTTGGCAGAATGGCTATGAAAGACCTAGATAAGATTCTCAAGAGCAGAGATGTCTCTCTCCATACAAAGATTCGACTTGTTCAAGCCATGGTATTTTCAATAACATCATATGGATGTGAAAGCTGGACAGTGAAAAAGATAGATAGAAAGAAAATTGATGTCTTTGAATTATGGTGCTGGCGGCAAATACTGTGTATACCATGGACTGCCCGAAGAACAAACCAGTCAGTACTAGAGGAGATCAAACCTAAGCTTTCCTTAGAAGCTCAGATGACAAGACTTCGACTTTCATACTTTGGACACATCATGCGAAGAGAGAGATCATTAGAGAACGACATCATGCTTGGCAAGATAGAAGGTCAACGCAAAAGAGGAAGGCCAGCAATGAGATGGACCGATACAATAACAGCAGCTAAGGGTACCAGTCTGTCAACAATGAGCCGCCTGACTGAAGACCGAACACAATTTAGGATAGCTATCCAGAGGGTCGCCATGAGTCGACTCCGACTCGACGGCACTTAACAACAACAACAATGCAAATGAGATTATAACTCTTTGCTACTATGCTTCACCAACAGGTTACTCTCTCCCAAGCCCCTTAAACACAGTCTCCAGCCTCCATAGTCTTTAACAGTTCCAAGCCCCTCCAAGTAATTGACTCAGGCCTCCCATGTAGCAGTTAAGCCATTTCCACCCCTTGTCAGGCCTTACCTGGTGTCGGTCACAGAGACATCCATGGAGGTTTCAGATAATGAGTCCTCTCCAGGACTTGGGTCTTCCTGTTCCCACTCCATTTCACCAGAGTCGTCTGGAGGGAGGTCCATATCTATGCCCATATCAGAAGCAGGGGTTGCCTCCCATACTGCCGTTTCTGTATACGTTTTTTTTTTAAAATCATCTTTATTAAACCTTCACACCAATACACCCCACGGGTGCTGCGGGAACACTTACACAGCACCCAGGGGTAACAAAGAAGAATATTTACATACACCAGTTCTTTGTTTTGCTATTGTAATACTGATTTCTCCTGTTAATAAGCACCCTATCCCCCTCCCTCCCTCCTCCTCCCTTCTCCCTGGCCGCAGCTGGACAATCACTCTCCTACTCGATCCTACTCTGTTTCTGCTCGGATGAGCTGTGGGGTGTCAGTAGCTTTCTAGTTCTTCCCCTTCAGAGAGTCAGAATCTCATTACGTGCCTTGGAGGACAGTGTATTAATATAGGATTCCCAAATTACCAAGAATGCATACAACTTCTGGCCATTCTCCCTTGCAGCCTGACATTCCATGAGCATTAATTGATGAAAGCAATTCCACCATTCCCAAAAGGAGGATCCTTCCCTCCATTTCCTAAGAAATAGGTGTTTTGCCACTACACTGGCTTTGTGGATTAGTATCCTAGCCCCCCGCCCCCTAGTGACAAGCTGTGGTAACCGGTCAAACACTACCAAGTTCCTGGTCCAGTAAATCTTTAGCCCCATTAACAAAGTCATGTATTTCTGGATACCTCTCCAAAACGTCTGAATCTCCTCACATCCTACCACATATGGCCCAAATTTGCCAGTGATGCTGAGCACCAAGGACAGCCACCAGTCTGGGATAGTCTACTGCGCAGCGCTCATTGCAACAAGAAATGGGCCAATACACCACTCTGAACTACAGCTCTCACAACCGTTCTGATTGCAACAAGCCCGACAAGCACAGCAAGGTTCCCCGAACCTTTCCCGAGGGCACCGGTATCCCCATATCAGTCTTCCCACAGCACTCAATATCCCCATAATCCACTCTGATGGATCACCCACCCATATAGTCCAAGTACTGAGAGATAGATGGACACCCTTGCATATTGGGTGATATCCGGAAGACCCATACCCTTTCTTCTCCAGGGACCACAGAGCAATTCAATTCACCCCTTCTTCCTCCACCAAATGAAAGCCCGTATATCTATATCTAGCACAACATCTTTCAACAGAAGGCATCAAAGTTTGGAGTATATAAAGAATTATAGGGAAGAGCACCATCCTGAATGCAGCCACTTGCCCAGCAAGAGACAAAGGTAAAGGGGCCCAGCCCTGCAGCCATGTCTGTATAAGCATGCTGGGGTTGCTAGTTAGCTGGATCCCCAAATACGTAAATGATGCATCCATCGCAGAGGGAAAATCCCTCCCCACACCGCTTGCAGCTGGAAGGACAGACTAGATAGGCCATGTGGTCTTTTTCTGTCGTCATGTTTCTGTGTTTCTATCTAACACTTCTGACTTTTCTTGGTTAATTCGTAAGCCTGCAATCACGCCAAATGCCTCAAATTCCTGCAACATTTGTAGCAATGCCAATCATAACATTATCAAGTGAACAAGCATGTCATCTGCAAATGCAGATATTTTAAATTCCAATCATCCAATCTGAAATCTAGGTGCCTCCCTCCATTCCACCAACTTATGCAGCAAAGGGTCCAATGATAACACAGGTACACTAAAAAAAAATTTTTTTAAACTGCCTCTAATGTTTCGATTGATTTTTACGTTTTTTGGTGCGCTGAATCCAAATCTGGTAACCAATTTGCTCCATCACGTACAGAGTTTTTGCTACATTGGGTTAGCAGTTTGAGGTGAACGTTTCAGATTGAGTGCGATCGAGATAAAAGTTTCTTGGATGAATTCTTTATACTAATTGTTTAGTAGTTATTCAAATAAGAATAAAGAAAATTGTAACAAGGCAGCACATAAGAATAGAATAATGTCAACAAAACACACTGTGATGGTAGCAAAATTGTCTGCACTTAAAACAGCCACATATAGCACAGACATTGAGCATATAAGAGCGAGGTTAGACACAAAGCAAAGCAAAGCAATGTGCAAAAAATGTTGTACAGGTATGTATGTAAGAATAGAAAACGCAAACCGCACCATTGCAATACATGAAGACAAACACCCGATGGTGTGAAAATAAAATTCTAATAAATGAGATCCGACACTGTGGTAATAACTAGCAAATTTTTATTTAAAGTCATTCTTGGGTCAATCAATCTCCTGGTGGGCCCGTTTCTTCTTCCCCCGAATGCTTCTCTTGGTGCGCTGCTTGGCGTATTTTTCATCTGGGGTTTCCCGCAGCAGCAACCAGCAGAAATCAGCCATCATAGTGGTGTTCCATCTTCCTTGGTACCTTCTCTCTGCGTCCTTGATGTCCTGGTGAAACCTTTCACCTTGTTCTTCACTGTACGCCCCCAAGTTTTCGGGAAAGTAGTTCACATGGGAGTGCAAGAAATGGACTTTCAGGCTCATGTTACAGCCTTGTTCTTTGAAGGCATTGAGCATCCTGGCAACAATATCCTTATAGTTCTCATCCCGCCTGTTCCCCAAGAATTTGAGAACAACATCCTTGAAGGAATCCCAGGCTTCTTTTTCCTTCTCAGACATCGTTTCAGCGAATGCTCCATCTGAAATGAGTTTCCTTATATCAGGGCCAACAAACACTCCTTCCTTTAGCTTTGCTTCAGAAAGTCGGGGGAACTTTGAGCAAAGGTACCGAAAGCACTCACCATCTTTTGGAAGGGACTTGATGAATTGCTTAATGAGACCCAACTTAATGTGGAGAGGTGGTAATAGAATTTTATCACGAGGTACCAAGCTCTCATGAAGAACATTTTTCTCACCGGGTCTCAAATACTCCCGAATTGGCCAGTCTTTTTTCCCCCAGTGTAGGTCGCGGGCCTGGCTATCCCACAAGCAAAGGAAGCAGGGATATTTGGTGAAACCGGATTGCTGCCCTAATAGCATGGATAGAATTTTAAAGTCTCCACAAATCATCCACTTATGCTCATCATAACGAATCTTCTGAAGAATCAGGGCCAAATTCTCGTATTTTTCTTGGAGAATAACAGAGTGAGCAATAGGAACTGAAGCAAATGTGTTGCCATTATGAAGAAGAACACCTTTTATGCTGTCTTTTGACGAATCAATGAACAGCCGCCATTCAGCAGGATCATACTTGAGTTTAAACTTTTCCATCACTCCGTATATATCGTTGCAAAATACCAAATCTTCCTCTTTGCTGAAATACATCAAAAATTGTGTCTCGCGGTTGCTGTACCAATAAAAAGTTGTTCCTGGTGACAATAGATTTTTCTGTTTAAGCCGAGAACCTAGCAGTTGGGCAGCATCTTTTGGGAGTCCTAAATCCCAGACTAAATCATTCAATTCAGCTTGAGAGAAAAGTTCAGGTTTCGGATCTGGTTCAGTTTCAAACTCGGAAGTACTGGACTCATCGGGAAAAGCCATCTGATGAGTCTCATCATGATCAGAACCGTCCACACAAATATGATCCAAAGATTTTGGTGGTTCAGGCACAGGTACTTCGTTGCTATGAGGCATAGGCCTAATTGCTGAGGGAAGGTTGGGGTAACTTATTATGTTCTTATTTTTTAAGTTGTATCCCTTCACAATGCAAGAGCAAAAATAGCAGTCACTGCTGTGGTCTCTTTGTTCACGCCACATCATAGGTATTCCGAAATGAAATGCTTGTTTTTTACCTTTCATCCATAAGCGTAGATCTTCCTCACATGTCTTGCACACTTTGTGAGGAGCCCACGGTTTGTCTTGATCGCCTAACTTCAAACCGAAATAGGCGAAATATACTTTTTTAATAAATGCAGAAATGTTCCTCTGCCGCTTTTTCACGGTATATTCCCCACAAATAAAACAAAAACTGTCCGGAGAGTTGACGCAACCTCTGGCTCTGTGAGCCATCACAAATACACAGCACTGCAAACTACAACTGTAGTGAACCACTTCGGAATAAAGCTGGATTACGGCTGAGCAAACAAAAGGTAATAATGAACTTGCAAGAAACTGAAATTTGACAGGAACGTTCATGTCGCAACCACCGTGTTTGAGCGAGCGAACGAGGCGAGGCGAACAGGAAAGAACATGCGCCAGCGCGAGTACTGGATTTAGCCCCCCGCCTCCCAATTGTCCTGTTAATGTATAAAATGAATACAAAACACTCTAAAATATCATGAGGGAGTGTTTCTAGTTAGTTAACCATTACAACCTCTATTTTGGGCCAAGAAAATAAACTGCAGTCGGTTAAAAAGAAATTATGTGAACATTCCTTATATGGGTAAGAAATCTAATTTTGCAAGAAAACGTGACGTGATGGAACATTTTGGCTATTTTTCCTGGATTCAGCACCCCAAAATCTATAGGAATCAGTTGCAAAACTGGAGGCAGTTTTTTGGTAGTGTACCTGTGTAATTCAAAAAGGAATGGTGAGAGTGGGCAGCCCTGCCACATTCCTCACTCTAAGCCAAAGATTCAGATAGTGTCCCATTAACCACTACTGCCGCCATAGGCCGAGAATACAGTAGCTAAACCATCTGTAGAAACGAATTACCCAGCCTGTAACAAGACAAAAGGTGAAATAGATAACTCCACCTCATCTGTTGAAAGCCTTTTCGGCAACGAAGCTCACCAGCAGAGAGGGAATCTTGTTCTCATGAACCACTCAAGGGATGCTATTATTTTCCGTAGGCTGCGTGCCGCATAGCAGCCTCTCACAAACCCCACCTGAGAGTCTTTTATCAAACTTGGTAACAGCGGGGCCAAATTTTCACCATGAGTTTTAGATCAAAATTTATCAGGGAGAGGGGTCTATATGATGCAGCTTGAGAACGATCTTTTCCCGGTTTGGGCAAAATAGTGATGTGTGCCTTATTCTCTCCCCATTGAAATTGTCCCTGTTCCACTCTGTCACGATACATCTCTGCAAGGAAGGGTACTGCCAGATCCTGTACCAACTTAATAAATTCGGCATTTTACACATTGAGGCCTGGGGACTTATAACACTTGGCCTCCCATATGCCTTTTGTATCTCTTGCACTAATATCAAGGCTCCTAGTATCTCCATTTGCGACTTGGAAAGTTGTGGCAAATCCAACACTTCCAGGTATTGGGTTATTTGCCGTGGGGAGACCCCTTCCCCCCTATACCAGGCTTGATAAAAATCTTGCAATATTTGTGCTGTTTTCACCCATGTCTTTATGGAGTTCTCCAGTTGTGTCTTTCAGTACTGCTATCGTCTGCGACCCTCTACCCCCTCTAAGACATCGGGCCAGCAACTGTCCTGATTTATTGCCATATCTGTACAATTGATATTTATAATATGCTAAGGACATTCAAGGCAGCCTGCGTTTACAACAGCCGAGCCTGTGTGTCCAGTGTTTGATAGCAGCTATGATGCTTCCTGTCTAAAACCAACTGTTTCTCAAACCTGGGCATTAAGTAGACGGTGCCGTCAGGCCATGTATGCTATTATGTCACCTCGAAGGAGGACTTTTGCTGTCTCCCAGAAAAATTCTGGGGTTAAATAAATCAAAGATGGGCACTGTTTAAAATTACTACCTTGGAAGACAAGACCACATGTATTCCATGCTTTAAGAAAGGCGGAAGGAAGCCTAAACAACTGCCATCAAAGGTTTAAAGGTGAGATTAGAAAGGCTGTTGTAGCTAAAAGAGCATATTTTAGGAAATGGAAAAAGGAACCAAATGGCAAAAATGGGAAACAACATAAGCACTGGCAAGTTAGATTCAAGGCACTGATAAAGCAGGCAAGGAGAGAATATGAGAAAAAGCTTTCTGTGATTTTAAAAACACACAAGAAAATTTTTTTCAAGTACATTCATAGCAAAAAAACTGCAAAAGAGTCAGTTGGACCATTAGATGATAGAGGGGTAAAAGGGGCACTAAGAGAGGACAAGGTCATAACAGAGACTGAATGAATTCTTTGCTTCAGTCTTTACTGAAGAAGATGTAGGGAAGTTACCCATGCCTGAAAAGGTATTTAAAGGTGATGTATCAGAAGAATTGAAAGAAATTTCAATAAACCAGAAAGACGTATTACAACTATTTGATGAACTAAAGAGTAGCAAATCATTTGGACTGGATGGTATGCATCCGAGAGTGCTGAAAGAACTGAAATATGAGATTGCAGACCTATTATTAGTAATCTGTGAACAATCATTAAAATCATCTGTAATACCTGAAGTTTGGCGAATGAGCAATGTTATGCCAATTTTTAAAAAGAGTTCCAGGGGTGATCCGGGAAAACACAAACCAGTGAGCCTGACATCAGTACCAGGCAAAATTACTGAACATGTGATAGTCATAGTTTAATGGGAGAAAGCCAACATGGATTTAGCCAAGGAAAATTTTGTCTTACTAATCTGTTATATTTTTTTGAAGGTGGAAATAACAGGTAGATAAAGGTGTGTTGATTATATAATGTTTCTGGATTTTCAGTAAGCCTTTGTCAACGTCCCTCATGAGAGATTCTTGGTGAAATTAAAATGTAATGGGATAGGAGGTAGTGTACTATTGTGGATCAGGAACTGGTTAAAAGATAGAAAGCAGAGGGTAGGGCTAAATAGCCTATTTTCCCAATTGAGAAAGGTGAATAGTGGAGTACCCCAGGGATCTGTGCTGGGTCTGCTGCTTTTTAACATATTCATAAATGACCTGGAAATGGGAATAACGAATGAGATGATCCCCCACTATAACATCAGAAATGTGGCTTTCTCTTCCTGTCTGCCTGTGGGAGATCGGATCCCCGCAGGCAGACGGGAGAGGAAGACCAGCGATCACATCAGTGCAATTTTGGTGGGGCCAGGGCCCATGTGGCCCAACTCTTTAAGACGCCACTGTATCATGACCTGGAAAACTGCAAAGATCATGATACTAGCCATGGAAGCTTAAAAACAAGGTATTTGTTCCAGGCAAAGGATGTATGATCTTTAAAGAGTGGGCAAAGTCAGGGCTCACCTACTTGCAGCAGGTTCTGTATGGGGAGGAGAATGGGGTGCAAAGGGTTGACTCTGAAGAGAATATATCATCTGAACTAATTGAGAATTTATTGCCTATTTTCAGATAAGACATTATGTTGAATCAAAAATGCAGGAGGAAAGGAGAGCATTTCAGAAAGGATTTTTGATCAATTATTTTTGAGGCAGCCTTTGAAAATGTGATTGAATATCTTTGTTTTATAGGAGCATGCTACAGGAATTGATGGGGGAACCATAAGCAGCAAGTTCAGAAATAGAGAAGTGATTTGCAGATGGATGGATCTTCATTATGATTTCACTTTAGGTGTGACTGCAGTGAAACTGTTGGTGGAATGTGTGACATGGTGGGAAATGCATTTTAAGTTTCTACTGTCACGGCTAGGAGGTGCCACCAGTGACTACCAGTCCTTCCCATTCTCCTCAGACTCTTTCCTTACCAGTGAGGCAACTTCTCACAAATCAAAAAGGAAATGCACACTGGTAGCTCTGAACTTAGTATCTCCACTTGAATGGTTTAAAAAGAAACCAAATAAACTGGTTCAGCACAATTCAGCCACTGCACAGCAGTCCTACAAAGCTATCAACTCTTCTATTAACATATCAGAGTTACTCTTTAATATCGTCAGCATATTGCTTTCAGCCACAGCTTACTTGTATGCTAAAGAGCTTTCCAGCACTGGATTGTGACAAAGTACTCCAGTCCAGGTTTTAACCACCAGCCCTGCTCCTTCTGGTATGGAGAAGCAGCTCTGTCTTTACTCTAGCTGCATTAGGCTATACTTTCCCAGCCTTGTGGTAGGCTATAGCCTCAACCTAGGCTTGGATTTCAACCCGCACCTGGGATTAGTGCTGAAAAGAACCAGAGTTTAAGAATCTGCTTTAAACTGCTTTTGAAAGTCCCCTTTCTCCCCCTATAAAGTTTGTACAAGTTCATTATGTTTGAATTGTCCTTGCATTCTCTGAGCTAGAAATGTCCTTGAAGTAGAAATGTAATCATGTCTAAGACTATGCCTTTGTTAGAGCAGCTTGAGAAGGGGGAACAGGGAATGGGGCCCAAAGAGGGTCACCGATTGGATAGGTGTGAGGGGCGTTGGGACCAATAGAAAGTTTGCCTCTATCAAATTGTAAAATTGTATATAAGGAATTTGCTCCTGTACTTCGTGGCTCAGTCCCTTTTGGACACGCTCCTGTCTGAGCCTGTGCACAATAAATTGGCTTGGACCCTGCAACTGACTCCTGGTATTATTTATTGCATGCACTTCGCTGCTACAGCCTCATACCAGCATTATTAACAAAATAATGCAAAATAGGATTATTTCCACAGCCCTTCCTTAAGCAAGCTTCTTATAAGGAAAAATAAGTACAAGGAGTCATCCCTTTTATCCCACAAATTCTGTGCTGTATTTCTGCTAAGCACCACCAAGCTTTACACCTGACTTTCTTCCTTCAGCTTCAGTGAACTATCCTGGCACCCTGTCTCTCTTTATGAGGGGTTTTCCATCTTTCCTCCTGCTCTGCCTCCTTCCCAAGACTTATAAGTTACACCCTCCTTCTGACCAATTCTTGGGGGGTTCTTACCTGCTCTGCCTTTTCCAACACCTTTCTCCTACAAATCCTTGAGGAGTTCTTCCCCATCCTAAGCACCTGGACAGGGAACTGAAGGCTGCAATTCCTTCTTGCTCCAGGCCTCTCTCTCATGAGAGCTGCATTTACATCTCAGCAGCTCCTTAACTAACTCCCTAGTCTGAAGTCCAAAGATTTCTGGGAGTTTTAGTCCCTTCTAGAGATCACCTTAACTCACTGATTTCTCTTGCATTTAAAGTGGTCCAGATCTTTATGGTTTAATGCAGTTCCTTGCTACAACCGGGGTTTTCCTTTTCTGACTTCCATGTCAATTTGTCAGCAGACTCTGGTCTACTGACCATAGTGCACAGGACAAAACCTCCTTCTGGAGCCTGCCATATGTGTGCTGATGGGGCGGATATTTATATACAATGGGTGCGGTATTCAGCACCGGCAGTTAGCACTCCTACATCACCTAGCCGTTGGTGCTGAACTTTAAACCTCAGTATTCAATGCCGGGGCCATATCTGGGCTGCAGCATTGAATATCTGAGTTTCCCAGATTGCTGTGAAGTTCACCGGGCAGCAGTTATATTTGTCTGCTGCCCAGTTAGTTTCTGTGGTGAAAGTTTTGGCTTTTGCCATGTGTCACTAACTGGCCAATGGCTCACTATCACCATTTCCTAGTTAACCATGGGTGCCGCTATGCCGCAGTGCTAACCGGTTAGCATCAAGGCATGCAGCGGTGGCACCAGTGGATATTCAGTGTATTGGGGCTGGCAGAAGATTAGCTGCGAGGCAGAGTTCTAGATAGATTGAAGAAGAAAGAGATGACACCAAGGGAGACCAGCAAGGAAGAGACTGCAATAGTCAAGTCGAGAGGTGACCAAAGAGTGGGCATGAACCTTAGTAGTGTGTTCAGAGAGGAAGGGACAAATTTTGTTAATGCTGTAGAGAAAAAAATGACAGGTTTTAGCTATATGTTGAATATGTGAAGAGAAGGAAAGGGAGGAGTCTATGATGACCCCAAAGATGATCCCTTTCCTATATCACTTATTCCAGGGGCATCTAGTGGGATACTTAATGCTTTTCAGCTTGAGTGAAGGGGGGGGGGGGGGATGGGAAGATAGGAGTGGGATAGGTGGGTTTGGGGATAGTTTTAGCTATACTTTGCTTGGGAATGTCTGTTGATTTATGAGAATATAGTATTCTTCGTCTCATGTATATGCTGTATTTAAAATTATATAAACAGATTTTCACTAAAAATCTTTATGAAAAATTCTATTCATATCTTAGATATATTCCAAAGGATTTTAGAAAATGGAGCTAAATCAAAATGTTTTTTTCCTCAACTTCTGTCATGCAGAAAATGTTATTTCTGTGACGTCTATATTCAGAGACATTTTCCAGGTAATACAATTATACATTACTCCTGTCATTAAAAATACAATGAAGCATAATGTTATCTCTTAGCACTTTCCAAATTATGATTTAATTAGAAAGTGAATGACATTCAGCTATAATAATTTTAATTCAGTTTGAATAGAAGATTGCTTGGTAATCAACTATTACTAATATAATTACTCCATGAACATGACTCCTAAAAGGGCAACCGTCATTGTTCTCACAGCAGCACAGGTCGTAGCCATACAGTTCTGTCACTATCGTGTATGAAGTGAATAAGACCATATGGTGGAAAAGAAGCTATAATTTCATTTTCAAAAAGAACAGTTTGTATATCTCGCTGGATACTGGATGTAATTTGAATTAAAAGGCTGAAGGGCAAGGCATGATAGACTTACTACTTTAGCTAATGTTATGACTTACTACTTTAGCTATGCCTGCTATTTTTAATATATTTTAAGTCTTTAAAGCTTCACAAGGAGAATTTCCTCAGAAAAGGTAGTAGTCATAGGCCAGCAAATATAAGAACATAAGATATGCCATACTGAGTCAGACCAAGGTCCATCAAGCCCAGTATTCTGTTTCCAACAGTGGCCAATCTAGGTCATATGTACCTAGCAGTATCCCCAAGAGACACAAGTTCCACAATGCTTGTACTGGGTCAAGCATTGATATCTTCGGTCACTTCTTAATAATGGTTTATGGACCTTTTCTCCAGGAACTTGTCCAAACCTTTTTTAAACCCAGCTACACTAACAGCCTTTACTACATCCTCCAGTAACAAATTCCAGAGTTTGATTACACGTTGAGTGAAAAAATATTTTCTTTTATTAGTCTTAAATAGTTTACCCTGTAGCTTCATTGCATGTCTCCTAGTCTTTCTATATTCTGATAACGTAAACAATCGATCTACGTTTACCCGTTCCACACCATTCATTAATTTATAGACTTCTATTATATCTCCCCTCAGCCGTCTCTTTTCCAGGTTAAAGAGCCCTAACCTTTTTAGCCTTTCTTCATAGGAGTATCCTTCCATCCCCTTTACCATTTTGGTGGCTCTTCTCTGAATCTTTTCTAAAATCGCTATATCCTTTTTAAGATACGGCAACCAGAATTGCACACAATATTCAAGGTGCGGTCTCACCATGGAACGATATAGAGGCATTATAATATCTTTTGTTTTATTTTCCATTCCTTTCCTTATCATACCTAGCATTCTATTTGCTCTCTTGGCCGCCGCTGCACACTGGGCCGAGGGTTTTAACATGGTATCCACAATGACGCCTAAATCTTTTCCTGGGTGGTGGTTCCTAATGTGGAACCTTGCATCGTGTAACCATAGTTTGGGTTCTTCTTCCCTAGGTGCATAACCTTGCACTTGTCCACATTAAATTTCATCTGCCATTTTGATGCCTAGTCTTCCAATTTATCAAGATCCTCTTGCAATTTTTCACAATCCTCTTGGGTTTTAACAACTTTAAATAGTTTTGTGTCATCTGCAAATTTGATAACCTCACTCTTATTCCACTTTCCAGGTCATTTATGAATATGTCAAAAAGCAGAGGACCCAGCACAGATCCCTGGGGTACACCACTATTCACCTTTCTCCATTGAGAAAATTGGCCATTTAGCCCTACCCTCTGCTTTCTATCTTTTAACCAGTTCCTGATCCACAATAGTACACTGCCTCATCAGAGACTTTTAGTTTTGCCAAAGGCTCGTCAAAGGCTTTCTGAAAGTCCAGATACACAATATCAACCGACTCACCTTTGTCCACCTGATTATTCACTCCTTCAAAAAAACATAACAAATTAGTAAGACAAGATCTTCCTTGTCTAAAGCCATGTTGGCTGTCTCCCATTAGGTCATGACTATCTACATGCTGAGTAATTTTATTCTTTATGATGGTTTCTACCATTTTTCCCGGTACTGATGTCAGGCTCGCCGGTCTGTAGTTTCCCGGTTCACCCCTGGAACCCTTTTTAAAAATTGGTGTTACATTGGCGATCCTCCAATCTTCAGGTATTAGAGATGATTTTAATGATAGTTCACAGATTACTAATAGCAGATCTGCAATCTCGTATTTCAGTTCTTTCAACACCCTTGGATGTATACCATCCGGCCCAGGTGATTTGCTACACTTCAGTTTATCTAATAGTTGTAATACATCTTCCCGATGTATCGATATTTCCTTCAATTCTTCCGCACCTTTAAATACCACTTCAGTCATGGGTAACATCCCTACATCTTCCTCAGTAACGACTGAAGCAAAGAATTAATTCAATCTCTCCATTATCGCCTTGTCGCCTCTTAGTGCTCCTTTAACCCCTTTATCATCTAATGGACCAACTGACTCTCTCACAGGTTTTTTTCTACGAATGTACTTGAAAAGGTCTTTACTTCGCATTTTTGCTTCCTCAGCAAGCTTCTTCTCAAATTCTCCCTTTGCCTGCCTTATCAATGCCTTGCATTTGACTTGCTAGTGCTTGTGCTGTTTCCAGGTTTCGTCGTTTGGCTCTTTTTTCCATTTCCTGAAAGATGCTTTTTTGGCAACAACAGCCTCTCTGACCTCACCTTTAAAACATGCTGGCAGTTTTTTGGACTTCCTTCCACTTTTCTTAAAGCATGGAATACAGCTGGTCTGGACTTCCAAGATAGTATTTTTCAGCAACAGCCAAGCCTGATGTATGTCTTTAACTTTTGCAACTGTTCCTTTTAGTTTTTTCTTAACTGTTTTCCTCATTTTATCATAGTTTCCCTTTCGAAAGTTAAAAGGTAGTACTGTGGATGTCCTTACTATCCCTCCTCCACTAATTAAATCAAAGGCGATCATGCTATGATCACTATTGCCAAGTGGCCCCAACAACCTTATCTCTTGCACTAGATCTGGTGTTCCACTAAGGACTAGGTCTAATATGGCTTCCCCTCTGGTCAGTTCATGAACCAGCTGCTCCAAGAAGCAGTCATTTATTTCATCTAGGAACTTTATCTCCCTAGCATGTCCTGACATGACACTGACCCAGTCGAAACCGGGGTAGTTGAAATTACCCATTATTATTACTGCACTGTAACGTTTGTTAGCTTCATTGATTTCTTTGAGCATTTCATCATCCATTTGGTCATTCTGGCAAGGCGCTCGATAGTACACCCCCACTGCCATTGCTTTCCCCCTTTTACATGGAATTTCAATCCATATAGATTCTACAGCAGATTTTGTTTCCTGGTAAACTTTAATCCTTTCTGACTCAATGCCCTCTCTAACATAGAGAGCAACCCCTCCACCAATTTGATCAGCTGTATCATTACGATATAGTTTGTACCCAGGTATCACAGTGTCCCACTGGTTGTCCTCCTTCCATCATGTCTCTGATTTCCAATCATATCTAACCTTTCATTTAGTGCTATATATTCTAACTCTCCCATCTTATTTTTTAGACTTCTAGCATTTGCATACAAGCATTTTAGAGAATGTATTGGGTGTATTGGGTCAGGGCTATGACAGTGGTAACCGCCTTGCGTTCTACCAGGGTATCAAGGGTGGTGGTAATGAAGCGGTAAAGAATGGGGATACAACATGGCAGAATGGCACATAGCAGTAAATAAAAAGAACCCCTACCACTGGGATTTTTAGTCCCCCTAGCCAACTGAACTACTTCATAAACCACCCAGGACCCATGGATGGGTCAGTAATATGATTAACTAGATCACTTAGATCTTGGATAGAGTGTTCAATGGAAACACTTGCATCAGTGAGTTTAAAACAACACATACCCTATACCCTCTATAGCAACTCCTGCACAAATGTTTTTGTTCCGTGTGCAAAAGTTGCTGTTCTGACTGTAAAAGGTTGCAGGGCCTGCAGAGGCCTCTTTCCTTTGGGACAAAGGAGGGCCGTGTGCAAAAAGTCTGCAGAGGCCTCTTTCCTTTGGGGCAAAGGCTCTTTCCCTGGGATCCACCCTTATCAGCATATTAATGGCTTTTATTCTTGCTAGTGTTGAGTCATTCTGGCTGCACCCTGCCATTCCCTTTGCTTCATTAATCACTGGCACTGTAGTCTTCAGGGCATATGAGTACTTTGTATCACCAGCTTTGTTTGGCCTGTTTAACTTGTCCAGGCTTGCCCAGCTTGCTCAGGCCTGTTCAATCTGTTCAGGCCTGGGCTGTCTTTTCTTAGCTGGGTCCATTTTCTGTGCACTTCTGCTCAGAGTATGGTTTCCCCTGGCTTTACTCTTGTTGTGCTGGGCTCTGGGTACTCATTTTCTTAGCCCACATGCTTTTTTTTCCGTGCCATCATAATGTATTACAGCCTCAGGCAAGGATGCAGCCATACTAGACATACCTATCAGCCAATTTCCCTTCATTCCCAATTTTTTTTTCTTTTCTTGTTTAGGGCAATGGACAAGCAACCATTTGAGACAGATAGGGGTCATCAGAAAAGCAGCTTCTGGTACTGTTCCCTAGAGACAACATACATTGTAACATCATTTTCTTGCAGCTGGTCAATAATATTGAAAACACATAACATGAAAGTATGTCAAAAGCAGCAGTGCTTAATAATGTGATAAAGAAAGCTCTGAGAATAGTACAGCAAAAACTTGAGCTGGTGTGGGTATTGCAGTTGCTGAAGCCGAAATGGCTTGTAGATTTCAGTTACTTTCTAAGAAAACAATATTAAAAGGATAACAATACAATCATTCACAGAAGCCCCCAAAAACCCCCCAGTCAGTCCAACAGTTCTTTTTCCTGCCTCTCAGCAGTTCCCCAGGACCTCGCAGTGTGCTTCACCTTTCTCTGAAGTTCAAGTTCTGTCTCTCTCAAAATTTGAACCTCTCATTCTCATAGGCAGACACCCTGGCTCGTTTTTCAATGTGACACACTGATCCAGATAGGGACTCCTTCACACATCTCAGCGGTGGGCAGCTCTGAGTTCTCGGGATGGTCTGCTCCATCTGGACCCCGGCCACCTCCCTCCGCTGGGCTCCCTGGATTGCAATTTGGTGACATGGCTCCAGGCCCCATTCAGGAATAAAATGCTCATCTCTTTTTTTCTTTTTTTTTTGTTTACATATTCATTAGCCAGATACATCACTTCAAATTACCTTCATCAGTTTAATGTCCATCAAATGTCCTTCTTCTTAATATCCCACTTCATCCCTCACAACACTCCCCCATCACCTGCATCATTCCACCAATCACATACATAGGTACTAATGTATCCTTATTATTGCTGTGTATACTGGACCTCTACATAATGTACTGCTACCAGTATATTTGGTAACAAAGTGCAAGTGTATAAACTAAAAAGATTTGTTTCTCACAGTGCTGTACTCCTGAAACTGAAAACCCTCAAAACAAGGTACACTTTTTCTCTGGACACCAATGCGTCTATGATGTTACTGTTCTGTTCATCATTTGTCAGCACAGTGCTTAACAAGGCAAAGTAATTACCTTGAATCCTACAGTTCAAAACAAGCATGAAACTGATACTTTTCCATAAAAAGGTTGGTAGATACCTGGAATGCAATATCATTGTAGTATCAGAAAAATGAATACAGTTGATCAAGGCAGTTTAATGTACCAAGCAGGAAAGAATGCAATATTACTTGCTTAATTTTGTATGTGCAGTCAAAACCAAATATATGTACCAGAGATAAAATTCAGGCTTTAAAAATACAAGTAAAAAAATCTTCATTTCTTCATAATCTTATAAGGATTTTCTAAAGGAGGCACCCCCCATGGTTCCAGAAGCTTAAAACTCTACAATCAAAATTGATGACAAGAGGATTGTTTGGAGACTAGGTGTGGCGTTTGCTAGGAGAAAGACTCCTAGGTGATTTGTTTTCTTTTGTCCTCTCTAATGTGCCTCCATTTATCTGCTAGAAGAAGGAACTCCTCCCAGTATCTTTCTATAGCTATGCAAACTATCTCAGCAGTTTCAATCACCCCTTATTCACTGCTGAGAGGTGTGATCCAAAAACCTGGCTCCCTGACTATTGATTATGCATGAAACATAGCAATGAAACTGGATATGCATTAAATAAAGCAATTGTCTTCCTTCACTCTCTAATGGGCCTCCATTCATCTGCTAGAAGAGGGAACTCCTCCCAGTATCTTTCTATAGCTATGCAAACTATCTCAGCAGTTTTAAACCACCCCTTACTCACTGCTGAGAGGTGTGATAAAAAAACCTGGCTCCCTGACTATTGACTATGCATGAAACATAGCAATGAAACTGGATATGCATTAAATAAAGCAATTGTCTTCCTTTACTCTCTAATGGGCCTCCATTCATCTGCTAGAAGAAGGAACTCCTCCCAGTATCTTTCTATAGCTATGCAAACTATCTCAGCAGTTTTCAACTACCCCCCACTCACCGCTGAGAGGCATGACCAAAACACTTTCTAAACTGTCCCTCTCCCTGCAATCAGTAGACCTGGTGTTTTTTTTTTTTTGTTTGTTTTTTTTGTTTTTGTTTTTTTACTGTTTGGGGACACAGGGGCGATTTGTTAATAACTTCACCTTTTACTGATAAGAGTATCAAAATCAATCCTGAAATATAAAGACCTAATGTCTGGACAAAACCTTTCTTTCCCTAATCTTTCCCTAATGTCACAACTAAACACAGAGACACTCTAACATTTACAGAGATACTCTATCAGTTTCTACATAACAGCACATTAACTATATGGACCAGCCATGAATCTATATAGGGAAACTGGTCCGGATGCTGCTCCGCTACAATTTAGCCTCCGGACCCCATGCTCTAATCATAATTTTCAAATCACAAGTTACAGTGTAAATCTTCTAATCTCAATTCAAGGAATGCAATGTTCAATGTAAATTTTCTAATCTCACTTCTGGGAATACAATATACAATATAATCCAGGTAACAGGCAGAGTTTGGTTGCACAAAACACACAGGACCACAAAGGGAAAAAGAAAGAGGGAAAACAGAAAACAGAGACGTCTCAGCAGCGAATACGTTACAAATACACATTACACATTACACACACTAGCATAGGATTTAACTTTTACCATGAGGATAATAGTAGCTAGCTATTTTCTAATGTCCACTAGATGGAGCTCCAGGATCTAAAAGCACATGGCAACACAAAAAAAAACCCCAACACTATAGGAGCACATGGGGCAAAGGCTCTAAATAAATCGCCCCGATCATCGGAGAATTGCGATCAGCGCAATTATTCTTGAAAGGCACACTTAAGGGGGTTAAGTACTAATATTTTAGGCAATTTTTTAATAGCTTTGGCAGCGCTGCACTTTAAATACCTTTAAGGGGCCCGAGGTGGCAAAGTTAAATTTATACTGCAGTCATTTACTGGCGCTCGCAAGCAAGCACCCCCCCCCCCCCCATTCCTACCAGATTTCAACCAGATTTACCAGATACAGACAGGACGAGCAATGGTTTCAGAGCCCCCCCAGGACCCCTACTCGGAATGCTCGCTGCAGGTGATCGGGCCGCGACAGGTTCACAGAATTTTACCAGGATTTCCAGATACAGAAACAGAGGACTACCCAAAACAGTAAAACAGTAAAGTAGTAGTACTCACCAGAACTTCTGATCAGACAGAGAGTTTGGATGCCAGTCTATCCAGCCGGTTTTCAATCGGGCGGTCAGCCACAGGGACCGACTGACCAGACAAATCAAGGTGTCCTTCCGGAGCACAAAGTGGCCCGGGGCGCCAAGGACCGTTAATCACCTGGAGGGGCCGGTCCCTGACTGGTGGAGGCCTGATCCTGCAAAAAGCAGTAGTCTTCCCACCGTGGGAGTGATGAGAGAAGCTTTTTTAAATTTAATTTAAAAGGGTCCCACCTGGGGGTGCCAAAAATGTAATAGCAAATGCTGTAAAAAGCTCTTATTCAATCACTCACCCACAGAAGGAATACTCACAGACAGGCTGGAATGCAAACAGAAACTTTTAATGTGCGCACAGGCCCAGATAGAGAAACCAGCAATCTCCACAAAAATCTGAGCCACGAGGGACGTCCTACAATACCTTATATACTGTACATTTTCAAACTCATTCTACAATCCCATTTGTCTCAGATATTTCCTGTCCACCAATCAGCAGCCCCTGGGGAAGGTACCTGGGTGACCTGTCCAAACCGGTGTGCTCTGGTCTGCTGATTTCTTGGCAAGGGGATATTGTGCTCAGACCTGACTGGGGGAAGGGTGTCTACTGAAATGTTAATGTCTTCTCTTAGCAGGCTGATTACTTTATGTAAGAGCCTCATGGCTTGGGGGGAAGGGTCAGGCTGATCACTTGTGTAAGAGCCTCATGGCTGCCTCAGTAGTCCAGGTGCCTTTAAGTAAAAGGCAGAGAGTTGAAAGATTCCAAATTACCACTGTCAACTGATAAGCAGGTTGTCAATATAAGGAAAAAAACTGGGGGCAGGGGGGGAGAGAGCCCCCCCTCCAGCTGCCATTGTTTCTGTCTCAGGAGGGAGAGACAAGCAGCGGCAGCAGCAGTATTTCTGAAAGTGGCAGCAGCCAAAGGGAAGAAAGAGGCAGCAAAAAGCAGCCACTTTTGGAAATACTGCTGCTTCCACTGCCCGCCTCCCCCTCCTGAGATGGAATTGGCGGCAGCTGGGGTAGGGGCGGTGGCGGCAGCCAAGGGGGGGGGGTGGTTGGTCAGTCATGTGTGTTGCTGCTGCTCCCACTCGGGCTGGTTGCCCTAGGTGACCATCTAGCTTGCCTAGTGGAAGGGCCGGCCCTGACTAAGTAGCTTATAAGCTTCATTTCTCCACCTGTAAATATATCGCTGGTCTGCATTGCTAAAGAGCTCAAGTTTGGTTTCATCTGTCCACAGAACATTTTCCCAGAAGGACTGTAGTTTCTCAAGGTGGGTTTAGGCAAATATCAAATGTGCCTTTTTATGTCTGTCTTTCAGCAGTGGCCTTTACTCCTTGGCCTTTACCCATGAAGTCCTTCTTTGCTTAGTGTGCGGCATATGATGTGGGTTGAAACCACCACTCCAGATTGCTCCAGGTCAGCCTTAAGCTCTTTGGATGTTATACATGTTTGTTTCCAACAGTTCATACTAACATTTGAAGACTTCTTGGATTAATTTTCCTCTTCCCACCATGTCCTGGGAGGTTCTTGACAGTTCCATGAGCAGAAAACTTCTTAACATTGCAAATTGTAGACACAGGACATCCAGGGTCTTTGGAGATGGCCTTGTGCCCCTTTGAAGTTTGATGTTTGGTGATAATGGCTTTTCTGATGGTCTCAGGCAGCTCTCTTGTCTTCACCTTTGTGAAAATGGATCAGGGCGTGAATGTGCCATTTTAAATATTAGAGTCATCATTAATTGGTTGATTCAAGTCAGGTGTGTCTAATTTTACTGCAATGGAAATGCGGTTCTTCTGTTCAGATTGATTTGGATTGTTTATAGGGATGCCAATAATCATGTCCTAACAAGAAATTGTAAAACCCCCAAAATTCACCACTGCAATATCCTCCAACCAGGTGTATTAAGAAGCAACTTCAAGAACATCGTTCTCAAGTAAATATTTTATTTATTTATTTACATTCTCTTATATACTGTGCTATTCTGCATTAGTGTGGTTTACATTGAACAAACTGAAATTACATTGAACAGGGCATTATAACCTGGAGATAACTATTTTACAGGGAATATGGGCTATGGAGGGTTAAGTGGCTTGTCCAAGACCACAAGGAGCACCTGTGGGACTAGAAACCCCAGTCCTTCCGGCCCAAGGTTGCTGTCCTCTAGTGGGACTTGAACCCCTGACCTTCTGGCCTGAAGTAACTTGCCCCAACCTCTAGGCCACTCCTCCACTCCACTAAAGTACCTGGAGCCCCTATTGTGCCCCTTTGGGGCTTGTTTACAAAGCCGTGGTAGCAGTTCGCGATCGTTATCGGAGCCACAGCCCCATTGAAATCAATGGGGACGCAGCTCCGATAACGATCACGAACCACTACCGCGGCTTTGTAAACAAGCCCCATTGTGTACAAGCACAACACCCCTTTGGGGAACTACGTTGGTTGATATTAGATCAGGTGCCGATTCTCATACAGAGAGGTGATCGTGCTGCAGTGTTACATTCCAAGGAACAGCGCTGGATTTTTCAATTGCACTCAATGTCCCGGGGGGGGGGGCGGGGTTATACTCTGATGTGGAGTGGTGGTCATTACGTTAAGTGACATAGAGGGGGATGCACAATGAGTTTATATGAAGATCTATTTCAGGATTCAGCTCAGATGTTGTTGATTCAAATTGGAAGGATAAAACCGGAACTGGAAAGATGATCGGGAAACAATGCTTGAGAAAGAGCCACGAACTTACAAGGCTTGAAACATAGCGTGTGTTAACCCGCATTAAAAAGCTGTTTTGCAGTTTTTAAGAAGATTATGATTAAAAAGGAGGACCCACTTCAAGAGGGAGCAATCTCGCATGGTGGGTGATCCGACAAAAATGTGGAATTTAAAAAGTAATTTTTGGGGATAGACTCATAAGTTAGGCTCTTTTTCCAGATTCACTTTAATTGGAGAATAATCATGTCATGGCAATGTTCAACTTTTTATACTAATTTCCTCTTTTAATTGGTCTTGCTTTACTTGATTCTTTTATGTATCAAATATGTGTGCATATTGACTGGCCACTTTTCTTTAGGAGATATTGGACATTAAGGATTGAATTGCAAGGGTGCCAATAATGTTGACTACAACTGTACATATGCCATAGAGTATATGACATGCATGCATGATGGAGGCTTCCAAAACATCTGATGGAAGCTAGGGAGCATAGTAACATACATACTCGTAGTAACATAGTATATGATGGCAGATAAAGACCAGTATGGTCCATCTAGTCTGCCTAGCAAGTCAGCAAGAGTAGGTGCACCTGCTGCTCCGTGCAGATCACCTTTGTTTAAAGGTGTACCCACTTCTCCATGTAGGTCACCCCTATTTGTTGAGATATAAGAGAGAGTTATGTTTATTTTGATTTTATCCTGTTGGTATAAAGGGATTCACAGTGTCTGTCCCATGCCATTTTGAATTCTGTCACTGTATTTGCCCCTACCACTTCCATTGGGAGGGTATTCCAAGCATCCACCACCCTTTCAGTGAAAAAGTATTTCCTGACATTGCCTTTCAGTTTACCCCCTTGCAGCTTCATGTTATGCCCTCTAGTTTTACAGCTTCCCCATCTTTGAAGGTCTGAATCATATCTCCCCTATCCCCCACTTTGTCCACTTCACACAGAACACAAAAATGCTTTTTGCCTGTAATAGATTATTCAGCACAGACCAACTGCAATGGACTTAACTTATCAGCTGATTCTAGTTGGATTTGCAAAGATCTGCTTGCTTAAACATGTTGGGCCCGATATTCGAAGCCCTAGGCTAAGCTACACGTGTAAAAGCTGGCCTTACCCATGTAAAACTGACATAACCATGTAAACTACATATTCAACAAGGCAGCTTGAATTGTTGAGGCCCAGCTACGGTATCTGCACAGCGCCAAGCGCCAAAGCCTGAGGGTGGAACGGGGGCATGTTGCCATGAAACACGGATAAAATGGATTTACGTAACCCATGCATGCCTACATTGGACATTACTAATCATGTAGCCTTAAGCAATGGCTCCTGGTGCATACGACGGCTGATAGTGAGCAGCGAACCCATGTAGTGGCAGAACAGTACACAGTAGAGCGAGGGGTGTGTGAGCAGGCCTGTACCCAAACCGTGCAGATGTAAAGCGACGCTGGACAGGCAGAGACACTATGTGGGCCATGCACATGGTGATTCAGAGGTGGAGAGACACACACTGTGCCCGGGCACAGTGGAGGAGTCAACAGGCAGTGCATACCCAGCAGCAGGCAGATTAGATACCATATATCGTGTCCCTCCTTGTCCTGGTTTCCATAAAACTCAGCTTCCTCACCACTCTATTGTGGTTAAGTCTGCTATGAGAAAGTTTAGAAGTGCCAAAAGACATGCCTCTAATCCTCCAGGACGTGAATGTAGAGCCCTGGATGCTTTTGGACGTAGAGTCTTCCAAGCTTCCATGCTTGCTGCGAGAATTAATTCCTATAGTCTTTACATGGGAATGTTCCTAAAAGAAGTCACTGATCATTTGAAAACTTTAAGTCCTTTCATTTCTGAAGATAAAAGACAGGACTTTCTCACTTGGCTCAAACATGCCCAAGATATCTCCAAATTCTCCAACCGTGCAGCTTTCGACTCCTTTGAATGTGTAAGCAGAGCCTCGGCTATTGCAATAGGTGCACATAGAATTGCTTGGCTTCAAGCATCTGATTTGGAGATCTGGGTACAAGATGAATTGGGAAATATCCCTTGTACAGGTGAAAACCTGTTTGGTAAAGATTGGCAAGCAAAGGCCAATCAGATGGATGCTGAAAATTCTGCCTTGGATAGACTATCCAAGTCTACAGCTGCTCCTGTTAAGAAAATGTTGTTCAAGAAAGCACCTTTTTCTAAAAAGGGAAGATTTTATCCTGCTTATAGTCAGCGGGCATCTTCTGCAGCTCAGTTCCCTACCAAACATCAGCAATCATCCAAACAGAACAAAGCAAAGGCTGCTAGGCCTCCACCAGCCCAGCAACCTCAACCCCCTCAGGGCCTTTGACTTTCCGCTAAAGAACTTAGCCTTCCTAGCTCTAGAAGGACCAGAGCCCTCCACCATCCCAGGAAGGTTATGTCATTTTGCTCCCAGGTGGGGACAAATTACAGCAGAGCATTGGACACTCTCCATCATAAAAGAGGAATACAAACTTCATTTTTCAAGCTTGCCCCCTCACACAAGAGTGAACCAGTTCAATTCTACGGCCTCCCTCCTCAACCTGTTGGGTCAGGAGATTGCCACCCTTCTCGCCCAGGGGGCAATAGAGGAAGTGCCTCTTCAACAACAGGGCACAGGGTTCTACTCCCCCTATTTTCTTATTCCAAAGAAAACAGGTGGCTACAGACCCATTTTAGACCTCAGAGAATTGAACAAATTCCTAGTCAAGGAAAAATTCTAAATGATTTCTCTGGGAACTCTGCTGCCATACCTTCAGAGTCAGGACTGGCTTTGTTCTCTAGATCTCAAGGATGCGTACACCCATGTTCTCATCCATCCAACTCACAAAAGGTTCCTTCGGTTCCTTTTTCAAGAGAAGCACTATTAATACAGAGTGTTCCCTTTTGGTCTGGCCTCTGCACCAAGAGTGTTCACGAAATGCATGGCAGTAGTAGCTGCATTTCTGCGAACTCTGGGAATATTCGTCTTCCCTTATTTGGATGACTGGCTCATTCGCGCTCCCACTCAGTCAGAGGCCAAGAGTTCTCTATCCTGCACTATGCATATCCTTCAGTATTTAGGGCTGATAATAAACATCCCAAAATCCAATTTAACCCCTATTCAGTCCCTGGAGTTTATAGGGGCGTTGCTGGATACCACAAGTGCAAGGGCCTATCTCTTGGTGCAGTTAGCTTCTCAAGCAGAGTTAAAGCTCCATTTAACTGCTCGAGACATGTTACAATTACTAGGCCACATGGCATCCACCGTGCATGTGGTACCTTCACATGAGGGCAGCTCAGTGGACTTTATCCACCCAATGGACCCAGGCATTAGACTGCCTATCAGACAAAATAGCAAACACAAGTCGCCTCATTTTGTCCCTTGTCACAAAGTAGGTTTAATAGAGCCCTTGAAAACAGGCAAATATGCAGGCAAGTGAGACAGATTCTGACAGTTCAGAAGAGCACAGGTCAGAATGTTGCTATTGGCAACCCAAACAAAACAGCTCACGTGCGAGGGAAACACGCCCAAGCAGCAGAAAGGCTAGGAGATCAGGATCTAATGAAAGCCAGCTGGGAGTGGGTGGAGCTGATACACACGTAGAAAAGCTCAGTGCACATGGAGTTAGAGAGAAGAGACACGCAGGACACAGCAGGAACAGAACAGAACCCGGTTGGAGCACGGGAGCAGGCAGTTGTGATTCTGAAAGCCAAGGACGTACTGGGAGAAACTCTAGTTGGAAGGAAGCTGAGGGCAGAGCTGTGAAAGCCAAAAAGTCCTATTCCAAAGGAGAGAGTGAGAACCCAGGTGCCTGTGGTGAAAGGCAGAGCACGGAAGCGTCAGAGCTCAGCAGAAGTTATCAGAAAGGTAACAAAGCATTTAATTGGGAAGCTAGCTGGAGGAAGCCTGAAGAAAGTCTTTATCCAAACAATTGGCATAGAAAGAGTAAAGCTGTTATACCTGAGGATAATCCTGTGTCTAGAAGAAGGTTAAAAGGCAAGAGCCGTGAAAAGCTTTTACTGGATTTTACTCCGGCGTCTGTACCAGCAGAGAGAAGCCCGAGTCAAAGACTGCCTAAAGGTAACCTAATTGTTTCTAATAGAGGGAAAAGTGAAACTGGTAATTTCCCCTATCTTCCACCACATTTAAGAGGCTCCCAAAGTAAATACTCTAATGAATATGGTAGCAGCATAGCAAACATTCTCACAGAGAGAGAGAGCGAGTTCCTGAATAGCAAGGAGAGACTGTTCAGTAACGTACCGTATTGTGCAAGGGAAGAATCCTTAACGGCAGAACCCGAGGAGATGCAATGTGAGGTGCAGGGAGACACTGTATGTAATGATTACATGGACTGCACGCTCACAGTTTCGGATAATGTATTTTCTTTGAGATGAACAAGTTGTGATTTACCAAGCTTGAAAGCCACAAAGGAAAAGGTCTTTGTATGCTGGAAAGAACTGTTTTGAATACTTTTCATTTACCTGTTAGAAGCTGAAGATAAGCAATTTTTGTTCTCATTTTTGTCACTTTGTTTGTGCCCAAGTGGGGCTGTGTACTTTTTGTTTCACCCACCAAAAGAATCCTCTCGGAAGGGGAATAAAACCTATTTAAGCCTTACCTCATTGCCACAACTGATTCTTTGGACTGGCCTATAGAAATACTACATATCCCAGAGGGCCAAGCAAGGTCTCTGGGCTGGGCCTAGGCTTAACACCCTACCTGTGCTTGAGGAGATAAGCACTGGAAGGCAGGGGGGTCTATGACACCCTCCAGTGGTGGAAGTCCCCTCAAAACCTGTTGCTGGGGTCCCCTTTTCAGCAGTCTCTACCCCAGGCAACTCTCACAACAGATGCTTCTCCAATGGGGTGGGGAGCTCATCTGCAAGACCTCTCCACCCAGGGCATCTGGTCTCCACAGGAGAGTTTTCTACATTTCAATCTCTTGGAGCTCAGAGCAATCTTTCTTGCTCTGCGGGTGTTCCACACCCTGCTCAGGAGCAAGACAGTCCTTATCCACACGGACAATCAGGTACATTTGACTAGTATATACATTTGCAAGTTACGGGTTAGGGGATAGCTCAACAATAACCTGTGACAGCAGGGAGGGGGATTAACAAGGGAGAAGGAAGGCCCTGAGACGTGTGGTTGGTTAAGTGATGTCATCTGAGTTGGAGAAGTGCTGAAGAAACAGGTGGTGTTTCAACGCTCTCCTGAACTGGGAGAGGTTATTTATTGCTCAAATATTTGCAGGAAGTGTGTTCCAGCAGGAGGGGGCATAAAGTGCGAATGCACGGTTCCCTGTGGCTTTGGAGCATTTAGTAAATGCCTTTGAGAGTCACAAGGTATTGGTGGCAGCAGATCTTCTCATTCTGTTAGGGGGGGTGGTCTGGATCAGCTCGGAGAGGGAGCTGGATGTGCACTTGTTGATGGCTTTGAATGTCATGGTTAATATTTTAAAGGTAATCCTACAGTGAACCGGAAGCCAGTGTAGTGCCTTTAGGATAGGCGTAATATGGTCTCTTCTAATTGCTCCATAAAGGGTTCTTGCTGCGGTGTTCATTGCCATCTACAAAGGGTGCAGTGCGCTCTTTGGTAGACCGTGCAGTATGCAGTTGGCAAAGTCGAAGTGAGGCATCACAAGTGCTTGAAATACTGTTTGGAAGTCTTTAGTTTCCAGTAGATGTCTCATGTGACGTAACATCCGAACTTTATGGTAAATCGCTTTTGCAGTGTTGCTTATGTGGGCGTTTAGGTCTAGCTGTTGGTCAAGAATTACACCGAGGTATCGTATTGATGTCTTAGTAGGAAGCTCTGCACTGCGTACCTTAAGAGATGAGGGCGGAGTGAATGTCTGATCTCTGCTGATGAAGAGCACATCAGTCATTTTAAGATTTATTCTTAGCTCCTGTGATTGTAACCAATCAGTGACTGCATCGAAGCATGTGGACAAGATAGACAGGTCAGGGTTTTCCATGGATATAGGGGTAAACATCAGGACATCGTCAGCATAGATTAGGCAATTGAAGTTGAAGGACCTGATGATGTTACAAATGGGTTGCATATACACATTAAAAAATAGGACAGAGAGAGAAGAACCCTGTGGGACACCCTTGGTTAGAGGGAATGGAGTGGAGGTGGAAGAGCAGGAACGCACATGCTGCCATCTATCGTTCAGATATGAGGCACACCAAGCTAGTGCATTCCTGTGTATTCCCTTCTCAGTAAGACGGAGCAGTAGTAGTTCATGGTTGACGGAATCAAAAGCAGCCGCAATGTCCAGGAAGACAAGAGCAAATCCTTGTCTGATGTTGTCGAGACCCAGCATTAGGGAGCTGAATAGAGTTGTTAACAGGGTTTCGACACCATGAGACTCCCGGAATGTTGGCAGGAGTCAAAGGGGGCGTTATTCTCTATGTGGTGGTTCAGTTGACGTTGGGCTGTTTTTCCATAATTTTAGCTAGGAGTGGGATGCTGGAGATGGGTCTATATGAATCCATCTTCGCGGTGTCCAGTTTATTATTCTTCAGCAACGGTCTGATAGATGTTTGTTTAAGGCTGAGGGGGAAAGTCCCAGTCTGGAATGAGGTACCTATTAGTTTGGCAAGGAAAGGACTGAGCTTGGTCCGTAGGGTTTTTATCCAGAAAGCTGGACATGGATCATTTGGTGATGTTAAAGAGTTTATGTTCATGATGGTGTCTTGGATCTCTTTTTCAGATGGAGAGACGAAGGAGGTGATGATATGTTGGGCCGCCAGTAGGGATTGTGGAAGGGAGGAAGTAAAGGAGGAGTCGGGTAAGTTATCTGGGGGTCCGGTGTTTGAGGACGTGGTAGGATGGCTTGTTTTGGCTTGGATGTAGTCAGCATATTCCTGTGGGTCAGGTTGGATTGATTGCCCCGAGGAGGGTTCCTTTGCTAAGGTTTTGACTAGATTGAATAGCTCATGTGGTCTGTTTTGGGCTCTTTGTAGCACTTCTGCATGGTATTGCTTCATTCGTTTGGAGACTGCTGTTCGGTGGACATCTAGTTGGGCAATGTAAACGTCATGGTTTTCAGTTGACCTGGAGTGACGCCAGCGTTTTTCAAGCTGTCTTAGTAGACATAGAGAGCTCTTTAGCTCAGGTGAGTACCAGGGAGCCCTTGTTCTCCTGCGAGGTCCTTTGGTGGTGGGAGGTGATTCAATTGCCACATTGAGACATTTATTCCATAAGGAAATCATGTTGTTTATATCCTGAGCCGGCAGGGAGTGGAGAGGCTGGGTCATTTCCAAAATCTCTTCTCTGTTAAACTGCCTGAAATGTGTCTGGGTTGATGCTGAGGGTTCCTTTGGGGATTATGGGACAGTGGGCGGGGGGCGTGCTGGTATCGAGAACCTGATCAGGCTGTGGTCAGACCATGGTACAGCGCATAATGAAAGCTCAAACTTGTGAGACTGAGTATTATTTGAGGTGCAAAAATAAGATCAAGCATATTTCCCTTGACATGAGTGGGGGCATTGATCAACTGGGTATAACCCAATGTTTCAAATGCTTCGATAAGGGCTTTGGACTGGGTATCTTGAAGGGAAGGGAGATTGAAGTCACCAAGTATCCAGTTTGATGTGTGTGTCAAGGTGGGGTTGCAGGCAAGATCGATGATTGTGGAGAGATCGTCCAGTGAGGAGGAGGGTGCCCGGTATAGCAGGTTGATGGAGTGGTGTTTATTTGTTATAGAGATGTGGTCAAGGTAGGGGGAGCTGATAGAGGTCTTGAATTGCAAGTCTGTCTTACTTAATATGAGAACTCCTCCTCCTCTTCTGTCGACTCTGTGGCATAAGTGAGTGGAAAAGTTGGGGGAGGGACAAACTGGTGAAGTAGAATGGCATCATCAGCTGACATCCATGTCTCGGTGATGCATAGGATGTCAAGGTCATAGGTTGATAGTGTGTCGGCTATGGCAGGCCATTTCTTTCGAATCGAACGGGAGTTCAAGAGGGCACACTTCAGGTCACGGGGCTGAGTGAGTGGGTCATTCGGAGAGGCTTTGGGCTGGTTGAGGGTAACATAGATGAGGTGTGCCCGAGTCTGACTGTTTGATGGTTAGGGTAGCTATGATGTCTCCTCCATGAGCTACATAGAATTGGGATGGGGCTGGGAGTAGGGGTGAGGGCTTGGGAAAACTGCGTCAGAGCGAGTATCATGAGGCAGCTGGTAAGGGTGTGGGAGTATATGGCTGAGCCATGCTAGATAAGTTTAGGATGTATATTTAGGTGAGTGTAATAGTAACAGCGTGGTAGTACAGATATAGTGGAGCAGATACTTGTAACAGTGTAGTAAAGTGTCAAACATAAATTGTATCAGATTTAAATCACATACTTGTAACAGAGTAGTAAAGTGTCAAGCATAAATTGTATCAGTTATTAATTATTTGTGTTATATGATTCTATATTTATAGTGCACTGTATTTATTTGATATTATGAGTTTTCATTTGTATACTGTATTTTTTTGAGGCTTGTTACCTATACCCCCTGAAGAAGGCCCAGGCCGAAACGTGTTGGGGACAATAAAGGAACACTTGAACAATCGCCAGTCTTTGGTACCAGCTCCTTTGTCTCTAGTTTGGTTTCTTCAGGTACTTTGTGCTCTAGTTTGTTTGGTTTGGTTTGTGAGCCATGTTCTCTCCATGGAAGGAGGTCCTCAGTTACAGCGAAAGGGATTTGCAGGACATGCTCCCTGAGGACCCCTTTTTCAATCAAGACAATATGCTTGTAGAAATAGAAGAAGAATGGGGAGAGACTGTGTGTTCTACTCAAAAAATGGTCATAGAGGGCATGCATGCCTCATCTTTACTTGAAAACTGCTGACACAAAATTATTCCCAGGGGCCTGAGGATGAACAAGGCACTAGGAATGTATGGTGATGACCCGGATTTCATGGCAAATTGGATAAAAATTTTAAATAAATGTTCACTGGATCTTATGATCCTTTTAATTAACACCTCACGTCGCAAGGCTGACAATTTACGTGGCACAATAGAATCAAAACTTTCTTTATTAAAGGAGGCAGATAGTAATTATGAAGAATCTAAAAATGAATATGATAAGAATGTTCAAGAATATAAAAAGGTGATAAAAGATAGAAAATTGAAAAAGTTTTGAAGGGATGAGGAAGACTATAAGACAGGGAATGTTTATTTTTGGTCTAACGAGACTGGTCCTTCCAGAACTATCTCTAGAAAAAGGAAGTTTGACTCAAAACCTAATAGATCCCGCCACCCTTCTACCAATGATAGTCCTGAACATTACAGGAAGAGAAGTCGTAGTAATCAGTTACATCTCCCCGAATCATCAGCCTCCCTGTTTTCTTATTTTCCCCCTCCAAACCAACAACAAAAGCGGGATTCTTCCATGGAAAGTTTATGGAAGGGGGGAGGGTCCAGACAGAAGAAAGATCTATCACAACAAGATTATTCTCACCCCTTATGAGATCCTTCCCACACGTCACGGAATCAGGATTTCCATCCCAGAGGGAGAGGCAGAGGGAGAGGTAAGGGTTATTGGCACAATTGGGAGAGATAGATGGTATTTTTAATATCTCAAGTTACACTCTTTCCTCTTCAGAGATTTCTGTTTTTAAAAAAGGCGTGTTCTTTGTTCCCACCAGAAAACACGATCCATTTAACACTCAAATTGAGCTTTTTAAGTTCTTTAAGAAGCTTCAGATTAGAGATTTTTTTGATAATCACCAAGATACTCAGTGTGACCCTTCTGTGATCCACAAACCATCTACATGCATGCCTCCAAGGACAAATAATGCTATGATAGAGGCCTTTCAGAAGGTAGTTTTTCATGAGGTGCAGAAGCTATATGAGAATAAGAAACACCATACTTATTATAAGCTCACACATGAAGAAAAGGCAGCTTTAACACAGCTAAAAGACAATTTTGACATAATAATTAAGCCAGCTTATAAAGGTGGAGCCTTGGTTATCCAAGATAGAGATATCTATGTTCAAGAGATATTACGGCAAGTAAAAGATATTACTTATTATAGAAGATTAGATGATGACCCAACCCTTGCCCTTAAAAGTAAGATAGACACACTTATATATGTAGGGCTATAAGCGGGATATTTAACCAGGAAGGAAGGAGAGTTTCTTACTGTTCCTAATCCTGTAATGCCAACTATCTACGTTCTTCCTAAGATACACAAATCTCTTCAAAATCCACGAGGAAGACCAATCATATCAGCAATTGGGTCACTTTATGAACCAGTTTCTAAATTTTTAGATGTTATTCTTCGCCCTTTTGTTCCTTTGATTCCGTCCTATATAAGGGATTCTGCACACATGATCCATATGTTGAGACTCATCAAGCCCACTGACTATTACCCAATGTTGTTAATCCATGTTGGAACAAATGATACTGCCAGGTATACCTCAGAACTTATCAAAAGTGACTTCATGGCTCTGGGACAGAGGGTGAAGCAGTTAGGTGCACAGGTGGTGTTCTCTTCAGTCCTCCCTATTGAGGGTAAAGGCCAAGGAAGAAAGGCTCGCATTCTGGAGATGAATGCATGGCTGCGTGGATGGTGTCATCGAGAGCGTTTTGGGTTCCTAGACCATGGGATGCTGTTCTAAGGGTTGCAGAGCAGAGATGGCATCCATCTGTCCAAGAAAGGTCAATGCGTCTTCGGTAGTAGACTGGCTAATCTACTGAAGAGGGCTTTAAACTAGATTCGATGGGAATGGGTGAAGAAAGCCCCCATGTAGGTGAAAGCCCCCAGGTAGGTGATACATTAAACAACTTTATGGAAATGGGTAATAGGGGTAACAGGGGTAACATATGGAAAGCAGTGTGTATAAATGCCCGTAGCATGGGAAATAAGATCCCTGATGTTGAAGCTTTGGTGGGAGTGGCTGACTTGGATTTAGTGGCAGTTACAGAAACATGGTTCACAGAAAACCATGATTGGGATGTAACTATACCTGGCTATACTTTATTCAGAAAGGACAGGGTATGAAGAAGGGGAGGAGGAGTGGCACTATATGTAAAAACTACTATTAAAGCTTTGGAATTACAGAGCTTAAAAGGGAGAGGAGGCATTGTGGGTTAAACTAGAAAGAGGGTAAGAGAAATCTATTTGCATTGGTGTGATATACAGACCTCCCTCACAAGAGGAAGAGGTGGACAGAGAGTTAATTGAAGACATACGCAGCATTGTTAGGAAAGGAGAAGTGCTACTGATAGGAGATTTCAAAATGCCAGATGTTGATTGGCCATTCCTGCTGCAGTATCATCTAGAAGTAAGGAGATCCTGGATTATCTACAGGGAGAACTATTCAGGCAATTGGTAACAGACCCCACACGTGAAGGGGCCATACTGGACTTGGTATTTACCAATGGTGAAAGTGTTTCTGATGTTGTAGTGGGAGATAATTTTGCATCAAGTGATCACCAGATGTGTGGTTCAATATTAGGACTAGGGCTGTTAGAATCCATTCAAAGGTGAGGATCTTAGACTTTAGGAAGACTAACTTTGCCAAGATGGGCCAATAGCTCAGGAAATCGTTAGTGGGATGGAAACAGCTGGGAGATGTAGAAAAACAGCGGGCAAAACTGAAAGGGGATATTTTAAGGGCAATCAACCTTTTTGCTAAAATGGTAAATAAACATAAAAGGAAAAGGAGACCGCTATGGTTTTTGAAAGAAGTAGCTGAAAAAGTGAAGAAAAAGAGGGAGACCTTCATGAAATACAAGAGATCACAGAGAGAGGAAGACAGGCATCTGTATTTGGAAAAACTTAGAGACGCTAGCAAAGTAGTCAGGAAGCCAAAGATTCAAAAGGAGGAGGAAATAGCCAATGCAATAAAAAGCTTAACAAATATTTTTGTTCTGTGTTCACAGATGAAGAACCAGGAGCAGGACCTCAGAAAACACCCACAAATAGGAACAGAAGCGAGGGACAACTTGAACAATTTTCAGAAGACTGTGTTCATGAGAAACTAGCTCAACTTAAAGTAGAAAAAGCGATGGGACCGGATGGGATACACCCTAGAATACTGAGGGAACTTGGGGACGTTCTAGCAGCAACACTGACTGACCTTTTCAATGCCTCGTTGGAGTCGGGATTGGTGCCAAAGGACTGGAGAGAGGCTCATGTAGTGCCTTTACACAAAAGCGGAAGTAAGGATGTGGTTGAAAACTAAACTAGAGCGGGACCTAGGCGTGGTTGTGTCTGATGATCTTAAAGTAGCTAAACAGGTAGAAAAGGCGATGGCAAAAGCTAGAAGAATGCTTGGGTGCATATGGAGAGGAATGGCTAGCAGAAAAAAGGAGGTGATAATGCCTCTCTATAAGTCTTTGGTGCAACCTCATTTGGAGTATAGTGTGAAATTCTGGAGACCGCACCTTCAAAAGGATGTGAACAGGATGGAGTCGGTGCAGAGGGTGGCTACTAAAATGATTAGTGGTCTTCATTAAAAAGCATATGAGGACAGACTGAAGGATCTTAATATGTACACCTTAGAGGAAAGGCGGGATAGAGGTGATATGATTGAGATGTTTAAATACCTCCGTGGCATAAATGTTCAGGGAGAGAGCCTCTTTCAATTGAAAGCAAATTCTGCTACGAGGGGACATGGGATGAGGGTGAAGGGAGATAGATTCAGGAGTGATATGCGGAAATATTTCTGTACAGAAAGAGTAGTGGATCCATGGAATAGTCTTCCAGTGGAGGTGGTAGAGATGAAGACAGTAACTGAATTCAAAAAAGCATAGGACAAACACAGAGGATCTCTAAAGGTAAAAAGGGGACTGTTGTAGTTGTTGATATGGAAGGACAGACTAGATAGGCCATGTGGTCTTTTTCTGTCGTCATATTTCTATGTTTCTATGTTAGATTCATATGATGGGACCCATGAGGATATTCTCTTAGTTACCTTAGATGTGAAATCCCTCTACACAAATATACCTCAAGATGCTGCTCTTTCTATTTTAGAAGATTCTCTTATTACATGAACAAGACCGGTACGTACTCCTACTTGTTTTTTGATGCAGATGGCTTCATTGGTTTTACGCAATAATTATTTTTACTTTCAAGATCTGTATTACCAGCAAATCAAGGGTGTAGCCATGGCTTCTGCAATAGTGCCTGATGTGGCAAATTTATATGTTTCTAATTTTGAAAAATCTTTCTGACCAGACATCCCTATCAGGCACAAGTCCATATGTGGAAATGCTACGTAGAAGACATTTTTTTAATTTGGAAAGGTACTTATGAACAAGTCCTTGTTTTTCTTTCATGGCTTAATTCTTTAGATTCTCACCTACAAGTATCCCTCTGTTTGTGTTAAGAAAGCTCTGCAACATGCCCGGTCCTCCAACAGATCTGATCTTTTACAGAGTCGTCTTTTGACACAAAGCAAGCACATTGTTTGTTCTTTGACCTTTTCAGAATATTACAATGACATTGCCCGCATCATACGAGAAGCATGGCATATTTTAGATTCGGTTTCATCTCTAGAAAACAATAGGCTTCTTATAGCCTATAAAAGGAATCCAAATCTTAACAATATCTTAGTACCTTCTGCCCTCAATAGGCCAAAATTTGTTCCTAAAGCATGTTGCCATTATAAATGTGGCAAATGTAGTGTTTGTGACAAATAAGACTAGTGGGGATGGGATGCCAATGTTAGAAGGGCACCGTCACTAGCCACCTGCCCCCCCACCCAAGCAGGATGAAAGCGCAGCCCATCGTGATCACAGCCCAGAGAGGCAGAGCCTACCCGCAGAATATCCTGGAGTTTGTATGTAGGGATTTGTACTGTAGTTATCTGACTTGTTCAGCTTTTCAAATAGGTGTATGGTCGTGCTAGGATCTGCTGCAGTATTAATAGTGCTGTTTTTTTCTCAGTAGGCTTCTTGAGTGAGTTTTGGAAGTTGATATTGGTATGGTATGGTACTGTAAATTTGTTCTATAGATCCTCAGTGACTTTTGTAAGATTTTGTATTATTTCACAATATGCCTGGTACTGTAGAATGCTTATGTTGTTGTTAATGAGATGACCAAAATCAGACTTTTTTGGGTGTCCTTGTTCTGCTCTGCACCCATTGTCAAGGAGGGGTTTCTGTGGATGCAGAATACATGTTCAAAAAGAAAAAGGAAGAACAATAATGCAGTTCATAATAACAACATTTATTTATAATTTTATAATTTGGTGTTATAAACTGCAGTATGGTTCTTGCCTTTTCTTTTAGGGCCCGATTTTCAATTGTTAGGATTTTGGAAGGGTTATGCACCTCATCAGCGAATAGCCCTTCCCACAAACTTCTTTTTTATTTTTTTCAATATTTTATTTTGCATTTTTCTTGAGTACAATAATCAATAATAGGAAACACTAAAAGTTACAAAATCACTTAAAATAGGAACTTCAAGAATTAAATCAATCACATAACTCGAGACCGCATCTAGGGAGGAAAATAACCCCATAATCCAAAATAAATTTACAAGAAAAAAGGAGACGGGATAAAACCCATTCTCCACATAGGGGAGCACAATGAAACATCCCACCCACTTAACTCCCCACATTTTCCTTAGTAGTCAAAAACTTCTGAAGTTGAGACACACCCGTAAAGGCAAAGCTCTGCTCTTCAAGCATTATTAGACATCGACAGGGAAACTTGAGGAAAAACGAAGCCCCCAACGCTGTGACCCTAGGTTTCAAATCCAAAAATTGTTTTCGACGCAACTGAGTGGTCCTACCCACATCTGGGAAGACTTGAAGCTTAAACCCACAAAACACCACATCCTTATGCTTAAAATAAGCACGTAATACCCTTAATTTATCGGACTCAGAACAGAATGTTACCACCAAGGTGCAATGCTTGGGGATAACATCTAATGAGTCTTTCAGGAACGCAGTTAAATTCTGGGTAACCGAATCTACAGGGGGGGGGAGAGTCCCCTTACGTATTTGGCGCCACTCGAAGGGCAGTTGAAAAATAAAAACATTTGGGCAATTTCTAAAGTTTCTTTCAATTATAATATCTCGGCAAAATATTTTTTTAAGTAACAAATCAGAAGATAATAAATGGGTAGAAGGAAAATTAAGAAACCGTAAGTTCCAGGCCCGAGACTGATTCTCAACAAGCTCAAGTCGATAGGAAACAGCAGAAAGCTCTTTAACTAAAGCAACATTGCTATCAGAGCATGCCCGAAGCTAAGAATCAGTACGGGCCGTCAAACTCATTAAAGAGTTAAGGTGTTGATCAACAACTTTCATTTTGCCAACAACATCGTAGGAAAATTTACACAAAGAAGAAACAGTACCAGATAAACGAACATCAATTTTTTTAATTGCAGTCCAAATGTCCATGAGGGTCACCTCCCGCGAAGGAGGGGCAACCAAGTCCTCAGATGGGATTGGATCCACTGGACAGAGAACGGGGGCTTCATATGCCACAGAAGTATCCAGTAAAGTAGACGAAAGCGGGAAGTGAGGAAGCCCCATCTGGCAATTGATTAACAGGCTGCAGTGAAGTTACATGTCTGTCCATGGGACCCACCTTACCTCCATGTACACCAACTTGAGATGTCGTCGAAGCAGTAGATTTTGCTTTCCGCTTCCCCATGAGCAGACAGAACAACTTCCAGCGAGCTCAGTAGCGTCGAAGGGGTGTCAAAGGGGTGTGTCCTGCCCCTTGTGACACGCCCCTTAGGACATGACCACGCCGTCCGTGAACACGCGGCCGCGTGTAGACCGGCTGGGTTTTGTAGGGTTCGGGGGGTCCTCCATTCCTGGGCCGTCCACCCCGCGCCTGCAGCTGACCCAGCAGACTATCAGCTCCCACCTGCTGCACTGCCGGCTCCCAGGTTCAGCTGTTTTCCTCCACCAAAGCTCTACTCCGGCTGGGCTTTGTAGGGTTCGGTGGGGGTCCTCCACGCCTGGGCCGTCCAACCCACGCCTGCAGCTGACACAGCAGGCTATCAGCTCCCACCTGCTGCACTGCTCCGCGGCAAGCTGTAAAAACCGCGCCGGCTCCCAGGTTCAGCTGTTTTCCTCCGTCCCGCGAACTTCTAAACCAAATATGCTGCAGTGATGGCATTGGATATCCGGTGATCACCGCAAAAGCCGGAAGCTGCCAAAGCTAACCAGGCAGCAGCAATATTAGCAGTTAGCTCCAGCACATTAAAGAAAGGTGAGGGTTTTCCTCCCCTATTTTTAAGACTCATATCACTAACCGGGCAGCATTCAATATCGCTGCTGCCCAGTTAGTGCCATTCTCTGCCTTTGTTCCGTCCTGGAACACCTCCAACATGCCCCGATGCTAATCGCATGGCATCAGGATGCATAGGGGACTATGTTAGTGCCGTAAATATCCCCAACTAAGTCATCTACATAGTTTACTGGGCTGCAAACCGTGCAGAAGCCTTTCGAAAATCGGGCCCTTAGTTCCTTGGTATGTAAGCATCTCACATATCCTTTGTTTATTGCTGAATATATATTTGCATTAACACCATGCTGGTCCAGTCTGCAGTTTCATGAGTTATGTTAAGGTTGCCAAGTCCCTGTTTCCAAGCCCCTCTTGCTGTTTATAAAAACACAGAAACAAGATGACAGAAAATGACTACATGGCCTATCTACTCTGCCCTTCCATATCAACAACTATAGTCCCTTTTTTTCCTTTAGAGATTCTCTGTGTTTGTCCCATGTTTTCTTGAATTCTGGCATTAGTGCCTGATGGTGAGACATCCAGGCACTAGTGCCAGATCAGCAGCCCGAGATCCAGGCCTAGATACCCAGAGACATTTCAGGTGCAGAGAAGTAGATCTGGAGTAGGAGATTTTGTGTTTGGATAACAAAGCCCCTCTTGTTTTTATGAGGGTGAGAACTTAGGTGTAAGGGCCACTGAGCCTCTCTTGTTTTTGTGAAGATGGAAAATGCTGTATTGGGGCTGCCAAGACGCTCTTGTTGTTTTTGTGGAAGTGATGCTGTTGAAGACCTCTTGCACATTAAAAACATTAACCCCAAAGTTGCAGAATCAGTGACCACAAGGAAGCAGAGGGTAGTGGTGGTTGGTGACTCTCTTCTGAGTGGTACTGAGATGTCTTTCTGCTGACCAGACTTGATATCCAGAGAGGTATGCCGTCTGCCAGGTGCCAAAATCCGAGATCTTACGGAGAGTTTGAGAAACTCATCAAGCCCACTGACTATTACCCAATGTTGCTAATTCATATCAGCACAAATGATACTGCCAGGTATCCCTATGAGCATATCAAAAGTGACTTCATGGCTCTGGGACAGAGGGTGAAGCAGATAGGTGCACAGGTGGTGTTCTCTTCATTCCTCCCTGTTGAGGGCCAAGGCACAGAAGCTTGCATCCTGGAGATGAATGCATGGCTGTGTGGATGGTCTCATCAAGAGCGTTTTGGTTTCTTGGACCATGGAATGCTTTCCAAGGACTGCAGAGCAGAGATGGTGTCCCTTTGTCCAAGAAAGGTCGACGTGTCTTCAGTAGCAGACTGGCTAATCTACTGAAGAGGACTTTAAACTAGATTTGTTGGGGATGGGTGAAGAAAACCCCCAGGTAAGTGAAAGACCCCAGATAAGTGAAACATTAAATACCTTTATGGTAACGGGTAAAAGGGGCAACATATGGAAAGCGGTGTGAATAAATGCCCATAGCATGGGAAATAAGATCCCAGATGTTGAAGCTTTAATGAGAGTGGCTGACTTGGATTTAGTGGCAGTTACAGAAACATGGTTGACAGAAAACCATGACTGGGTTGTAACTATACTTTATTCAGAAAGGACAGGGTAGGAAGAAGGGAAGGAGGAGAGGCATTATATGTAAAAACTAATATTAAAGCTTTGGAATTACAGAGCTTAAAAGGGAGAGAGGAGGCACTGTGGGTTAAACTAAAAAGAAGGAAAGAGAAATCAATTTGCATTGGCATGATATCCAGACCTCCCTCACAAGAGGGAGAAGTGGATGGAGAGTTAATTGAAGACATACGCAGCATTGCTAGGAATGGGGAAGTGCTACTGATAGAGGATTTCAATATGCCAGATGTTGATCGGCACATTCCTGATGCAGTATCATCTAGAAGTAAGGAGATACTGGATTCTCTACAGGGAGAACTACTCAGGCAATTGGTAAGAAACCCCACATGTGAAGGGGCCATACTGGACTTGGTGCTTACCAATGGTGAAAGTGTTTCTGATGTTATAGTGGGAGATTGTTTTGCATCCAGTGATCACCAGATGGTGTGGTTCAGTATTAGGACTAGGGCTGATAGAATCCATTCAAAAGCAAGGGTCTTAGACTTTAGGAAAACTAACTTTGCCAAGATGGACCAATACCTCAGGGAGTCATTAGCGTGATGGGAACAGTTGGGGGATGTAGAAAAACAGTGATCAAGACTGAAAGGGAATAATTTAAGGGCAACCAACCTTTCTGTTAAAATGGTAAAAGGAAAAGGAGACCATTATAGTTTTCAAAAGAAGTAGCTGAAAAGTTGAAGAAAAAGAGGGAGACCTTCATGAAATACAAGAGATCACAGAGAGAGGAAGACAGGCATCTATATTTGGAAAAAATTAGAGATGCTAGAAAAGTAGTCAGGAAAGCAAAGATTCAAAAAGAGGAGGAAATAGCCAATGCAATAAAATGTAGGGATAAGATATATTTCAGATATGTTAGTGAGAAGAGGAAGGGCATAACTGGTATTGTCAGACACAAGGGTGAAGGGGAGGACGATGTTGAAGTTGATGAGGATAAAGTGGTATTGCTCAACAAATATTTCTGTTCTGTGTTCACAGATGAAGAACCAGGAACAGGACCTCAGAAAACACCCAAAAACAGGAACAGAAGTGAGGGGCATCTTGAACAATTTTCAGAAGACTGTGAGAAACTAGTTAAAGTAGACAAAGCGATGGGACCTAGAATTCTGAGGGAACTTGGGGACATTCTAGCAGCAACACTGACTGACCTTTTTCAATGCCTTGTTGGAGTCGGGAGTGGTGCCTTTACACAAAAGCGGAAGTAAGGATGTGGTTGAAAACTACAGGCTGGTTAGTTTAACTTCGGTGGTAAGTAAATTATTGGAAACACTGCTGAAAGAAAATAGTGAGGTTTCTGGAGTCCAGTGGATTACAGGATCCGGGGCAGCATGAATTCACCAGAGGCAGCTCTTGTCAGACAAATCTGATTGATTTCTTTGACTGGATGACCAGGAAGTTGGACCAAGGGAGAGCCCTAGATGTGGTGTATTTAGATTTCAGTAAAGTCTTTGACACTGTTCCTCACTGGCGACTTTTAAACAAACTGAGCACCCTAGGGATGGACCCTAAAGTTACTGCTTGGGTTAGAAATTGGTTGGGTGGGAGGCGACAAAGAGTACAAGTAAATGGAGCTCACTCTGAGGAGAAGGATGTTACCAGTGGTGTGCCCCAGGGATCTGTCCTTGGTCCGATTCTCTTTAACATTTGTTAGTGATATAGCAGAAGGGCTGCTCTGTAAGGTTTGCCTCTTTGCGGATGATACCAAAATCTGCAATAGAATAGACACCCAGGAAGGTGTAGATAACATGAGGATGGCTCTAGCTAAGCTTGAAGAATGGTCTAGAATTTGGCAGCTGGGATTTAATGTTAAAAAATGCAAGGTCATGCATTTGGGCTGCAGCAATCCAAGGGAGCAATGTAGTATAGGGGGTGAAGTACTTTTGTCCACTAAAGAAGAGCGGGACCTGGGCGTGGTTGTACCTGATGATCTTAAAGTAGCTAAACAGGTCCCACTCCCAGGACCACAAGGCCAATAAAACAAGTACGTTGTCCTCCCTTTGGGAAAACTGAGAAGGCCCTGAATCCACATACCCAGTAAGTTTCTGGAAGGGGTTCCCAGGAAGCTTGTCTACTTATAAGGTAAAGGGAGCAAGAGGAAATATTGCATAACAAGGTAGTTAAATCTGGAGAGGTGAGTATATGTGAGGTGGAGGGTCACAGAGTTGTTAGTATTTTCATATGTGATCCTATACAGACAGACACTCCTCCCTAAGTTTTGGTCTTTTCCATCTCTCTGAAAGCAGATGGTCCTATGGCCTAAATTTGTCAGTGAAATGAAGGTAGAAGAAGTATTAAAGGTTTTGGACAGGGTGAAGCTAGTGACATTATAATCAGCGTAAACAATCTCTATGCTTATTAAGGGAACACCACTTCGATAACATGAAGGAACATGGGAGCAAGTAGAACCATCCTGACTTGTCCTTAAGGCAACATCTTTAAGCAATTTTACATGTAAATTCTGTTCCCAGTGACCAAAGTGATCAAGGACTTCAGGGTCAGAGGTCGGGGTGGCAACAGTGCTTTGGTTTTTAGGCACTTTGCAGCCTATGTGACCCACTAAGTTCTTGTTCAGCAAGGGTTGTTTATCCTTCAGTGCCTGAATCACACTCTTACCACAAACAGAAAGAGTAGTTACTCACCTGTAACAGGTGTTCTCCAGGAGCAGCAGGAATCAGTCCTCACATATGGGTGACGTCGGCGCCGACGGAGCCCTGGCGGAGCAATTTCCCCAGCTTTCAAAGAAAGCCTTTGGGAATTGCAGCGCGCATGCGTGGTCCCCTTCCCGCCCAAGGGTGCCATCTTGCTCAGTCTGATGACATAGCTAAAAGACAGCAAAAAAATTAGCAAAAACATAATGAGAGGACTGCAACTCCAAGGGGAGGAGGGAGGGTTCTGAGGACTGATTCCTGCTGCTCCTGGAGAACACCCGTTACAGGTGAGTAACTACTCTTTCTCCAGGACCAAGCAGGAAGTCAGTCCTCACATATGGGACTCCCTAGCTTAAGGCTACCGGAGACCTGAAGCGGAAAAATGAGCTCCCTCGAGCTCAGCAGCACAGAAGGAAGGAATCTTCTCTGAAAACGTCCCCGACCGGTAGCCCAACATCAGGGCCGGAGGGTAGGAGTTGCCTAAACCTCAAAGAGATGATGGAGTACTGCCTGACCGAAAGCACTGTCCCTGCGGGACTCCTTCTCAAGGCAGTAATGGGCCGCAAAAGTCTGGCTTGAAGACCAAGTAGCGGCCCGGCAGATGTCTGCCAATGGAACAGAGCGGAGATGAGCCACTGATGCAGCCTTCGCCCTAACACGATGAGCCGTGACTCGACCCTCCAACGAGAGGCCAGCTGCTCCATAAGCCCAGGCGATACAGTCAGCAACCCATATGGACAACGTACACTTGGAGACAGGTAGCCCCAGCTTATTGGGGTCAAAAGAAACAAACAGCTGGACAGCTCTCCTATGCTCCCACGTACGGTCGAGGTAGAAGGATAAGGCCCTCCTACAGTCCAGGGTATGCAGGACCATCTCAGCCCGGCTGGAGTGCGGCCTGGGAAAGAAGGTAGGAAGAACCACCTCCTGGTTGAGATGAAAGGGGGAAACCACTTTAGGAAGAAACTTAGGGTGAGTCCGTAAGACTACCCTATTCCTGTAGAACCTAGTGTAAGGAGGATCCGACACTAGGGCCTGCAGTTCACTAACGCACCTAGCAGAGGTAAGGGCCACCAAAAACAAGGTTTTCCAGGAAAGAAAACAAAGAGGGCAGGTAGCCATAGGTTCAAAGGGCGGACAAGTAATCCGCTGTAAGACCACATTCAGATCCCATTCAGGGGCTGGTGGGCGCAAAGGAGGCTTAAGGAGAAGGAGGCCTCGAAGAAAACGAGCCACCAAAGGGTGGCTGGAAAGAGGCCTGCCATCCACCGGTGCATAATGTGCAGAGAGAGCACTGAGGTGGACTCTGACAGAGTTGGACTTAAGGCCCAGATTGGAGAGGTAAAGCAAATATTGCAATACTACTGCTAACCACGCAGGAGAAGGGATTCTCAGACTGCTGAGCACACCACACGGAGAACCGACGCCACTTAAGAGCATAGGACTTTCGGGTGGAGGGCCGCCTGGAGGCCAAGACGACCTCTTCCACCTCCCGAGGCAGCAGGAGGGGAGCAAGGACTACCCTTTCAGCAGCCAGGCCATCAGATGAAGGGACCGGAGGTTGGGGTGTAGTAGAGTCCCCTGATCCTGAGACAGGAGATTGGGTTGAAACCCCAGAGGAAGAGGAGTGTCCACTGCCAGCTGCATCAGAAGCGGGAACCAGGGCTGTCTCGGGCACCGGGGAGCCACTAGGATCATGGAGGCTCTGTCTTGGAGAACTTTGAAGAGCATCCGAGACACCAGCGGCATGGGAGGAAAGGCATACAAGAGGCCTGTGGACCATGGAATTAAGAAAGCATCCGCCGCCACTTTGAGAGGGTGCGGTTGACGAGAGCAGAATTTGGGAAGTTGCCGGTTCTGGGGACTGACAAAGAGATCTATGGTGGGGAGACCCCACTTGAGAAAGATCTGCTGAACCACCAACGGATCCAATCTCCACTCGTGAGGTTGTAGGATCCTGCTTAGTCTGTCTGCTAGGTAATTTTCTTGACCTGGGAGTTAGACAGCTTTGAGCAGGATGCCATGAAGGACAGCCCAAGAACACAGTCTCTGTGCCTCCTGACAGAGAAGGAAGGAGCCTGTACCCCCTTGTTTGTTCACGTAGAACATCGCAACTTGATTGTCCATCTGGACCAGCACAGACTGGTGAGAAGTGAGGTGGGAGAAGGCCTTCAGAGCTAGGCGGATGGCTCTGAGCTCCAGGAAGTTTATCTGCTGAGCAGACTCCCAAGGAGTCCAGAGGCCTTGAGTACATGTCTCTTGGCAATGTGCTCCCCAACCCAGGAGAGATGCATCGGTTGTTATCACTTGAGAAGGTGGTGGAGATTGAAAATCCACTCCCACCACCAGGTTTGGTAGATGAAGCCACCGCCTCAGAGAAGAGACCAGCAGGTCGGAAACCTGTACTGAGTCCGCCAGGCTCCCCGTGGCTTGATGCTATTGAGTGCGAAGGCACCATTGAGCAGGCCGCATGTTCAGGCGGGCATTGGGGGTGACATGGACTGTGGAAACCATATGGCCGAGCAGTCTCAGAAATTGCCTGGCGGAGACCAGGGAATTGCTGTGAAAGTGGCTGGCTAGATCCATGAGCCGGTGTGCCCTGTCCAGAGGCAGGAAGGCTCGCGCCTGAAGTGTGTCCAACCTGGCGCCGATGAATTCGAGATTTTGAGAGGGGAGCAAAGTGGACTTTGCGAAGTTTATGACAAATCCCAAGTGCTGGAGCAGAGTCACAGTGCGATGAGTGGCCTGAGTGGCCTCTTGGGAAGACTGGGCTCTGACGAGCCAGTCGTCCAGGTATGGAAACACAAAAAGGCCTTGAAGTCTGTCAGACGGCTGCCTGGGTGAGAATGTTCACAGTCTTGGCAAGTGCATATATCAATATGATTTGCAAGGGATTGTGGGAAATGCAGTCCATTCACAGCTGCTCACAATAATTAGTTGTGCTTGAGTGTAAAGCCAGTAAGATATTTATTTATGGGGTTATTTCTCCCAACACAGATATGCTTGGTAGCACATAAAACAGGATACTTGCTTTCAGTGTTAAACTTAGAAAAACAAAATCAGGAAAACAACAGTTGAACTTGTCAGGCAATCAAAGCAAAAGAATAAAGACCTGGTTGGTAACAAACTGGTCTTTTCTGTAGGCTTTAGCTAATATTTTCTTAGCAGTGTATCAAACAACAAGCAAAACCCACAAAGAAGGGAAAAACTGTTCTTTTCAGGTTAACTTCTTATATCTTCACACATAGATTCAGAAGTGATTCCCTCAGAGCTCACAAGCAATTAGGTAAGGCTCAATTGCTAGCAGTTATCCAGCTGAAACCCCTTAGCTGGCTTGCTTTCTACTGCGTGGCTCAAAATCCTACTCAGGAGCTTTTCTGAGTAGATTTAAATAACAAGTTTGTATTTCTTTGTGATGGTTGTTGTACTTTGTAACAGTAAATTACCAAAGGAGTTTAGACAGAGAGCAATCCATGTATTCACAGCCTGTATCTAAGACTCCTCCCCCTTCTTTAACAATCATGGGTTCAATATCATGGATGGGCACAGAGGAATTTCTCAATGGAGCACTCTCAGGAGAATACTTGTTTCCCTGCTGTCTTTCAAGGTTATAGCTAGGGCATAGATCAGTGTTCATACCTGAGCTTCCATTGCTGTTAGAGTTCCTCTCTAAATAGCCTGGCCAGTATGTAGTCCAGTTCTTATGTCCAGCCTTCCAATTCAGATCCCTGGACACTGGATCTCTCCTCACATACCTTCTGGCACGGGTTTTAGGGTCCCTTCCAAGTGCAGCCGTCTCCCTCACAGGTACCCTCTGGAGATTCCTAGCTCTGCAGCACCATTCCTCTGGCTTTCCCCAGTCCAATGGTGTATGCTGGCCCTTGTAATGCCTTCCAGTATACGTACTGCTCTGGACTCCTTTAGACCTCCCAAATGCTTTTCTCTTCTTTATTCCAAAGGGTTTCTTGCCCTCTCTGTCCGTCCGGTTTGGCTTCTGTTTCTGATGATCCTCCAGATGATGAAGATGTCCAAGCTGAGGATCTCCAAGATGAAACTGAGGATCTCCAAGATGATCAAGATGAGGATGATTCTCTGTAGAATAAACTCTACCTTTATTCTGCTTAGATGAGTGCTCCACCCTAGCACAGCACAGCTGTGCTGAATCAGGCCCTGCCCTTTGAGATGAGTGCTTGGGGATTACCTCATAGCCCTCCTGATTGAACACACGTTTCCCCACTTCTGCTCCTCTAATGGCTGTTGGAAACCTGGTGCATTCTGGGACTGGTAGTCTTTTATGGAAAAATTCAGTTTTCTTATTTCTACCAGAACTGACAGGTTGCTTGTTCAGAGTCACTTCACCTTTTCGATAGCTCCTTCCTGAGCTATGATAAGCTTCCTTATCACAAGTCTTAGATAGGCCGCCACCACTGCTAGGCATTTGGTGAACACCCTGGGGGCGGAGGATAGGCCAAAGGGCAGGACTCTGTACTGGTAATGATTTCCTCCCACCACAAACCTGAGATATTGTCTGTGGTCTGGATGAATAAGGATGTGAGTATAGGCATCCTTTAGATCTAAGGAGCATAGCCAGTCTCCCTGCTGGAGGTAGGGCAGCAGGATTCCAAGGGTGAGCATCTTGAACTTTTCCTTTGTCAGGAACTTGTTGAGGTTCCGCAAGTCTAGGATGGGTCTGAGGCCTCCTGTCCGTTTTGGTATCAGGAAATACCTGGAATAAAAGCCTTCACCTTTCAGGTGGTGGGGCACCGGTTCCACAGCCTGTTCCTGAAGAAGACTTGCTAACTCCTGAAGGAGAAAGTCCTTGTGCAGAGGGAGTCTTGGAGGCTCCCCTGGAAAGTAGGAGGGAGGAACCTGGTGAAAATGAAGAAGATAGCCTTTCTGGACTATATGAAGCACCCAGGTATCTGATGTGATGGCTGACCACTGGCGGGCAAAGTGGACCAGCCGGCCTCCTGTGCTGAGAGAAACCAGCTGAGGGGAGGCTATGCTGAGGGAGTCAAAAACCCCCACCCTGCTCAGCAGGGGCCGGTGTTGTGGGCTTGGGGGCTTGCTGCCTACGGGACCCATTACCCTGTCCCTTGGCCTGCTGACCCTGTGGGGGAGCTACTGGGGCCTGATAGTGAGGGTAGTGTTTATAGGCAGCTGCCTTCCTTGGGTAAAAGGGCTTTTTCCCCGAGCCCTTCTTTTTATGAGAAGGGGCAGAGGTTTTTCTGGACAGCCTAGTCCTGGTCAGAGTCTCGGTCTCGAGTTCTGCAGCCTTTTCAGCCATGGGCTTGCCAAAAAGGTTTTCACCCTTGCAGGGGACATCGACCAACTTGTCCTGCACCCATGGCTCGAGGTCGGATGACTGAAGCCAAGCCTGTCGGTGGGCACCGATGCCGGCTCCGGCTACCTGAGCCGATACTTCAAAGCCATCGTAGGCTGCTCGAGAGATAAACTTCGAGCACTGACGAATACCAGTGGACAAGGCTTGGAACCTCTGCAAAGGTTCCTCGGAGAGAACAGCAGAGAACCCGGCAATTTCCTTTGCCAGGTCTCGGAGATACATGCCCATATAGAGCTGGTAAGTCTGGACTCGACAAGCAAGCATAGAGCCCTGGAAGCACTTCCTACCGAGGGCATACAGGTTCCGGGCCTCCCAGCCAGGAGGCACCGAGGAGTGCATTTTCTGACTCTTGAGTCGATGCATGGCCGATTCCACCACCATGGAATGGTGCGATAGTTGTGCCTTTTGGAACCCGGGGCTCTTGCGGACTCGATAAATGGAATCGACCCGCTTGCTTAACACCGGCGCCGATGCCGGGTTTTCCCACATGTGGAAAAGAAGTCGCTCCAGCATCGGAGGAACCGGTACAGTAAAGGCCTCCTTCGGCGGAGAGTCATACTGGAGGGCATCGAGCTCTTCGGCTCGAGGCTCCTTCTCGGGATCCGCGGGGAATGCCAAGGCTTTGGCCATATCCCGCACGAAGTCCGAGAACCGGGTGTCCTCCGGGGGGGAACGTCTCCGAGGCTCGGACTTGGGCGAGTCCGATGGGACACACTGAGTCCGAAAAGTACCAGGGAATTCTTCGTCCTCGGATTCCCAGGCCGATTCCTCGGAGGAGGAATCGAGCGGCTCTGGTCGGGCAGGCATCGATGCCTTCCGCCCCGATGCCGACAGAGTCGGCGTCGACCTCGGTCCCGAACAGGAGGCCGAGGGAGACCACGACCGAGGATCGACTCGAGCCCGCATGTACTCGAGGATCGGCTCGGTCTCCGGGGTCGACTTGGACGTCGACGTCCCGGCGGTCAGGGCAGAAGCACCGGCGAGGCCAGCGATCAATGCCCGCTGCTGGTCCATGAAGGCAGCCAAACTGCTCTCCAAGGCCGTCAACCTGAGTCCGAGCTCAGGAAACCCAGCAGCCCCCGACTCGGGCCCCGATGGTGTCGGGCCCGACATCAGCTCCTTCGGAGGTGAGTCCACGAGGACTACAGTACCTACGTGTCCAGGAGACTCCAACTCGAGGCGAGGATGTTTTGAGGGCCTCTCCGACTCAACTTTTTCAGCGGCGATCACAAACCGCATCTGTAGGGCTCCGCGGAAAAAAGAAGACTGAGCAAGATGGCACCCTTGGGCGGGAAGGGGACCGCGTATGCGCGCTGCAATTCCCAAAGGCTTTCTTTGAAAGCTGGGGAAATTGCTCCGCGAGGGCTCCGTCGGCGCCGACGTCACCCATATGTGAGGACTGACTTCCTTCTTGGTCCTGGAGAATCAGTCTTTATACAAACAGAAACATTATGGGAATTAAGTCTAAGAGTACCTATAAGCTCTGGCTTTGGACATAAAAAAGAGGAAGGTCGGTATTCAACTTTCATCAGGTTGGAGGGGCAGCCGGAGTAGTCTTTATATGTACAACACAGGCAGCGATCCCTCCCCCTCAGCCCAGCTCCCCTGTACTGCCATAGAGCCAGGGCTTCTTAAGGGCAGGAAGGCAATGCAGAAAATATAAGTAAAAATCATCAATCTAAAGGGCTTGTGACTGTGGAGATTACCCATATCCTAACCAACCATACCAGAAATACAACAACAAACAGCAGAAAGAAAAGGAGGCATATAATATTTTCAGTCCTTAAAGTCCTCTGTAAAGCACTGGAGTTTCTTCTGGCAAAGACCTCCTTCTGAAAGGATATCAGGCAGGCATAGAGAGTCACAATGTCAGTAAAGATAAGATTATTTCAGTCTCTTGAGCTTTATCTTCAGGCCTTGGTCTGGTATGACCTCCATGAACCACTTTTCTTCAGGAGTCTTCTCCTCTCCCTCACCAGCTGCTAGGGCTTTGACTTCCCCATCGTCAGCTGCTTCTCATCCTGGCACAGGCACTTGTGGGTGGTGCGTGCTTGCAGCGTGTGTAGTGAGTCCAGGATTCTTTGCCGGCAACTTTGACTGCAGTCAGGGTGATCAGCAACACTTGTTAGGGCCCTTCCCATGGTGACTGTAGTGTTTGTTGGCGATAGGTCTTGATCAGAATCCAATCTCCAGGCTGGAATGAATGTGCAGACACATCTAACGGAAGAGGCTGTAACTGTTGTGCATACCTGTGGAGAGAGGACAACTGCTGCTGCAAAATTTAAGTGAGATGAGAGTCTTGCAAAACATATGTAGGAAGCTCCAGTGGTTGGGGTCTGCACCCTGGGGTTGGTCTTCCTTATAACAGCTTGTATGGAGAGACCTTAAGTCTTCCCCTTGGGGCTGTGCGGATGTTAAACTAAGGGTAAAGCATCCAGCCAAGTCAGTTTGGTTTCCTTGCACAGCTTTAGCAGTTGCAGTTTTAAAGTCTGATTCATTCTCTCAACTTGTCCTGAGCTCTGAGGATGCCAGGGAGTGTGGAGTTTCCAGGTGAAACTCAGAAATGCAGACAGAGTTTGAATGATGTTTGAAGCAAATTCAGATCCCTGGTCTGAATCAATGACCCTGGGTGGACCATATCTTGGCACAATTTCCTTTACTAATATTTTTGCAACCTGCTGAGCTTTTTTATTGGTAGTAGTAGATACTTCAACCCACCCAGTTAACTGATCAACAATAACTAACACATATTTAAACCTTTTGGCAGGATTCAAGTCAATTTGCAATCTCTCAAAAGGAACAAAAGCCCATGGTTTTGCACCTCCCCCCTTTGATTACTTGCTGTGCACAGCAAGCAATCCTTAACAATCTGCTTAGCCAGGAAGTAGACTCCAGGAGCAAACCACTGGACGCTAACTGAATCTCCCATTTTCATAGCCGACCAATGAGTTCTTTGATGTAACAATCTTAAAAGCTGCATTAACTGAGGAGTGTAGATAGCTACTCTGCCGTCTGGTGCAGTCCATGACCCATCCGGGTGATGGATGAGACCCCAGGATGTCCACTGTTCTGGTGTCTCAGGGGGTAAATTAGTGTACAGAGGATCAGGGGACTCGGCAGCACTTGGGCAGACAGAGGCTTGCATGCATAATGAGGTAGATGGGGGTAGCAAGGCAGCCTTCTGAGCAGGATAATCAGCCATTCTATTACCTATAGAGATAGGATCAGAGACTCCAGAGTGACTTTTACAGTGCATGACAGAGCTAGCTGCAGGGAGCCAAATAGCTTCTAATAAGGCACTGACTAACTAAGCATTGGCAATCTTAGTTCCTGCTGAGGTGAGAAACCCTTGTTGTTTCCACAACTGACCTGTGGATTGAGTAACACCAAATGCATACTGGCTATCTGTGAAAATATTACAGCCACATTAGCAGCTAATTCACAGGCATGTGTGAGAGCCATTACCTCTGCTGCTTGTGTACTGTAATTAGATGGCAGTGCAGCAGACTCTAACACAGGGTTAGAAGAGTCCGGGTTAATGATGGCATAACCAGTGCAATGAACGCCCTGGACAATTTTAGAACTTCCATCACAAGGGAACATCAGAAAGATCAGGACGGGGTTTCTCATTGAGCTGCACTACCTGGCAGCAATCATGATGAGGTTCCCCGTCATCAGGGTTAGGCAACAGAGTAGCTGGGTTTAATGTGTTAGTTGTGACAAAGGTGAGATTACTAGGAATCAGAAGCTCAGTCTCGTACCTATTTAGCCTAGCATTTGGAAGCGAATGGAGGGATAAGGTAAGCCCTGTCTAACCTTAATTCTTACTGGTTCTATGGACTTAAGGAGTCCTACATCTGAAGATTTGTGACCCCAGAGCCATGGAGGAACTGCATCCATCACTTCTTTAAGTTCTGGTGGAAATTCATCTCCAATCTGAGCTCCAGTCATTATCAGAGAGAGACAGGTAATAGTGGCCCTTAACTTACATAAAATATCCCTTCCCAAAAAATTTACTGGGCTCTGTGGGGCTATGAGGAAGGCATGATGGGTGGATAAAGGACCCAATCAAGCTTCCATCAGTTTTGAAAGAGGGAGGCGTTCAGGCCGTCCTGAAATTCCTACCACATTCTCAGTTTTAGATGAAAGAGGTAGTAGTCCAGCAGGACTGTGAAGGGTGGATAGTGTAGCTCCGGTATCAAGGAGGAGATCATATGAGTGATCACCTATTTGAACCAGGGCTAGTGGATTGTTAGGGGAAATGACTACTACTACTACTACTATTATTTAGCACTTATAGAGCGCCACGCACGCAGCGCTGTACAGTTAACCTACAAGAGGTAACTAACAAACAAGAGACAGTCCCTGCCCGTCAGAGTCATGCTCATCGGAGCTTACAATCTAGTTAGAACAGTACAGAGTATTAGTCAGTTCTGCGGAAGATACGGTGTGGTACAGTTTGGTCCAGCTTGGTCTATAGTTTGGTCAAAACGTTGACGGGGGTTAGGTTAGGATGAGGATGGAAGTCAGGATCTGAATGCAATGGTGAAGAGGTGGGTCTTCAACCTGGATTTGAAGCAGGCCAGGGAGGGCGCCTGGCGCACAGACGCAGGTAGGCTGTTCCAGGCGTATGGCACAGCAAGGTGAAAGGAACGCAGTCGGGAGTTTGCGGTGCGGGTGAAAAGCATTGAAAAAAGCAATTTGTTAGCGGAGTGCAAATTTCGAGAGGGGACGTAAGGAGAGATAAGGGATATGAGGTATTGAGGGGCCATAGAGTGAATGCATTTATAGGTCAGCAGGAGAAGTGACTTGAGGAGGGGAGTAATGTGGGCATGGTGAGGCTGGCAGAAGATTAGTCGGGCAGCGTGAGTTTGTATAGATTGAAGGGGAAGGAGGTGGCTCACGGGGAGACCAGCGAGGAGTAGGTTGCAGTAATCGAGGCGAGAGGAGGTTAAGGAGTGGATAAACGTTTTGGTAGTGTGTTCAGAGAGGAAGGGGAAGATCTTGCTGATGTTGTAGAGGAAAAATTGGCAGGTCTTGGCTACAAGCTGGATATGGGCGGAGAAGGAGAGAGAGGTGTCAAAGATAATCCCTAGATTGCGGGCTGAGGGAACAGGAAGGATAGTAGATCCATCCACATGGACTGAGAGAGGGGGAAGTGGGGGGGAGGAGTTGGGTGGAAAGACAAGGAGTTCAGTCTTGGCCATGTTCAGTTTCAATTGGCGATGAGACATCCGGGCAGCGATGTCTGAAAGACAAGCAGAGATCTTGGATTGGGTTGCCAGAGAGATATTAGGTGTAGAGAGGTAGATTTGGGAGTCATCGGCATAGAGATGGTACTGAAAGCCATGGGAAGAGATAAATGTGCCAAGGCCTTGGGTATAGAGAGAGAAAAGGAGGGGGCCCAGGACAGATCCCTGGGGTACACCTACCTGGTAGGGGAGGAGGAGAAGCCTCCAGAGCATACACTGAATGAGCGGTGGGAGAGGTAGGAAGAGAACCAGGATAGTACGGAGTCCTTGAAGCCAAGTGAGGAGAGGGTGGTGAGGAGAAGGTCGTGGTCAACGGTGTCGAAGGCAGCAGAAAGGTCAAGAAGAATGAAGATAGAAAAGAGGCCCTTAGATTTAGCCAGGAACAGGTCGTTGGTGACTTTTGTGAGTGCCGTTTCGGTGGAGTGTAGGGGGCAGAAGCCTGATTGTAGTGGATCCAGGAGGGCCTGGGAGGTGAGGAAGTCGAGGCAGTGACGGTGGACTGCTCGTTCTAGCAGTTTGGCTATGAAGGGAAGGAGGCAGATGGGTCGATAGTTAGAAGGGCATGTGGGATCAAGTGAGGGTTTCTTGAGGAGGGGTGTGACAACAGCATGTTTGAAGTCAGCGGGGACAGTTGCAGTGGAGAGTGAAAGGTTGAGGATATGAGTGATGGAGGGGGCAATGGTGAGGGAGATGGAACGTAGGAGATGGATGGGGATAGGATCTGATGAACAGGTGGTAGATTTGGAGGAGGAAAGAAAAAGTGTGGTTTCTTCTTCAGAGATCAGGGAGAAGGAGGAGAAGGTGGCAGGGGGAGTATGGATGGGGAGGAGAAATGGATGGGAGGTAGATGAGGGGGTTGGGAATTGGAGAGTAATTTTGAGGATTTTGTCATGGAAGTAATCGGCTAGGGTTTGGGAAGAGAGGGAGGGTGGGGTCGGGGGCGGGGGGACCTTGAGGAGAGAATTGAGGGTGTTGAAGAGATGGCGAGGATCAGAGGCAAAGGAGTTAGTCAGGTGGATGTAGTAATCTTGTTTGGCAAGTGCTAAGGCTGACTGGAAGGAAATGACAAGACTTACCATATTCAGATGGCTGTCATCTAGTCAGTAGTCATCTTTTTTTTTTAATATCTTTATTTAAGCATTTTCTTGATTTACAAACAAAGCATAAGCAAACACATTTGAAGAAATACCATAAAGAACGCAAGAAATAAAAGAACAATCACAACATAAGAATCACATCAAGGAGAGACAATCAACAATTCCCAAAAAAAGGAAACACAATATTAAATCTGGCAATAAAGAGTGATAACACTCCACATTAGGAAGCTGATAAATGAAAAACCCACCCACCTACTTCTTAACTATCTCTTTTAAAGCTAGAGATTTCTGCAACTGTGTCACATCAGTATAGGCATAACTTTGACCCTGATAAACTATCAGGCAGCGACAAGGAAATTTTAGAAAAAAAGACGCTCCCAGAGCGACAACTCTAGATTTTAACTCCAAAAATTGTCTGCGTCTAATCTGAGCAACACGTCCAATGTCTGGAAAGACTTGGAGCCGATACCACAAAATAAGGCATCCCTGTGCTTAAAATAAGCCCTAAGCACAGATAACTTGACAGCCTCAGAGCCAAACGTTGCAACAACAGTGCAATGTTTAGGTATGAGATCTAATGTATCCTCCAAAAAAGCAGTGAGATTTTGGGCAACAGACTCAGCAGAGGGAGCATTGGCCCCCTCCACAAGAGCTGCCTGACGGGAAGAGAAAGAATAGGCGTGAACCACTTCTAAAGTATCCTTCATTTGCAATATCTCAGAAAAATATTTGCTTAACAAAATTTCTAAAGACAATAGGTGAGTTGAAGGAAAATTAAGAAACCTAAGGTTTCTCGCCCAATGTTGGTTCTCTAGACTCTCCAAACGATAGGAAACTGAGGAAACATCTTTAATAAAGGTAACATTATTATTTAAATTTGTTTGGAGCTGAGAGTCAGCCTGGGCAGAAACCTGAATCAAAGAATCTATCTGCTTATCAACATCTTTAAATTTATCTACAACATCATGAGTAAAAGCACATAAAGCAGAAGCAGTTGAAGTTAACCGCTTATCAATCTTTTGGATTGCAGTCCAAATGTCCACGAGTGTTACCTCGCCAGTAGGGAGAGGACAAACCTGATCGTCGACAGATGGACTAACAGCTCTCAGGGGAAGAGTTGAAACCTCTGGTAGAACATCAAGAAAAGTGGAGGAAGACAATGGCTGAGGAAAAGGCGGTGGCAGCCGAAATTCGGGACTTAAAGACACCTCATCCGGCGATTTTGCAGGCAGTAGTGATGTCACATGTTTGTCCATAGGTCCAACTGGCTTACCTCCTTGCACTCCATCACCAGCCTCAGATTTAGAACCAGATTTCACCTTGCACTTTCCCATGGATTCAACAAGTAGACGAACAGCACCTAGAGAAGCTTCTCATGAGCGCCGAAGGAGCGCAAAAGGAGCGTTTCCTGCCCCTTGTGACATGCCCCTTAGAACATGACCTCGCAGGCCGCGACTCGCAGCCGCAAGTAAACCCACTGCGCTTTATGCGGGTCAAAGAGGGGGTCCTCGGAGGCAGGAACGTCCACGCAGTGCCTGCAGCTGTGCACCGTGTCTCCAAGCTCCCTCCTACTGCACTGCTCCGCGAGCTGAAAAACAGAACCGCAGCAGCTCCCAAGTAAGATGACTGCTCCCACAGATGCAAAACACCCACTGCGCTTTATGCAGGTCAAAGGGGGGGTCATCAGAGGCAGGAACGTCCACGCAGAGCCTGCAGCTGTGCACCGCGTCTCCAAGCTCCCTCCTACTGCACTGCTCCGCGAGCTGAAAAACAGAACCGCGGCAGCTCCCAGGTAAGATGACTGCTCCCACAGATGCAAAACACCCACTGCGCTTTATGGGGGTCAAAGGGGGGGGTCATCAGAGGCAGGAACGTCCACGCAGAGCCTGCAGCTGTGCACCGCGTCTCCAAGCTCCCTCCTACTGCACTGCTCCGCGAGCTGAAAAACAGAACCACGGCAGCTCCCAGGTAAGATGACTGCTCCCACAGATGCAAAACACCCACCGCGCTTTATGCAGGTCAAAGGGGGGGTCCTCGGAGGCAGGAACGTCCATGCAGTACCTGCAGCTGTGCACCGCGTCTCCAAGCTCCCTCCTACTGCACTGCTCCGCGAGCTGAAAAACAGAAACGCGGCAGATCCCAGGTAAGATGACTGCTCCCACAGATGCAAAACACCCACTGCACTTTATGCGGGTCAAAGGGGGGGTCCTCAGAGGCAGGAACGTCCACGCAGTGCCTGCAGCTGTGCACCGCGTCTCCAAGCTCCCTCCTACTGCACTGCTCCACGAGCTGAAAAACAGAACCGCAGCAGCTCCCAGGTAAGATGACTGCTCCCACAGATGCAAAACACCCACTGCGCTTTATGCGGGTCAAAGGGGGGGTCCTCGGAGGCAGGAACATCCACGCAGTGCCTGCAGCTGTGCACCGCGTCTCCAAGCTCCCTCCTACTGCACTGCTCCGCGAGCTGAAAAACAGAACCGTGGCAGCACCCAGGTAAGATGACTGCTCCCCAGTCAGTAGTCATCTTGAGTATAATCCCTATCACCCCACTAAGGGGAAGAGTCTTGGGGTGCTGTGTGAACAGTGCGAGGGAGGGAAATGGGCATCTGCCTCTCCCCCCTCAGGCTGAATAGAATCCCTTATGATGACACTCACGTTTAAAGTGACCCTTTTGACCACACTGGAAACAGGTACCGATTCCAGGATTATTATTTGGTCGAGGACCTCTAGGAATAGTGTTTTGATTTTGGCTAATGACAGCAGCCAACAGCTTGATCACATTTTTTCATTGCGCTTTTTCTTACTGTCTCTATTGTTAAACACTAAGGTGGCCACAGATAGTACTGCATCTAAAGTCATGCCATTAAAATCATTCCTTGATGCTAGCCGGCGCCTTATATCAGGAGCGCATTGTCCTTTAAACAAGCCTCGCATTAAAGCGACGTGGGCAGCATCATCTGGGTCTCATATACCTCCCCAGACTCTTACAGTTTCTCTAAGGTGCTGAAAGAAATCTGAAGGGTGTTCATCTGGTTCTTACTTCACTTCATGCAGAAGCCAATTAACAGACTTAAGGGCAGCCCTGCGAAGACCTTCCAAAATGCAGAGATGGAAGATCGAGGTAAGGTGATTTCCCTCTGCAGTGTTAGGGTCCCAATTGGGATTATGGTCAAAATCATCAGCAGCAAGGCGTCTAATATCCTGGGGTCTGTCATTTTCTCAGTCAATAGTGGTTCTGGCTTCTTTGGCAGCTCTAATAACCTCTGATCCCTCCCCAGCCTTAAGTAGAGTCCTAAGGAGTACATGGCAGTCTTTCCAGTCTGCCTCATGGGTAAGGAAAATAGTTTCAAAACCCTTAATAACTCCTTCTGGATCATCCCTCCCCTAGGGGGTGGTATTTTTACAGTTAAGGAGGTCTGCAGTGGATAAGGGGACATAGACCGTGCGATCAGTAACTTGCCCATCAGTTCCCATGGTAGGGACAATTCTCAGGGGCATTAGAGTAGTAATATCTTGGGCATTGTTAGAATGTATTACCGCTTGAGTAATATTTGGCATATCTCGGACACTGGTGACAGTGCGTGCAAGTTTACTGACTGGTATAGGGAGATGAGAGCATGTTCTCTGAGAAATGTTCTCTTCCTCTTCCAGGGAAACTGGAACTAAATGGGGTGGGGAAGAACTGCTCGCCTGCGATGAACTGTCTGCCTGTGTTGAGCTGGGTGACTGGTTAACTGAATGTGACCCTGGAGACGCTGAACTTACTGAATGGGGGGACTCTAACCTCTGGATGGGAGGGTCATCTGGAGGCTCCAGAACATCATGTAACCTCGGGGCAATAGGGGTCAAATTATACAGCAAGGGTTCAAGGGGATCATCTAAATCCTGATAAGGAGGAGGGGGCCCTTCATCCTTTCTCTTCACTACAGGACAAACACTTTTCTGACCATTTTTCTCAAGACAGAGATTCATAGAATTTTCAAACAAATAATAATAATCAAGTTGATGTATCGTTTGGTCCGTTAGAATGCGTCTAAGATTTGAAAGAACTGGGAGGTCAAAAGACCCGCCCTTTGGCCATGGGAACTCTGTCCCAGCTGTATATGATGGCCAAGCTACCTGATAAAGTTTACTTAGGACCGATTTGGACAGATTGGCCGTATCTGGCAAACAATCCCATGTTCTTAGAATGCATGCTAAAGATTTTTTGTTCCCGGGACTCTTAGACCTTGAATTTCCCTTTCCCACTTCCCACCAAGCCTCTAAGGGAGGTGCTTAAACCTAACATCAAGCTGTAAATGAGGGAGGTGACCAATTCCCCACCGGTGATTAATTTTCCCTACTTGTGAGCCCTTCGGGGACGAGGGAATAAAAAGTGCGTGTTAGCATATACCTGTAAACCGCTTTGACCCAGTGAAAAGTGGTATATAAGCACAGCTAAATAAATAAATAAGTGTCTTGCTGTCTCGTCACCAGTCTATCAATCTTTCCTGGACCTCCCACTTATCACCTTTTCTCTCCCTTCAGGATCAGGAAGGTTTTCCCTGGTAACACTGACCTTAGTGGGTGCGCACTTAACGTTCCATCGATCCAGGAGTGGGAGAGATTTTGCGGTGGCTTAGATGGTGCCATCTGGGGTTCCATTCTGTCATGGGATGAACATCTAGCGGGGTCCTGGTCCAGTCCAGATGATACCTGGTAAGGAGAGAACAAAAGAAAGCAAGACGAGAAACACAAAATTTCCAGGCAGATACCTTTTTTTTTTTACTCACTACTATAGCAGGGCTGGCTCATAGCAAGCTATCCAGGAGTCCAGCCCCAACACAGGATACAAGCTGGTTTTTTATACAGTCTTAGCATAGCAGTTTGTCACGTGGGTTAGAGCAGGATAGCATTTTGGAAGAATTTTCTGGGCCCCTTAACTTCTCCTTTCTAGAGAATTATCTAGGTGGCATATGTGGAGAGTACCTAACTGCTAAAAGTCCCTGATTGGTCAGTTGAGGGGTGGCTACCTTATCTCTCCCTGAAAGTCCAGGGAATTTGTGGTTAAGTTGTCTGAAGCCCTACTCCTTTGTGTGTGTGCATGAAAGAAAACTCTAGCAAAAGCATCCTTCTACCTTCCCCCTCCCTTTCCTTTGTTAGCTTGGGTGTAAAGATAGAATTTTTTCTATTCTAGCCTGTCGGTGTTCTTGTGCTGCTGCCCCTGTCCAAAGTTTAATATCTGTTTTTGTTGCCAGCTATTTCAGCATGCCATTTTCTTCTTGCATGCTATCCCCTTTTTCCCTTCTCATTATGCTATCCCCTATTTCCCATCTCAGGGGACACAGAGCCACACAATCAATCCACATGACAGGCCCCATTCTCATATAAGCTCTTCAGGTGCACAGCCTGGCTTTCTAAATTGACTGTGTGCCTCTATTCCCCCTACCAGGCCCCATTCTCTTAGAAGCTCTGCAGGTACCCAGCCTAGGAACCGGGTCTCAGAAAAAACTACCAGCACATAATCTCGGGCACAAAGCCTCTTAACAGTGCCTGTTTTTTACATCAATGACCCTTGTCATTACCGGCTTTATTAACCACAAGACCAGCGTAATCAGTGCACATATTTTGAATAGGTTTCTCTCAATCTGTAGTGCACAAAAACGCCGCGCATCTACAGATTGAGAGAAACCTATTCAAAATATGTGCACTGATTACGCTGGTCTTGTGGTTAATAAAGCCGGTAATGACAATTCCCTGAGGAAACGTCTATAGTGAAACGCTTGGGCAGCCTGGATGGAGGCGTTGGAATTGCCTTATCTCTGATCACCTGGCTGAAGTTTAAGAACAGCTAAGTTGGATTTTTTTCTTAGATCAATCGTATCATCATTCAGAACATTGAGTTATTGGACTTTTTCATAAGAAATTATCAAAACTTTGTTCCAAAAAAAACATAGAAAGTTAAAGGGTCATTGATGTAAAAAACAGGCACTGTTAAGAGGCTTTGTGCCCGAGATTATGTGCTGGTAGTTTTTTCTGAGACCCGGTTCCTAGTGAAATGAACAGAACAGCTAGTATGTTGTTTAGTTTAAATGTTTGACGGGGTTTGTGCAGTTTGATTTCCATACCCGTTCTATAAATTCCAGACTAAAAGTTTATTGACTCCAGTGAGAGGCATAGGTACATTGCCCAGTGCTGGACATCTCCTAATAGGTGCCGGTGCTAGTTCACTGTGCAGGCCATCTCATCACGGCACTGGTTGCTGGCCGTTCAGAGCGTCGGCCTCGTAGCACGCTACACACATTTGGATTCCTGTATTGCATGGCTGAATGGTTAAGGGCACACTAATGGTATTACAAGGGTCTGGGATTCACATCTCCCTACCACTGCTTTTGTCTATGGCCCCTGTTGTCACTGTGGCGGCAACGTCCCTGTTTTTGGTCTCAAACATAGGTACAATGGGTGGCACAGTGGCAGCACTCAGTGATGGGCACTCTGCTGAGATGGGATATGGCACACAACAGGCATCTCCTAAGCCATGCCAGTGCTGGTCTGTGCTCACCGTGTGGGCCATCTCATCATGGTGCCAGTCACTGGTCATTCACAGAGTCAGCCTCATAACGAGCCACACAATTTGGATTCCCTGTATTGCATGGCCGAGTGGTTAGGGCAGATGTGTGGGATACATGGGTCTGAGGTTCACATCCCTCTACCACTGCTTTTGTCCATGGCAAAGCATGACCCCCCTTCATGGCATCTGATGTTGCCACAGCGGCAGCATCCCTGTTTTTGGTCCCAAACATGGGTACACTGGGAGGCACAATGGCAGTGCTCGGTGACAGGTGCTCTGCTGAGCTGGGATACGGCATGCAACAGAGTCTGCCAATGGGGGTCAGAGCTGGCGTGCACCCACTGTGTGGGACCATCTCATCAGGGAGCTGGACACCGGGCGCTGCCACTGCACCTGGCAATGTGTCCTAGTCAGGGAGGCTTGTGCCATGGCCACCTCTACGGCAATGCTCAGTAGGAGTGCATGGCCATGGACATATCCAGTGGAAGCAGGTCGCAGTCATAGGGCCCCAGCATCATATGCCTTGGCTGCACCCACTCTGCTGTTTGCTATGGGGTATCCCATGGTATGTGGCATGCTGTGACACAGCCACTGATAATGGACGGTGAATCTCTGCAGCAGATATGATGTTGCCGATGCGGGTCTGTGCGTCCTTGAGAAAATGCAGACCTGAGCCTGCTGGCTCACCTCATTGCCCCACAGCAGAAGAAGCTTTATCCTACCCCTGGTGTCCAGTATGAGGATCTGGGGGTGGCTATATCAGTGGTACAAGGCCAATTATCCACACACAGTAAGTCTGTGGCTGCCTGAGATGGCCCATTCTGTTGGGACCTTTGTTTCCAATCTGCAACTGCTCCTTGTCACAAATGCATGCATAGGTGTAGAATACTGGTGTCTACACTGAATTGCGGACCTGGAGATTTGCGTTCAAGTCCCACTAGCAATCCTTGTGGTAATCAGCTATTTTCATGGGCCTGCGGTACTGTCTGGCCATCACAGGTGCTGTTGTTTTGCAATGGGCCCACATAGCCTCTATGCCACATTTTGTTTGTATATATTTGTTTTACAATGGCATGGTGATCTACCTATGGGGATTGCCAGTAGTGTTGCTGCAGGTCTATGTTACATGACCATCCCTGAATGACCAGTTGGGAATTGGTGCCAGATGGCCTGAATCACACACCACTGCTCTCACCGTGGCGCTAAAGTAGTGGGTGGAGGGGTCTTGCCTAGGCAGTGTGGATTTGGAAGTTTTGTTGTTTAAGATATGCCATACTGGGTCAGACCAAGGTCAATCAAGCCCAGTATTCTGATTCCAAAAATGGCCAATCAAGGTCACAAGTACCTAGCAGTTTCCCCAAAAGACACAGGTTCCTCAATGCTTGTATTGAGTCAAGCAGTGATATCCCGGGTCCCTTTTAATAATGGTTTATTGCCCTTTTCTCCAGGAACTTGTCCAAACCTTTTTTAAACCCAGCTACACTAACAGCTCTTACTACATCCTCCGGTAACAAATTCCAGAGTTTGATTACCTGTTGAAAGAAAAAATATTCTCTCCTATAGTTTTAAAAAGATTACCCTGTAGCTTCATTGCATGTCCCCTAGCCTTTTAATAGTCTGATGATGTAAACAATTGATCTACGTTCACCTGTTCCACTCCATTCATTAATTTATAGACTTGCGGACTGAAAACAAAGGCACTTCTTAAATGCAAAACGTGACGTAATAAGCTGACAATGGTGATAAAAAATGTGGCTAAATGATTCAGATGACTGTGCCCCAATCAATAGCTGCATTAAGTCCACCAGGAGATACTGATTGTAATGTGAAGATCCACCACTGTTCTCGATAGGATAGAAAGTCTTCCTGTGATTTGCCAATTGCACCGCTAGTTATTTCTTCAATGCAAAAACATTGCAGACTATCAAACACATGACCCAATGCTTTGCAATGATGGACAATTAGCCACATTTTTTATCACCATTGTCAGCTTATTACGTCACGTTTTGCATTTAAGAAGTGCCTTTGTTTTCAGTCCGCATGCGTGGCGTTTTTTGTGAGCACTACTTTTGGTTTAGCTCAGCTCCTTGTATGAAACGTGGGCAGCAGCAGTTTATACCTAAAGGTATTGTTATTAGCTGTTTAAGGATTTTTTAATACTCATTTGATCTATTGAAGATATTATTATAACAGTGTTTTACATTTGATATTTGTTTTTCAGTTTGAAATCCCCCTGAAGAAACTCAATTTATTTGAGTGAAACGCATTGAATGGCGCTATGTTAGCTGGCGTTGGGGTATCTTTAAGCTAAGTACTGATTTTCAAGCTATATTTTAGCACTGTGTGGAATATTTTTGACAGGAGCTTAGGAACCATTTAACTATATACAAAAAGAATTCTTGAGATAAATTCTTGGCTAAGGGACAGTCATTGATGCTATGACGGCATTTCAAGACACTTTTGTGCCTTTGTTTTAAAGCCGCTGGTCTGAGACATCCCTAAGCCTGTTACATAAGTATAAAGTGTCCGCTCCTCTCTTAAGAATCTTCATATTGATATGTTGCTAATGGAGTAATTTTTTGCATTTTGGATCACTTTTGATTGCTCTACGATTTGACCGACCTAAATATCTTTATCCAAATCAGTCATACACTAAGGACCTGAGATTAATTAAGCTTCAGGTGAACAAGGTATATTAGACGTATTAAATACACTTTTATTAGTATAAGCACCTACACCAACTTTTAGTGAATACATAATTTTAAGACCTAAACACAAGCTTTAAACTAAGATGCAGACAACAGTCCAGCAGCAAGATGGGTGCTTTCCAGTCTTTTGCATTGAGTGTCACATGTATAATTTTCTCCCAGTTGGTGAGAGGTCTTACGTATGCACTAAGTGCAAGGAGATCTTTGCTCTCAGGGATCAAGTCTATTCTCTAGAGCAGCGTTTTTCAACCACTGTGCCGCGGCACACTAGTGTGCCGTGAGATATTGTCTGGTGTGCCGTGGGAAAAATTCCAATTTCATCCGTAACATGTGGCCTCGGCTCACAAATTAGGTTGCCAACCGGCCGGTTTTCAGCCGGCCTGGCCGGTTTTTCCAATGGCCAGGCCGGCTGCCGGCACAGTTGTAGAACCGGCCATTGAAAAGCCGGTTTTTTGCTCTGGCCGCAAGATCGGGAGCGGCCAGAGCAAAAAAACGGCTTTTGTGCCGAAGTCCGCGGCGCAAACGCGATTCCCTATAGCAGTGCAGCCGCTGGTTCTGCTTTGTACAGAGCAGCGACTGCACCACACTTACATTGAAAAGTAAAGAGAAACTGTGTCAGGAGCCCTCCGATCATGCAGAGCCCGAGGAAGTGATGTCATGGGGGCGGGCTCCTCACAGGCTGTCTTTCCTTTTCAAATTAACTTTGATGTCATGGGGGCGGGCTCCTCACAGGCTGTCTTTCCTTTTCAAATTAACTTTAGCTGCAATAAAGTTAATTTGAAAAGGAAAGACAGCCTGTGAGGAGCCCGCCCCCATGACATCACTTCCTCGGGCTCTGCGATGACCGGAGGGCTCCTGACACAGTTTCTCTTTACTTTTCAATGTAAGTGTAGTGCAGCCGCTGCTCTGTACAAAGCAGAAGCAGCGGCTTGGGCAGAGGGGGTGTGTGTGTGTGTGAGTGAACCAGCAAGGGGGGGGGGAGTGTGAGTGAACCAGCAAGGGGGGGGAGTGTGAGTGAACCAGCAGTGGAGGGGGGGGGTGTGAGTGAACCAGCAGTGGAGGGGGGGGCGATGGTGTGAGTGAACCAGCAGGGGAGGGGGGGTAAGTGAGTGAGTGACCCAGCAGGAGGGGTGAGTAAGTGACAGGGGGGTGGGTGAGTGAACCAGCAGTGGGGGGGGGGGGGTGGTGTGAGTGTTTGATTCCTATTCAAGAGAATTACTTTATATATAGTCAATATAGGCACAGAGGTAAATTTTTTTAACATTTTCTAATGGTGGTGTGCCTCGTGATTTTTTTCATGAAAAAAGTGTGCCTTTGCACAAAAAAGTTTGAAAAACACTGCTCTAGAGGCTAGATTAGCAGACCTGGAAGACATAAGAAACACAGAGAAGTACATGGATGAGACCTACAGGGATATAGTCCTGAAGTCCCACCTCCAGTCTGGCAGCATCCCTGTTGCCATGGAGAAGAGAGGTCACGTGACAGGAGAGCATCACCCTGGTGTGGCAGGACGTGATCCTGGTGATGTAAAACCCTTTCGCACCGAGGACGTTTCTCCAGGGCCATGTGCCCGTGAGGGAAGGGTTAGGACAGCTGTTATAGTTGGTGATTCGATCATTAGGCATGTAGATAGCTGGGTGGCTGGTGGACATGAGGATCGCCTGGTAACATGCCTGCCTGGTGCGAAGGTAGCAGACCTCATGCACCGCCTAGATAGGATCTTAGATAGTACGGGGGAGGAGTCTGCTGTCTTGGTACATGTCGGTACCAATGACATAGGAAAATGTGGTAGGGACGTTCTGGAGGCTAAATTTAAGCTTTTAGGTAGTAAGTTGAAATCCAGAACTTCCAGAGTAGCATTCTCCGAAGTGCTTCCTGTTCCACGTGTAGGACCCAAAAGGCAGGCAGAGCTCCGGAGTCTCAATGCGTGGATGAGACAATGGTGCAAAGATGAGGGTTTTGGATTTGTTAGGAACTGGGGAACATCCTGGGGAAAGGAGGGGCTCTTCTGAAGGGATGGGCTTCACCTTAACCGGGGTGGAACCAGACTGCTGGCATTAACCTTTAAAAAGGAGATAGAGAAGCTTTTAAACTAGAAAATAGGGGAGAGCCGACAGTCGTCCAAGAGCGCATGGTTCAGAAGAAGGCATCCTTGAAGGATACTACCGAAAACAGTGAGGTTCCAAAAAAGAGTAAAGCAGCCCAAATGCCCTTGAGTATGGTGCAGAGAGAGCGTAAAGATTCCAAATTACCCATGCCTACCAGTAGCCAGATTAATATTAATAAAATACAGTATCTGAAATGCTTGTATGGAAATGCTAGAAGTCTAAACAATAAGATGGGAGAGTTAGAATATATAGCACTAAATGAGAGGTTAGATATGATGGCAATCTCAGAGACATGGTGGAAGGAGGATAACCAGTGGGACACTGTGATACCTGGATACAAACTATATCGTAATGATAGAACTGATCAAATTGGAGGAGGGGTTGCACTCTATGTTAAAGAGGGCATTGAGTCAGAAAGGATTAAAGTTTTGCAGGAAACAAAATTTGCTGTAGAATCTCTATGGATTGAAATTCCATGTATGAAGGGGAAGGTGATGGCAGTGGGGATGTACTATCGACCACCTGGCCAGAATGAACAAATGGATGATGAAATGCTTAAGTAGATCAAGGAAGCTAACAAAAGTTACAGCAGAGTAGTAATAATGGGTGATTTCAATTACCCCGGTATCGACTGGGTCAGAGTCACGGCAGGACATGAGAGGGAGATAAAGTTTCTAGATGAAATAAATGACTGCTTCTTGGAGCAGCTAGTTCATGAACCGACCAGAGGGGAAGCCATACTGGACCTAGTCCTTAGTGGAACACCAGATCTGGTGCAAGAGATAAGGGTGTTGGGACCACTTGTCAATAGTGATCATAGCATGATTATGTTTGATTTAATTAGTGGAGGAGGGATAGTAAAGAAATCCACAGTACTACCTTTTAACTTTCGAAAGGAAGACTATGATAAAATGAGGAATATAGTTAAGAAAAAACTAAAAGGAGCAGTTGCAAATGTTAAAGACTTACATCAAGCTTGGGTGTTGTTTCAAAATACTATCCTGGAAGCCCAGACCAGCTGTATTCCACGCATTAAGAAGAGTGGAAGAAAACTGGAAACAGCACAAGCACTGGCAAGTTAAATGCAAAGCATTGATAAGGCAAGCAAAGCAAGCATTTGAGAAGGAACTTGCTACGGAAGCAAAAACACGAAACAAAGACTTTTTCAGGTACATTCGTAGCAAAAGGCCTGTGAAAGAGTCAATTGGACCGTTAGATGATAGAGGGTAAAAGGGGCAGTAAAAGGAGACAAGGCTATAACCGAGAGACTGAATGAATTGTTTGCTTCGGTCTTTACTGAGAAAGATGTAGGGATGTTACCCAAGACTGAAGTGGTATTCAAAGGTGATACTGCAGAGGAATAGAGAGAAATATCGCTACACCAGGATGATGTATTACAACTATTTGATAAACTGAATAGTAGCAAATCACCTGGACCGGATGGTATACATCCAAGAGTGTTGAAAGAACTGAAATATGAGATTGCAGACCTGCTATTAGTAATCTGTGAACTTTCATTACAATCATCTATAATACCTGAAGATTGGAGGATCGCCAATGTAACGCCAATTTTTAAAAAGGGTTCCAGGGGTTATCCGGGAAATTACAGACCGGTGAGCCTGACGTCAGTACTGGGAAAAATGGTAGAAACCATCATAAAGAACAAAGGCACGATAGGCGACACGGCAGATTCCACAGCAACTCACCGGTGACCCGACGCCTGCCTCACTCAACCCTCTGCCGCCTCACCAAGAAACCAACATTCTGCCTAAAACTGAACCCAGACGTGAACTCAGGCCTCTCTACACAACTCACAACCACAGCAAGTATACAGACTAACCATGTGAATGCACCTTATCTCATAACTACTCTCATCTTCCCTGTGGCACTCAATTATTATTATTGCTAGTATCTAAGTATTACTGTTATCATAGCATTCCTTTACTACTGTTGTAGTAACATTCCATTACTACTGTTGCCAGTATCTAAGTATTATGCCAGTATCTAAGTATTATTGTTGCCAGTATCTAAGCATCTAAGTATTACTGTTATCATAGCATTCCATTACTACTGCTGCTGCCAGTAGCATTCCATTATTACTGTTGTCATAACATTCCATTATTACACCAAAAGATAACCATGACTACCTCAACCCTAACGTTTGTTTTTCTCTACACTATTGCCATGACCATACATGACTCTGTTTCATACATCCGTGATCATAACCCCATCCCAGCACTCCTGGGATCAAATAGAAAACATCACTACAGCTATTATCAACCGTACCCAAACCTTCAACACAAGAGGCAATCACGCCTGCTCTACATAACACTGGAAACCATTACTAACAAAAAGACCAACAAAGACGACCTGCAACACGAGCTGAGATGTGCACTCATCAACGCACGGTCTGTGCGCAACAAATGGCCTGCCATCACAGACCTGATATCCAACTACAATTTAGACCTCCTAATGATCACTGAGACATGGCTCTCTGACTCAGACACTGTCCTAATTAACCAAATCACACCCCCAATTTCTCACTCTTCGCTTGTAACAGAGATAATAGAAGAGGTGGAGGGGTCTTCATAATAGCAAAGTCAGAGTTGCAATACCGAGTGTCCATAACCAGGAGCTCCCAACATCTAGACACCTTAACTATCGCAAATAGGAGCAACTCTATAAATCTCATCTACTCAGCACCAACTGCAGTATCAGAAGATCTTTCAGACATAATAAACTTAGCCTGCAATCCTGACAACCCCAACAAACCAAACTGGCTGTTAGGTGATTTTAACCTCGCTTCTCTACATCACGATTTATCCAGTACATTCCTCAATGCCATGACAGACCTTGGATACAAACAAATCGTGCACAACCCCACACACAAACAAGGGAACATCCTCGATTTGATATTCGTTCCATCAGCAGTCTCAAGCTTAAAAAATTGCACCAAACCATCTATTATCCCAGTCCCTTGGTCAGACCATAGCTTGATCTTATTCCTGATTCCAACAAATTCAAACACGCTCACCCAGCCAGTCACCTCAACAACAAGCGCAGGGCGATTTAAGCCATTAGACATAGAGACCCTTACTAAACAAGCGTTGCCAAAACTATCCAAGCCAACGGACAATCTAAATGAGTTGATCTCTAACTGGAACGACACTCTCTATCAGTATGCACATCAACCAAGCATGAACAAGAAGCTCCCACCCATGAATCGCTCCAATAAAAAGCAGGATGCCCCTTGGTTCTCTTCAGATCTACGTACATCTCTACTCCAACTGAGGAAGTTAGAAAGAAAATGGAGACACACCCACAACAACCAGATTCAAGAAGAGTATCTCACCCAACTCAAAAAGCATCGCGAACTAACTTGGTCTACAAGGAAAGAATTCCACTCCAATCTTCTCAGCAAAACACTAAACAGACCACGCGATCTCTTCAATTTAGTAAAAACATTAACCAAGGATCCATCGCCACCGCATCAAGAATCCATACAACCACAACTATATGCTAATTTCATCCAAGCCAAAATGGTCAAGGCGAACACAACGTCATCACAAATACTAATCCAACTCCCACAGGCCCAAGCATCACTCGATAAATTCTCACCACCATCAAGAAAAACCATCGAAGAAATTATCGCTACTATAAATACCACCACAGCACCAAATGACCCATGTCCAGCACACTGGATCAAAACCTTATGTGCCGAGCTTAGCCCTTACATAGCTAAGATCGCAAATATCTCCTATCTAACTGGCATCTTCCCTACCGCCCTTAAACAAACATCAATTCGCCCTCTGTTAAAAAACAACCAGATGGACCCAACGAAGGAAGAATCCTACCGCCCAATCTCCAGCATTCCCTACCTAGCCAAGATACTTGAAAAGGAAACTCAAAGGCAGATCCAACACCACATTGACACAGCAGCCCCGTTGGACCCATGCCAACACAGATTCCGAGAAGCTCACGGAACAGAAACACTCATGACTTCACTACTTAACAAACTCATCTGTGGGATTGACAACATTCACGTGGCCATTGCAATGATTTTTCTGGACATATCAGCGGCATTCGACTCAGTCGACCATAAGATCATGCTAGCTAGACTCCACGAAAAAGGCATCCGCAACCAAGCCTGGAACTGGTGCAAATCTTACTTAGATGAGCGCTGGCAACAGGTCCGTACAGGCAACATTACATCTGAACCCTTCAAACAGAAACAGGGAGTACCTCAAGGCTCATCTCTATCTGCATTGCTTTTTAATATATACATGCAGCCAATCTGCCAAATCACCAGAGATTTCGGTATATCCTGCTTATTATACGCAGATGACGTGCTAATATTCACACCAATCAATATATCAAATCCTGACTACTCTCCACTAATCAATTGTTTCAATGCAATAACCGACTGGCTCCTCAATCAAAACATGAGAATAAACTTCAAGAAAACCGAAGTACTCATAGCAACAAGAAACAAGCAATTTACTCCGCCAACCACCCTCACAGTAAGAGATGCAGAACTCCCTATCAAAGCCTCCATAAAGTACCTCGGTGTGATACTCGATCAACAACTCAATCTTAAAGAGCACATAAAGAACACAGTAAGGTCAATTTACTACAAACTAAAAACACTGCGCCACCTGAAACCATTGATGGAGACCAAGGACTTCCGTACAGTTTTCCAAGCAATAGTCACACCGCATTTCGACTATGCGAATATCATCCTTCATGGTCTCCCCAAGAATACATTAAATCCACTTCAACTGGCGATGAACGCGGCAGCCCACATCTTATCTGGAGCTTCTATAAGAGATCATATAACACCAATACTGATCGATCTGCACTGGCTTCCGATAAACTGCAGAATAACATACAAAACCCTCCTCATCACATTCAAGGCTATTAATAAATTATCTCCTGCATCGATCTCAAATCTCATCACCCACACACCAAACAACAGACCCAGGAGACTAGTAGCAGAAAACACACTAGTTACTCCCAGTATCTCCACAAAATGGACACAACAAACTACTAACAGAGCTTTTGTGTCCTATGCTCCCAAGTACTGGAACAAACTACCTCCAAACATCAGATCAATCAGGGATATCACCCAATTTAGAAAGTCCATCAAGCACTATTTATTCACTTTACACTTCAAGCTACCATACACACAATAGAATCCGTCTCCCGCATCATTCAGAGAACTACTACACACATAACAACAATCCAGAACACAGGATCAAAATGTGAAAACACTATATTTTTATCAAATATCAAAACTTGATGTAACCTATTCAATGTATATATAATTATGTATAATTATGTAGATAGTTATTCCCCAGTTAACACCCAGTTTATCTTCCCTGTTAATTGTAAACCTAGATCAGTCATGGGTTGACAGGTATGTTGATGTTCAATGTAAACCGCACTGATGATGAATAGTGCGGTATATAAAAAAAATGTTAAAAAAAAAAAAATGTTAAAAAAAAAATTACACAGCATGTAGAAAGTCATGGCCTAATGGGAGACAGCCAACATGGCTTTAGACAAGGAAGATCTTGTCTTATTAATCTGATATGTTTTTTTGAAAGTGTGAATAAACAGGTAGACAAAGGTGAGTCGGTTGATATAGTGTATCTGGACTTTCAGAAAGCCTTTGACAAGGTCCCTCATCAGAGACTCTTGGCAAAAATAAAAAGTCATGGGATAGGAGGCAGTGTACTATTGTGGATCGGGAACTGGTTAAAAGATAGAAAGCAGAGGGTAGGGCTAAATGGCCAATTTTCCCAATGGAAAAAGGTGAATAGTGGAGTACCCCAGGGATCTGTACTGGGTCCGCTACTTTTTGACATACTCATAAATGACCTGGAAAAGGAAATAACTGGTGAGGTTATCAAATCTGCAGACGACACAAAACTGTTTAAAGTTGTTAAAACCCAAGAGGACTGTGGAAAACTGCAGGAGGATCTGGATAAATTGGAAAACTGGGCATCCAAATGGCAGATGAAATGTAACAACCCACACTATGGTTACACGATGCAAGGTTCCACATTGGGAACCACCACCCAGGAAAAAGATTTAGGAGTCATCGTGGATAACATGTTAAAACCCTCTGCCCAGTGTGCTGCGGTGGCCAAGAAAGGAAATAGAATGCTAGGTATCATAAGGAAAGGAATGGAAAATAAAACAAAGGATATTATATTGCCTCTGTATCGTTCCATGGTACGACCACACCTTGAATATTGTCTGCAATTCTGGTCGCCGTATCTTAAAAAGGATATAGCGTTATTAGAAAAGGTACAGAGAAGAGCCACCAAAATGGTAAAGTGGATGGAAGGCTACTCCTATGAAGAGAGGCTAGAAAGGTAGAGGTCTATAAATTAATGAATGGAGTGGAACAAGTAAATGTAGATCAATTGTTTACGCTATCAGAATATAGAAAGACTAGGGGACATGTAATGAAGCTACAGGGTAAACTATTTAAGACAAATAAGAGAAAATATTTTTTCACTCAACGTGTAATCAAACTCTGGAATGTGTTATTGGAGGATGTAGTAAGAGCTGTTAGTGTAGCTGGGTTTAAAAAGGTTTGGACAAGTTCCTGGAGGAAACCATTATTAAGAGGGGACCCAGGATATCAATGCTTGACCCAGTACAAGCATTGCGGAATCTGTGTCTTTTGGGGAAACTGCTAGGTACGTACGACCTAGATTGGCCACTGTTGGAAACAGGATACTGGGCTTGATGGACCTTGGTCTGACCCAGTATGGCATATCTTATGTTCTTAAATCAAACGCGATCATGCTATGATCACTATTGCCAAGTGGCCCCAACACCCTTATCTCTTGCACCAGATCTGGTATTCCACTAAGAACTAAGTCCAAAATGGCTTCCCCTCTGGTCGGTTCATGAACCAGCTGTTCCAAGAAGCAGTCGTTCATTTCATCTAGAAACTTTATCTCCCTAGCCTGTCCTGCTGTGACACTGACTCGGTCAGGACCGGGGTAATTGAATCACTCATGATTATTAATGTTCTGTAACTTTTGTTAGCTTCCCTGATTTCTTTGAGCATTTCATCATCCATTTCTTCATCCCCCACTGCCATCGCCTTCCCCTTTTTACATGGAATTTCAATCTATAGAGATTCTACAGCAAATTTTGTTTCCTGCAAAACTTTAATCCTTTCTGACTCAATGCCCTCTCTAACATAGAGCGCAACTCCTTCACCAATTTGATCAGCTCTATTATTACGATATAGTTTGTACCCAGGTATCACAGTGTCCCACTGGTTGTCCTCCTTCCACCATGTCTCTGAGATACCAATCATATCTAACTTCTCATTTAGTGCTATATATTCTAACTCTCCCATCTTATTTTTTAGACTTCTAACATTTGCATACAAGTATTTTAGGAACACAATGTGCTATAGTCTACATCCTCTTCTGTGTGCCTTTGTCAACCCTTTCAACACTTGTACAGATCTGAGATAGTTGTCATTGCCTATGTGTTCCTCAAGGATTTTGTGCATATTCTTGGTTGTGAACCAGTGTACAATATTGCTATGTGTAACCAGTAATTTACTATGTCCCCTGTTCCTTGTGTGTTGGCAGTGTCAGCCTGATGCACCCGCCCTTGTTCCTTCTCACCGGACAACATCTGTTCAGCATGTGGTGGGCCATTTTGACAGGGTGGTCCAGCATTATGATGCACTTTTAGGCAGCACTCAGTTACTCAATAAACTCTGTCTTCTTCAATGGCTGCTTCATGGTGAGCTCACCCGCTATCCTGTGACCCAGACTCTCATTCATCATTCAGTCAGGTGACTGTGCTGGCCAGGAAACCATCTGACCTCCATATATTGTCTTACACTTGGCGTCAGACAGTGCTCCGTGGCAAGGTGCATTGTCATCCTGGTGGATATATCTCCCTGGGAACAGTTGCTGAGTAATGGCAGGATGCATGTCAGCATCATACCTATGTTTGTCGCTGCATTCTCCATCCTGTCAATGACATGGGATTTTCCCACACCACTGGCTGCCGCACATATCCACAACATGAAAGTAGTTGGATGCTTGACGGGGATAACAGGCATTCTGTCTCATATCCTTCATGGGGACAGCACCTCACATAGGTTGCAGCCTGGACACCCATAATGCAGAATGTGCTGTTGACACAGTACAGGTCATCCGCTCAGTCGACCTTGTACCAGTTTGGGCACCTCGATGCCCACGCTATGCATCCATTCCTCTGTTCCACTATTAGTAGCAGGAACAGGACCTCAGAAAAAACCCACAAACAGGAATAGAAGCGAGGTTCACATCTTGAAGAATTTTCAGAAGACCTTGTTTGTGAAAAAGTAGTTAAGCTTAAAGTAGACAAAGCGATGGAATCGGATGGGATACGCCCTAGAAAACTGAGGGAACTTGGGGACATTCTAGCAGCTCCACTGACTGAACTTTTCAATGCCTCGTTGGAGTTGGGAGTGGTGCCAGAGGACTGGGGAGAGGCTCATGTGGTCCCTTTACACAAAAGCGGAAGTAAAGATGTGGTTGAAAACTACAGGCCGGTTAGTTTAACTTTGGTGATAAGTTATTGGAAATGGTGAAAGAGAAAATAGTGAGGTTTCTGGAGTCCAGTGGATTACAGGATCCGAGGCAGCATGGATTCACCAGAGGCAGGTCTTGTCAGACAAATCTGATTGATTTATTTGACTGGGTGACTAGGGAGTTGGACCAAGGGAGAGCCCTAGATGTGGTTTTATTTAGATTTCAGTAAAGCCTTTGTCACTGTTCCTCAAAGGCAACTTATAAACAAACTCATTACCCTAGGGATAGGCCCTAAAGTTACTGCTTGGGTTAGAAATAGGTTGAGTGGGAGGCGACAAAGGGTACAGGTAAATGGAGCTCACTCTGAGGAGAAGGAAGTTACCAGTGGTGTATCCCAGGAATTTGTCCTTAGTCCGATTCTTTATAACATCTTTGTTAGTGATATAGCGGAAGGGCTGTCGGGTAAGGTTTGCCTCTTTGCGTATGATACCAAAATCTGCAATAGAGTAGACACACAGGAAGGTGTAGATAACATGAGGAGGGATCTAGCTAAGCTTGAAGAATGGTCTAGAATTTGGCAGCTGGGATTTAATGTTAAAAAATGCAAGGTCATGCATTTGGGCTGCAGCAATCCAAGGGAGCAATATAGTAAAGGGGGTGAAGTCCTTTTGTCCACTAAAGAAGAGCGGAACCTCGGTGTGGTTGTGTCTGATGATCTTAAAGTAGCTAAACAGGTAAAAAAGGCGACAGCAAAAGCAAGAAAGATGCTTGGGTGCATAGGGAGAGGAATGGCTAGCAGAAAAAAGGAGGTAATAGTGCCCCTGTATAAGTCTTTGATGTGACCTCATTTGGAGTATTGTGTGCAATACTGGAGACCGCTCCTTCAAAAGGATATAAACAGGCTGGAGTCTGTGGCTACTAAAATGGTTAATGGTCTTCATTATAAAGCATATGAAGACAGACTTAAAGATCTTAATATGTAAACATTAGAGGAAAGGCGGGATAGAGGTGATATGCTTGAGATGTTTAAATACCTCCTTGGCATAAATGCACAGGAGAGCCTCTTTCCATTGAAAACAAGCTCTGCTATGAGGGGACATGGGATGAGGCTGAAAGGGGATAGATTCTGGAGTGATATGCGGAAATATTTTTTTACAGAAAGAGTGGTGGATCCATGGAATAGTCTCCCAGTGGAGGTGGCAGAGATGAGGACAGTATCTGAATTCAAAAAAGCATGGGACAAACACAGAGGATCTCTAAAGGAAAAAAGGGGACTGTTGTAGTTGTTAATATGGAAGGACAGACTAGATAGGCCATGTGGTCTTTTTCTGTTGTCATTTTTCTATGTTTCTATCTTGTGATAGAAGATAGCGACAGAACCAACCTCTCCACTGCCCATTTCCCTACCTCTATAGCATAGTTACTCACCTGTAACAGGTGATCTCCGGGAACAGCAGGAATTTAGTCTTCACATATGGGTATCGTCGGTACCGACAGAGCCTGCACGGAAACGCTCCCCAGCGTCCAATAGGAAAGCTTTTGGGAGCATCCCACAGCGCCTGCGTGCTGCCTTCCCGCCTTTCCCAACTGTCCCTCTCCAGTTGAGTTTATAGCTCAGACAAAAGAGAGAGGGAGAGAGAGATAGAGAGATACAACTCCTAGGGGAGGTGTGTAGGTTGTGAATACTAAATTCCTGCTGTTCCCGGAGATCACCTGTTACAGGTGAGTAACTATGCAATCTCCAGGAACAAGCAGGGATGTAGTCTTCACATATGGGGACTCCCTAGCTACAGATGCCAGGGAGATGGCCCCAGAAAGTTGTGTGCCCTTGTGAAAGGGCTCCACTTACCCCCATGGATCTCTGGCATTCTACCAGGGACGGTGGGTAGGAGTTGATTAAGTGTGGAAGAGGTGTTGAAGAACAGCCTGACCAAACAAGGCATCCCGGCTGGAGTCCTTGTCTAAGCAGTAATGGGCTGTAAAGGTATGAACCGAAGCCCAAGTAGCTGCTCGACAGATGTCGTCGATAGACACAGAGTGAAGATGAGCCATTGAGGCTGCCATGGCTCTCACATTGTGAGCTGTGACATGGCCTTCAAGAGGAAGGTTCTTGCTCTCATAGGCAAAAGATATACACTGTGCAATCCAGATGGACAGTGTCCTTTTGGAGACTGGAAGTCCCAAATGACTAGGATCAAAAGCAACAAAGTGTTGAGAGGACTTTCTATGTTGCTGTGTCCTTTGCAAGTAAAAAGCCAAAGCTCTTTTATAGTCCAAAGTATGAAGATTTCTCTTTGCATTTGAGGCATGAGGCCTTGGAAAGAATACAGGAAGGTAAACCGCTTGGTTTAAATGAAAAGGCGACACCACCTTTGGCATAAAGTGTGGATGAGTCCTAAGGACTACCTTATCATAATGGAATCTTGTATAAAGAGGATCAGTCACCAACGCTTGCAACTCACTGACGCGACGTGCTGATGTGATTGCAATAAGAAAGATAACCTTCTAGGAAAGGAATTTCAAAGAGGTAGTGGCTAATGGTTCAAAGGGTGGTTTCATGAGCTGCCCAACTACCAGATTTAAGTCCCATACCACCGGTGGTGGCTTAATGGGAGGCTTAGTTAAAAGAAGGCTTCTCATAAATCTCGTGATGAGAGGAAATAGGATGTCCATTTAGAGGCTTGAAAGAAGCTGCAATAGCACTCAAATGGACTCTCACTGAATTGGTCTTAAGCCCTGCATTTGATAAATGAAGGAGATACTCCAGTAATGATTCCAGAGGTATTGCAAGAGGGTTAAGACCCCTCTGCGAGCACCATATGGTAAACATTTTCCACTTAAATGCATAATAGCATCTTGTGGAAGGCTTCCTGAAAGCATCAAGGATATCCTTCACCTGCTGGGAAAGTTAAGACTGTGAAGTTCTAGGCTTTCAGCAACCAGGCCCTGAGATGCAGAGACTGGGGATTGGGATGCCACAGCATCCCGTCCTCTTGAGAAAGAAGATCTGGAGCAGATCCTAACTCCAGAGGCAGAGCTTGAGAGAGATGTAGGAGCAGAGGGTACCACGGTTGCCGTGGACAACGTGGAGCTATGAGGATCATATGACCTCTGTCTCTCTGAAGCTTGAACAGGGTTTTGGGAATTAGGGGAATGGGTGGAAAGGCATACAGGAAGTCCTGACCCCAATGAAGGAGGAAAGCATCCCTGGCCTGACAACCCCAAGCCGAAATTCTGGAACAGAAACGGGGAAGTTTGGAATTCAGCGGACTTGCAAAGAGGTCTATATCCAGGGTTCCCCAAATTTGAAAAATTTGGGCCACCTGATCTGCATGGAGAGACCATTCGTGTGGAAGCAGAACTCGACTGAGTCTGTCTGCCCAAGAGTTTTGAATGCCTGGAAGATACACCGCAAGGAGATGAGTCTGATGCTCTCTGGCGAGGGCCCATAGTCGCAAAGCTTCGTTGCACAGTGACAGAGAGCCTGTTCCACCTTGCTTGTTCATATAGAACATGGCTACCTGATTGTCCATTTGAATTAGGATTGTAGCTGAGCTGGGTGTGAAATACTCGAAGAGCAAGGAAAATTGCTCTGAGCTCCAGGAGGTTGATATGGAGATAGGCCTCCTGTGGAGTCCAGGTAGAGAGGCCATGCAGGTGGGCTCCCCAACCCACCTGTGAAGCATCTGTTGTTAGAGTGGCTTGGGGTGGGGGTTGCTGAAAAGGAGACCCCAGCAGAAGGTTTTTGGGTGACTGCCACCATTGGAGGGACAAAATAAGGCAATCTGAGTTTGCTATTTTGTCTGACAGGCAACCTGAGGCCTGAGTCCACTGAGTGGATAAGGTCCACTGGGCTGCCCTCATATGGAGGCGAGCATAAGGAACCACATGCACGGTGGATGCCATGTGGCCTAGCAACTGTAGCATTTCCCGAGCAGTGAGGTGAGGTTTTAGCACTGCTTAGGAAGCTAGCTGCACAATGCGAAGGCAGCGGGGCTGTGGAAGGAAAGCCCTTGTCTGTCTGGTATCCAGAAGAGCTCCTATAAACTCTAGGGACTGAGTGAGAGCAAGGTTGGACTTTGGGAAGTTTATGACCAGTCCCAAATACCGAAGGATGCGAGAGAGAGCAACCCTGGCCTCTGGCTCTGAAGGGGCTCAAATGAGCCAGTCGTCTAAGTAAGGGAAGATAAATATTCCCAGGGTGCAGAGAAATGCTGCTACCACAGCTATGCATTTTGTGAACACCCTTGGTGCAGAGGCCAGGCCAAAAAGAAGAACCCTGTATTGGTAGTGCTTCCCTTGAAACAGAAATCGAAGGAACGTTTGGTGAGATGGATGGATGAGAACATTGATGTACGCATCCTTGAGATCTAGAGAACAAAGCCAATCCTGACTCTGAAGGTATGGCAGCAGAGTTCCTAGAGAAATCATTTTGAAATTCTCTCAGAACAGGAATTTGTTCAATTCTCTGAGGTCTAGAATGGGTCTGTGTCCTCCTGTTTTCTTTGGAATAAGGAAATAGGGAGAATAAAACCCTGTATCCTGTTGGGGAATGGGTACCTCTTCTATTACCCCTTGAGCAAGGAGCATCGTGACCTCTTGACCTAACCGGTCGTTGAGAGAGGTCTGAGAATTGAACTGTCTTACTATTGTAGGAGGGGGCATGCTGAGGAAATGAAGCTTGTACCCCTCTTTTACAATAGACAGAGTCCAATTTTTTGCTGTTATCTGACCCCATCTGGGGGCAAAATGACATAACCTTCCTGGGATGGTGGAGGGTTCTGGGCCAGGAAGGCAAAGTTCTCTAGACAGGAGTCAAAGCCCCTGTGGAGGCTGAGTCTGCTGAGCCGGTTGAGGCTTAGCTGCTTTTGGTTTCCTTTGTTGCCTAGGTTGTTGCTGCTGTCCCTTTTGGGCAGACTGACCGAAACAATATCTCTGCTGAGTATAGGAGGGATAAAAACTTTTCTTCTTGCTGAAGAATGGTTTCTTAGAGGATCTTTTCCTCGCAGGATCAGCTGTAGATTTAGACAATCGATCCAAAGTGATCTTGTCAGCATCTATCTCATTAGCTTTTTCCTGCCAATTCTTGCCAAAGAGATTCTCTCCTGTGCAAGGTATATTCCTCAGTTTGTCCTGTACCCAGATTTCCAAGTCAGATGCCTGGAGCCAGGCAATTCTACGTGCACCTATGGCAATAGCAGAGGTTCTGCTTATGTATTCAAAGCAGTCAAAGGCTGCACGATTCACAAACTTGGAAATATCCTGAGCATGTTTAACAAGAGCAAGATAATCTTGCCTTTTATCATCAAGAAGGAGAGGGCTCATAAGCTCTAAGTCTCCTGGTGACCTCCTTAAGGAACATTCCCATATACAAGATATAGGAACTGATCCTAGCAGAAAGCATGAAAGCCTGGAAGGATCGACGTCCAAATGCATCAAGAGTCCTACACTCACGTCCTGGAGAATTAGATGCACTCTTTATCTGTCTCATGGCTGATTCCACCACCATGGAATGGTGTGGTAATTGAGTCTTCTGAAATCCAGGAAAAGGAGGAACTTGATACATGGTGTTGAGTCTTCGAGAGTGAGGAGATGTGGTCAGAGGTGTTTCCCACATCCTTAACATAAGATCATGCAAGATCTCATGAATAGGTAAGGTAGCTGCCTCCTTGGGAGCTTTAGGGTATTTCAGGATTTCTAATTCCTTTGCCCTAGGCTCTTTTTCAGGAGTCACTGTGATGGAAAGACCTCGGGTCACATCTCAAATAAAATCCTGAAAGGACATATCCTCTGGTAAAGACATCCTACGCTGAGGAGAAGAGGAATCCTCAGGAAGAAGTACTCTGGTATTGGCAGAGATTTCAGAGTCTTCAGACTCATCCGAGGATTCGAAGTATCTCCGATCCGTGTGATCGTGCAAGGCATGGTACCGGTACCGATCGAAGTCGGCACTGGAGTAGTCTGGTACCGATTTGTCGATGCCGGACAGAGACGCATGACTCGGTCCCGGTAAAATACCTGCCGATGTCGATGCAGTCAGTGCCGGTTGAATTGTCTGAAGCGGTTTCAGGGGCATCGAGGCCGTGATAAGAGCTGCCAGACTGCGTTCAATAGCCAAGAATCTCTGGTCTATCGATGCTGCCAATGCTAGGGGTATCGGTGCCGGATGAAGCGGCCAGAACCCCAGAGCATGGCACCAGTAGTTCTGCCGAGGTTGAAGCCTCGAGAACATCCTGGAGCCCCGTTAGTACTTTGGAAGCCGAAGCCGGGGCAATTGTGCCGGTGAAAGTCCCTCAAGGTCAACGCCAGAGGCATCTTGATGTTTAGAAGGAGATCTAACCTTTGAGGACCGGCTGGATTTATGTTTAGTTACCCGAGTTCCTCGGAAGATGCAGCCACGGAGGCTGCATCGGAGGGAAAAAGGGTGCTAAGTTTAGCAGCTCGGTTTTGCCGGCCTCTTTTCGACATCATCCCACAGGCAACACACTCTGAAATAGAGTGGTCAGGACCTAAACATCTGAGGCACCACTCATGGGTGTCGGTGACGGAGATGGTACTGCCACACTTAGAACACTTTTTAAAACCCGAAGCGGGTTTTTCCATTCTGAGGGAAAAAGTTGGGCCTAGTGCCAAAATGGCATGTGGCACCTGAGAAGAAACTTACTGGAAAAGACTACATAAGAAAGGGTTTTTTAAAAAGAAAAGAAAAGAAGAACCGGCGGTACCGGTATAGCGTCAAGGGAAGGCAGACGCGACCACAAAAAAGAAGAATAAGAAGGGAATATTTTCTGTGGTGACAGGATGTGCGACCTGTCGGCTCCGCGGAAAACGAAGAACTGGAGAGGGACAGTTGGGAAAGGCGGGAAGGCAGCACGCAGGCGCTGTGGGATGCTCCCAGAAGCTTTCCTTTTGGACGCTGGGGAGCATTCCCGCGCAGGCTCCGTCGGTACCGATGATACCCATATGTGAAGACTACATTCCTGCTTGTTCCTGGAGATACAACTACTCCCATCAAGTTCATTCCTTTTACTTTATTATACTGGAGTTCCTTTTCTACTTCATGTAAAAATTGTATTTTTGTAAATCACATTGCTTGTGTACATAAATGTGGTAGATCAAATAAAGGCAAATATAATCATAAACATTTATGCCTACTGGAATAAATGTAAAATGATCTGTGACCTTGTGACAAGTGGATTGTATGATAGGGTAGGATTTGTATCTGTAGATGTGTTGTGAAACGTGTTATGAAACATGTGGGAGAAGTAACAGGCCGTGACAGTACGGAAGGTGACTCTAAAGTAAGGGTATTTGGACTATTATCAAAGTCTATCCAAATTTATTTATTTATTTATTTATTTAACAATATTTTTAAACCGCCTTATCATATTAATCAAGGTGGTATCACAGCAAACAATCGGGTAAAGTGAGTGTGTTAATCATGCAGTGAGGGTGCAATTTAGTTGAGTGTGTGTTGTATCGTGTGCTAGATTGGGGTGAGCTATGTACAAGGTGTGGTGTGTTGCGTGCTAGAATGGTTTGAGCTATGTACAGTGTGGGCTATATACAGTGGTGCTGTAAAACATTATCTGTACAGGCAGCAATATGTGCTGTTATACATTCTCTTAGGTTATGTGATGTGTCCATAGTGTTCTATGAACAGCATGGTTTTTAGCTGTTTTCTAAAGTCTTTGAGGTCTGTAGTTGTCCTCAAGTCGTCTGGTAGTTTGTTCCATATAGTTGGAGCAGCCATGGAGAGAGCTCTGTCTGTTGTGTCCTTGCGTGTGTGTTTGAATTCACCTGGGGTGCTGACTCGGTTGCGTGTTTGTTTTCTTCTAGGACGAGTGCTGTTGTCTGGTTGAATGAGGGCGTGTAGGCTGTTGGCTGATGTGTGCTGATTTATCTTAAATAGGTTTATGATAGTTTTGTATCTGATGCGTGCACCGATTGGGAGCCAGTGTAAGTCTTTTAAGGTGGGTGTGATGTGGTCCTGTCTTGCAGTACCGGATATTATTCGTGCTGCAGTGTTTTGTGCTAGCTGGAGTGGTGTGAGGGCTTGTTTCGGTAGTCCCAAGTATATCGGATTGCAGAAGTCCAGTATCAGACAATGATCACAGTGCTACTAACATCATGTGCAAGAGTATCCAAAGTATAGTATATGGCATCATACAAGCTCTCCCTTCTGCATAACGCTTTGTACACACTATGTTCAGTAGAAGGCGATATTGATGATCTATTCTGTTACACTTACCCTTTGTCAAATTATGCATTGTGACACCAGGATTGATGTTTTCACCCTTCTGTGGAATTCCTGCAAACTTTTGATATTCCACATCTGATTGGTATCTCACTATGTGTATGTTGTCACTTTATTGGATAAAGAAATTATGCTGAATGCAGCCAGTACCGCTATACACATGTCAGTGATGTCATTCTTATTTGGTATGCATTATGGCTGTAGAAATCTGACTTCTGACAGCTACTCTTGCCATAATACTGACATGCAAATGTATTATCTCCTATTTGGTTCACTGGAAATATTAATAGTGTAATTGAACTAATAATGCTACACTCATGACATGTAAATAGGCACCTTGATGTGTGGATTTTCAGGTGCATTCTGAGCATTTGTCAATGTGTGGAGCCATATGTCCAGTCAATACAGACAATGGGTTTCACCCCAGTTTGACTTCTAAAAGAGTGAAAAGCATGCTATACTCAGGGATTCTGATATTCAGTAGCATTTACACAGTTTGCAGACCTGTGTTGAGGGGGTTCCAAGCAGGACATAAGAACATAAGATATGCCATACTGGGTCAGGCCAAGGTCTATCAAGCCCAGTATTCTGTTTCCAACAGTGGCCAATCTAGGTCATATGTACCTAGCAGTTTCCCCAAGAGACACAAGTTCCACAATGCTTGTACTGGGTCAAGCACTGATATCTTCGGTCACTTCTTAATAATGGTTTATGGATCTTTCCTCCAGGAACTTGTCCAAACCTTTTTTAAACCCAGCTACACTAACAGCCTTTACTACATCCTCCGGTAACAAATTCCAGAGTTTGAATACACGTTGAGTGAAAAATATTTTCTTTTATTAGTCTTAAATAGTTTACCCTGTAGCTTCATTGCATGTCCCCTAGTCTTTCTATATTCTGATAATGTAAACAATTGATCTACGTTTACCCGTTCCACTCCGTTCATTAATTTATAGACTTCTATCATATCTCCCCTCAGCCGTCTCTTTTCCAGGTTAAAGAGCCCTAACCTTTTTAGCCTTTAGGAGTATCCTTCCATCCCCTTTACCATTTTGGTGGCTCTTCTCTGAACCTTTTCTAAAATCGCTATATCCTTTTTAAGATACGGCGACCAGAATTGCACACAATATTCAAGGTGCGGTCTCACCATGGAACGATACAGAGGCATTATAATATCTTTTGTTTTATTTTCCATTCCTTTCCTTATCATACCTAGCATTCTATTTGCTCTCTTGGCCGCCGCTGTACACTGGGCCGAGGGTTTTAACATGGTATCCACAATGACGCCTAAATCTTTTTCCTGGGTGGTGGTTCCTAATGTGGAACTTTGCATCGTGTAACCATAGTTTGGGTTCTTCTTCCCTAGGTGCATAACCTTGCACTTGTCCACATTAAATTTCATCTGCCATTTTGATGCCTAGTCTTCCAATTTATCAAGATCCTCTTGCAATTTTTCACAATCCTCTTGGGTTTTAACAACTTTAAATAGTTTTGTGTCATCTGCAAATTTGATAACCTCACTCGTTATTCCACTTTCCAGGTCATTTATGAATATGTCAAAAAGCAGCAGACCCAGCGCAGATCCCTGGGGTACACCACTATTCACCTTTCTCCATTGGGAAAATTGGCCATTTAGCCCTACCCTCTGCTTTCTATCTTTTAACCAGTTCCTGATCCACAATAGTACACTGCCTCCTATCCCATGACTCTTTAGTTTTGCCAAAAGTCTCTGATGAGGGACCTTGTCAAAGGCTTTCTGAAAGTCCAGATACACAATATCAACCGACTCACCTTTGTCCACCTGTTTATTCACTCCTTCAAAAAAAACATAACAGATTAGTAAGACAAGATCTTCCTTGTCTAAAGCCATGTTGGCTGTCTCCCATTAGGTCGTGACTATCTACATGCTGAGTAATTTTATTCTTTATGATGGTTTCTACCATTTTTCCTGGTACTGACGTCAGGCTCACAGGTCTGTAGTTTCCCGGATCACCCCTGGAACCCTTTTTAAAAATTGGTGTTACATTGGCGATCCTCCAATCTTCAGGTATTAGAGATGATTTTAATGATAGTTCACAGATTACTGATAGCAGGTCTGCAATCTCATATTTCAGTTCTTTCAACACCCTTGGATGTATACCAGCCACCCAGCCACCAGCCACCCAGCTAGCCTGGGCTGTAACTATTGATCTCTCATCCTTTGGTTGCAGTTTATCTCTCCTTAATCATTCATGAGTCCATTCTTTATCGACAAAGTGTTCCTAGGGCAACAAACACTTTGTATTTCTCATTGTAATTGTGTATTTGCCATTTGTTTTTCCTTGTTTGCTGATCTAATTCTTTGAAGAGTTTTCTTTCTCTTGTTTTGTAAATTCTGTTGCTTCCTTCCCAGTGTGTGCTTCTGGACTTTCACTTATTCTTTCTAGTTGTCAGAATGCATGTCCAAATTTGATGATATTTCAGTACAGCCAATCTAAATTGTGCTTTCAGATGATCACTTCAAGATGAATTACAAGACACAAGGACTAATCTATTCCTAAGGGCTAATAACTTGGCGATGAAGATGACCAGTTAAACCTAGAGGTGAAAAATTTCCCTTAATTAGCTTAAAAGTCTATCAATCAAACATTGAGCCTTGGATGGGTGGGAGTTGGGATAGGGAGTGGGAAATAAACACTATCAGAACGTTTGGCTGTTTTGCTATGTCCTTTTTTAAAAACTTTATTTCAAAACCTTTATCTATAACAAGTTACAAAAATTACAATTGACCAAAATGACCATTATAGATTAATAAAGAAAGAGAAAAAAAACAACATAACATAGGGATGAAGTATAGGGAGGAGTAGCCTAGTGGTTGGGGCAAGGTACTTCAGGCCGGAAGGTCGGGTGTTCAAATCCCACTAGAGGACAGCAACCTTGGGCCGGAAGGACTGGGGTTTCTAGTCCCACAGATGCTCCTTGTGGTCTTGGGCAAGCCACTTAACCCTCCATTGCCCATGTTCCCTGTAAGTATTAGTATATGTCTCATATCCCTGCGTGTTAAATGTATCCCCCAATTGTGTTGTGACCGCTTTGATTGAAGGATAAGGCGGTATACAAAACTGTCTAAATAAAATAAATAAATAAATAACTAAGACTAAAAACTGTTGAATAGTAATAAAACATGGACCAAACCATAGAAACTTTAATTAACAAGAGGATTCAGATTGAAGATAACCCTCTACCGGTCTCCAAACTCTATTGATTTTAATTGAAAAGTCTGCATGAGTCGCTCTCTCCAAATATATGAACCAGACAAACTGTATTCCACCAAAATGTTTATTTATTTTATTTATTTAGACAGATTTGTATACCACCTTATCCTTCAATCAAAGTGGTCACATCACAATTGGAGGGTTACATTTACCATGAGGGTAAGTAACAGCATTTAGACAGGGAGGGTTACATTTAACATGAAGATACTTAACAACATTATACAATGAACTCGTATGTCTACTTGGGAAGAGTGGGTATCGAGTTGGCGGAGGCAGTTGCATTACTGTTCGGGTGGAGACTGTTGTCTGTCTGCTCATAGGCTTCTGTAAAGGAGGGCCGGCCCGTCCATTGTGCAAGAATGTTATTTGCCCAGGGCCCCGCGTTTCAGGGGGCCCCGCGCAAACAACATTCAGCATCTGCCGGAAAATTAAAAAAAAAAAAACCTTGCTACTGCCGCTGTGGCAGCGGCAGAATCGAGCGTCCCGCAGGGCCCCCCCCCCCCTGCCCGGCAGAGTCCTCCATGCAGCCTCAGCTCCCTAAGTGCCAGCTTTCAGAGCCGTGAAGGTAGAGAGCTTCTCCCTTGTGGCTCTGTTAAGCCGCTGGCACTGATGGGAAAGAGGATTTCCTGTTTCCCATCAGCCCCGCGGGCTTAAACAGAGCCACGAGAAAGAGAAACTCTCCCTTCGTGGCTCTGAAAAGCCCGTGCTAAGGGAGCTGAGGCCGCCTGCTGGGCAGGGGGGCCCTGCGGGACGCTCGATTCTGCTGCTGCCACAGCGGCAGCGGCAGCAAGTTTGTTTTTTTCTTAAATCTACCTGGGCTATGGGGGGGGGGGAGATAAGAATGAAAATGGGGTGATGGGGGGGTTAGGAATAGAAGTGGGCTATGGGGGAGCTAGGACTGGAAATGAGCTGATGGGGGGCTAGGACTGGTAAAGGGGTGATGGGGGTTAGGACTGGAAGTGGGCTGATGGGGGGGCTAGGACTGGTAATGGGCTGAAGGGGGGGCTAGGACTGGAAATGGGGTGATGGGGGGTTAGGACTGGAAGTGGGCTGATGGGGGGCTAGGACAAAATGAGCTATGGGGGGATAGGACTGGTAATTGGCTATGGGAGGCTAGGACTGGTTATGGGCTATGGGGGGGCTAGGAATGATAATGGGCTATGGGGGCTAGGACTGGAAATGGGGTGATGGGGGGGTTAGGACTGGAAGTGGGCTGATGAAGAGAGCTTTAAACTAGATTCGTTGGGGATGGGTGAAGAAAGCCCTCAGGTAGGTGAAAGCCCCCAGGTAGGTGATACATTAAATACCTTTATGGAAATGGGTAACAGGGGTAACATATGGAAAGCAGTGTGTATAAATGCACGTAGCATGGGAAATAAGATCCCTGATGTTGAAGCTTTGGTGGGAGTGGCTGACTTGGATTTAGTGGCAGTTACAGAAACATGGTTCACAGAAAATCATGATTGGGATGTAACTATACCTGGCTATACTTTATTCAGAAAGGTCAGGGTATGAAGGGGAGGAGGAGTGGCACTATATGTAAAAACTACTATTAAAGCTTTGGAATTACAGAGCTTAAAAGGGAGAGAGGAGGCATTGTGGGTTAAACTAGAAAGAGGGAAAGAGAAATCTATTTGCATTGGTGTGATATACAGACCTCCCTCACAAGAGGACGAGGTGGACAGAGAGTTAATTGAAGACATACACAGCATTGCTGGGAAAGGGGAAGTGCTACTGATAGGAGATTTCAATATGCCAGATGTTGATTGGCACATTCCTGCTGCAGTATCATCTAGAAGTAAGGAGATCCTGGATTCTCTACAGGGAGAACTATTCAGGCAATTGGTAACAGAACCCACACGTGAAGGGGCCATACTGGACTTGGTGCTTACCAATGGTGAAAGTGTTTCTGATGTTGTAGTGGGAGATCATTTTGCATCCAGTGATCACCAGATGGTGTGGTTCAGTATTAGGACTAGGACTGTTAGAATCCATTCAAAGGTGAGGATCTTAGACTTTAGGAAGACGAACTTTGCGAAGATGGGCCAATACCTCAGGGAGTCGTTAGTGGGATGGGAACAGCTGGGGGATGTAGAAAAACAGTGGGCAAAACTGAAAGGGGATATTTTAAGGGCAACCAACCTTTTTGTTAAAATGGTAAATAAAGGTAAAACGAAAAGGAGACCGCTATGGTTTTCGAAAGAAGTAGCTGAAAAAGTGAAGAAAAAGAGGGAGGCCTTCATGAAATACAAGAGATCACAGAGAGAGGAAGACAGGCATCTGTGTTTGGAAAAACTTAGAGAAGCTAGCAAAGTAGTCAAGAAGGCAAAGATTCAAAAGGAGGAGCAAATAGCCAATGCAATAAAATGGGGGGATAAGACATTTTTCAGATATATTAGTGAGAAGAGGAAGGGCAAAAGTGGTATTGTCAGACTCAAGGGTGCAGGGGAGGAATATGTAGAAGCTGATAAGGATAAAGCGGAATTGCTTAACAGATATTTTTGTTCTGTGTTCACAGATGAAGAACCAGGAGCAGGACCTCAGAAAACACCCACAAATAGGAACAGAAGCGAGGGACATCTTGAACAATTTTCAGAAGACTGTGTTCGAGAGAAACTAGCTCAACTTAAAGTAGACAAAGCGATGCGACCGGATGGGATACACCCTGAGGGAACTTGGGAATGTTCTAGCAGCTCCACTGACTGACCTTTTCAATGCCTCATTGGACTCTGGAGTGGTGCCAAAGGACTGGAGAGAGTGGTGCCTTTACACAAAAGTGGAAGTAAGGATGTGGTTGAAAACTACAGGCCGGTTAGTTTAATTTCAGTGGTGAGTAAATTATTGGAAACGCTGCTGAAAGAGAAAATAGTGAGGTTTCTGGAGTCCAGTGGATTACAGGATCCGAGGCAGCATGAATTCACCAGAGGCAGGTCTTGTCAGACAAATCTGATTGATTTCTTTGACTGGGTGACCAGGCAGTTGGACCGAGGGAGAGACCTAGATGTGATGTATTTAGATTTCAGTAAAGCCTTTGACACTGTTCCTCACAGGCAACTTATAAACAAACTGAGCACCCTAGGAATGGACCCTAAAGTTACTGCTTGGGTTAGAAATTGGTTGGGTGGGAGGCGACAAAGAGTACAAGTAAATGGAGCTCACTCTGAGGAGAAGGATGTTACCAGTGGTGTGCCCCAGGGATCTGTCCTTGGTCTGATTCTTTTTAACATCTTTGTTAGTGATATAGCGGAAGGGCTGTCGGGTAAGGTTTTCCTCTTTGCGGATGATACCAAAATCTGCAATAGAGTAGACACCCAGGAAGGTGTAGATAACATGCGAAGGGATCTAGCTAAGCTTGAAGAATGGTCTAGAATTTGGCAGCTGGGATTTAATGTTTAAAAATGTAAGGTCATGCATTTGGGCTGCAGCAATCCAAGGGAGCAATATAGTATAGGGGGTGAAGTACTTTTGTCCACTAAAGAAGAACGGGACCTAGGCGTGGTTGTGTCTGATGATCTTAAAGTAGCTAAACAGGTAGAAAAGGCGACGGCAAAAGGTAAAAGGATGCTTGGGTGCAAACGGAGAGGAATGGCTAGCAGAAAAAAGGAGGTGATAATGCCTGTGTATAAGTCTTTGGTGCGACCTCATTTGGAGTACGGTGTGCAATTCTGGAGACCGCACCTTCAAAAGGATGTGAATAGGATGGAGTCAGTGTAGAGGGTGGCTACTAAAATGATTAGTGGTCTTCATTATAAAGCATATGAGGACAGACTGAAGGATCTTAATATGTACACCTTAGAGGAAAGGCGGGATAGAGGTGATATGATTGAGATGTTTAAATACCTACGTGGCATAAATGTTCAGGGAGAGAGCCTCTTTCAATTGAAAGCAAGTTCTGCTACTAGGGGACATGGGATGAGGGTGAAGGGGGATAGATTCAGGAGTGATATGTTTACATGGAGCATAAGGAAGGGGAGACAAGACATATATATAGCATAAGTTAATCAGTTCATCAATCTTTCTCAAATGTCAAAGGAGCAGGGATTATTATGTAACTTGACCATAAACCTCCGTGAATAAGAGTGTCTTAAGCGATTTGCGGAAATCCTTGATGCCATTCATATCTCTTAAATCATCCGGAATGGAGTTCCAGAGGGCTGGCGTTGAGAGTGATAATGCTCTGTTGGAGGTAGATTGCTTAGTTTTGTAGTGCCCTGTAGGTAAGCGGAATTTATTAATATTGATAGATCATCTAGGCCTATTAGTCGAGTCCTTGGTCAATAATCCATGAAGGACATCTGCTGAGAATAGATTCATAATATTAAATATTATTATAGTTGTCTTAAATCTAACCCATGCGGTTATCGGTAGCCAGTGCAATTGCTGGGTGTGATATGTTCACATTTGGCTGTGCATGCTGTGGTGTTCTGCACTAACTGAAGAGGATGTATAGATTTTATGGGCAGATCCTGATATAAAGAATTTCCATAGTCCAATATTGGAATAATAACTGCTTGACATACATACAAAACTGGCTAAATAAATAAATACATACATACAGTGCAAAAATGGCTATGGCTGGGGATTGGTTGAAGTCTCCTGACGAGCTTCAATCGTTGGTACTCTTTAGCAGCAGTTTTGTTTTTATGTGATTGGAGATTTAAATGTTTGTCCAAAATGACGCACAGATATTTCACTTCATCTTTTAGAGATATTGTTCTGTCAAGGAAATTGAATGTTAAGGGCGGGTCATTGTTGGTGTTATTAGAAATTAACATAGCCTCTGTTTTATCAAGGTTAACTTTCATGTGGGTTCACCCCTAAACAAAGTCATGTGGAGGGGTGACCTGCACGGAGCGGCAGGTGCACCTACTCTTGCCACCTTACTGGGCAGACTAGATGGACCATACTGGTCCTTATCTGCCATCATGTTGTTGTTGTTAAGTGCCATTGAGTCATAGTCGACTCATGGCGACCCTCTGGATAGCTATCCTAAATTGTGTTCAGTCTTGAGTCAGGCGGCTCATTGTTGACAGACTGGTACCCGTAGCTGCTGTTATTGTATCGATCCATCTCATTGCTGGCCTTCCTCTCTTGCGTTGACCTTCTATCTTGCCAAGCATGATGTCTTTCTCTAATGATCTCTCTCTTCGCATGATGTGTCCAAAGTATGAAAGTCGAAGTCTTGTCATCTGAACTTCTAAAGAAAGCTTAGGTTTGATCTCCTCTAGTACTGACTGGTTTGTTCTTTGGGCAGTCCATGGTATACACAGTATTCGCCACCAGCACCATAATTCAAAGGCATCAATTTTCTTACTGTCTATCTTTTTCACTGTCCAGCTTTCACATCCATATGATGTTATTGAAAATACCATGGCTTGAATAAGTCGAATCTTTGTATGGAGAGAGACATCTCTGCTCTTGAGAATCTTATCTAGGTCTTTCAAACAAGACCTAGCTCAACCACAAAGCCTAACTCACCCCCAAAAACCTGGGACACATTCAGCACACCATCCGCAGAGCAGCTCTCCCACATCATCACCGCAATCAATATAAGCACGGCGCCTACAGACTCTTGCCCAGTGACATGGATCAAAGCCACCAAATCAAACTTCATCCACACCATACACAACATGGTGCACAACTCCTTAACACAAGGATTCATGCCAAAACAACTAAAGCTCGCCACAATAAGACCTATCCCAAAGAAAACCACACTCGACAAGAACAATCCAGCAGTGTACAGACCGATTTCCAGCATACCTTTTCTGGCAAAAATCATCGAAAAAACAGTACAGCACCAACTACAAGAACACGTTGACAACCACGCTCCACTGGACAACAACCAACACGGTTTTCATCCCAACCATGGAGTCGAAACTCTACTGATATACCTCTTCGACAACACTCTCCGACTCATAGACAACACCAAGAATAGAATTATAATGATCTTCATTGACATCTCGTCAGCATTCAACACAGTAGACCACAAAACTCTCCTGGAAAGACTACAAAACATTGGGTTACACGGTCCCACCTTAAAATGGTTCCACTCATACCTAAACGACAAGCAGATACAGGTCAAGGTAGGCCACAACTTCCGACCCATAAAAGTCCTCCAGGGAGTATCACAAGGATCGGCCCTTTCAGCACTCCTATTCAACATCTACATCCAGCCAATATGCAACATCATGAAAGAGAACAACATACAATACACAATCTACGCAGATGATATCATGATATACACACCTATCACAGTCGACAACCCAGACTACTCCAAAATAACAAACTGCCTCATACAAATGACAAGATGGTGTCAAAACAACAACCTCTCAATAAACTATAGCAAGACCGAGGCACTAATCATCACTCGTAACCCGGCCTTCATCCCCCCACCTGACATCAAGATAAAAAACACAACTATACCTATAAAATCGGAAGTAAAGTATCTCGGAGTGACCCTGGACAAAGAGCTAAATCACAAACCACACATAAGCAAAACCATCAAAAGCGCATACCACAGGATGAGAATCATCAGAAGACTTAAGCCCCTCCTCACTCCTGAGCACTTCCGTACAGTATGCCAGGCACTAATAACCCCCATACTAGACTTCTGCAACCCAATCTACCTTGGTATAGCAAACCAAACACTCAGACCACTACAATTAGCACAAAACACAGCGGCCCGCATAATAGCTGGTTCAACAAGATAAGAACACATCACACTCATTCTGAAAGATCTACACTGGCTCCCAATCAGATCATGCATCAAATACAAAACAATCATAAACATCTTCAAGATCAAACAACACTCTTCAGCCAACAGCCTACATACCCTCATACAACCTGACATAAGCACACGCCCAAGGAGAAGAGGCACCTCCAACCGTGTAAACACCCCAAAAGACTTCATAAAGACTCGCAAAAACACCAGAGCATGAGCAATCTCTCTGGCTGCCCCAGCAATCTGGAACACCCTCCCAGACGAACTGAGAATAACCACAGACCTCAAAGACTTTCGCAAACAGCTAAAGACAACGCTATTCATTGAACACTACGGATATGCCACATGATCTACTAACAAGCAAGAACAACTGACCTACCCCCCACCATGAACCTTGTATAGAAGAATGTATATAGCACACGATGTATAATAGCGCACAATGTACATAGCTCCACTTAAATCAATTACACAACACATCAAACACACCAAACATGCAAACACATCGCTGCATGAAAACACAAGATCACTCCTTTGATTGTTTGCAGTGAGATCGCTTTGATTGTAGGAAAAGGCGGTATAGAAATACTGTTAAATAAATAAATAAATAGCCATTCTGCCAAGAGCAATGCGTTGTCTGATTTCTTGACTGCTTGTTGCTTCTTTATTGATAGTTGATCCAAGTAGGTTAAAGCTGTTCATGATTTCAATTTCTTCTCCTTCAATGAAGAACCTGTTGATTATGCCAGTTGTCATGATCTTTGTCTTCTTTACAGTAAGGTGCAGGCCCATTTTGAGATTATATTCTTTGATTGTGAGAAGCAAATGTTTGAGATCATCTTCACTTTCAGCCAGTAATGTGGTATCATCAGCATAGCGAAGGTTGTTGATGAGTTTTCCACCAATCTTCACACCTCTGTTGTCTTCATACAATCCTGCTTCTCTGAAGATTTGTTCTGCATATAAATTAAATAGGTAGGGGGAAAGTATGCAGCCTTGTCTTACACCTTTGCTTATTTTAAACCATTCTGTTTCTCCTTGTTCCGCTCAAACTGTTGCTTCTTGATCAATGTACAGATTGCGCAAGAGAACGATCAGGTGTTCTGGTATACCCATGCTTCTTAATGTGGCCCAGAGTTTCTCATGGTTTACACAGTCAAAAGCCTTGCTATAGTCGATAAAGCACAAATAGATATCCTTTTGGTATTCTTTAGTCTTTTCAAGGATCCATCTCACATCGTTCCTCGCCCTTTCCTGAATCCTGCTTGCACTTCAGGTAGTTCTTGTTCCAGGTATGGTTGTAGTCTCTTTTGAATAATCTTCAGTAGAATCTTGCTGGCATGTGAGATCAGAGCGATTGTGCGATAATTTCCACAGTCAGTTGGCTCACCTTTCTTTAGTATTGGTATAAACACAGATCTTTTCCAGTCAGTTGGCCATGATGTTGTCTTCCATATTTCTTGGCAGAGCCTTGCAAGTACGGTAACAGCTGCATCAGATTGCTGTAATACTTCTATGGGAATGCTATCAATGCCTGGTGCTTTGTTCTTTGATAAGGCTTTCAATGCTGCTTCAACTTCTTCTTTCATCACCAATGGTTCCCGATCATAAGGTACAGGTTGAAACGGCTGTTGGTCCACTTGATCTTTATCATATAAAAACTCTGTATATTCCTTCCACCTTTTCTTGATCTTCTAAGCATCATTCAACATTTATTTATTTATTTATTTCCAGAGATCAGTGGCGGTTTACAGGTAACAAAAAACATTAATAATAGCGTGGCAGACTATCATTTTTACATAGAACAACTGAAGAACGTTTTTAACATTTAACTCTTAACATCAAAGCAGGAGGAACTGGGTGCACAATAATATGCCGTTTCATATAACGGATTGCATTCAATATTAAAAAAGGTAACTATTTACATTAGTGATAACAAATGTATTCAAGAGTTAGTTGATCTAGGTAGGTATTATGATTGAGTGAGAAGCGGGTGAGTGCCTTGATTAGGTAGGATTTAAGTATAATTGTTGTTCAGTGCTGTTCTGTGTGTTCTGAACATTATCAAGTTGAAGGTTGTGATAGTGCAGAGTAAAAAGATGGGTTTTTAGTTCTTTTCTAAATGATTGAAGGTTTTTGAGTTCTCTAAGTTCCATTGGGAGGTTGTTCCATAATGTAGGAGCGAAAAATGAGAAGGCAGTGTTACTTGTCTTCTGACTTGTCTTTCGAATGGTATCCGGGACTAGGAGCATGTGTAGGTTCATTCTTCTTCTTGACCTGTTTTCGTGTGGGATGTTGATGAGGGTAGATAGGAATGATGGTGCTAAGTTATTAAAGATTTTAAACGTAGTAACTAAAGATTTATAGATAATTCTGCAAGAGACAGGTAGCCAGTGCAGAGCGTAAAGAATAGGAGATATGTGGTCTGTTACTTTCGCATTGTAGATGTTCCTTGCTATGACATTTTGAGCTAGTTGAAGTGTGTTTAGATTTTTCTTAGACGTTCCTTGAAATATACCATTACAGTAATCTAGATGCAGTGTTAATGTCTGGGCCACCGATTTGAAGTCAGTGCTATCTATAATCGGCCTTAGTTGTTGGATTGCCCTTATTTTAAAGTATATTGTTTTAACAGTTTGCATTATGTGTTGAGTAAGGCTGAGGGTCTTTTGTACACGTTCCATTTCATTCTTGACCACCTCCAACTTCCCTTGGTTCATGCTTCGTACGTTCCATGTTCCAATGCGTAAGACATTTTTGCAGCTTCTGACTCTCATTTCATGCGCAGCTACATCAGCAGTCAGACGTCCCGATAATGTATTCCATGACTTTTAATAACACCACATAAAGGCTGGATGTATATATTATGTTATTGTCGGTGTTATAAATTTATGGTCAAGTTACACTTGGTTTGCAGCTTGTCATGCTGTGAGGGCTTGTGTGCATCAGTGATGCTGAGAGCTAAACTATCAGTAGTTTAACTACTGGCAGGGTCTCCAAAGATGGACAGGTCTCAGCTGAGGTGCCAGACCAAGACAAACCACCCATCTAGGCAGCAGCAGAATGGGATAGTGTTAACGGCGTAGGATCACATTTCTGTGACAACGGCAAAAACACTAAACTTAAAACTGCGCAGAAGAAAGGCCCGGCAATCTACTTCTGTATCTTGCCATGAAAACCCAATGGATAGTTACAACAAAACAAATTGTGCTATAGTGCTGGAAGATCAGACCCCCAGGTCGGAAGGCACTCAACTAGCTACTGGGGAAGAGCTGAAGACTTCTCAGAGTAAAGCCAGCATTTATGATGTGGTTGGATCAAAGCCCTCGGGAACTCTGACTGCTGATGTAGCTGCACATGAAATGAGAGCCAGAAGCTGTAAAGATGTCTTATACATTGGAACATGGAACGTACGAAGCATGAACCAAGGGAAGTTGGAAGTGGTCAAGAATGAAATGGAACGTGTACAACTTGATCTGATGGGTGTCAGCGAACTGTAATGAACTGGCATCGGGCACTTTGCATCAGATGATCACATGGTCTACTATGCTGGAAATGAAAGACAAAGAAGAAATGGTGTTGCATTTATAATAAAGAAGAAACTTGCAAGAACTGTAATGAAATACAATGCAGTCAGCGAACGCTTAATCTCTATTCATCTATGAGGAATGCCTATCCACACAACTATAATTCAAGTATATGCCCCAATAACAGCTGCAGAAGAGAATGAAATTGAAGAGTTCTATGAACAAGTACAAGCTGAAATTGACAGAACATGCAAACAGGATATCCTGATAGTCATGGGTGACTGGAACGCAAATGTTGGCAACAAAGAAGAAAGCAAAGTAGTTGGAAAATATGGATTTGGCAACAGAAATGAAGCTGGAGAAAGACTCATAGAATTCTGCAAGACCAACGATCTATTCATCTCAAACACCTTCTTCCAGCAATACAAGTGGCAACTATACACATGGACTTCACCCAATGAATTGTATAAAAATCAAATTGACTACATCTGTGGAAGTCAACGATGGAAAAGCTCTATAACATCAACAAAGACAAAACCTGGAGCTGACTGTGGTACAGATCATCAACTACTAGTATGCAAACTCAAGCTAAAGTTGAAAAAGAGCAAAACACTCATGAATTAAGCGAAATACGACCTTGATAATATACCACTGGAATTTAAAGACTGCCTGCAAATTAAAGGCTGTTAGTGTAGCTGGGTTTAAAAAAGGTTTGGACAAGTTCCTGGTAGGTACATATGACCTAGTTTGGCCACTGTTGGAAACAGAATACTGGGCTTGATGGACCTTGGTCTGACCCAGTATGGCATATCTTATGTTCTTATGTTCTTATGATTTACTGCTTTAGATACAAATGACAGAGCTCTAGAAAAGTTATGGAATGACATCAAGAAGGTTGTGTTGGAAGAGAACGAGAAGTCTCTACAAAAGGTGAAAAAGAAAAAACGGCCAAAATGGATGACGGAAGAAACTCTGAAAGTTGCCCAGAAACGCAGAGAAGCTAAAGCCAGAGGAGAAAGAAAGACAATCACAGAACTCAACAGAGATTTCCAACGTGCAGCAAGACAGGACAAGGAAAAGTACCGCAAAAATGCATGCAAGGAAGTAGAAGCAGAAACTATTAGAGGAAGAACAAGATTGGTTTTCCTAAAGCTACGAGAGTTAAAGAAAAAGTTCCAGCCTCGAATTGGAATGTTACAAGATGCTCAAGGTTCTATGTTGAATGATGCTGAGAAGATCAAGAAAAGGTGGAAGGAATATACAGAGTTTTTATATGATAAAGATCAAGTGAACCAACAGCCGTTTCAACCTGTACCTTATGATCGGGAACCATTGGTGATGAAAGAAGACGTTGAAGCAGCATTGAAATCCTTATCAAAGAACAAAGCACCATGCATTGATAGCATTCCCATAGAGGTATTACAGCAATCTGATGCATCTGTTACCGTACTTGCAAGGCTCTGCCAAGAAATATAGAAGACAACATCATGGCCAACTGACTGGAAAAGATCTGTGTTTATACCAATACTAAAGAAAGGTGATCCAACTGACTGTGGAAATAATCACACAATTGCACTGATCCCACATGCCAGCAAGATTCTACTGAAGATTATTCAAAAGAGACTACAACCATACCTGGAACAAGAACTACTTGAAGTGCAAGCAGGGTTCACGAAAGGGCGAGGAACGAGAGACATCATTGCAAATGTGAGATGGATCCTTGAAAAGACTAAAGAATACCAAAAGGATATCTATTTGTGCTTTATCGGCTTTTGACTGTGTAAACCATGAGAAACTCTGGGCCACATTAAGAAGCATGGGTATACCAGTACTCTTGCATAATCTGTACATTGATCAAGAAGCAACAGTTCGAACGGAACAAGGAGAAACAGAATGGTTTAAAATAAGCAAAGGTGTAAGACAAGGCTGCATATTTTCCCCCTATCTTGATAAATTAGAAGACTGGGCATCAAAATGGCAGGTGAAATTTAATGTGGACAAGTGCAAGGTTATGCACCTAGGGAAGAACAACCCAAACTATGGTTACACGATGCAAGGTTCCACATTAGGAACCACCACCCAGGAAAAAGATTTAGGCGTCATTGTGGATACCATGTTAAAACACTCGGCCCAGTGTGCAGCGGTGGCCAAGAGAGCAAATAGAATGCTAGGTATGATAAGGAAAGGAATGGAAAATAAAACAAAAGATATTATAATGCCTCTGTATCATTCCATGGTGAGACCGCACCTTGAATATTGTGTGCAATTCTGGTCGCCGTATCTTAAAAAGGATATAGCGATTTTAGAAAAGGTTCTGAGAAGAGCCACCAAAATGGTAAAGGGGATGGAAGGATACTCCTATGAAGAAAGGCTTAAAAGGTTAGGGCTCTTTAACCTGGAAAAGAGACGGCTGAGGGGAGATATAATAGAAGTCTATAAATTAATGAACGGAGTGGAACGGGTAAATGTAGATCGATTGTTTACCTTATCAGAATATAGAAAGACTAGGGGACATGCAATGAAGCTACAGGGTAAACTATCTAAGACTAATAAAAGAAAATATTTTTTCACTCAACGTGTAATCAAACTCTGAAATTTGTTACCGGAGGATGTAGTAAAGGCTGTTAGTGTAGCTGGGTTTAAAAAAGGTTTGGACAAGTTCCTGGAGGAAAGGTCCATAAACCATTATTAAGAAGGGACCCAGGATTATCAATGCTTGAACCAATACAAGCATTGTGGAACCTGTGTCCCTTGGGGAAACTGCTAGGTACTGTCATGCAGCGAGGGCTGATGAGAGCCCAGTTGAGAGAAACGAAGGTGTTTTTCACAGAGGAAAAGACTTGCAATATTCCCAGGAACCAGCTAGAGGGAGCAAGAGTGTCTTCAGGGAAACTGAAGAACCACGCCCAGCTGGTCACAAGGAAATGCCAACCAGCTTCCAATCCTCGAAGGCAGGAGGGCTTCATAAGGGGAGAGTGGAAGACTGGAAGAGAGGAAGGAGAAGAGGCAGCACTGGCAACAGACGAAGCAGCAGCAGAAGTAGCAACCCAAGCAGAAGCAAGGTGAGGTAATTTCTCAGGAGCTGAGGAAGGACCTAAGGAGGTGTCAGCTCAAGCCAAACCGAGAGCTGTTTGCCCTCAGAGGCAAAAGCCCTGCTGTAACTGCAACCCTAAGCCAAACAAGAATCAGCTGGAGAAGCCAAGCCACACTGAGTCAGAAAGCCAGAAGCTGGGCTTGTACAGAGGCAAGCCTTCACCAGGAGAAGGAAGTCAAAGGCTACAGGGTAAGCCTATCCTGCATAGAAAAGGATTTCACCAAGCTGCTGCCTGGGAAAGGCAGGCAGTGGAAGAAAGCCGGTTACCTGAGGATTGTTGCCATACAAGGTATGAGAAATATATGCTTAATAAGAAAGTTGTGAATGGTAAAAGCTATGATAAAGCTGCTATAAAGCCTCTAAGGAGAGAGGGTACTTTAAAGCCTAACACAGCACGTGGCCGACGCCCTAGGCTAGGCCAAGGACATTGGGAACTGCTACAGAAAATATACAAAACGCCTGAATGTGTTTTACAAGAAACCAGGGATATAGAATCAGAGCTTTCTGATAACGAGCCAATGCAAGTGGAACTGGCAGGAGATTTGTCTAACCAAGAGATGGACTCTACACTTTGTATTTCTGAAAGTTTAGAGTCACTGCCAGACTTGTGATTGGGTGAATTGCCAGCAGAGCATTCTTTATTTGTTTGAGCACCTCCATTCCTGTGACGTATAACAGTTTTTGCTTTGAACCCTGAGTTTGTTTTCTACCTGAATTAAGGACATTTGCTTTAAAGTTGTAACCCACTATTTAGAACCACTGTGAAAAGGGAAATAAAAGCCTTATTAATTCCCACCACTCAGCTTGATTGTTTCTTTGAAGATTGGAGTAAAGGAAACTACAAGGACCAAGAGCCATTTGGACCTTTAGAAGACTCTCCAATCTTAACCTTATATTTTTGTGTCGCACCTGCCCCGGCGTCCACTGGCCACCAGGGAAGGGTTGCTGACATAAATGGCGTAGTTGTTGGATGTTTTATTGGGTGCTTACAACTAGAAAAGAAAGAAAAATAAACTCCTAGGTTTAAAAAATAAAACCCGGAGTGGAGTGTATGAAGAACCGGATTGGAAAAGTAAAAACCAGAACGGATTAGCTGGAAACTGGATCGGAGGGTAAAACCTGGGATGGAGTAACCAGAAACCGGATCGGATGGTGAAAATCCTGAAGAGGGACACCTGGACCAGTGAGCTGAAAATCCTGTTGCTGACACCAGAGGCGGAGAGCTGCAGAGTAGGACAGCAACGATTATTCCAAAAATGATGCAACACGGATGTCAGGTAACATGTAATTAAGCCTGATTTGTGTTGGATAGCATAGGGAAGGAAAAAAAAAAAAGGGGGAAAAAAAGGAGCTCATTTGTTAGTGGCGCCACACTTGTTTTTTTTTTCCTTGTGTTCTCTTTTTACAGGTGCAGCATGGAGCAAAAGGAGCTTTGCGCATGGATGGCACTACAGTTTGACAGACAAGCTGAGTTTGCGCGGCAAAACCAAGCGCAGGCCCTCCAAGCTTTGCAAGCACAACAACAGCCGGTCCTGCAGGTCATGGAAACCTGGTTGGCTCAGCAGCGGGAAGCGCTGGCAAAGGCCAACACAGAGAAGCTACAGGAGGCTGGACCAGGCAATCCAAGGGATGACCTAACTGTAGGAAAGTTAAGCCCTACTGATGATGTAGATGACTTTTTAGATTCTTTTAGTAGAATTGCATGTTCCGTTAATTGGCCACCCGAGCAATGGGCCATTCGCCTTGCAGCGTCCCTCACGGGGGAGGCGCTCGCTGCGTACAGGGCAATGCCACCTGCTCTTGCTAATAATTACGAGGAAGTAGTTAGTGCTATTAGGGATCGACTAGGCCTTACACCTTTATTGTACAATAAGATGTTTAGAGCCACTTCTCTCAGGGCAGATGAAACGCCTAAGGCCCTTGGCCATAGAAGACACGGTCTAGCGACCAAATGGCTAAAGCCTGAGGGGAAGACAGTAGATACACTAATGGATGAGATAATACTTGAACAATATATATATTTTTTTTTTAATAGGACAGTTTATGATACATTATATATTAACATTATTTAGTTACTTCTATTGTCATTGCTCTATGTTGGTTTTATACCTATTTGGTCTCTCAGCCCTGCTTTTATCTATTTTTGTCTTTTTACCTTTTATTTTTATCATTAGATGTGTTCATGTTTCTTTGTCATGCCGGTGCTTTCACATGTATTGTTATTTTAATATATTTTGAATATATATTTTTTATATTGTTTTTTATTATGCTCATGTTTTTATTATCATTTGTTTAGTGTTACTCCCCCTGAGGAAGGCATTGCCGAAACGCGTTGGGGTCCCTTTTTGAATAATAAAGACCCGTCTGTTCTTCCAACTCCTGCTTCTTGTGTTTGTTCATCCTGCAGAGTTGCCATACCACTGCTGGCGCAATAGCTCTTACTGAGCGGTATTTGGAAGCAGAGATGGTCACCCAGCAAAAGGTGGGGACTTCCAAATTGGCAGTCGGTATGGAGGCGCAGAGGTTAGAAAGCATCTCACGACCTCTACATAGTGGTTTAAAAAGTTCTAATGTTGTGTCAAAAGAAATGACTAAAAGATGTTTTGCATGTGGAAAGAAAGGGCATTTAAAACAAGAATGTTATTCACGTACTGCTCTTGTTGGAGAAAACCCAAAAGCAATCCGTGAAGGTTTTGTCTTGAATGTGAAAATTCAAGGGGTAAATGCAAAAGCACTTTTAGACTCTGGAGTTGACCAAACTATGATTTCGCAAAAATTATGGTCTGTGGTCAGGGATCAGGGCGTGGCAGTTCCAGATCTGCCAGAGGGTAATGTTAGAATAAAATGTATACACGGTGCGGCTACCCACTATCCCGTGTACAAATTGTGGGTTAAAGGTCTAGGCATTGAAAAAGAAATGCTAATAGCCATTGTACCTAAGTTACCCCAAGAGCTGGTACTGGGCCGTGATTGGCCACAGTTCAGGAGAAGTCTAAAAGAGGGCTTATCTCCACAAGAAGCTCAAACTTCCACTTGCATTCGCCATAGGGATACTGTGATTCCCACTCCTCTTCTGGAAAAAACGAAGACGACTACAGATCCCAAGGAGGCTCTAGTTTCAACGTGCTCGCACGCCCAAACTTCGGAAAGCCCCTCGTGTTCCAGAGACACCACTTTAGGAGACCTTCCTTCCCACGAAGGAAGACCCCTCGGAGAGGGAAAGAAAATCCAAGGCTGAGAGGCGGAAAGAAAGAAAATGTCGCTCTAAGGGTAGAGCCGAGCTGGAAGCTGGAAAAGGGATGCCATGGGTACCTGCGGAATTGATGGAGAAGTTCCCCTCCTTCAAGATGGAACAAAGGGCAGACCTTGCGCTGGCTCGTGCATTTGAGCATGCTCAAGAAGAAAAGGATACTTTCCTCAGATTTATTACGGAGGAAGATATACTATATCGAGAAAGTAAGGACCTCCGAACAGGAAATATTCAGAAGCAGTTAGTGGTCCCGAATACTTTCAAGTCTCTTGTTTTACGTCTGGCCCATGACCATCCAGTAGGGGGCCATAAGGGAGCACAAGGCACCCTTGATCAAATCTTAGCCAGATTTTATTAGCCGGGAGTCTTCAGAGAAACTACTCGCTTCTGTGAGTCCTGTGCATCGTGTCAACGGGTAACTCCTAGGCGGCCACCAGAAGTACCTCTAATCCCGATGCCAATAATCTCAGACCCAGTAAGGAGACTGGCCATTGATATAGAAGGACCTCTTGTAAAAACGCCAAGAGGATTTCAGTATATATTAGTGATTGTAGCTTTGTTTCTGCTGTTACCATGTATCATCCCATGTTGTATGCGTTCTATTAACAGTGTTATTGAAAATACAGTAGAGCGGAAAACCGCAACTAAGATATTGGCCTTATGGCATCCTAGTCCTACTATATATGGCCGTAACCCGACCCCAGTATAATTGAATTGAGTGATTTGACTCTCACACCTTATTAATAATAGGGTGAGATTAATCAGTGTTTGGCACCGCAGGACTGGAGTTGTGAGCCTCTGCCGTAAAGCAGCAGCCAACAGGGGCAGACACACCCGCACCCACGTACCAGAATGCACCAGGTTTCAAACAGCCACTAGAAGAGCTGAAGTGGGGAAACGTGTGTTCAATCAGGAGAGCTATGAGGTAATCCCCAATCACTCATCTCCAAGGGCAGGGCTTGATTCAGCACAGCTGAGCTGTGATAGGGTGGAGTATCCCTCTAAACAAGTTAAAAGTAAAACATATTCTACACAGAATCAGTTAAGGAACTCAGAGCTCAAGGACAGAGAGAGGAAGCAGCAGCATCAACGTGGAAGGAAGAAGAGGAAAACATCTTGGAGGTCTAAAGAAGGAGCCCATAGCAGTACGTGTGTTGGGAGTCATTCCAGAGGCAAGCATACTCCATTGGACTGGAGGAAGCCAGAGGAGTGGGGTTACAGAGCCAGGAATTCCCGGACGGCACCTGTGAAGGAGACGGCTGCATTTGGAAGGGACCCTAAGACCAGTGCAAGAAGGTATGTGAAGAGAGACCCAGTGTCCAGGGATCTTGATTGGAAGGCTGGACATAAAAGCTGGATTACTTACTGGCCAGGATATCTGGAGAGGAAACCTAACAACAAAGGAAGCTCAGGTATGAACACTGATCTATGCCCTAGCTCTTCACTTGGAAGACAGCAGGGAAACAAGTATTGTCCTGAGAGTGCTCCATTAAGGAATTCCTCTGAGACAGACCATGATATTGATTCTATGATAGTTGAAGAAGAAGGAGATATTTTAAATGATCAGAATGAATACATGGATTGCTCTCTGAATAAGCTGCTGTGGTAAAATACTTTCATAAATACAACAACCATCAAAAGGAACTATAACTTGTTCTTTTATCTACCCAGAAAAGTTTACAAGAAAGCTTTAGGGTAGGATTTGAGCCACGTAGAGAAAGTGAACCAGCAAAGGGGTTTGCAGCTGGCTAATGATTGGTAATTAAGCCATGCACAGTTGCACGTGAGCTCTGAAAGGAAACTACTGTTTGTGTGTGAAAATAGAAGAAAGTTATCCTTGAAAAAGAACAGTTTTTGGTTACTTTTGTGTTTTGTTTTTGCTTTTGGAGCACTGCTAAAAGGTATTAGCAGGAGCCCTTAAAAAGACCTTTTCTGTTTCCCATCAAGGTCTTTATTGTTTGATTGATTGCTTAAGAAGTTCAGTTGCTTATATCATGATTTGTTTTTCCTAAGTACAATACTGAAGCAAGTTGTCCTTTTGTGTTACCAAGTAAATCTGTGTGGGAGAATTAACCCCATGAATAAAGTATATTTTTCTTTGCTTACACTCGAGCAACACAACTCATTATTTTGTGAACGGCTGATTCTGGTATGAATGGACTACATCCCCCACAATCCTTTGCAAGTCATAATAGTATTTTGCCTTTGCCAAGACTGTGGACATTCACGCCCAGCGCCCCCATTTACAAGTTGCACAATGCTGGCATAGGTGAGGGGAGTGTGTGTCTGTCTATCCAGTGTGTGGTGGCTGCCACCACCCTCCACAGCCCACACTGCTAGCACTGTTGCCAGTATTGGCCTGCCAATGTGCATAATGAGGAGCAAGGTACCGTGGGAACAGCCTGGATAGGGTGGCCTGGCCTGTCCGCATCTGCACAGGGCATAGAGCAATGGCCGGACATTGTAGTGCCCGGTACCACCTGCACGGACAGGGTGGCCATAGCATGTCCTACTGGGAGGTCACTCTCACCCTGACTGAGCAGTGACCATGGCATGGATAGGTTCCACCATAATGCTATATAGTATTTCTCTTATGTGATATTTATGGGTTTCCTTTTGGGGCCCAATCACTGACTTATCTGCTTGGTGTGTATGCTGATATCCCCGTTCTGGGTACATGCATCTCCTCCAGGACCATGCACTATGGACTAGCTGGCGGACTGTCTGCAGCTAGTATGTGTCTTGCTGGAACACCGTGCAGGGTGCAGCGGCTGGAGGCTTGCTGCTGGAGAATGTCAGATAATGGTGGGGGGCAGCTGAGTATTTCCAGACCTGCCGTCTGTCTGCTATTGCGTTATGGATGTGTACTGCTCTGCATTGCTTGCCCTGTAGGGTGTTTGATCCCTAGTAGGACTGGGGTGATGGTCCCCTCTACTGCCACCATTGCAGAGGGTTGAAAGTGGCTCTGTGGGCAGGAGATCCTGTCCCCCACCCTGAGCCCTAGAGGGTGCGTTGGGTGGTGGTATGTAATCTCCCTGGTAACCACAGCAGAATGTGGGTGTGGTGCTGTGCAGTTCTCCTGTAGCCAGCCATGTGTTTATTAGCAGCTCTAGCCCACTGGTTACTTCATTGCCCATGGAGCCAGAGGTCATAGGTTCACAACCCAGAGTGGGGTTCATTGATAGGGCTGTCTTAGGCATTGTCTATTTTTACTGTATATTAGTGCTGCCAGCACAACCACCCTCAGGGTACCGTCAACTTAGGGTAGCTCAAAAGGTGCCCTATAGGGCGCCTTACACTTCGCCCTAAATTATATGTATTATATGCCATTTGATAGGAATATTTAGGCGCTCCCTATAGGGCACGCCTTACACTTCGCCCTATAGGGATCGCCTAAATATTCCTATGAACTGGTATATAATACATGACCATGTCAGAGAGAACGTCACTATTAGAACATATTTCATAGGACGGGTACAATTTTCCTGACATATGCAAACTGTAACCCGCCTGCGGACTGTGGATTAAAATATTATAGTCGGCTTTCAAAGGGTTACACAGGATGCCTCAGCCAGCCTTATTCATTAGGCACACTGGGGAATCGAACCCATGACCCTTGTACCATCAGTCTGTGTAGTAACCATTGTACTACAGCTCTGTTTCTGTATTTGGGTGTCTGCGCGCTGTCTTATGCTTGTGCGCAGCAGCGCGCGCACTGTAACGATCATTGCTGCGCTGCACGTAATAACGCGCGCAACTGCGCGTTATCGGTTACAATGTACCGCCCAAGTCCTTTTTTGGCTTTCCTTCCACTAACGCGGCTCCTAACGCGAATTGCACTAACGCAGTTTAGTAAACATACCCCTTAGTATCTGGCGCTACTCCCAAGTTTGAAACTCAGTGGAAGGGACCTTACAAGGTTATCAAGCCCGTCGGTCCAGCTTCCTACCTGATTCAAGATAAAAAGGGACATAACTAGGTCTATCATGTAAACATACTCCGGCCGTGGCATGAACGGTTAGTTTTGCTAGCATCTGCGGAAAACATATCCAACACTAAAATGATACAAGCAGACAACAGTCGGCTGAAGCGGAAAGCAAGTCAGCTGCAGAAGGATGCGGTATCACGTATTACGTGCTGCGCGGAAGAGGCTTCCCCAGCCCGTAATATTTTAAGAAGGGGGATGTGTCATGCAGCGAGGGCTGATGAGAGCCCAGTTGAGAGAAAAGAAGGTGTTTTTCACAGAGGAAAAGACTTGCAATATTCCCAGGAACCAGCTAGAGGGAGCAAGAGTGTCTTCAGGGAGACTGAAGAGCCACGCCCAGCTGGTCACGAGGAAATGCCAACCAGCTTCCAATCCTCGAAGGCAGGAGGGCTTCATAAGGGGAGAGTGGAAGACTGGAAGAGAGGAAGGAGAAGAGGCAGCACTGGCAACAGACGAAGCAGCAGCAGAAGTAGCAGCCCGAGCAGAAGCAAGGGGAGAATCACTGGCAGCACCAAGAGAGAGAGATGGAAGTGGAAACCTGACTACTCTAGTGCTAGAGGATCCCCAGGAGGGAGAGGTGATTTCTCAGAAGCTGAGGAAGGACCTAAGGAGGTGTCAGCTCAAGCCAAACCGAGAGCTGTTTGCCCTCAGAGGCAAAAGCCCTGCTGTAACTGCAACCCTAAGCCAAACAAGAATCAGCTGGAGAAGCCAAGCCACACTGAGTCAGAAAGCCAGAAGCTGGGCTTGTACAGAGGCAGGCCTTCACCAGGAGAAGGAAGTCAAAGGCTACAGGGTAAGCCTAACCTGCATAGAAAAGGATTTCACCAAGCTGCTGCCTGGGAAAGGCAGGCAGTGGAAGAAAGCCGGTTACTTGAGGATCGCTGCCATACAAGGTATGAGAAATGTATGCCTAATAAGAAAGTTGTGAATGATAAAAGCTATGATTGTAAATACACTGACAAAAGTTAAAAATCCAGAACCAAAACAATCTGCAATAAGTATACAAGCCCTTGCAACCCACTTTGCAGAAAAACTAAAATGCAAACTTAATACTACACCAACACTAACCCACACAAACACCGAAACTAATAACAACAGCTGGACAACCTTTCATACGATAGATCGGAAACACCTCCTCAGGATTATAACAATTATCAACACCACAACTTCCCCACTCGATCCATGCCCCGTATCATGGATCAAAAATACTAAGGAAGAACTAGCTGGAAACATTCAATACATAGTAAATCAATCCCTCTCCCAGGGCATTATGCCTGATGCCCTCAAACTCACAACAATCCGCCCAATAATAAAAAACAATAAACTCGACCCAAAAGACCCAAACTCATATAGACCAATAGCCAGCATTCCATTTATGGCTAAAATAATAGAAAAAACTGTTCAACTTCAATTGCAAGAACATATAGATGACCACAACTCCCTTGACTCCCACCAATTCGGTTTCCGCCCCTTCCATGGGGTAGAAACCCTATTAATTACTCTGATGGACTTCCTCATAAGACATACAGATGATAACACCCAAGGCCTCCTACTCCTTTTCATAGACATTTCCGCTGCATTTGACAACATCAACCACCTTACACTGATTAATAGATTAGAAAACTTAGGAATAGGTGGGACTGTCCTTAATTGGTTCAAGTCCTACATCACACACAGACTAATACGAGTTCAATTAAACCAGGAAGCATCGGAAACCTTCCCCCAAGGACAAGGAATACCACAAGGATCAGCCCTTTCTGCTCTCCTTTTCAACCTGTACCTGCAACCCATCACAAAAATATTTAAAAAACACAAAATCAATCACTTTATCTATGCCGACGACATCATGCTCGCCCTCCCCATAACCACGAAAAACCCCAATTATAACACTCTATCCGAATGCATGGCGGAAACCTCATCCTGGATGGGAACCAACTTCCTCAGCATCAATCTCAAAAAAACTGAGGCAATGTTTGTATCAAGATCACCTGTGGCTGAAGATACCTACCCAACAACAATCTCCATCAATAACACAACGATACCTGTTAAAAAAGAGGTAAAATACCTAGGCGTTATAATCGATCACACACTCACCATGCTACCTCACATAAAACAGACGGTAAAAACTATATTCTACAAACTCAAAACTATTCAACACTTAAGGCTCCTCCTTGACACGCATGACTTTAGATCAGTCGTTAGTGCCCTCATAACCCCTCACTTTGACTATTGTAATAGTCTCCTAACCGGCCTCCCACAAAAGAATATCTACTTATTACAAAGAGCACAGAACATTTGTGCAAAATTAGTCACTAAAGCCCACCTAACAGACCATGTAACCCCTATACTGCTAGATCTACACTGGCTCCCCATAAATTATCGAATCAAATACAAAATACTACTAACAACCTTCAAACTACTAAACGATATTGCCCCCTCACATCTATCCACACTCCTTCACGTCCCAAATGAATTAAGAGCCCGCAGACTAAATGCAACCCTCTCACTAGAGCTGCCAAAAACATTCACGAGGACCAAAAACTCCACCAGTGCCAGAGCCTTCTCATTCACCGCTCCCACACTTTGGAATGACCTCCCAATAGACATCCGAATCATAAAGGACCTCTCCCAATTCAGAAAAGAACTCAAGACATACCTATTCTCTGAGCACTTCGGAATCCCCTACCCTCCAAGTCCAGACACACAGCGTCCACAGACACACAACAATAAAAACACGAAGAAACACAAGTAACGGAACACACAACTCCTCTACTCACAGCCCCCATTGACACACCAAACAACCCACGAAAAAATGGAAATAAATTCCATCACACACAAAACCACTCACATACACACACAAACACACACACTTATACACACACACACTCACACATACATACACACACACACACACCTGAATAGCGAATCATGTATTCTTGTAAATAATTTCTATAAATAGCAATGCCAGCTCGCTGACATTTCCTCTGTAAATTCAGCAGTATACAAAAGTATACACCCTGTAAATAGTTCTGACAATTTACTGTTCTGTTATATGTAAAAAGTTAAGAAGTTCTTGTTCTATGTAATGTTATGCAAATGTATGCAATTGTTCCATGTAAACCGCCCCTGATCTCTGGAAGGGGCGGTATAGAAGAAATAGATAAATAAATAAATAAATAAATAAAAATGATAAAGCTGCTATAAAGCCTCTAAGGAGAGAGGGTACTTTAAAGCCTAACACAGCACGTGGCCGACGCCCTAGGCTAGGCCAAGGACATTGGGAACTGCTACAGAAAATATACAAAACGCCTGAATGTGTTTTACAAGAAACCAGGGATATAGAATCAGAGCTTTCTGATAACGAGCCATTGCAAGTGGAACTGGCAGGAGATTTGTCTGACCAAGAGATGGACTCTACACTTTGTATTTCTGAAAGTTTAGAGTCACTGCCAGACTTGTGATTGAGTGAATTGCCAGCAGAGCATTCTTTATTTGTTTGAGCACCTCCATTCCTGTGACATATAACAGCTATTGCTTTGAACCCTGAGTTTGTTTTCTACCTGAATTAAGGACATTTGCTTTAAAGTTGTAACCCACTATTTAGAACCACTGTGAAAAGGGAAATAAAAGCCTTATTAATTCCCACCACTCAGCTTGATTGTTTCTTTGAAGATTGGAGTAAAGGAAACTACAAGGACCAAGAGCCATTTGGACCTTTAGAAGACTCTTCAATCTTAACCTTATATTTTTGTGTCGCACCTGCCCTGGCGTCCACTGGCCACCAGGGAAGGGTTGCTGATAGTACATATGACCTAGATTGGCCACTGTTGGAAACAGAATACTGGGCTTGATGGACCTTGGTCTGACCCAGTACGGCATATCTTATGTTCTTATGTACCTGTTTAATTTATATGCAGAACAAATCATCAGAGAAGCAGGATTGTATGAAGACAACAGAGGTGTGAAGATTGGTGGAAAACTCATCAACAACCTTCACTATGCTGATGATACCACATTACTGGCTGAAAATGAAGATGATCTGAAACATTTGCTTCTCACAATCAAAGAACATAAGTCTCAAAATTGGCCTACACCTTAATGTAAAGAAGACAAAGATCATGACAACTGACATAATCAACAGGTTCATCGTTGAAGGAAAAGAAATTGAAATTGTGAACAACTTTAACCTACTTGGATCAACTATCAATAAAGAAGCAACAAGCAGTCAAGAAATCAGATGACATATTGCTCTTGGCAGAATGGCTATGAAAGACCTAGATAAGATTCTCAAGAGCAGAGATGTCTCTCTCCATACAAAGATTTGACTTGTTCAAGCCATGGTATTTTCAATAACTTCATATGGATTTGAAAGCTGGACAGTGTAAAAGATAGACAGGAAGAAAATTGATGCCTTTGAATTATGGTGCTGGCGGCGAATACTGTGTATACCATGGACTGCCCGAAGAACAAACCAGTCGGTACTAGAGGAGATCAAACCTAAGCTTTCTTTAGAAGCTCAGATGACAAGACTTCGATTTTCATACTTTGGACACATCATGTGAAGAGAGAGATCATTAGAGAAAGACATCATGATTGGCAAGATAGAAGGTCAACGCAAAAGAGGAAGGCCAGCAATGAGATGGATCGATACAATAACAGTAGCTATGGGTACCAATCTGTCAACAATGAGCCGCCTGAAGACCGAACACAATTTAGGATAGCTATCCAGAGGGTAACCATGAGTCGACTCCGACTCGACGGCACTTAACAACAACAACAATTGTGTAGTCCTATCTCTTGAAGGAATCAATGCCCTCTCAAATACAGGGTAGATCAAATTGGTGGAAGGGTTGCATTCTATCATTGTGATATAGTTTGTGCCTAGGCATCACAGTGTCCCATTGACATCTTTGAGATGCCAATCATATCTAACCTTATATATTCTAGCTCTCCCATCTTATTTTTTAAAATTCTAGCATTTGCATACAGGCATTTTAGAGGTTTTGTTTTATTCATATTAATCTGGTTATCAGTTGATAGTGGTAATTTGGAATCTTTCATCTCTCTATTTAAGGGCATCTGGGTTACTTTTATCTTTATTGGAACCTCTCTGTCGGGATGTCCCAACTTCCCTCTTTTGCTAGTATCCTTCAAGGATACATCCTGAACCATGTGCTCTTGGGTAACTGTTGGCTTTCCCCTACTATCTAGTTTAAAAGCTGTTCTCTCTCCTTTTTAAAGATTGATGCCAGCAGCCTGATACCACCCCGATTAAGCTGGAGCCCATCTCTTCAGAAAGCCCCTCCTTTCCCCAGAATGTTATCCAGTTCCTAATGAATCCCAAACCTTCTTCTTTGCATCATTATTTCGTCCACTAAAGAATATGAAAAGGATATCTATTTGTGCTTTATCGACTATAGCACTTGAGACTCTGGACCTCTGTCTGCCTTTTGAGTCCTGTGCATGGAATGGGAAGCATTTCAGAGAATGCTACCCTGGAAGTTCTGAATTTCAGCTCCCTACCTAAAATCCTAAATTTGGCCTCCCTCCTACACTTTCCTATGTCACTGGTATCAACATGTACCAAGACAGCAAACTCCTCCCCAGCACTATCTAAAACCTTGTCTAGGTGGCCTGTGAGGTCAACTACCTTTGCATTAGGCAGGCATGTTACCAGGCAATCCTCACGTCCACTAGCCACCCAGCTATCTACATGCCTAATGATCGAATCGCCAGCTATAACAGCCATCCTAACCCTTCCTTCATGGAAGGGTTAGGATGGCCCTAAAGAAACCTCCTTGGTACGAGAAGGTTTTACATACCTTAAGGACAAGTGCTAGTTATAGGATCACCTCCTGCCACACTAAGGTGATGGTCTCCTTTCACACTGTCAGCATACATCTCATGCAGCTTTGGACTCTGGTCTCCAAAGGTAATAGGACAGTTTAACTCTGACCCCCTGGTGATTTCAGGCTCTAAGGCCTGTCTGAAGCCCCTCCTTGCTAAATCAAGAATAGCAGACCTTAAAGGGAGTGGCTAGCAGACCTCAAGGGGAAGTGCTGGAAAGGATTCAGTTCACTATAAAAGACAGAAACACTTCCTGTCTCTCTCTCTCTCTCTCTCACCATCCAGCGGACATGAAGGACAGGAGGCTCTGATAATCAATTCCCTTCACCCCTCCCCCGCTCTCTCTCTCTCTCTCCCTTGCCATGAGGCTCTGAGCCACATGTTCAGACCTATCTCTCTCTCTTCACACTTCACACATGCACATGCACACACAGATTCATTGATGCACACTGAAACAGCTCTGTAACAATCACTATATACCTCTGTTCAATACCTATGTATTAAGCCTATTTCTACATAAAAACCTTTCTCCAAGCCACACCTGTTTGCTTGTTTTGTTGCAAACCCTACTGCCTCTGTGAAGTGAAATGAACCCAGGACCTACAGAAGAATAACTGACCAAATCTGACATCTTTATGGGGACTCGTTTCTCGGATTTCACAGCAGACCTCCAGTTGGGTAAGTAATAATTTTGTATAATACATTAAGTAGATTTCAGACAGAGTGAGACAGAATCGAAAGTCCGTGTGACCATTTACAATTTTGTTTTGTGAGTTAGACAAGGTGAGATTTTTATTGTCAAAAGGCTCTGTAAGAATCTAGAATTTGAAGGACATCACACAGAGTGGCTTGCAATTGTCTTATTTTGATGTATAGGCTTGCTAAAGATTTTTCTATAGTATTTGAGCTGCTAAGAAAAGACAGAGAGATAGTCCAGACTGAATACAATATACATCTTTCCTGATAAAGCTATTACCTCCTGTCCCTTTTAACTTTTATTTCTCTGTCTCCTGTCAGTAACTATCTTAGTGAGAGCAGGCTTAAAGCTGGCTGCAATTGATACAATTCTGTTAATCTCCTAACACCCTTCTTACTATAACTTCACCCTAAACTTCCACCCTGTTAAAGGTGAGAAGCACTTTTTATTCAGGTATAATTTTAAGGTGTGGTCTTTATGCCAGTACTCTTTACTGAACACCCATAAAATTTATACCATTCCAACTATAATTCTAAGTCTCACTTCTTCAGAAAAGTGAGCATTCCTCCTTCTAAGGTTACACATTTGAGATAGTCCTACAGCCTTTCTGCAGTATCAAATATGGAAGCCTTTGATTTTAAAGAACTTAAACAAATGGTAATTTCATACTGTAAGAGGAAAGGGGGTCCATTTGAAGGTGAATTCCCTGAGTCATCATGGTATAATATTCAAAGACAAATGTTAAACCATGATCAAGAATTCAAAAAGAAAACAAATAAAAGAAAATGCCTTTTTATCCAAGGCATGTGCAGGGGACTCATTAGCATGAGACAAGAAAACTCTGAACTGACTTCTCAGTGTACCCAATTGACCAAAGGCCTTGAGGAGGCACAAATTTGCATCTCTATACAAAGAACTCAAGTGATACAAGCCACGAATTCTTTTATAACTGTTAGTGAGCAATTAGAAGCACTTAAACTTGAATTGAGGCACGTTAAGGATCAATTGGCATCTGTAAGACAAAAGCCAACACCCACTCCTCCCTCAGCCCCCTATGCTTATGACACACCCTATGAGCAATGCATACAAGCTACTGACAAACAAAAGAATACTAAAGTATGCATAGTTCAACTTAGAAATGGGAAGAATACAGATGAATCACATGAAGAGATTCATGATAGTTTATCTCAGCCAGAACAGAGCAATAATCAGGATCTCTGTCTGGAGGATAATTCAGATGACTTAGACATGGCACCCAGTACTGAACTCAAAGCACCAGTTAAAGTAATGTGGCAGGAAAATTTAAAAGATAGAGATATAGAAAAAATAGTTGAGAAAATTGGCACTATGCCTCTTAATGTAAATCAGTGGGTTAAATGGGCAATTGATATTCTGATTCACTGGGGTCTAGGGAAATACAGAAGAAAACAATCAGACTTTGATAGACTTATGCATTTGGCTCTGGGGCCACACTATTATAGAGTTGGCTCTCTCACTCACCCATACCAGTTGGTTAAAAGGGGTACTGAGAAACTATTTCACTGTTCCCCAATGCAAGTATTTAAAATTATTTCACCTCTACCAAATGATACACTAGAACAGTTTGCATATAGAGCCTGGATTTTAAAAGCAGTTCTTAATGAGCAGGAGTCCTGGCCCAAGGCAGAAGATTATGGGGAGAGCATGCATAAGGAATTTTTATTAGAATTGCTATCCCCTGAGATTACAAAACACCTTCTGTTATTTTCTGAAGACCCTGAAGCAACCCCTTTTGATACTTTAATGCTCAGAATTGGGTCTGTTTGGAAGACCCAGCCCTCGCAGGTCATTACAGTATCAGAAGCACGGAAGTGGCAAGCCAATGAATCCTCTCAGTACATAAGAAACACAGACAGAGGACACACACCTTGGAGAGCACATGGCAGAGGTACTTTTAGAAACTCCTCAGGTTACATTCCTTTTCAGGAGCTCAAAGCACAGAGAGATGGGCTAGAAATGGAGAAAACTAAATGGCAACAAGACAAACATATACTGCAGATAGAAATAGATAAATTAAAACAGGATTTACAAGCAGCTCAGGACAAACACAAGGCTAGTGCATAGGGGTGTCCTGACCTCTTGAGTTCAGATATCAAAATGTCTCAAGCCTTCATAGCCCAGCCTGCCTCCTTTATCTCAGCAGAGGACTCAATTCCAGAGCCTCTGGATGATGAAATGGATACAGGCCCAGGACACAATTTAAGGCTTGTAACACCCTTGATACTGGACACTTGTGCACGCCCCAATGTTATCAACAGAATAGGGGGTCAGGATAAGTTAGCTTTGATTGACACAGGGGCTGGAAAGAGTAGTTACTCACCTGTAACAGGTGTTCTCCAGGAGCAGCAGGAATCAGTCCTCACTTATGGGTGACATCGGCACCGATGGAGCCCTCGCGGAGCAATTTTCCCCAGCTTTCGAAGAAAGCTTTTGGGAATTGCAGCGCACATGCGCGGTCCCCTTCCCGCCCAGGGGTGCCATCTTGCTCAGTCTGATGACATAGCGGAAAGACAGCAAAAAAGTCAGCAAAAACATACAATAAGAATGACTGCAACTCCAAGGGGAGGAGGGAGGGTAGTGAGGACTGATTCCTGCTGCTCCTGGAGAACACCTGTTACAGGTGAGTAACTACTCTTTCTCCAGGACTAAGCAGGAAGTCAGTCCTCACTTATGGGACTCCCAAGCTTAAGGATACCGGAGACCTCAAGCCGAAAAAAGAGCTCCCTCAAGCTCAACAGTACAGAAGGAAGGAATCTTCTCTGAATACGAATCCAGCTGGTAGCCCAACACCAGGGCCGGAGGGTAGGAGTTGCCTAGACCTCAAAGAGATTGTGGAGGACTGCCTGTCCAAAAGCACTGTCCCTGCGGGACTCCCTCTCCAGGCAGTAATGAGCCGCAAAAGTCTGGCTTGAAGACCAAGTAGCGGCCCAGCAGATGTCTGCCAACGGAACAGAGCGGAGATGAGCCACTGACTCAGCCTTCGCCCTGACACGGTGAGCCGTGACTCGACTCTCTAAGGAGAGGCCGGCTGCTCCATAAGCCCAGGCGATACAGTCAGCTACTCAGATGGACAAAGTACGCTTAGAGACAGGTACCCCCAACCGATTGGGGTCAAAAGATACGAAAAGCTGGACAGCCTTTCTATGCTCTCGCGTACGGTCAAGGTAGAAGGATAAGGCTCTTCTACAGTCCAGGGTATGCAGAACAGTCTCAGCTCGGCTGGTATGCGGCCTGGGAAAGAAGGTCGGAAGAACCACCTCTTGATTGATGTGAAAAGGGGAGACCACCTTTGGAAGAAACTTAGGATGAGTCCGTAAGACAACCCTATTCTTGTAGAACCTAGTGTATGGAGGCTCCGACACTAGGGCCTGTAGCTCACTAATGCGCCTAGCGGAGGTAAGGGCTACCAAGAAGAGGGTTTTCCAGGAGTGAAAACGAAGAGGACAGGTAGCCATGGGTTCAAAAGGCGGACAGGTAAGCCTTTGCAAGACCACGTTGAGGTCCCAGTCAGGAGCTGGAGGGCGCAACGGAGGCTTAAGCAGAAGGCCTCTGAGAAAACGTGCCACCAAGGGGTGCGAGGAAAGAGGCTGGCCCTCCACCGGCAAATGATGTGCAGAGAGAGCACTGAGGTGGACTCGGACGGAGTTGGATTTTGAGGCCTAGATCGGAGAGGTGAAGCAAGTATTGCAGCACCACCGATACTAAGCAGGCGAAGGGGTCCTCAGAGCGCTGAGAACACCAGACCGAGAAGCGACGCTATTTAAGGGCGTAAGATTTCCGGGTGGAAGGTCGCCGAGACGCCAGGACGACCGCTTCCACCTCCGGAGGAAGTAAGAGCGGAGCTAGGACTATCCTTTCAGCAGCCAGGCCATCAGATGAAGGGCCCGGAGGTTGGGGTGCAGGAGAGTCCCCTGATCCTGGGTCAGGAGATCGGGCTGAAACCCCAGAGGAAGAGGGGTGTCCACCGCTAGCTGTAGGAGTAGAGGGAACCAGGGTTGTCTCGGCCACCTGGGTGCTACCAGGATCACGGAGGCCCTGTCCTGGACAACTTTGAACAGCGTTCGGGACACAAGTGGCATGGGAGGAAAGGCATACAGCAGGCCCGTGGACCACGAGATGAGGAAAGCATCCGGCGCTATTCTGAGAGGATACGGGTGCCGGGAGCAGAACCTGGGGAGTTGCCGGTTTAGAGGACTGGCAAAGAGATCCACGGTGGGGGAGCCCCACCGGCGGAAGATCTGCTGGACAACTACGGGGTTCAACCTCCAATCGTGTGGCTGCAGAAGCCGGCTGAGTTTGTCGGCCAGGCAATTTTCCTGCCCGGGCAGGTAAACAGCCTTGAGGAGGATGTCATGGTCGACTGCCCAAGAGCACAGTCTCCGAGCCTCCTGACATAGAAGGAGGGAGCCCGTGCCACCCTGTTTGTTCACGTAGAACATGGCAACCTGATTGTCCGTCTGTACCAGTACAGACTGACGAGGTGAAGTGAGAGAAGGTCCGCAGAGCCAGGCGGATCGCCCGCAGCTCCAGGAAGTTTATCTGCTGAGCAGCCTCCCAAGGTGTCCAAAGGCCTTGAGTGCATGTGCCCTGGCAATGCGCTCCGCATCCCAGGAGAGAGGCATCTGTCGTTAGCACTTGGGCAGGTGGAGGAGACTGAAAGGTCATGCCGAGTACCAGATTGGGCAGGTGAAGCCACCATTGCAGAGAGGAGACCAGGCGGTCGGAGATCTGTATTAAGTCCGTCAGTCTCCTTGTGGCCTGATGCCATTGAGTGCGAAGGCTCCACTGAGCAGGTCTCATATGTAGACGGGCATTCGGAGTGACATGGACCGTGGAGGCCATGTGCCCGAGCAGTTGCAGGAATTGTCTGGCAGAGACCGGTGATGCGCTGTGGAACCTGCCGGCCAGAGCTATGATCCTGTTGGCCCGTTCGAGAGGCAAGAAGGCACGAGCCTGCCAAGTGTCCAACCGTGCTCCTATGAATTCGAGATCCTGAGAGGGGAGCAAAGTGGACTTTTCGAAGTTTATGACGAAGCCCAAGTGCTGAAGCAGAGCCACTGTGCGTTGAGTGGCCTGAGTGACCTCTAGGGCAGACTGTGCCCGGATGAGCCAGTCGTCCAGGTAGGGGAAGACGAAGAGGCCTTGAAGCCTCAGGAAGGCTGCCACCACTGCCAGGCATTTCGTGAACACTCTGGGAGCGGAGGATAGGCCAAAGGGCAGTACGCGGTACTGATAGTGATTCCCTGCCACCACAAATCTTAGATATTGTCGGTGGTCCGGATGAATAAGGATGTGAGTATAAGCATCCTTTAGATCCAAGGAGCATAGCCAATCTCCCTGCTGGAGGTAGGGCAGTAGGATTCCAAGGGTAAGCATCTTGAACTTTTCCCGCTGCAGGAACTTGTTGAGGTTGCGTAGGTCCAGGATGGGTCTGAGGCCTCCTGTTCTTTTTGGTATCAGGAAGTACCTCGAATAAAACCCGTGACCCCACAGGTGTTGGGGCACTGGCTCTACAGCCTGTTCCCGAAGCAGACTTTGTATCTCCTGAAGGAGTAAGTCCCTGTGCAGAGGGGGACTTGGAGGCTCCCCTGGAAAGTAGGGGGGGGGGCACCTGGTGAAAATGTAAGAGGTAGCCCTTTTGAACCACCTGCAGCACCCAGGAATCGGATGTTATAGCTGACCACCTGTGGGCAAAGTGGGTCAGCCGGCCCCCCCGTGCTGAGCGAAGGCCGCGGAGGGGGAGAGGCTATGCTGGCATAGTCAAAAACCCCCACCCTGCTGAGCAGGGGCCTGTGTAGTGGGCTTGGGGGCCTTCTGCCTACGGGACCCATTACCCTGTCCCTTAGCCTGCTGTCCCTAGTGGGGAGCTGCAGATGCTTGATATTGTGGGTGGTGCTGTTCATAGGCAGACACCTTCCTCGGGTAAAAGGGCTTTTTCCCCGAGCCCTTCCTCTTCTGTGAAGGGGCAGAGGTTTTCCTGGATAGGCGAGTTCTCGTGAGTGTCTCAGACTCGAGCTCCGCCGCCTTTTCAGCCATGGGCTTGCCAAAGAGGTTTTCACCTCTGCATGGGACATCGACCAACTTGTCCTGCACCCATGGCTCGAGGTCGGATGACTGAAGCCAAGCCTGACGGCGAGCCCCGATGCCGGCTGCGGCTACTCGAGCCGAAGCTTCGAAGCCATCGTAGGCTGCTCGAGAAATGAACTTCGAGCACTCTCAAATCCCCGTGGACAAGGCCTGGAACCTCTGCAATGGTTCATCGGAGAGACCAGCAGAGAACCCGGCAATTTCTTTTGCCAGGTCTCGAAGATACATGCCCATATATAGCTGGTATGTCTGGACTCGGCAAGCAAGCATACAGCCCTGGAAGCACTTCCTACCGAGGGCATCCAGGTTCCGGGCCTCCTTACCCGGAGGCACCGAGGAGTGCATCTTTTGACTCTTAAGTCGATGCATGGCCGATTCCACCACCATGGAATGGTGTGGTAGTTGTGCCTTCTGGAACCTGGGGCTCTTGCAGACTCGATACATGGAATCGACCCGCTTGCTTAACACAGGCGTCGAGGCCGGGTTCTCCCACATGCGGAAGAGCAGTCGCTCCAGCATCGGAGGAACCGGTACAGTAAAGGCTTCCTTCGGGGGAGAGTCATACTGGAGGGCCTCGAGCTCTTCGGCTCGAGGCTCCTCCTCCGGATCCGCGGGGAAGGCCAAAGCCTTGGCCATGTCCCTCACGAAATCAGAGAACCGGGTATACTCCGGGGGAGATCGTCTCCGAGGCTCCGACTCGGGCGAGTCGGAGGGGACACACCGAGTCTGAAAAGAACCGGGTGACTCGTCCTCCTCCGTGTCCCAGCCCGACTCCTCCGTGGAGGAATCGAGCGGCTCCGTGCGGGCGAGTGCCGAGGATCTCCGCCCCGACGCCGAGGCCGGCGTCGACGACCTCGGTCCCGAACGGGAGACCGAGGGAGACCTTGGCCGAGGATCGACTCGAGCTCGTATGGACTCGAGGATCGACTCGGCCTCCGGGGTCGACTCGGACGTCGACGTCCCGGTGGTCGGGGCAGATGCACTGGCGAGGCCGGCCATCAATGCCCGCTGCTGGTCCATGAAGGCAGTGATACTGCTCTCCAAGGCCGTCAATCTAAGACCAAACTCAAAAGACCCAGCAGTCCCCGACTCGGGCCCCGACGGCGTCGGGCCCGACGTTGGCTCCCTCGGAGGAGGACTACAGTACTCACGTGTCCAGGAGACTCCACTTCGAGAAGAGGATGCTTTGAAGGCCTCTCCGCCTCCGAGGACCCAGGGTGGCTGATGGGGCTATGCGACCCAGCCCTCGAGGGGCCAGGAGCGTCCTCCGACGCCGCCCTCGCAGGTTTCTTCTTCCGATGATGTTCCCGGGCGGGAGACCCCCGCTCAGAAGAACTCCGACGATGCTCGGGGCCGGAGTCACGAGATGTCGAAGCCTCTGACGAGGTCCGGGCCCGACCGGAGTCAGAGAAGATTCTTTCCTTTTGTGACTGCCGACTCCTCAAGGCCTTCGAGGACATTTTGTTGCATGGACCACAACCCATCGAGTCATGATTGGGTCCGAGGCAACAGAGGCAGCAGTCATGTGTGTCGGTAAGAGACATAAGTCTGGAACAGCGATCACACTTTTTAAACCCGCTGGCAGCCATCGTGGGAAAAAGGGCCCCTGCGAGGTCAAAAGACCGTGCTGCCAGGGAAAAAGAAAAAAAGTGTCGGGAACACCAGTTACTAAGGACAAAAACCGAAAAATGTGAACGGACTCGATATTGGAGTATCGAGGCCGGGCGGGAAAAAAGGACACGGCGTCAAACCGAGAAAAACAAAACAAAAATCAACTTTTTCAGCGGCGATCACAAACTACGTCTGTAGGGCTCCGCGGAAAAAAGAAGACTGAGCAAGATGGCACCCCTGGGCGGGAAGGGGACCGCGCATGCGCACTGCAATTCCCAAAAGCTTTCTTCAAAAGCTGGGGAAAATTGTTCCGCGAGGGCTCCGTCGGCGCCGACGTCACCCATAAGTGAGGACTGACTTCCTGCTTGGTCCTGGAGAATTAGTTTTACTAACAGAGCTTCTCCCACTGCAGATCAGAAAAATATGGAAATTTATGAAATTCAAGGAATTAATGACACAGCTTCCAAATGTGTGGCTATCCCAGTTAAATGGGGTATCCCTGTGCACAGTGAACAAAATAAGGAAATGTTAGAAACCATTGCCTCCACTATAGTGAACACACCAAAAGAAATAATTGGAATTGATGTTCTCAACCAGTTAAATTTGGTGGTGGATATGGCTAATCTTAAATTGTGGCAGTATTCAGGAACTTCAAGTGCTTCTAAAACTTTAGTGCATGAAGTCATTCCCATGCAGTTAGCAACTCAGTGCACTAAGGCAGCTCAGCAGTATGATCTGTGTGTAATTCCCTCAGAAGTGGCTGATATTCCAGTCTGGGCTCAATACAAGTTAGATTGTGGGAAAATGCACACAGAAATACTGTTGGAAGGTGAGGATCCTCCACCACAGAAGCAATACCCAGTACCTCATCAGGCTATAGAACCAGTGACTAAAATTGTGAAGATACTGGAGGAGAGGGGTCTGATTAGACCTATTTCTTCCACATGTAATTCACCAGCCTGGCCGATAGTTAAATCGGGGAGTTCCTTCAAGCTCACTATGGACTTCCGGGCCCTGAATCAAGTTTCAAAATCTGTAGTGCCCGTGGTAGCTTCATACCCTGAAAGGATCTCTAAACTTAATCCCAAATGTAAAATTTTCTCTGTTTTAGACATATCCAATGGGTTTTGGAGTCTGCCCCTGGCCCTTGAGTGCCAGTACAAAACAGCCTTTCAGTGGCTGAATAAACAATATGCATGGACTGTGCTCCCACAGGGATATACGGATTCCCCATCAATATTTCATGAATACATGAAGGAAGCCCTGTCACTAGTGTCTTGCAGAGATGAGACCTAAACCAAACCTCCCCTTTGGAACTGCACAGTGGGAGGGACCGTACTTAGTTACTGATACCTTAGGCCCAAGCCTATACCAGATCCTAATGCCTAACAACCAGCAGTACTGGAAAAACATCACCCAGTTAAAACCATATGGGTAATACGTGTTTTATCAGTCTTTGTTTCCAGACACCACCTGAAGACAGCACGGACAGCTGCTTTATGAAGACAGCACAGACAGCTGCTTTCTGAACAAAAGTCGCTTAAGGACGGTAACTAGTTACTCCTGCTGTACATGTGTTTAATAGTTATGTAAATAAGTAGTAGAAATTTTTTTTTTTTGTAGAAATTATTTTTTTTTGTTTTGTTTTGTTGTTACATAGTATAAGTGGGGAGCATTAGTTTACTCCCTAGTAGAGTGAAACAAGTTTGCTTTTATTATGTCTCGGTTTCCTGTTGTTCTTGTATCTGCTCTCTTCTACTCAAGTCTCATTACAGGAACTATCATCCGAATATGCACGATTGGCTGGGCTAATTCCACAGGTGGAGTGTATCGCTACCAAGAAATACCCCCACCTTTCCCGGAAGGAAAGGATCTGGTCATCCTGAGTTTCTGTTCGGTACAGGACAAGCCAGTGTTCTATTCATTAAACATCACTCAAGTACAGTGGGAGCCACCAGTTTCCACTTCTCTAGAAAGGACACAAGAATTGAGGGCACGCCCAGAACGTTACTTTCTAGGTCCTCCTGCTTTGATTTTGTACAATATTTCCTGTCAGGACAAAGGTACCTGGAAAATAACATGGGCTGTGAGTGATCAACAGCACATCACTGAGACTTCATTCCTTTTGGATGTATCTTGTTTTCCTACCACCCCTCATCCCACCCCTCCTACCACTTCTGCTCCTCCTGTACTCTACCTTTCTGATATCCACCCATTTCAGGAAGGACATCCCTTTCAGATTAAATATGATGCACCACACGATGTTTTATATGATGTGGAATACCATTTTCTTACTTGGCATCTATTTCCCAAATTGTTTCTAGTTACTCACAAATATCCAAATTGCTCTCAGTTTGTTGCCAACCACATACAAATGCTCAATACTTGGTTTGATATGCAGTCAGTAACACCCCGAGCCAAGCAATTTCGACACAAGCGTGAATTAATTGATACAATTTTAGGTGGCACAGGGACTGCACTGGGTGCCCTTAATATAATTGATATAGAGGTGCTCCGTAATAAAATGGGATCCACTGCTCAGCATGCTGCTGATGGTTTTACCTCACAACATATTATTAATGAAGCTTCCTCTAAACTGTCCAATGTAGTTGTAGATACCTTTGCTCTTATATCTCCCATTATAGAACAGTACCTTAGCACATGCAGAATATAGATTGGGAAAGAATATTTCCTGGGCTCTTGCCTGTGATCAAGTACAGATCGAGCTTATTACTATACTAAAGGAAATTCTGATCACTGCTATGTTAGGACACTGGCCACCATCTCTCATTCATATGGCTAGTACCAAAATACCGGAATTTGCTATAACGCACCTTGATTGGTGGACAGTTAGTGTTCCCATTTGTTCACCACAAGGCTGCTCTATCTGTACTTTGATCCCATGGTCAGAACAACACACAGTTATTTATCCTATTGTTAATATTGGGGTGCAGTTTGATAATATGCTTATGTATCCTGTGGACCATCTCACATGGGTGCAGCCACTGGACGACACCTGGACTTCATTCAAGCCGATGGACCCCAGTTTGTGTGAGCAGACTACATTTTAGTTCAAGTGTCAACCTCACCAGTTTAAAGAGGCTGACACCTCCTGCTGGAACAATTCCTCCGCTTGCTCCCTGACTGTTAAGCTCTCATATTCCCTGACTACCTCACACAGTTTGTATTACCTTGGAGCTGGACACTTTTGTTTTCATCTATTCTTTCCCCAGAATGTTTCTTTTTCGATTGCTCCCAGAATGCATGACATTCGCCTTCCCAAGAACACTTTGTTGTACAGTTCAAACTATTTACCAAACAATACCTGGTGCAGTTATACACCACTGGTCTCTCTCACCATTAATGGGACAACTTATTCCACACCGCTGGTTACCAATGACTCTATGGACATTCCAGACTTTATCTCATATGCTGTGCATCCCTTACCACTTGGCATGGGAGAAGAGACACTACATAAACTGCTCAACTTTACAGAACTCCATGCCTATATTGATCACCTTAAAACAACATCCACTGAAGTGAATCACACCATCGCTTATGAGAATGGACACACTCAACAAATTGTTGGACACTTGCTACAAGATGCTCATGTGTCTGTGTGGGAATTGTTATTTGGTTACTCACCTACTGATGATCATGTCTTTAATGGTTTTATTCACCCTATTATTATTTTAACTGCTGTACAAATATTGCTATGCATTATCGTAATTTTCCTGTGCTGTAAGATGAAGCAAATGTACATATCCTTGCAACGCATGTCATACACATCAACAACATTTTAAGGTAGTTACCCTGAACTTCTCCAGCATTCACCCCTACATCCAGGCTAATTTGGCCTGCTAATTTGGCTAATTTGGCATTTCCTATTACACTGAATACCAGAGTCAGCTACAGTCTAGTATTGCTTCCTATCCTCACTCATAGCATCCTGGTACCTTTTTGCTTTAGCCTCCTCAAAAATTCCTGCAGACCTTATGCACTGTTCACTCCCTCTAAGACGGGCACGGAGGTAGCATATTGGGTTCCCCCCCCCCCCCCCCAGTAGTGGCTGCTCTACCTAAGACACGAGGTTTGGACTCATAAGTAGACTTGTTTATCTCTAGAACACTAGAGACAGTACTGTGCAGAACAGGGGACTTGCTGGACATAGCAAGGTATTTAATACAGGAGGTATTAGACAAGCTGCCTACTATCATGTAATGGCAGCTGGGACAGGTACCACAGGCTTGCTTCCACCATTTCCAGGCACAAATAATAAATAAAAATAAAAAAGGTGTGGGAGATGTCAGCATACATCTCATGCAGCTTTGGACTCTGGTCTCCAAAGGTAATAGGACAGTTTAACTCTGACCCCCTGGTGATTTCAGGCTCTAAGGCCTGTCTGAAGCCCCTCCTTGCTAAATCAAGAATAGCAGACCTTAAAGGGAGTGGCTAGCAGACCTCAAGGGGAAGTGCTGGAAAGGATTCAGTTCACTATAAAAGACAGAAACACTTCCTGTCTCTCTCTCTCTCTCTCTCTCACCATCCAGCGGACATGAAGGACAGGAGGCTCTGATAATCAATTCCCTTCACCCCTCCCCCGCTCTCTCTCTCTCTCTCTCCCTTGCCATGAGGCTCTGAGCCACATGTTCGGGCCTATCTCTCTCTCTCTTCACACTTCACACATGCACATGCACACACAGATTCATTGATGTACACTGAAACAGCTCTGTAACAATCACTATATACCTCTGTTCAATACCTATGTATTAAGCCTATTTCTACATAAAAACCTTTCTCCAAGCCACACCTGTTTGCTTGTTTTGTTGCAACCCCTACTGCCTCTGTGAAGTGAAATGAACCCAGGACCTACAGAAGAATAACTGACCAAATCTGACACACATGACTTCTTTTCTCCATGGCAACTGATAGGCTGCCAGACTGGAGGTGGGACTTCAGTACTATGTCCCTGTAGGTCTCTATCTGTCTTCCTTATGTCCTCCAAATCTGCCACTATAGCCTCCAGAGATCAGTCTTGCTCCCCGAGGGCAAACATTTCCTTGCACCTAGTGCACATATAAGACACCTTACCAACTGGGAAAAATTATACATGTGACACTCAATGCAAAAGACTTGATAGCTCCCATCTCTCTGCTGGACTGCTTTCTGCATCTTAGTTTTAAGGTTTTGTTTAGCTATTTGTCTACTTACTTAAAGTTGCTAAGGATACTTGTACTAGGGATGCCAACTGGCTCCAGATGCGCCCAACAGGCTTGATCCAGTCCTGGGTTTACCCCATTGCATGCATGGAGATGTAGTTCTGAATTCCCTATTGCACTCCATAAGAAAAGCAAGACTACATGTCCCTGCATGCAATAGGGTAAACCCAGGACTGGATCAAGCCTGTCGGGCGCATCTGGAGCCAGTTGGCAACCTTAACTTGTACTGATACAACTGTACTTAATAGGTTTAAGGGACTTAGTTCACCTCACAACTAATCAATTTATTCCTGGTAAGGATAAACAGCTGATCCTGAAGTGAATTTGATGACCTCTTCCCCCTGAAGGTAAAGGCAAAGGCAGAGAAGCTTGCATACTGGAGATAAATGCCTGGACTGCATGCATGGTGTCATTGAGAGCAGATAGCAGAGAGTAAATACTGGGACCCTCACTTCAGCACCCTTCAGAATCACTCAAGGAGTTCCTGAAGGCTCATCACTATCAGCTCTTCTCTTCAACATTTATATTCAACCTATTTGCAAAATATTTAACAAATACAAAATACAATGCGCCATATATGCCAATGAGATCATGGCATATACTCCCATTCAACTGGATTCACTGGACTACACTACCATATCTACCTGCATTCAAGAAACAACAACCTGGCTAAATAACAACAACCTAAACATCAACATAAAAAACTGAGGCAATCATCATAAACAGCACATTCATTCACCCTACCTCTATCAACATATCCAATACACCGATTACAATAGAATATGAAGTCATATAACTTGGAGTGATTCTAGACAAGCAACTCACCCTCCAGCCACATATAAACAAGATATCCAAAACAGCATATTTCAAACTCGAAATGCTCCGTAAATTAAAACCTCTCCTCAACAATGAACACTTCTGCACAGTATGCCAGGCCATCGTTACACCTGTACTGGATTACTGTTAAATACTATATCAAGGTTTACCCAAACAAACCATCCATCAACTACAAATAATACAGAACATTACTGCCCGCATCATTGCTAGCGCATCAAGACAAGACCTTATAACCCCAATACTACATGACCTCCACTGGCTACCGATATCATCACGGGCAAAATATAAAGCAGCACTAACTGTCTTCAAAATTAAAAACAACATGTCAGCAGAAATACTACATGAACTTATCAGATCCAAAACAAGCACAAGATCAGACAGAAATAGCACCAAAACCAACATGCCAACACCCAATCTATTTACAAGAACCAACAAATCCACATCCATGAGAGACTTCTCACTGGCTGCCCCTGCCATCTGGAATGCCCTCCCAGATAAACTAAAATCAACAACAGATTTAAAAGAATTCAGGAAACTACTAAAAACCACCCTATTCATTGAGCAATTCAATGAAGACCACTCCCTGATGAACTTCGATCAACAGATGACACTAAGGACTTTCGAAAGCAACTAAAGACTTTGCTCTTTTTGGAGCACTACAGCCTGAGCACATAATGGGATCACCAACCCCGGACTAATGACTTACCCGCATGCTCACTGAACATAACACTGTATAAAACTCATGCTGTAAATAGCACACCCCAATCAATCAACCTACACTCACACACATTCACTGTACAGTATAAGAACACAAGAGAACACAAATGCCAATTGAAATTGATTGTTTGCTGTGTACACCACCTTGATTGAAGGATAAGGCGGGATATAAATACCCTTTAAATAAATAAATAAATAAAAATCACCCTAATCACTTCAAGAAGAGCACTATCACGGCCCACCCCCGCGCTCTGGAAAACACTCCCCGACAACCTAAGATCAACAAAAGACCTCAAAGACATTTTGAAGACGCTAAAAAAACTACGCTTATCACAGAACACTATAAGAACATCACACAAACTGTTCAAATAAACTCCCTCTCTGCCAATAAAATGTAAAAATATCAATAGCTCATACTGTATATAGCCTACAGCTGTAGATAGCCTGCAGCAAGAAAATGTAAAATATATATTGTTCCTGTACAGAGCTCCTACTGTATATAGTACACTATGCAATCAACCTCACACCACTTATGCACACATACCTCAATGTATCACTGCATGCCCACTCCCACACACCCTACCACTTGATTTGTTTGCTGTGTAATCCGCTTTGATTTTAGGATAAAACAGTATATAAAACTGTTTAAATAAATAAAATAAATAAATACATTTAGGTTTCCTGGACCATGGGAGATGTTCCAAGGGCTGCAAAGCAGAGATGGTATCCATCTGTCCAAGGAGGGTTGACATGTCTTCAGTAGCAGACTGGCTAACCTACTGAAGAGGGCTTTAAACTAGATTCATTGGGGATGGGTGAAGAAAGCCGTCAGGTAAGTGAAACATTAAATACCTTTATAGAAATAGATAAAAGGGGCAACATCTGGAAAGCAGTGTCTATAAATGCCCGTAGAATAGGAAATAAGATACCAAATGTTGAGGCTTTAATGGGCAAGGCTGACTTGGATTTAGTGACAGTTACAGAGACATGGTTAATGGACAACCATGACTGGGATATAACTATACCAAGCTATACGTTATTCAGAAAGGACAGGGTAGGAAGAATAGAAGGAGGAGTGGCACTATATGTAAAAAATATTATTAAAGCTTTGGAAATACAGGGTTTAAAAGGGAGAGAAGAAGCAGTGTTGGTTAAACTAGAAAGAGGGAAAGAGAAATCCATTTGCATTGGCATGATATACAGACCTTCATCACAGGGAGAAGACATGGAGGGAAATTTAATAGAAGACATACGCAGCACTGCCAGGAAAGGGGAATGCTACTGATAGGGGATTTCAATATGCTGGATGTTGACTGACGCATCCCTGCTGTGGTGCCATCTAGAAGCAAGGAGATCCTGGATTTTTTTCAGGAAGAAGTATTCAGGCAACTGGTAACAGAACGCACATGTGAAAGGGCCATACTGGACTTGGTGTGTACCAATGGGGAAAGCGTTTCTGATGTTATAGTTGGAGATCATCTTACATCCAGTGATCACCTGATGGTGTGGTTCAGTATTAGGACCAAGACTGATAAAATCCATTCAAAAGTGAGGATCTTAAACTTTGGGCAAACTAACTTTGCCAAGATGGGTCAATACCTCAAGGAGTCATTAGTGGGATGGGAACAGCTGGGGATGGTAGAAAAACAGTGGGCAAGGGGGGCGGAGCCTGATGTCCAGCGGGTAAGACGCTTCGCGCTGAAGCTCCCGAGAGGCCTACTTAGAATCCTGACTTAATACCTATACAAACTTACTATTTCGCTCCGAACTGACCGGGGTACCTCGGGGGGGATGGCGGCCCATAAACCAGCGCGCTTGGACTTCGGGTCTCCTTCTTCTTCTCACGGCAAACGCTCCAAAACAGAGGTGTCCTCCCCACAGAAGATGGTTCCATTTCGTGAAAACCCCGAAATGCACCTGGAGATTTTAGAGGAAATACGCGGCGTGAAGGAATTGGTGCAATCCAATGGAGAAGCGCTTCGAGCCATGCGAGAAGACTTTGGAGTACTCCAGGACCGACTTGAAAGTCTCTCATTACGGCAGGACAACATGGCGGGGGTCTTCGACTCGCACGCGGAGCGCTTGGGCAAACTGGACAAAGCTGAGCGCCAGATACAGAATCTTCAAAAGGAGCTAGAAGATAGCAATAATCGAGCCCGTCGCAACAATGTGAGGCTCATTGGAATACCGGAGGGGGTGGAAGCAGGAGATATAAGAGAATTCTTGCTCAAAACTCTTCCCTCCTTGCTGAAGATCACTTTTCATAGAGAACTGGAAATCGATCGTGCACATCGTGTTCCTACCCACATGGCGCTCAACCGCACGACCCCCCGGCCTATTATCTTTCGCTTGCTACGATATCAACAAGTGGAACAAATTTTAAATGCTGCCCGGGCGAATCATCATTTGGAATTTGAAGGCCACAAAGTCTCCTTCTTCCCTGACTTGGCAAAGCCTACCGTTGACCGTCGGAAGAAACTCCTTGCTTTTCGCCCTCGACTTCAACAGCTACAGGCTCGCTTTGGCCTGTTGTATCCAGCGAAGCTCCGAGTGACTCTCCACAACCACACCAGGACATTCGAAGATCCTGATCTACTATCAACATTTTTAGACTCCAAAGAAGCAGAGCAGATGCGCTAATCCAAAATTTGGACTTTATCTGCCGGCTCTGTCCGCCATTTTGAAGGGCCCGATGCGGTGGTCATAGTCAAGCACAGAGACTACCTGGACTTTCTTTCTTTCTCTATATGACTTTTGTTTTTTTGGTCTCCTATCCCTCCACGACGTGTGCCTCGGTCGGATTTGAAGCACGCACAGTCCTACAGGTTATGTGTTTTTCAATTGCGGCCTTCTCTGGGGTTTCTCCCCGCAGACACATGGTCGCCAGTAATTTCTGGGGTTCTGCTTCTTCTCTACCGCGCTGCGATTTTTCTTTTTTAATGTGGGGCGCTTCATTGTATTATATTAGCTTATTTTCTTTTATGTCATGTGTACAGCCAGATACAGTCAATATGAGGGACATTGTGAAACTATGTGCGCTATCATGCTCAGAATTTTTAACTTTTCTGAATGGCCTTATGTAAAATCTTATCACTCAACGTAAAAGGCATTAATAGTCCAATCAAAAGAAAGAAAATCCTTAGCTATCTTAGCCATGAGCATGCTGATTTAGTGTTTCTTCAGGAAACGCATCTAAACTCTGCTGAAACACTGAAACTCAATGCTAAGCCTTATATGGTGGCTGCCTATTCTCCCGCCGTTTCCAAACGGTGCGGGGTAGCCATTTTGGTTAAGAAGTCTTTGCATGCTACTGTAATTGATACCAGCGCTGACAAGGAGGGTAGATGGGCCCGTGTACACCTTAAGGTTGGAGATAGTGAATTCACGTGTATTTGCATTTATGCCCCGAATGTGGACAGCCCTGCTTACTATGCAAGTATTGCGCAGTTGGCACAGGCCTCTGCCAATGCTCCATTAATACTTGGTGGTGATTTTAATCAAGTGTTAGACCCTTTGATAGATAGACAGCCGCCTAGAACGAGTAGTCCACCCAAGAGCCTCACTACCCTTAAAGCTCTGATGCAAGATCTTGCGCTGGTAGATATATGGAGGCTGCTTCACCCCTCCGACTTAGAGTTTACTTTTTTCTCTGCCCCCCATCACTCCCAATCTAGAATAGATTTCTTTCTCATTTCCAAAGCACTGATTTCCCAAGTGGACACGGCTAGGACTCATCCTCTCCATATTTCAGATCATGCTGCCATATCTTTATCATTACATGTTACTGCGCGGGACGACTCTCCCCGAGCTTGGTTTTTGATAGATCCCTACTAGGTCAAAAAGATTTTCAGGTTGATATAAAGGCCGCTATCCAAGATTATTTTCATTTCAACTCACCCCATGACACAGCGAGCTGGGCTTGGTGGGAGGGTTTTAAAGCATCTATCCGTGCAACTATAACTAGCTATCAAATTCGGCAGGGGAAACAAAGAAAGCAGCACTTACTGATTCTAGAGCAGCAGATACAAGCTGGGGAGCGTCTCCTCACGTCCCGTACTGACCCATGTATTTTACTCCGTTTACAACGTTTGCGTTTTCAATACAATCAACTTTTGTATACTGCTGCTGTTAAAAATATTGAATCACAACAAGGGATATATTACCGGGAAAATAACCGTGCTGGCAAATTATTAGCAAATGCCCTAAAAGGTCAAAAAGAAGCCAAGCGTGTTACAGCCCTCCGTAATCCGTCGGGGGGGGGGGCTTGGTCACTACAGATACAGAAATCTTAGAACTCTTTCGTGATTTTTATACTCGGCTTTATCAATCTGAATGTGATTTTGAGCCAGAAGTATTTGACCGCTTACTTTCAGGGGTACAAAGACCGACCCTATCTGACGAAGATAGAGTGGCCATGGACAAACCATTTACTTTATCAGAAATTCATTCTGCTATTAAGAAATGTGCCTCAGGACGAGCCGCAGGCCCAGACGGTCTCCCTGCTGAATTCTACAAAACCTTTCACGCTGACTTAGCTCCAGTTTTGAAACTTCATTTTCTGCTCTGGCCGAGGAGGGCTCCCCTTCTGGGTCCTTTTCCATGGCAAATGTAGTAGTTTTTGAGAAAGAGGGGAGAGACCCGCAACTAACAGCTAATTATCGTCCAATTTCCCTCCTAAACGCGGACTATAAAATATTTGCCACCATTCTCTCCACCCGGCTCTCTGATAGGATGTCTACCTTAATACACCCAGATCAATGCGGTTTCATTCCTGGTAGATCAACTGCTGACAATGCTCGGACTCTATGTCATGTACTAACTGCCGCAGTTAATCTTGATCGCCCATTTGTTGGCCTCTCACTTGATGCTGAGAAGGCCTTTGATCGTTTAGAGTGGCCCTTCCTGTTTGCAGTCCTCCGCTGGTACGGATTCGGGGACGGTTTTCTCCGTTGTCTCCGCACCATGTATGCACAGCCTACAGCTAGTATATGTGCCAATGCTTTAAAGTCTCAGCCTTTTCCCCTTCAACGCGGTACTCGCCAGGGATGCCCACTGTCTCCACTTCTTTTCGATCTAGCACTCGAACCCTTGGCTTTACTAATCCGGCAATCGGAGGAGATTCATGGAGTCCCCTTCCCCCATAGGGAAATCAAAATTTCAGCGTATGCTGATGACCTTATGCTTTTTGTTTCTATAGACTCAGTACCGGCTGTCCTAGAGCAAATTGGTAAATACTCACAACGGTCCGGTTATAAGATAAATTGGACCAAGTCGGTAGCCTTTCCATTAAATCCTTTGCTTCATCAGGAAGATATTCAACCCTTCCCCTTTTTAAGGCAACCTATCATTGTCAAATACCTTGGGGTCCACTATTGTTCTCCTTTGGAAGACACTATCTCCTTCAATGCCAAAGACTTAACCTCTAAAGTCCGGGCGCTTACTCACCGCTGGACTCCTTTAACACTTACCTGGTGGGGTCGCTTAGAAACCATAAAAATGATGATTGTTCCGAAAGTGAATTATATTTTAGAAATGTTGCCCTGTCTCTTACCTCGACGCACATATAAAGATATAGAGGGCCTTCTGACTAGATACTTATGGCAAAACAAGACACCTAGGATAGCGAAACATAAGCTACAAGCAGATAAGGAAAATGGGGGTGTCAGATTCCCAGATTTCCTGAAGTACCATCAATCTTTTCTTCTCAAACAAGGCGCTCGTTGGCTGGACGATCTAGTACCGAGTAGACCTGTGTGGCTAGACATAGAAGAGGACCTTTGCAAACCGATTCCTCTTACTTTCCTCCCTGGTATGACTCTCCCATCAGACTCCCACTATCCACCAATGCTTATAGACACTTTAGGTGCCTTTAATACCCTTATGCAATCTTTAGACTCCCGACTCTGTCCGTTAGACAGGCTCCCGCTTTGGTACAATACTCGATTTCGCATACAAAATAAGCCGATGGCGTGGAGCCCCTGGTACACTAGGGGCATTTGGATTCCTAGCCAGTTGTTCCATGATGGTCGCTGGAAAACTTTTAGTGAATTGCAAATTGAATTTGGTCTCCCAGCGAAACACTACTTTCAATTGGTGCAACTTCAGCATTGCCTTCGGAGTGCTAAGGTGCTCCCGCCATCGGCATCCCCTACACAAGGTTGGTCGGAGACTATCCGATCTATCGGTAGTTCACCGGGTGTAGCATCCAATTTTTACAAAATTTTATGTAATGCTATAACTAGAGATACCCCTATAGCGCAGAAAGCATGGGAGAGAGAATTACATGTGACTTTGACCCCGGAGCAATGGAGCCTTGTCTGGAGTAGAGTGACACGGGTCTCCCGATCCGCCTCACTCACTCAGACACTCTTCTTTCTAGCCCACCGGTGTTTTTACACTCCTGACAGATTAGCCAAATGGAACACTACTCAGGGCAATAGTTGTTGGACATGCCATGCGGCCATTGGTTCACTACCTCATGTTATGTATGAATGTCCCGCACTACAGTATTACTGGCGTCGGGTCTGGGGTCGTATCCAGTCTATTTTGCACTTTCAAGAGCCCCTTTCTTGGAGGATAGTGGGACTTCGCTCAGCTGCGGGGATCCCCTCTCTTCCAAAAACGGCTTACTTCCTTTTGGACTTTATGCTTGGCATAGCTATCTCCCTAATTACGAAATACTGGAAAAATAGCTCCCATCTGAGCCCCAATGAATGGTGGAATCATGTTTGTCTCTACAGTAAATATGAACAAATACCTCGTATGTTTGCTTCCCCCGTTCAGACTCCTCATCATCGGTCCAAATGGAAGTTGCTCAATGACTATGTATATTCTGCTAAATGCTCTCATCTGACTGTCTAAATTTGTATATATCTCTGTCCCATGATCATTCTGTATTGTAGATACTCTTTTGATCGTTTTGATGTACAATCACTGTTGTTAGGAAGCGCTCACATGCTGACATAATCGGCTAGAGAAGAAGCATGGGGGTGGGGGGTAATTGGGTTTACTTTTCCTTATTGTATACTTGTTTTGTCTCCTTTGGTGTGTTGTTTCTTTTGTTTGTTGCAAAATGAAAATAAAAGTTTAAAAAAAAAAAAAAAACAGTGGGCAAAACTGAAAGGGGATATTTTAAGGGCAACCAACCTTTTTGTTAGAATGGTAAATAAAGGTAAAAGGAAAAGGAGGCCGCAATGGCTCTCAAAAGAGGTAGCTGAAATGGTGAAGAAAAAGAGGGAAGTCTTCATGAAATACAAGAGATCACAGAAAGAGGAAGACAAAGACAGGCAAAAGCGGAATTAGGGATGTGGTTGAAAACTACAGACCAGTTAGTTTAACTTCAGTGGTGAGTAAATTAGTGGAAGCGCTGCTGAAAGAGAAAATAATGAGGTTTCTGGAGTCCAGTGGATTACAGGATCTGAGGCAGCATGGATTCCCCAGGGGCAGGTCTTGTCAGACAAATCTGATTGATTTCTTTGACTGAGTGACCAGGGAGTTGGACCGAGGGAGAGCCCTAGATGTGCTGTATTTAGATTTCAGTAAAGCCTTTGACACCGTTCTTCACAGTCAACTTATAAACAAACTGAGCATCCTAGGGATGGATCCTAAAGTTACTGCTTGGGTTAGAAATTGGTTGAGTGGGAGGCAACAAAGGGTACGGGTAAGTGGAGCTCACTCTGAGGAGAAGGAGGTTACCAGTGATCCCTAGGGATCTGTCCTTGGTCCAATTCTTAATAACATCAGTGATATAGCTGAAGGGCTGTCAGGTAAGATACAAAAAGAAGAAGAAATAGCCAACACAATAAAATGGGGGGGATAAGACATTTTTTAGATCATTATTTTTATCTTTATTATCATTTGATTTACCACCCTAGGCAGCAAGGTATCAGAGCGGTTTACAATAATCAAAAAATATCAGAGTGAAAGGAATGGAATGACAGTTATGAACAGCACAGCTAAGAAAGAAGAGAGACTGGGAGGGAGGGGAAAAACAGGGAGGGGAGAAGGGGAGAACTAGTCTGAGGGGAACAGGCAGGAGGGGAGAACTAATCAGGGGAGGATGGTGGGAGGTCATAAGCAAGCTGGGTTATGAGCAGGGATTTGAACCAGGTATATGAGGGTTTTGCACGCAGGGTGGCAGGTAGGGAGTTCCATAAAGTGGGGACAAGGAAGAAGAAAGCAGAGTGATACGTCTCTTCTAGCCATGCACGTGAGAAGGAGGGAAGTGCCTAGTGGTGGGTATGTAGGAACCTGAGGAGGCAGTGAGGGGAATGGAATTAGCTAGGTATCGTGGGGTACCTGTGTGAATCACCTGGTGAGCTAAGGTGAGGATTTTATAATCCATATTTATTTATTTAGATAGTTTTGTATACCACCTTATCCTTCAATCAAAGTGGAATTTGGATGGGAAGCCAGTGAAGACAGATTAGGGTAGTGTGACGTCCTTGCTACCTGGGCCCAAGAGCTTACAGGTAGGGACGGCCTTTTAAGTGTCCTTTAGGAGTGAAGCTCTAACACTTGGCCCCAGAAGTTCTGGGATATGTAGTTGCTTGGCCTCCTGTGGGACTGAGTTGTAGTTGTAGCTCGAGTAGAAAAAGGCATGCAAGAATATTTATTTTTAAGAGGGTTTATTCCAGCGCATCAAGATTCAGTATCTCAGATGCAAAAGAATGCCAATTACAACATAAGGGTTGAAAATAAACACACACAAAAGATGCAACAAAACGGCTCAGCTCTACTTGGCTGTTTCACAGTTCCTTTAGTCTCAGGCTAGGCAATCATGTGATCCTTCAGCAAACTGAAACAGATGCTCTTCCTTACGGCACAGCTTCTCAGTTTTACCATGTGATTAAGCTTATTAAACAACTCATAAGGTTTTCTCACAATGACCGCAGGTATGGCAAACTTTATACTATATTACTTCATATAGCTTTCAGTGCTCATTAACCTGGCTATTCTCAATTGCACAAGTAGAACAATCCATAGGTGAGTCAAACTCTACTGAAGGCAGACAAACGTCCAGTTGCATAGCTTCCTCAGAGTTACTGGAATTCTGGTCAGGGTTATTATTCTGCTCTGCCCTTTTCTCCAGAAATTCCTTAAACTGACTTAGAAGTAATTCAGCTTGCTTGTGCATGTTTTCAGGCTGATAGCCTCCCTTCTTCTCTAACAAACATTTACTTAGGACTCCCAGCTCAGGGTAATCAGCTATCCTGCCTTTGTCAAAGGAACAGTTCTCAGTAAGGATAAATCCCTTCCCCCACTTATCATTAGCTGAATATGCTGGGTTTATTCTCAGGAGGTTAACACATGCAGGAGACTTCTTAAACAAAGGGTTATAACAAGAAATGTCAGCTTTACCTTTTCCAAGGTCTTTTAGATAAGCATTGGTACCTTTTCTCCTGTTAATTCTCAGGCTTTGTACTTCAGCTTTCTTATCCTTACTTCCAGTGCCTTGCAGGTAAATGTCAGGCTGAACAGTTACCTTGTAGTTTTCTCTGAAACTGTCTTGGCTTTTACAGCTGTGAGTCCGGCTGCCCTTGTTCCAGGTATCTGACCTACTGGCTCCCTCAACCAAAGGCTCTACCTTGCAGTGAGACTTCCTCCAGGGTGAATCCTTGCATCACTGTTCAGTGCTCCCAGGTTCTGCTCGGGTCTCAGATTCTAGCTGACTTCTCCTCCAAGAAGTTCTCTCAGCTGTTCCAACGTTTTCCCTTCTGCTGCTCCTGACCTCGTGCTTGCACTCGCTCCTCCTCCTCTCTCTCTCTCTCCTCATTGCTTGGGTATTTAACAAGCCTTCACTTCCTTGCACTCCCTGACTCTCCCTTGGGTGTGCCCAATCAGTGAACAGACCTCCCCTGAGGTGAGGTGTGGCTTTAGATCATTCCTGAGGTGAAAATCCTGTTTGTCAGTGCAGTATTGTTTACCTCAACAGGATTTTCTCCATTTCCATCTCTTCTTGAGGGGCTTCCTCATCACAGTAGGAATAATGTGTTCATGATGGGAGGAGTGTGTGAGGATCTGGGCTGCCATATTTTGAAGGAGCTGGAGACAGTAAAGTTGATAAAGAGGGAGACCAGCAAGTGCACCATTACAGTAATCGAGTCTGGAAATCACCAGTGACAGAAGGAGGGTTGTGAGGGCATATGGGTTGAGGGAAGAATGAAGAGCACAAATCCAGCAAAGGAAGAAGAAAAGCCATCAAACCAGAATATGTTAGTGAGAGGAGGAAGGGCAAAAGTGGTATTGTCAGACTCAAGGGTGAAGGGGAGGAATATATAGAAGGTATCCCCCAACCGCTTTGACCCGGTGAAAAGCGGGATATAAATGCAGATAAATAAATAAATAAATAAAATAAAGGTGATGGGGATAAAGCAAAATTGCTGAACAAATATTTCTGTTCTGTGTTCACAGATGAAGGGCCGGGAGCAGAACCTCAGAAAACAACCATTAACAGGAACAAAAGTGAGGGGCATCTCCAACCATTTTCAGAGGACTGGGTTCGTGAGAAACTAGCTAAACTAAAAGTGGACAAAGCTATGGGACCAGATGGGATACATCCGAGAATACTGCAAGAAACTGTCTTGCTGCAAGCAACTTTGTCAGTCTGATCAGTGGCATCGAGGAAGAGCAGGAAGGTAAGTCCCTCCCTGCTCCCCTCCGACACTGCCAATTGGGCCAAGTAGACTGCCCCACTGCATATTTAAACTCCCTGGTGGGAAAAAGAGCCGGTCTGCAAGCAATTTCGTCGGCCTGTTCAGAGGCATTGAGGGAGAGTTGGAAGGTAAGCCTCTCCTTGCTCTCCTCTGACACGGCCAATTGGGCCAAGGAGACTGTCCCACTGAACATTTAAACTCTCCAATGGGATCAGGCGTGCCATGCACACATCTGAGGGCCTCACCAGAGGGCCCTTTGGTGTCGTCCTTAGGTGGGGTTTGAACACAAGGACAACCCTGCCACAGCTAACACAAAACAACCCAGCAGAAAGAGACCATGAATAACTCAATGTGGCTCCCCAGACGCCCAAAAGAGAATCAACTGCAACCATTTATGAACTTATGTCACATACGCTGTGAATTGGACATACTCTTAACATTGTTATCCCAATGTAATACTTCAGAAACACTGAACAAACATAGAATGCAAATGCTATACTTTGCTAATATGTTCAGTCTCACAAAGCATACCTGTAACCCTTTTGCACACTGAGACATATTATCCTTAGGCCACCAGATGGCACTCAAACCCAAATGAACCCAAGTAACAAATATATAAATAGCATAGAACAGTTGAAAAAACAGCTTATTTCTGTACAACAAATCAGCTCAGCTCTGTGCAAGTAATAGCCATCATCAGGGGCGGCCCAAGGGGGGTGCGGGGCCATGTGCGGAGACTCGGTGCGGGGCCTCATTTGCATAAGGTGCCTCATTTGCATAAATATTTGCATAATGTTACCATACACTACTAACTTTTAGTAAACATGCCTCTTAATGAGTATATGGATAAAGAAAGACTAAAAGGTTTCTACATTACTATAATCCAGTACCAACCGCCAGGCACATTAGGAACTACTACAAACACTGCCCATTTAGAACCCATAGCAAACCTGCCGTATCCTAACAGCACTACCAGGACTCACAAAGCACCATACCCTAACTATCAAAAGACAACACTGCAAATATTAAACCAATACATTTCAGAGAACAATAATACATGACCTACTGGGGAAAGAACAAGTGGCAATGTCAAATAGGAATTACATAAACAGAATACCTCAGCTCAGTTACACATGCAGAACATAGACCATCACCAAACAAGGAATCACAATTTAGAAACAGGAAGACAATAATTAAACTGGGAACCCCAAAAGCCAAACTTGGAATATACAACAACACTGTAGAAATAAAACTATAAATTAATTTCCTCTTGTACTAAACAAAGCGCAAAAATTAATGATGCACATTTCCCAGAGCTGACATATTCCAGTTAATAAATTCAAAATAAAGAGATATTTTTCTACCTTTTGTGCATTTTTTTTCAGTTGCAATTGTTCCAGCCACTTTCTTCTGGTTTCTTCGTGTCTTCTGCTAACTCTCCATCTGCTGTCCATTTGTCCTTTCTTCTGTCTTCTTGTTTTTTTTTTTCCATTCTCTCTCTACATCTGCTTTAACATACTAATCTTTCTCCTTTTGCTCTTTCCTCATTCCTATTTCATCCACTCAAATTTTATCCCTCCATCCTCAATCCCCACTTACTCTCCCAATATCCGGCCAATTGTAGATTTGTCCTCCCTCCCACGCAAAATATTTTTCCCTCTCCATTTCACTCTCCCAGCTCCATCCCATTCTAATCCTCTCCCAACATCAGCTCCTTTCTAGTTCCAGCCCCACCCAGCATCTGCTCCCTTCTTGTCCCTGCATCAGCCCATTTCCAGTCCTAGTCCCCCATCAGCCCATTTCCAATCCTAACGCCCCCACAGCCCATTACCAGTCCTAACGCCCCCACAGCCCATTACCAGTCCTAACGCCCCCCACAGCCCATTACCAGTCCTAAACCCCTATCAGCCTACTTGTAGTCTTAGCCCCCCATAGCCCCTTACCTGCTGTAACCCCCCATCAGCCCATTACCTGTCCTAACCCCCCCATAGCCCATTACCTGTCCTAATCCCCCCATCAGCCCACTGGTAGTCGTACCTCCCCATAGCCCATTACCTGTTGTAACCCCCCATCAGCCCATTACCTGTCCTAACCCCCCCATAGCCCATTACCTGTCCTTATCCCCCCAACAGCCCACTGGTAGTCGTACCTCCCCATAGCCCATTACCTGTTGTAACCCCCCCCCCCATAGCCCATTACCAATCCTAATGCCCCCCACAGCCCATTACCAGTCCTAACGCCCCCACAGCCCATTTCCAGTCTTAGCCCACCGCCCCATAGCCCGTTTCCAGTCCTAATCCCCCCATCAGCCCACTTGTAGTCGTAGCCCCCCATAGCCCATTACCTGTCATAACTTCCCCCATCAGCCCATTCCCAGTCTTAGCCCCCCCATCAGCCCACTTCCAGTTCGAATCCCCTATAGCCCATTACCAGTCCTACCCCCCCCCATCAGCCCACTTGTAGTCGTAGCTCTCCATAGCCCATTACCTGTTGTAACCCCCCCATAGCCCAGTACCAGTTCTAACCCCCCCCAGCCCATTACCAGTCCTAACGCCCCCACAGCCCATTACCAGTCCTAACGCCCCCCACAGCCCATTACCAGTCCTAACCCCCTAACAGCCTACTTGTAGTCCTAGCCCCCCCATAGCACATTACCTGTTGTAAGCCCCCATCAACCCATTTCCTGTCCTAATCCCCCCATCAGCCCACTTGTAGTCGTACCTCCCCATAGCCCATTACCTGTTGTTTCCCCCCCATAGCCCATTTCCAGTCCTTATGCCCCCCACAGCCCATTACCAGTCCTAACGCCCCCCACAGCCCATTTCCAGTCTTAGCCCACCGCCCCATAGCCCGTTTCCAGTCCTAATCCCCCCATCAGCCCACTTGTAGTCGTAGCCCCCCATAGCCCATTACCTGTCATAACTTCCCCCATCAGCCCATTTCCAGTCTTAGCCCCTCCATAGTCTATTACCTGTCCTAACCCCCCATAGCCCATTCCCAGTCTTAACCCCCCCCATCAGCCCACTTCCAGTCCGAATCCCCTATAGCCCATTACCAGTCCTACCCCCCCCATCAGCCCATTTACAGTCCTTACCCCCCTCCCTCCCCATCAGCCCATTTACAGTCCTTACCCCCCTCCCTCCCTCCCTCCCTCCCTCCCCATCAGCCCATTTACAGTCCTTACCCCCCCCTCCCTCCCTCCCTCCCCTTCAGCCCATTTACAGTCCTTACCCCCCCCCCTCCCTATCAGCCCATTTACAGTCCTTACCCCCCCCATCAGCCCATTTACAGTCCTTACCCCCCCCCTACCCAACAGCCCAGCTAAGTTTAAAAAAAAAAAAACAGAAACCGGCTGCTGCAGCCACTTCCGCCGTGGCAGCGGCAGAATGGAGAATCCCGCGGGGCCCCCTGTCCAGCAGTCTTCTATGCGGCCTCACCGGGGGCTTTTCCGCGCCGCGCGATGGGAGAGTTTCCCTTTCTCGCGGCTCTGTAAATCCCGCCGCGGGGCTGTTGGGATTCCCCAACCGCCCCACGGCGTGATTAACAGAGCTGCGAGAGGAGAAGCTCTCTCTCTTCGCGCAGCTCTGACAGCCGACGGAGGCCGCATAGAAGACTTCAGGACAGGGGGGCCCCGCGGGATTCTCCATTCTGCCGCTGCCACGGCGGCAGCAGCAGCAGCAGCCGGTTTCTGGTTTGTTTTTTTTTTAACTTAGCTGGGCTGATGTGGGGGGGGGGTGGTAAGGACTGTAAATGGGCCCCTCTCCATTCTGCCGCTGCCACGGCGGCAGCGGCAGCAGCAGCCGGTTTCTGTTTTTTTTTTTTAAAACTTAGCTGGGAATCTGGGATGCAAGATGTTTTTTGCGCGGGGCCCCCTGAAACGCGGGGCCCTGTGCAAAAAACATTCTTGCTCAATGGACGGGCCGGCCCTGGCCATCATGTTCCTAAATTGTACATTTCTGCTTCTAGCTGTACTGATCCTCCTCTCATTGATAACCCAGAAGCACTGCCTAGTGCCAAATTCAAACCCTATCCCTATTATCCGGATCACTAACAATGCTAGCAATAAAATACCACCAATAAGGATAAGAGACAAGCATTACTCCCATCTAATCCAGGTGCCTCACATCAAGCATACACTAAATAGTCCACACCCATGGACACTATCCAAAATTTTCCCCTCAAATGCCTACTGGTCAACTCAAGATTTGTCAGAAGCAAAACTGAACTACTAACTGATTACCTTACAGAGCATGATCTAGACATATTTTGTATCACTGAGACATGGCTCACTGACCCTGACACAGCCTTAATCAATCAGCTGAAACACCCAAACTATGATCTATTTAATGACACCAGACTAGGACATCGGGGAAGTGGAGTTTGCATAATCACCAAAAAATCACTATGATTTACCCTTATTAACACAACAAACACTAAGCCTGAACACCATCACTATATCCAACCAACATATCTCTATTGCTCTGGTATACCGATCCCCAACGGCAGCCAATGAAGAACTTAAAGACATCCTTGCACACAGACCACCACCGTTGTGCCCAATCGCCATTGAGGTAGGAGGCAGGAAGCAGAAAGCCTCCCTGCTCCCCACTGCAAGAACAATCAGGCCGGAACCCAAGCAGCCGTCATAACAAGAAGCGCCTCCAGGCACAATGTTTAACTTGTAGGGTAGCCCTTATGCACGGACCCTAAGAGAGGACAACAGTCTCCGCATAGTGCACAAGACAATCTAGACAGAAATGATGAGGAATTGACGCAACTCTCCTGGCACCCACAGGACAAACAATGTTAAACCACCTACGTGCATGTAAGGCACTAATGCTATGATATGAACTCAGTGTTATGATATGGACTCAATGTATCTCTTGTTGTTTAATGTAAACCATTTTGACCCGGTGAAAAGCGGTATATAAGCATAGCTAAATAAATAAATAGATAAATAATTGTTACAGTATTAATCCAATGTATCCTGCCAGAAATACTATTACTCTTATACAGCATAATTCTTCTTGACCTATGTATCTAACGTAACACTTCACTAAGGTAGTGAACCCTAGCCACACTGTTACATTGTTGCTGAATTTATTCTCCGGAAGGATAGAAAAAGGTGAGCCCTCCATGTGAGAGCAAACACACTAACAAGCATGTCATGCACCAAAAAATGGCTCACACTCATCTGCCTCTGCACCCTAGTCACAGCCAGTCCGAATGCTTACTCCTCTCCCCTCCCAATTCCTATTATCCACTCCCCCAAGCTCATAACACCCTTTCCTAGGCACACACAAGAAGGACTACAAAAGGGACTGATACTTCTGGAGAGAGATCTGCAATTATAAGTATTTACTTCTGGGAATTTTTCTAAATCTTGTGGAAAAAGGAATTCTTTAGATTAAAGCTGATTAATCTGTGAACCCAGTGCATTTGTTAAAACAGTCAGAGCCTAGTAGCAGCAAAGAGCTTTCAATTAAAATTTAAAACACAGCAGAGAGCTTTCTGGTTAAATTTAGAACCCAAGAATCCCTCTATCCAAGCAAGGGTTGTGAGACTCCCCCTGCAAATTAGTCACAGATTACCTTAGAAGCACCAGGACAGGGTACTGTATAGCAGCAGGCTTTTAATAAGTCTTTTTCCCTCCCTCCCTCCCTCTCTCCCCAACACCCACCCACCCCTGGGATAATTGTAGCTTTATAGGTGCATAAACCTCTCAAAGGAAAGGAGGTGCCATATTCACTTTCAGGTGCAGCCGTTTGTCCTCATCAGGCAGACATTAAGGACCTGAGATTAATTAAACTTTAGGTGAACAAAGTACATTAAATGTATTATGTGTAGTTTTATTAGTATCCCTACCAACCCTTAAGTAGGTAAAGAACTTAAATACCTAAACACAACCTTAAAACTAAGATGCATACAGCAGTCTAGCAGCAAGATGGGGGTTTTCCAGTCTTTGCATTGAGTGTCACATGCATGATTTGGTGTGGGGACTTATGTGTACACTAGGTGCAAGGAGCTCTTTGCTCTCAGGGAACGAGTCCGATCTCTGGAGGCTAGAATAGCAGACTTGGGGGACATAAGGAAGACAGAGAGGTACAGAGAAGAGACCTACAGGGATATGGTACTAAAGTCACACCTCCAGTCTGACAGCATCCCTGTTGCCATTGAGGAGAGAGGTCACGTGACAGAAGAGCATCAACCTGTGTGGCAGGAAGTGATCCTTTGCTCGGACCTGTTTTCCAGGTGATGTAAAACATTCTCGCACTAAGGAAGTTTCTCCAGGGCCATGTGCCCATGAGGGAAGAGTTTGGACAGCTGTTATAGTTGGTGTTTCAATCATTAGGCATGTAGATAGCTGGGTGGCTGGTGGACATGAAGATCGCCTGGTAACATGCCTGCATGATGCGAAGGTAGCGGACCTCACACACCACCTAGACAAGGTGTTAAATAGTGCTGGGGAGGAGTCTGCAGTCTTTGTACATATCGGTACCAATGACATAGGAAAATTTGGTAGGGAGGTTCTGGAGGATAAATTTACAATTTTAAGCAGGAAGTTGAAATCCAGAGCTTCCAGGGTGGCATTCTCCGAAATGCTTCCCGTTCCACTCGCAGAACATAAAAGGCAGGCAGAGCTCCGGAATCTCAATGCGTGGATGAGACAATAGTGCAAGGATGAGGGCTTTGGATTTGTTGGGAACTGGGGAACATTCTGAGGAAAGGAGGGGCTCTTCCGAAGGGATGGGCTTTACCTTAACCTGGATGGAACCAGGCTGCTAGCATTAACCTTTAAAAAGGAGATAGAGCAGCTTTTAAACTAGATAATAGGGGAGAAGCGAGAGTCGCCCAAGAGCACATTGTTCAGAACAATGTATCCTTGAAGGATACCACTAAAAAAATGAAGTTAGGCGTATCAGCAGAGAGGTTCCAATAAAGACAAAATTAGCCCAAATGCCCTTGAGTACGGAGCAGAGTTTAAAGATTCCAAATTACTCCTGCCTACCACAGCCAGATTAATATGAATAAAATACAGTCTCTAAAATGCTTGTATACAAATTTTAGAAGTCTAAAAAATAAGAAGGGAGAATATATAGCACTAAATAAGAGGTTAGATATGATTGGCATCTCAGAGACATGGTGGAAGGAGGACAACCAGTGGGATACTATGAAAGCTGGATACAAAATATATAGTAATAATATAAAGGATCAAATTGGTGGAGGGGTTGTGCTCTATGTTAGAGAGGGCATTGAGTCACAAAGGATTCAAGTTTTGCAGGAAACAAAATTTGCTGTAGAATCTCTATGGATTCAAATTCCATGTAAAAAGGGGAAGGCAATGGCAGTGGGGATATACTATCAACCACCTGGCCAGAATGAAAAAATGGATCATGAAATGCTCACAGAAATTAGGGAAGCTAGCAAAAGTTACAGCACAGTAATAATGGGTGATTTCAATTGCCCTGGTATTGATTGGGTCAGTGTCACGGCAGGACATGCTAGGGAGATAAAGTTTCTAGATGAAATAAATGACTGCTTCTTAGAGCAGCTGGTTCATGAACCAACCAGAGGGGAAGCCATTTTGGACCTAGTCCTTGGTGGAACACCAGATCTGGTGCAAGAGATAAGGGTGTTGGGGCCACTTGGCAATAGTGATCATAGCATGATCGTGTTTGATTTAATTAATGGAGGAGGGATGGTAGGGAAATCCACAGTACTAACTTTTAACTTTTGAAAGAAAGACTATGATAAAATGAAAATAGTTATGAAAAAACTAAAAGGAGCAGTTGCAGAGATTAAAGACTTACATCAAGCTTGGGTTTTGTTTAAAAATACTATCTTGGAAGACCAGACCAGCTGTATTCCACACTTTAAGAAATGTGGAAGGAAGTCAAAAAAACTGCCAGCATGGTTTAAAGGTGAGGTCAGAGAGGCTGTTGTTGCAAAAAAAGCATCTTTCAGGAAATGGAAAAAAGAGCCAAAGGACAAAAACTGGAAACAGCACAAGCACTGGCAAGTTAGATGTAAGACATTGATAAGGCAGACAAAGAGAGAATTTGAGAAGAACCTTGCTGTGGAAACCAAAACACGTAATAAAGACTTTTTCAAGTTCATTCATAGCAAAAAACCTGTGAGTCAGTTGGACCATTAGATGATAGAGAGGTAAAAGGGGCACTAATAGGGGCAAAGCCATAGTGGAGAGACTGAATGAATTCTTTGCTTTTGTCTTTAGTGAGGAAGATGTAGGGATGTTACCCATGACTGAAATGGTATTTAAAGATGATACTGCGGAAGAATTGAAAGAAATATTGATACAACGGGAAGATGTATCACAACTATTTGATAAACTGAAAAGTAGCAAATCACCTGGACCAGCTGGTATACATACAAGGTTGTTGAAAGAACTGAAATATGAGATTGCAGACCTGCTATTAATAATCTGTGAACTATCATTATATTCATCTGTAATTACCTAAAGATTGGAGGATGGCCAATGTAACACCAATTTTTAAAAAAGGTTCCAGGGGTGATCCGGGAAACTACAGACCAGTGAGCCTGACGTCAGTATCAGGAAAAATTGCAGAAATCATCAAAAAGAACAAAATTACTGAACACGTAGATAATCATGACTTAATGAGAGACAGCCAACATGGCTTTACACAAGGAAGATTTTGTATTACTAATCTGTTATGGTTTTTTTTGGTGTGAATAAACAGGTAGACAAAGTTGAGTCGTTTGATATAGTGTTTCTGGACTTTCAGAAAGCCTTTGACAAGGTCCCTCATGAGAGACTTTTGGCAAAACTAAAAGGTCATGGGATAGGAGGCAGTGTACTATTGTGGATCAAGAACTGGTTAAAAGATAGAAAGCAGAGGGTAGGGCTAAATGGCCAATTTTCATAATGGAAACAGTGAATAGTGGAGTACCTCTGGGAACTGTGCTGGGTCTGCTGCTTTTTGATATATTCCGAGTGAAGTTATTAAATTTGCAGATGACATGAAACTATTTAAAGTTATTAAAACCCATGAGGATTGTGGAAAATTGCAAGAGGATCTTTATGAATTGGAAGACTGGACATCCAAATGGCAGATAGAATTTAATGTGGACAAGTGCAAAGTTATGCACCTAAGAAAGAACAACCCAAACTATGGTTACACAATGCAAGGTTCCACATTGGGAACCACCATCCAGTAAAAAGATTTAGGCGTCATTGTGGATAACATGTTAAAACCTTCCTCCCAGTGTGCAGCTGCGGCCAAGAGAGCTAATAGAATGCTAGTTATCATAAGGAAAGCAATGGAAAATAAAACAAAAGGATATTATAATGCCTCTGTATCGTTCCATGGTGCAACCGCACCTTGAATATTGTGTTCAGTTCTGGTCACCGTATCTTAAAAAGGATATAGCATTATTAGAAAAGGTACAGAGAAGAGCCACCAAAATGATAAAGGGGATGGAAGGATATCCCTATGAAGAGATGTTAAAAAGGCTAGGGCTCTTCAATCTGGAAAAGAGACGGCTGAGGAGAGATATGATACAAGTCTGTAAATTAATGAATGGAGTGGAACAGATAAATGTAGATTGATTGTTTACATCATCAGAATATAGAAAGACTAGGGGACATGCAATGAAGCTACAGGGTAACCTATTTAGGACGAAAAACAGAAAATATATTATTCACTCAACATACGAGTATAATCAAACTCTGGAATTTCTTACCGGAGGATGTAGTAAAAGCTGTTAGTGTAGCTGGGTTTAAAAAAAAGGTTTGGACAAGTTCCTGGAGGAAAGGTCCATAAACCATTATTAAAAGGGACCCAGGATATCACTGCTTGACCCAATACAAGCACTGAGGAACCTGTGTCTTTTGGGAAAACTGATAGGTACTTATGACCTAGATTGGCCACTGTTGGAAACAGGATACTTGGCTTGATGGACCTTGGTCTGACGCAGTATGGCATATCTTCTGTTCTTAATAGATGGCCTGTACGTCTCCTCCACATTCCCACCGACCCCACATTGAGTCATCAATCCCCGACAACACTTACCCAGACCATATCATCAAATGTAGCATGATCAACACACATTCCGCCCGCAATAAAGCACAGTTCCTTACCTGTAACAGGTGATCTCTGGGAACAGCAGGAATAAGTCTTCACATATGGGTACATCGGTACCGACGGAGTCTGCGCGGGAATGCTCCCCAGCGTCCAATCAGAACGCTTTTGGAAGCATCCCAACACGCCTGCGTGATGCCTTCCCGCCTTTCCCAACTGCCTCTCCTCAGTTAAGTTTTAAAGCTGAGGCAAAGAGAGAGAGAGCAAGAAAGGGAAAGATAGAGATAGAGAAAAACAACTCCTAGGGGAGGTGGGTGGGTTGTGAAGACTTATTCCTGCTGTTCCCAGAGATCACCTGTTACAGGTAAGTAAGTGTGCTATCTCCAGGAACAAGCAGGAATGAGTCTTCACATATGGGGACTCCCCAAGCTAAGATGCCCAGAGGGAGTCCTAGCATGTAGCGAATCTAGAAAGAGCCATGCTACTCCTCAGGACCTCAGGCATCTTGGGGATGGAGGGTAGGAGTTGAATTATAGAAAAGGTGCTGTGGAACAGCTGGACTAGAACAGGACTTCTATGGAGGAAAATCCTGTATAGATGACATTTAGTAGTAAAAATATTGAGTGCAATATTCTAATATGGACCTCCCTTGATGGTATTGTAAAAAGTCTATTGAGGTTCATATGGATCTGTTAGAAGAGCCAGTAGAAGATCCTCAAGGAGTGCCTCACTGTGAAGTAGAGGTAATAAACTAGGAAAAACAAGTGGGGGTCAGAACACATCAGAGTGAGAAATAGCCCCAGGGGAAACTGGGGTAGTACAATGAGGTAGGGCTTCAGCGGGAAACGCAGAAGGTACTATTAGACAAAGCTTAAGCCCTTTTGGTCGCAGAACAGTACAATGCTAGGACCAAAATGAAAAAGAAGTCTGACCGATTTGGACTGACAATAGAAATAGTCCCTGTAGGAGAGAAGGGGTATGGAGACCCCTATATCCGATAACAAAGTATGGTCAGACTTATGAAGCGTTACAGCTTTAGATTAACTGAAAATCCGTGATGTCTTTTCTAAATGAGGTCAATTAGGAAAGAAAAAGGTACATGGAAAGCTTCAGAGGTACCTAAACCTGAAAGGTTATGGTAAGAGAAACAAAACATTTGTTAATTACCACAGGGAGTGGTTATATGTGTAGAACCCCAAGCATGCTGGCACAGCATTGATAGGGGTAGTGCACATCCGTCAGAGTCATATAGGGATATATGGATATTGTGGTACTGCAGACCTTCTGCAGACAGGAGAAAATGCTTTAAGCTTAGAAAAAAGAGGCAGACACCGGCTGCAGCATTACAAGGAGCCATATAGGGGGAGCAAGTGGGACCTCAGAATGACTGAGGAGCCACGCCCCAGAGCCAGTGATGCAATACCGGCCTGCACCCAATCAGAGGAGGGAAGAGTTCCTCTTTAAAAAAGCCCAGATGACTGGAGAAGGCAGGCTTTCCAAGAGGGAGAGAAGGACCAGGAAATAGGAGTCCTGGGGAAAGGAACAGGCCCAGCAGACTCAGCAGAGCCAGGTGAAGGAGTTCGCCCCGAGTATCCCAGGAGTGGAGAGGACACGCCTTCCAAGAGGGAGAGATACAGAAAGGGAGCTACCCCTGGAAGCAGAAGGACTGTGCTAGAAAGTCCTGGACCTGAGTTTGGCAGAGGCCAGCAACCATTGAAGGACATAACATGGAGTAACCAAGAAGAAGATGAAAGAACTTCTTTAAAAGGTAACATTCTGGCCTCAGACAGAAGGAAGCTTTGGTGTGAATGTGGTTTAACACCAGCAGAAGGCCTCCGGGAGAACCGAAAGCCTACCCTTGTGCAAGTAAGGCCAAACCCCAGCAGGAACTGGCCTCAACCCTTACCTTGCCGGGATAAGCCAAGAAAGAAAGGTAATCACTGTTTTTCTGATTATAATTTCCTGAACGCTGTGACGCAGGAGGAACAGGGAATAGAGGAATGTTGTCCTACTAGAACTGTTTATACTTCAGGATACAAGCCTATATCAAGTAAGAGACTCTCCAGTAAAAGAGCCGTGTGCAAGAGAGACTGTTCTCAGTCTAGAGGTATACAAAACCAGGGCTTACCCTTTGAACACAGAACATTGGGACATCGTGCAAACGTTGTATAAAAAGCCTGAATGCAAGCTACCAGATATCGCTGACCTTGAACCAATGCAGGTGGACGTCGCTGACGACCTTTCGGACCCTGAAATGGATTGCAGCTACTGTCAGGCGGAAGGCTTTGAGCCTTTAGACAAGGAATAGAGCTGTAGCCGGGGGAAAGTGTGAATCTTTGTTTTCTCATGTTATTACTGTGAAGTTAACAGGTTAAATACAGTTCTTGTTTGTTTTCTTTCAACCTGAAATAAGGACAATTTCTGTTGCTGTAAAGATTTGAGCTTTTGAACCTTTTGTGCAATAGGGGAAATAAAAGCCTTTATTCTCCCTTCACTCGGATTATTATGTTCCTTTGAGCTTTTGGTTACCAGAAGGCTACTAGGACTACAAAGAAAACCTGGGCCCTGTCTTTAAGCCAAACTCAATTACAAATATTTTTATGTCCACCCTCTCTACCGTGACGCTTCTTCGCCACTAGGGCGGCGTTGGGACAATATATGAACCTAGACAGAGAGATAGATAAGTACGTAGATACATATCTACCTAGAAGATATATCTCAACAGAGATATACTTGGGCGGAAGATACAGAGAGACATATAGATATAGATACTGTCATAAGGTAGCGCCATCAGAACCCATAGAAGTAGGGGATTGTGAGCAAAATGTAAGGGAAACTGACAGCTCAGGTTCACACATGGGGGAAGGTTGCTATGAGCAACAGATGAAAACAAAGCCACGTGGTGTTAGGGAACGCCCGAACAGAAAGGGAGCACAGAATTCATTAGAAAATGAAGAGCACCTGCATGGGGGCGGAGCCCAGGCTAACACCAATTTGAACGTACTTAAAAATCACTTACCGGGAGGTAGAGAGAGAACTGGGAGAGAAAGTGGAACTGAGAGAGAAGTAGTAGGAACTACAAGGGCTGTAGTTGGAACTACGGGAGAAGCGTTAGGAACTGCTGAGCTTAAGAGCAGTGTCCGTGGAGCTGTGAGGACGGAGCCAAGGGGATTATCCAGAGCACAGGAGGTTGGTGATTCTCAGAGAAGCTGTTGGGAACAGCAGTGCACAGCCTCTCAATATCCCCAGGAACGTTGCTGTGAGGCAAGCAGAGAGGGCAGTCCAACAGCCAAGGCTTTAAGATATAAATTACCTAACACCAGAAATGCAGAAGGGGAAAACTTTTACCCTGAAGCACATTTGAATGAGTCAGAGAAACACCGTGAAAAAGGGGCTTCAAAGCAGAGCTGTGCTTATCCGAGAGAGCAGGAAACAGCAGTGCCTAAAGGTAGGCGTATTTACCCTAATAAGAGAGGTTTGCAATACCCTGACTTTCTATGCACGTACCAAGAGCTCTGTAGTTCTCAGGAACCCAACTACAGGAAATACGGTAGTTACCCACGGGCCACTAGTATAGTAGGGGAGGAGAGTGTTTTAACTCCCCGACAAGAACCTTATAACTTTAACGGCAGTTGGGAGCCAGAGGTTTACTCAGATGAAGAGGAGATGCAGATTGAACCTCTTTGAGAATCTTTAGAGGAAAATGAGATGGAGTGCACGTACACATTATCTGATTGTATAGCATCTCTATGTTAAAAGCAGCCAGAACTGTTTATGAGAAGAAACAGGTGCAAGAGTTCCGTGAGTAAAAGGAACTGTTTTCTGTTACTTTTTGTTTCCTGGTTTAATGCTGAAGAAAGCTAAGTTGTGTTGAAAGTATTTTTCTTTAATGGTGTTATCAGACGAAGGGTCTGACCTGCTTTAAGTTCCACTGTTATGAATCCACCACGGACGGGGAATAAAGCCTGAGTTTAAACCTTACCCTCTGCTTCAACTACACTTCTTTGGCTAACGGTGAAAACTACAGGATCCAGAAGGCCTTGCTAAAGCCTTCATAGGAGCTCTAAAGCCATAAAAATACTGCCCCATCAAACGACCCAAGCCCTTTCTAGCCTCTGGGTACGTTAGTGAGTGACAATACAGATATATAAATATGTAAACATATAGACACAGGTCTCCATGTAAGTGGATGGAGACATGGCTATATAACTAGATCCCCATAGGGATATGGGGATAGAGGGAAGATTCATCTAATGGCAAGAAGGGTGATACCTGCTTGAATAGATGTATAGAGAATCTTCTTTCCCTGGTTATAATTGACAGAGTCAGAGGACTGGTCTCCCTGACGAGGAGGAGTCTAGATTCCTTTTAGAATTCGAGCTCTTGAATAACCAGGATGGCCTACGTGAAAAATGCAGAGGATAACTTCAGTCTGCAGGCAGCAAGTCCAGATCTCTCTAGAACTGCAGTATGGTGAATGGATAGAGGACACCACTGGAATAAGATACCATATTGACCCACCTACTCTCCTATGAACACTTCCGCACAGTCTGCCAAGCGCTAATAACTCCCATACTGGATTTCTGTAACCCAATCTACAACGGAATATCAAAACATTCACTCAAACCGCTTCAAATGGCTCAAAACACAGCAGCCAGAATAATCATCGGCTCCACAACTCATGCCCACATCACCCCCATCCTCAAAGAACTCCACTGGCTCCCAATAAGCCACCACATCAAATATAAGATGATCATAAATATATTCAAAATCAGATACAAGAGCTCTGCAATCAGCCTCCAAGCCCTCTTACTCCCTAACACCAACAACAGACCAAGGAGGAAAACCACATCAGACACCCTCAGCACCCCAAGTAACTACACAAAATCATGCAAATTCACTACACAAAGAACACTTTCTTTAGCGGCCCCATTAATATGGAACTCTCTCCCTCCCGACTTACGATTAATTGACGATATAAAGGACTTCTGAAAACAATTAAAGACTGTACTCTTCACAGAGCACTACGGCTCAAACACCTAACTAGATTCCATTTATTGTAACCTTTATGTAAAATGATTTTCTGTAATGGTTAACCTATGTTATGTATCCCACCTTACTACTTCGATGTTTTGTTTAAGCAGTGCATGTTTCCCTTGCTTTTGTATAACCTTTGTATGTCTTTGTAACCGCTTTGATTGAAGGAAAAGGCGGTATAAAAAACTTGTTAAATAAATAAATAAATATCAGGCGTCCTTGAGCTGCAACTGAAAGAAAACTATCCCTGGCGAGAAGTCCAAAGGAGATATGGACCAAGCCAGGGAATTGGCCATTCTTTAGGTTTTCACGTGATGTAAGGCCTGTGTCTTTTGTCTCGAAAAGAGATTTTAGATGAGATGGTAAGGGTAGGGAACACCTACCAGTCATGGAAGCATGACTGGGTGAACTCCTCCTAACCATCTGGGATTATCTGCTAGGCAAGATACTAATGCTCTCTAGCAAGGGCCCATAGTGCAAAGCTACTCTGTAGAGTTGCAGAGAGCATGTTAGAGGTTGGTTAGAAGAAAAAACTGGTTGCTTAAAGCCAGTAGGTAACCTAAACTATTCTGCCAAAAACCAGGGAATTGGAGATGGCGAAGAATAGAAGTCAACCAACAAGTCTGTGATAATAGGGTTTCCAAAAAAGGTTGATAACCTGTTTGGGGTTTAGCACTGAGGCTAGAAGGATTGCTAGTGGAGGAGAAACCCTGGTTGTATGGTGAACAGAACCAGTGGCTTAACCACTAGGAATTGCTGCATTTGCAGCAACTACCAGGGCAGCGGAAAAAAATTTCTTTTTCCTTTCTTTTTTTTTAGATTGGAAAAAGAAGCAACAGACATAAGTAGGAGTGGTAAGACTTTCTTATTGTCTGATAAGCTGCCCTAAAGTAAGAAAATGAAAAAGGGGGAGACAACTCTGGAAGGGAAAATCCCTTTGTGGAATAGGTAGAGGACCATAGGGGCTTACCAGTGTAATAGAGCCACTCTTACAAACCGAATGTTGTAGTAAGAGGGAGGTAAGACAGAGTTGAAGGAGACTGACTATGTAGTAAGTCTCTGAAAGGTAAGATGATACATGCTAGTACATCTCTTTTCACAGTAGGAGGAAGAGAAACCTGTTAACTATAGGCATGATCATCATAAAGACTCTTAGTGAAATTAGTGTAGATGCTTCAAGTGAAAAGAAGCAGACTGCAAACTCTAACCACCAAACATGAGATGTAATGATAATCTATCTGAAACCCTGCGACTGCTGGGTTTGCTGAACCTGTTGAGGTTGTGGTTTCTTTAGACCAGTGCGATGTTTCCCCTGTTTGGGAACATCTGTATAATGGGCAGAAGATGGATAAAACATTTTCCCCTTAGGGGAAGAAAGTTTGTTAGGAAATTTCCTATCAACTGGGAAAGAGGAAGGCGTAGAACAGCCTCTGGAAACAGCAATGTCAGTGGTTAACTGAGCAACTTGGAGTAAAGACTCCTTGTTAAAAAGATTTTCTCCAGTGCAAGGAGTATTTCCCAGTCTTTCTTGTGCCCATTTGTCCAAGTCTGAAACTTGGAGCCAGGCTTTACGTCGTGCCCCTATAGCTATAGCAGAAGTTCTGCTAACAGACTCAAAGGAGTCTAGGGAAGCACGAGTAAGGAACCTAGAGATATTTTGAGCATGACTAACCAATAAGGAATAGTCTGCTCTTTTGGGCTCTTGAAGAAAAGGGGTCAAAAGCAGTAATTGCTTTGTGACCTCCTCAAGAGATAATCCCATATAGAAAATATATGAGAGAATTCTTGCTGAAAGCATGGATGCCTGGAAGGTTTGGCGTTCAAAGGCATCTAAAGTCTTAGACTCACGACCTGGCGGATAAGAAGAGTGCTTTTTAGTACTCTTAATACGCCTCATTGCTGATTCTACAACAATGGAATGATGAGGAAGTTGAGTCTTTTGAAAACCTGGAGAAGGGGGCACCTTATATAAAAGATCAGTTGCCCTAGAAGGTGGGGGTACCGTTAAAGGAGTTTCCCACATTCGAAAGAGGAGATCCTGCAAGGTCTGATGCAAAGGAAGCATGATGTTCTCCTTTGGACTGCAGGGAACATACAGGGATTCTGTATTCCCTGGTGTAGGATCTTGACCAGGTATAGAAATGGCAAGTGACTTTGCCATATCAAGCAGGAATGCTTGAAAAGAAAAATCCCCAGAGGGAAATCCTCTAGAAAGAGGAGGACAGGCTAGATCTGTTGAAGAACTAGCATTGGCACCCAGGGATCTATCCAAATTTAGAGGAATAGAAGACCCTAAAGGGTGGAGTATCTGATCCTTAGAGGATGGTCACCGGTACCGCAGGAGGTCGGGACCAGCAACAGTCGGTAGCGCATCTTCCATGCTAGGGATCGATTCCAAACTCGGTACCGAGGGAAGCGAGCCTGATGAGAAAAGCATGGAAGGTACCAACAACAATGGTAATGTGGATACTGGTACCGACTCCGGAACCGTATCCGATACCGGTAGATGAAGGCCAGCCGGTAACAGCTCTAACGGTATCGAAGAAACCGAGAGTGCCCGACATGGATCATCGGAACCGTGCCTTCGGTACCGTCCGGTATCGGTAACAAGGCGAGTCGGTACACAGTCATCCAGACTGGAGATCGATTCTAGACTCGGCATCGAGGGAAGCGAGTCTATCGATGCACATCTGGAGGGTACCAGCGTCGGTACCAGTACCGGTACCTGGATCGATACCGATACTGGAAGATCGGTCTGCAGCGTATCCAACGGGCCCGCAGCCGAGGACGCCAGACTATGATCTTTGGTGAGGAATGTTTCATCCAACACCATTGCCGATGCCGGGGTATCGGTACCGCTCGAAGCGGATGCCACCACCGAGCATGGCTCAGGTATGTTCGGATAGGGGTGAACCTCAGGAACAACCTGAAACCACACTAAGGATTTGGAGGCCGAAGACTCCCACCGGGGTTTTAAAGCCAGTGTGTCCTCGAGGGCAAGGCCAGAGGCATCTCTATGCTGTGCATGAGATCTACCACTCGAGGACTGGCTAGTCTTAACAGACTGTTTTTGGGTTACCTGATCCTGTGAAGAAGAAAGGGTGGTCGGTGCCCTGAAGTTGACTGGGGACCGCGTATCAAGGTGAACTCGATGCTGAAGACTTCTTCTGACTATACATAAGAACATAAGATATGCCATACTGGGTCAGACCAAGGTCCATCAAGCCCAGTATTCTGTTTCCAACAGTGGCCAATCTAGGTCATATGTACCTAGCAGTTTCCCCAAGAGACACAAGTTCCACATTGCTTGTACTGGGTCAAGCACTGATATCTTCGGTCACTTCTTAATAATGGTTTATGGACCTTTCCTCCAGGAACTTGTCCAAACCTTTTTTAAACCCAGCTACACTAACAGCCTTTACTAGATCCTCCGGTAACAAATTCCAGAGTTTGATTACACGTTGAGTGAAAAAATATTTTCTTTTATTAGTCTTAAATAGTTTACCCTGTAGCTTCATTGCATGTCCCCTAGTCTTTCTATATTCTGATAAGGTAAACAATCGATCTACATATACCCGTTCCACTCCATTCATTAATCTATAGACTTCTATCATATCTCCCCTCAGCCGTCTCTTTTCCAGGTTAAAGAGCCCTAACCTTATTAGCCTTTATTCATAGGAGTATCCTTCCATCCCCTTTACCATTTTGGTGGCTCTTCTCTGTACCTTTTCTAAAATCGCAATATCCTTTTTAAGATACGGCGACCAGAATTGCACACAATATTCAAGGTGCGGTCTCACCATGGAACGATATAGAGGCATTATAATATCTTTTGTTTTATTTTCCATTCCTTTCCTTATCATACCTAGCATTCTATTTGCTCTCTTGGCCGCCGCTGCACACTGGGCCGAGGGTTTTAACATGGTATCCACAATGACGCCTAAGTCTTTTTCTTGGGTGGTGGTTCCTAATGTGGAATCTTGCATCGTGTAACCATAGTTTGGGTTGTTCTTCTCTAGGTGCATAACCTTGCACTTGTCCACATTCAATTTCATCTGCCATTTTGATACCCAGTCTTCCAATTTATCAAGATCCTCTTGCAATTTTTCACAATCCTCTTGGGTTTCAACAACTTTAAATAGTTTTGTGTCATCTGCAAATTTGATAACCTCACTCGTTATTCCACTTTCCAGGTCATTTATGAATATGTCAAAAAGCAGCGGACCCAGCACAGATCCCTGGGGTACACCACTATTCACCTTTCTCCATTGGGAAAATTGGCCATTTTGCCCTACCCTCTGCTTTCTATCTTTTAACCAGTTCCTGATCCACAATAGTACACTGCCTCCTATCCCGTGACTCTTTAGTTTTGCCAAAAGTCTCTGATGAGGGACCTTGTCAAAGGCTTTCTGAAAGTGCAGATACACAATATCAACCGACTCACCGTTGTCCACCTGTTTATTCACTCCTTCAAAAAAACATAAAAGATTAGTAAGACAAGATCTTCCTTGTCTAAAGCCATGTTGGCTGTCTCCCATTAGGTCGTGACTATCTACATGCTGAGTAATTTTATTCTTTATGATGGTTTCTACCATTTTTCCCGGTACTGACGTCAGGCTCACCGGTCTGTAGTTTCCCGGATCACCCCTGGAACCCTTTTTAAAAATTGGTGTTACATTGGCGATCCTCCAATCTTCAGGTATTAGAGATGATTTTAATGATAGTTCACAGATTACTGATAGCAGGTCTGCAATCTCATATTTCAGTTCTTTCAACACCCTTGGATGTTTACCATCCGGCCCAGGTGATTTGCTACTCTTCAGTTTATCTAATAGTTGTAAGACATCTTCCCGATGTATCGATATTTCCTTCAATTCTTCCGCACCTTTAAATACCACTTCAGTCATGGGTAACATCCCTACATCTTCCTCAGTAAAGACCGAAGCAAAGAATTCATTCAGTCTCTCTGCTATCGCCTTGTCGCCTCTTAGTGCTCCTTTAACCCCTTTATCATCTAATGGACCAACTGACTCTCTCACAGGTTTTTTGCTACGAATGTACTTGAAAAGGTCTTTATTTCGCGTTTTTGCTTCCGCAGCAAGCTTCTTCTCAAATTCTCTCTTTGCCTGCCTTATCAATGCCTTGCATTTGATTTGCCAGTGCTTGTGCTGTTTCCAGGTTTCGTCGTTTGGCTTTTTTTCCATTTCCTGAAAGATGCTTTTTTGGCAACAACAGCTTCTCTGACCTCACCTTTAAACCACGCTGGCAGTTTTTTGGACTTCCTTCCACTTTTCTTAAAGCGTGGAATACAGCTGGTCTGGGCTTCCAAGATAGTATTTTTAAACAACACCCAAGCTTGATGTACGTCTTTAACCTTTGCAACTGCTTCTTTAAGTTTTTTCTTAACTGTTTTCCTCATTTTATCATAGTCTCCCTTTCGAAAGTTAAAAGGTAGTACTGTGGATTTCCTTACTATCCCTTCTCCACTAATTAAATCAAAGGCGATCATGCTATGATCACTATTGCCAAGTGGCCCCAACAACCTTATCTCTTGCACTAGATCTGGTGTTCCACTAAGGATTAGGTCTAATATGGCTTCCCCTCTGGTCGGTTCATGAACCAGCTGCTCCAAGAAGCAGTCATTTATTTCATCTAGGAACTTTATCTCCCTAGTGTAATAGCGAAGCGCCCGCAACCCAATAATACCTGGAGTCTATGGACGAGGATTCAACTCCCTTTTATTGTATATACAGTCTCAGCACTAGCATACAAAATGTCTGAGCGCTGAGCTCAGTCAAACAACAGCATTTATACATTTCTTCTTCAAGCTAATACAGGCCAAACTCCTCATTGGTTCTGGTAGCCCACATACCTTCATCCAATAGCCATCTTTTACCAGGCATACCCCCTTGCCCTCCCTCTGTACACAGTTCTCTAGCCCTGACTCAAAACGCTAGACAAAATATTCTACACTTTTCTGCTTTTTCTGCTGTTTTTCATCCTAATTGCAAGGTCAGAGCACATCTAGCAGAGATACAGTGGAGCAGCATTCTACTGAAACAGACATCTGGCTTACATAAACAATAACAGTAGAAAAGTTTTATTCTCTTATCTACAGGAGAGCAGAACATGTTATCAAGCCGGAATAGAGCGGTATTTCTTTCTAACAGCTTTCTAACAGCTAACAGCATTCTGTAATTTTCCAAAGTCAGCAATAACATTCTGCAGCAGGGGAAAAGGGCTTCAGGCCTAACTCTGCTACATACTAGGCCATCGCCTATCACACTAGCATGTCCTGACGTGACACTGACCCAGTCAATACCGGGGTAATTGAAATCACCCATTATTATTACTGCGCTGTAACCTTTGTTAGCTTCCTTGATTTTTTTGAGCATTTCATCATCCATTTGGTCATTCTGGCCATTCGCTCGATAGTACACCCCCACTGCCATCGCCTTCCCCCTTTTATATGGAATTTCAATCCATATAGATTCTACAGCAGATTTTGTTTCCTGCAAAACTTTAATCCTTTCTGAGTCAATGCCCTCTCTAACATAGAGCGCAACCCCTCCACCAATTCGATCAGCTCTATCATTACGATATAGTTTGTAACCAGGTATCACAGTGTCCCACTGGTTGTCCTCCTTCCACCATGTCTCTGATATTCCAGTCATATCTAACCTTTCATTTAGTGCTATATATTCTAACTCTCCCATCTTATTCTTTAGACTTCTAGCATTTGCATACAAGCATTTTAGAGAATGTATTTTATTCATGTTAATTTGGCTATTGTTAGACATAGGTAAATTGGGATCTTTAAGCTCTGTCTGCTCCATACTTGAGGGCATTTGGGCTACTTTACTCTTTTGTGGAACCTCTCTGCTTTTGGTAGTATCCTTCAAGGATACATTCTTCCGAACCATCTGCTCTTGGGCGACTGTCGGTTTTCCCCTAATATCTAGTTTAAAAGCTTACAATTAGAATGGAACAAAAGTATAATTTGTAACAGTCTGAACATAGTTTTAGAGAATACTAAAGACATTAACTATTTACAGTCATTAAGGGGAGAATGGGAACTGAACTAGGAGGCGAGGTAATAGTCTGCACTAGAAGAAGGCATGGTAGTGGTGGGCTATGTGACATGGTCAAAGTAAAGCTGGAAAAGATATGTTTTTATTGCTTTTCTAAAGGCGGACAGGTCAGTGATGTTTTGATGTTTCACATTGCCTATCCATCTGAAGGCTGGCACATGCACCAACAAACGTATGTGTATGTACGGACAAACAAGATTTACTCAAGGCCTGCAGCCTTGACAGTCAGCACAGTCGCTTATTTAACATGTGCTCAATAATGCTGAATACTACTAGATGTTGTTGTTAATCCCTCAAGTCGGTGTCGGCTCCTGGCTACCCTCTGTATAGCTGATCTAAACTTTGTTCGGTCTTTAGCCAAGCGGCTCATTGTTAATAGAGTGGTATCCATAGCTTCTGTTATTGTATCGAGCTGTTGCAGGAGGGACACTCCAGCGGATAGTGGTCAGGACCCAAGCAGGGCAGACACCAATTATGAGTGTCTAAAATGAATTTTGTACCGCCACAGTTTGAACATTTGTTAGGGATAGTGGCTGGCGCTTCCATGAGGAAAAAGAGTAGGCCAAGCAGGCCGAAAAAAAACATCAGGCACTAAGAAGAAAAAAGGTATTCCTTATAAAGGAAAATTTAGAAGAAAAAAGAAAAGAAACACCGACGGTACCGGTGGCGTCGGGGAAGGCAGACGCGACCACAAGAAAACCAAAAAATAAAAGAAGAATTTTCTGCGGTGAAAGAAGGACGTCCTGCCGGCTCCGCAGAAAAATGAAAACTGAGGAGAGGCAGTTGGGAAGGGCGGGAAGGCAGCACGCAGGCGTGTTGGGATGCTTCCAAAAGCGTTCTGATTGGACGCTGGGGAGCGTTCCCGCACAGACTCCGTCGGTACTGACGTACACATATGTGAAGACTCATTCCTGCTTGTTCCTGGAGATAATCCAGACTCTAGCCGACCACATCACTGACGATGACATAGACCTGCTATGTGTCACTGAGACTTGGTTCATGGACTCTGACAATGCCAATGTCAACTCAACACCAACACCCACAATAGCAGGGGGGTGATGTCTGTATCCTCTCAAACAAGTATCTGAGCTTCACCACTGCAAGCGCAACCTCCTCACTTGACCTGGATACCCTCATAATAACCAACAAACAATTCATCATCTGCCTCATATACAGAGCACCACTTCACAATGCTGATCAACTGGACACCCTGCTCGAGACAGTCTGCTCCCATTCCTCACACCAACAACACCTCATTCTTCTCGGTGACTTCAATCTCCCTTCAGCGAACACCAGCCAATGCAATAATTTCCTCCAAGCAATGAGCAACCCACAATACACGAAGCTCATCACCACTCCAATACATTCAAAAGGAGGAGCCCTTGATCTACTTTCCCCCCCCCCCCCCCACCCACCTACTCACTGCACCATACCACTTTTCTCCCACATCTACCCCAATCCCCTGGTTGATCACCATGTAATAACCTTCACATTACCTCACCTTCATCTCAGCTATCTACTAGTACTGAAACTCCCACAATAAGATTCCTGGCCTTCAATGAACCCTCTTTCATCAAAAAGACCTTCCCAGCCCTTGAAGACACACCACAAAGTACAAGCCTCGACTTAATGATAGCTGCATGGAACTCCAACACCTCCAATGCCTTCAAGGCTCCCTCACGAGCTCCTTCCAAAGTATGCCGACTCCGCGCATCCTAGTATTCCACCCACCTCAGGGAACAGAAGTGGGCACTTCAATGAATCAAACCCAGATTTTATTTATTTATTTATTTATTTAACATGAATTTATATACCGCTCCTTCCCAAGATCAGAAGCGGTTTACAGTGAACAACAATAGAACTTTACATTGAAACTTCAATAACTATGTAAAAACAACTTATGAGAACAATGTTATAATAATCAGCAGATATGTTCATATTAACATCAATAATAACTATGTACATTATTACCGGTATGGTATTGGAAGTGACATTTGAATGGTGACATTAATTATGATGTACTTGAGAATGCTCATGAGTGATGCCATAATACTCAATAAAAAGATGAGTTTTTAGATCTTTGCAGAAATGTTGTAAATCTTTTATGGTTCTTAGATTATCAGGTAGGGCATTCCATAATGCTGGGGCAACATATGAGAAAGCCCTTGCGCCGGTATAATGGTTTGTGGAGTGGAAGTGATGAGGGATGGCTAATGTGTCTTGGATGCAGTGTCTAGTTATTCTGGAGCAAATGGGGGCTCCATTAGGTATTTGTATTTTATGCTAGATCCAATTGGCAACCAGTGAAGGTTATGAAGAATTGGGGTAACATGATCGGTTCATTTTGTCTTACATACTATACGAGCAGCAAGATTTTGGGCTAGCTGCAGCTGATGAATGGTTTTCTTAGGCAGGCCTTGGAGGATGTTGTTACAATAATCAAAATGCAGTGTTATTAGTGCTTGAAGGACAGTTCTGAAATCATGTTCTTCCAGCAGAGGTCTTAGATGTTGAATCATTTGCGGTCTACCTACAGTCCAAGCTTACACAAACAAGTAAACCCCCCTCAGAATTTACCCCCACTGTCCATAACTGCCCAACAGCTCTAAGCATTTTCACTATGCCGGATAAGAAGCGAATTGAAGATCTGATCATGTCTCTCAACTCCACCACTGCTCAGACGGACCCCTGTCCAGCTTTTTGGATAAAGGAACTTCGTTGCGAATTCAGCCCAATAATAACTAAAATCATAAACCTGTCCTTCAAGTCTGGTACGTTCCCCTCTGCCCTCAAACAAACGTCCATCAGACCACTGTTAAAAAACAGTAAGTTAGATCCTCAAAGGGCAGAATCCTACAGACCCATTTCTAGTATTCCTTTTCTTGCGAAATTAATAGAAAAGGAGGTCCAATGCCAATTGCAAGACCATATTGATACCACGGCTCCTCTGGACCCTTGCCAACATGGCTTCAGAGAGTCACACGGAGTAGAAACACTCCTTACATCTCTCCTCAACAACATAATCTCCGGTATCAACAACGTCCGACAAGGTTTCGCACTTGTGTTCCTGGACATAGCCGCGGCCTTTGACTCGGTGAGCCATGACCTCCTTCTAATACGTCTAAAAGAGAAAGGTGTTGGCGGAACTGCCCTTGAATGGTGCAGATCGTACTTGTCTGAAAGATGGCAACACGTTCGGTCTGGTGGAATGATGTCTGATCCATTTCACCAAGGACAGGGAGTCCCGCAAGGTTCCTCCCTTTCTGCCTTACTGTTCAATATTTATATGCAACCTATTTGCAAGATCATCAGGTCCTTCAATGTGAGTTGCATGATATATGCGGACGATGTCCTGCTTTATATGCCTTTCAACATAGACAAAATGGACCTATCCCCACTAAGTAACTGCTTTGATGCCATATCGCAATGGCTCTTGTCACAAAACCTAAAGATTCAACACAAGAAGACAGAAGTGCTCTTCATGTCAAGGAACCCGAGCTTCAGCCCCCCACAGTTCCTGAAGGTGAAGGATGCTGAGCTACAATCAAAACCCAACATAAGATATCTGGGCGTTACACTCGACCAGAACCTCGACATGAAAGCACATATAGCCAACACTGTAAGAATCATATACTACAAAATCCGGTCACTAAGACATCTTCGCCCCCTGCTCGAACCTGAGGATTTTCGCACCATCTACCAGGCTCTGATCATGCCCCACTTTGACTATGCTAATGTCATTTTACTAGGCCTCCCTCAATCCACCCTGAACCCCCTACAGCTCGCAATGAATAGCGCTGCGAGGATTCTCTATGGGGCATCTAGATGTGAGCATGTATCACCCCTGCTAATGCAGTTACACTGGCTTCCTATACATGCCAGGATCATATTCAAAACATTACTACTTACATTCAAAGCAGTAAATAGTCTCTCCCCCACATCATTAACTGAACTCATCAAACCCATAGCCCCGAATAGATCGAGGAGATCTACTGCAGTAAATTCGCTAATGGTTCCCCGCGAACTTACTAGAAGCACCTCAGCAACAGCAAACCGGGCTTTCAGCCTTCGTGCCCCTAAACTCTGGAATGCACTACCGCCAGATATCAGAGCAATCAACAGCCTACTGCAATTTAGAAAAGCCCTCAAACACTACTTATTCCTTAAATACTTCTCAGTGAGTGCAGAGGCACGACCCCTCTCTGTGAATCATGGACACACCGATTCACCTATTGAACCAGAATTCCCCACATAGAAAGGTTCCACAGACCTTTGGTAGAAGGTTCTACGTGGCCTGTCTTCTATCTCATCTGCGCTATCTTTTAAGATGTTAATAGTTCACTGTTATATTTCCGTTATTCTTAATCACATTGCTAACCAGGTTGTATGACCCCATTTACTGATTTTACCCTGTTATCCAAGTTTTATTCCCCTGTTTACTGTAACTCAGACGCTTGCTTATGGTGCTGAATTTTTGTTCGATGTAAACCGCGCTGATGCCAAAGAGTGCGGTATATAAGAGATGTAAATAAATAAATAAATAAATAAAAATTCATAATTTAAAGTATACAGTTTTGGTGACTGCTTTTATGTGGGCGACCATACTTAGCATCTGATCTAGGATAATGCTAAGATTATTTCACCTCCTTTTTGACCTGTATTTCCACACCTTGTAACTGTATTTAATTGGGGGGATTAAATTTCAGGTTTCTGGAGACATATAGAACCTCTGTTTTATTAATGTTGATCTTCAAGTTGTGTGTCTTGAGCCATTCCGATATCTCATCTAGACATGACAGTATTTGTGGGTATTATGGATCAGAGATATCTATGGGATGGTACATCATATCATCAACATATAGCTGATAGTTAACCTTGTGCTTTCTGAAGATACTGCATATCGGTTGAATACAGAGATTGAATAAGGCGGAGAGTGAGGAACCTTGGGGGATGCTCTGTTCCTGTTTAAAAGAAGTGGATGATACCTCTCCAATCTGTACCTGTTGAGTACAATTTGTTAAATAAGATCTAAACCATTGTATGACCATTCCCTGAAGCCCAATTTGCATTAGCGTCTTGATAAGTATATTATGGCTAACACTATCAAAGGCAGATGCAATGACCAGAAACTTTTGAATGAATGCTTGCTTGCTAGAATCTAAGCCACATATCATGTTATTGAGAAAAGTCAGCATTAGGGTCCCTGCACTGTGATGAGTTCTAAACCCATGTTGTTGCTCATCTAGCAGGGCGTTAAGCTCAATGAAGTCTAGTAGTTGGGTTTGGACAATCTTTTCAATGATCTTGGCTAAGAAGGGTAGGCTTAATATGGGCCCATATGAATTGGGGAGGCTGTTGTCTGCAGTTGAAGTTTTTAATATTGGTCGTTTTATGGCTTGTTTTAAGAGAGATGGCATTTGTTCTTGCTGTAGTGATAGGTTAACAATTTCCAGGATGGCTGGAGCAAATTTATCCTTTGTTGACTTCAGCCAGTTGACTGGGCATGGGTCGCTAGGTGAAGTGGTTATATTGATGTGGGTAATTGTATGTTTGATATATTTTAGATCAATGGAATGGAAGGTCGACCATGTGTCTTGTTTGGGGAAGTCACTACTACTGGGTTGAGATACGAAAGGAATGAGGGGGGTATCATCCTGTGCAAACTTTTTGAGTTTGTCCATGTAATGGTCAGCAAGGAGTTGCTGATGGATACCTACATCATCTTCTTCTGGTGCAGGTGTTCTAGTCAGGGACCTCACAATGGAGAAAGGTTCCCTTGGTTTGTTGAGCGATTTAGAGAGAAGGGAGGCATGGTATTCCTTTTTCCTGGTGTCTATGGCCTCTTTATATGATTTCAGTATCATTTTCCACTCTAGTGTGTCTCCATTTGTGCTCTAGTTTGTGTAATTATTGTTTTAGCAATCTTAGTTCTGTTGTGTACCATGACTTAGTCGTACTTTTAATTGCTTTATTGGGATAATGCTGAGCTAGTGCGGCACCTGAGATGGTGGAGTTTGTCAGACGGCTGCCTGGGTGAGAATCTTCACAGTCTTGGCAAGTGCATATCTCTATATGATTTGCAAGGTATTGTGGACAATGTAGTTCATTCACACCAGACACAGCTGCTGACAATAATTTAGTTGTGCTCTTGGGTAAAGCCAATAAGATATTTATTTATGGGGTTATTTCTCCCAACACAGATATGCTTGGTAGCACATAAAATCAGGTAACTTGCTTTCAGTGTTAACTTGGAAAAACAAAGTCAAAATCAGGAAAACAACAAATGAAAAGCCACAAAGCAAGAAACAAACTGTTCTTTTCAGATTAACTTCTGATTACTTCCCACACAGATTCAGAAGTGATTCTCTCCTAGCTCACAAGCAATTAGGTGAGGCTTGATTGCTAGCAGTTACCAGCTGAAACCCCTTAGCTGGCTTGCTTTCTACTGTGTGGGTCAAATCCTGCTTCAGGAGCTTTTCTGAGTAGATTAAAGAACAAATTTGTATTTCTTTGTGATGGTTGCTGTACTTTATAACAGAAAGTTACCAACGGAGTTTAGATAGAGAGCAGTCCATATAAACAGGATCTTCATCTGCTATTATTCCCCCTTGTTCAACAAGCATGGATTCAATATCATGGATTGGCACAGATGAATCTCTCAATGGAGCACTTTCAGGAGAATACTTGTTTCCCTGCTGTCTTTCAAGGTTATAGCTAGGGCATAGATCAGTGTTCATACCTGAGCTTCCATTGCTGTTAGAGTTCCTCTCTATATAGCGTGGCCAGTATGTAGTCCAGTTCTTATGTCCAGCCTTCCAATCCAGATCCCTGGATACTGGATCTCTTTTCACATACCTTCTGGCACAGGTCTTAGGGTCCCTTCCACGTGCAGCCGTCTCCCTCACAGGTAGCGTCTGGAGATTCCTAGCTCTGCAGCACCATTCCTCTGGCTTTCCCTAGTCCAATGGTATATGCTGGCCCTTGGAATACCTCCCAGTATACGTACTGCTTTGGACTCTTCTAGACCTCTCAAAGGCTTTTCTCCTCTTTCTTCCAGAGGGTTTCTTTTTCTCTCTGTCCGTCCGGTTTGGCTTCTGCTTCTGATGATCCTTCAGATGAAACTGATGATCCTTCTCTGGATATCCAAGGTGATCATGAAGATGGTCATCTGTAGAATAAACTCTACTCTTATTCTGCTTAGATGAGTGCTCCCCCCTAATACAGCACAGCTGTGCTGAATCAGGCCCTGCCCTTTGAGATGAGTGCTTAGGGATTACCTCATAGCCCTCCTGATTGAACACACGTTTCCCCACTTCAGCTCCTCTAATGGCTGTTGGAAACCTGGTGCATTCTGGGACTGGTAGTCTTTTATGGGAAAATTCTGTTTTCTTATTTCTACCAGAACTGACAGGTTGCTTGTTCAGAGTCACTTCACCTTTTCTATAGCTCCTTCCTGAGCTATGATAAGCTTCCTTATCACAAGTTCCAATTATAGATGATATCATCCAGGTCACTGAGTGAGTTATCTAGCTGAGGAAGAGAACTATTCAAAAATGTATCTTTATCAAACTGTTTGAATTTCTTATTATGTGTTATTGGTGGATCATCTGACGCATATGGCAGGGACAGTACTGACAATGTAAACTCTAACATAAAGTGGTCCGTCCAAGGTAAAGGGAGTGCTGCAGGCCTGGAATAGTGCATGCTTTGTGCGATATTGTTTTGGAGGAATATTGAACCACTTGTAGATAACTTATATCTAGCATCATATTTAGGAAGTGAGAGGCGTGTGTGTTATGGAGGGCTGGGAGGTTAAAGTCACCAAGTATCATGTGGGCTTTATTTATTGATGTATTGCATGTTATTTCAAATAAGCATGAGAGGGTATCCGTGGAGGCAGACAGTGGTCTGTATATTAGCATGATTGTACTTATATTATCTACACAAAGAATGTATATAATTAATCAAATACATGTATGTTAACATGTTTCCCTCCTCTATCTTGTATTTAGTTTTAGTTTTTCTATTCCCTATTTTTTGAGTTAAACAATCTTTATCTTTTAATGTTCATATGTTATGATCCTACTGTTTTATGTAACTGCTAATCTTTGCAGAGTTAATTGTTAATTGTAAACCGCTGCTGATCACTGGAAGGAGCGGTATAAAAATGTGCTCAAATAAATAAAAATAAAATAAATAAATTGTTTAATTTGAATGATTAGCATGCCTATATCATCCACGTTTTCACTTACCTGAAGGGTTGTGTTTAGTTCCTTTTTTACCATAATTAAGACCCCTCCTCCACGTTTGGATATCCTTGTGCAATGATACAGTTTATAGGTGGGGAGTGTTAGTTGGTTGATCAGGACAGAATCAGATTCTAATAACCAAGTTTCAGTTAAGCATAATAAGTCAGGAGTACAGTCCTTTATAAGATCCAAGATTACTGGTATTTTATTTCTTATCGACCTAGTATTAAGGGAGGATACATTTTAAAGGATGTGTTGCTTCCAAGGGACGTTTGGATAACCTGATTTTAGTGGATTAATGTAGATGAGCCTGTTGTTCCGTTGTTTATGCGTGTTTAGTTTAGGTGGGCGATGGTATTGGATGATTGGAATCAGAAGGCTCTGTGATGACATTATGTTGAATGACTGGATGAAGGGAGAGAATAGTAGAAGTAGATAGATAAAATATAGGATGCTTTGATTTTCCATTTTAACTGACCCTGACTATTTTTTAGAGGAGATTTAGTGGTTATACTGTATTATTTCAGGTAAACTTTGTCAGTTATTTAACTTTGGATACAATGAATCCAAGATATTAATATTATGAAAGGATCTGTTCAAATACTAACCGTATATGATAGCACATGAGAATTCAGTGTTAGGACAATTACATGAACTTACACTTGATGTAATGAATTACAAGGACATGACCATGTGAATATCAAGGACAAAATATTTACAATGTTTCTGTGTAAGATCTGGGCCGACTAAATACTGTACACTAATGGGAAAGGGATCTGGGAACAGACAACTGACTAGTATATAGCAGAACAATTTGGCATGTATAAATGGCTAACTAGACATTAAGAATATAGATGTCAAGCATTCAGAGAGAATAATTACCGTTCAATGTAAATTAACGCTCATGATTGTTCACTAGACTATGTGAGAGCTCTGAATTGGATCGAAAAGATACTTGATGATAATCTCGTCATTGGAGTATAAATTTAAAGGACATAGTGTGATATATTTATGAAGTATTCACCTCAGGTCCCTGCCTAAGGGCCACGCCAAAAGGCCCTCAGGCACGGGCGCGCCTGATGGTGCTCCCTTTTGAAGTGTAGCTGGAGGCCCCTGATTGAGCAGGAGCAGGCAAGCACGTCCCCGTGCAGGCTCCCTCTATCCCGATCGGGAGAGCCATGATGGAGAGTGTTCTGGTTTGGCTGATTTTGGCACCAGATGGCGCTTCCTTTTGAAATGCGTCTGGAGGCCCCTGATTGGGCAGGAGCAACAAAGCATGTCCCCGTGCAGGCTCGCTTTACCCCAATCGGGGGAGCCATGATGGAAAGTGTTCTGGTCCAGCTGATTTTGATGCCAAGGATCCTCAATTACAGACCAGCTACACGGACATGCTTACTGCCTGCTACAACAATACCCTCAATGCCAAACGTGAATACCATAACAACATCCTCCTCTGTGCCCTCAACAAGCCGAGGGAACTCTTCAATCTGGTCAGAACCCTCACAAGAGACCCTACCCAGCTTCATCAGAACCACATCTTCATGTGAAGAAGGCTAACTTCCTCAAAGCTAAACACAACCAGCATAGCACCACTATGCTTCTCATACCAACACCATGTAGCACAACCTTAACCATCCAACCCTGGAACGCATTCAGAGATGTCCCCCCTGAAGAACTCCTGCACATCATTTCACTCATCAACACCACCACTTCTCCACTAGATCTCTGTCTGATATCCTGGGTTAAATAAACAAAACAGCAGCCCCTACCGTTCATCTCAACCATCCTTCAAACTTCCCTATCACAATTCCCTCCCAATTCCCTCCCACACTTCCCTCCCACTCTCTCTGAAACAAGTCTTTGTCAGACCCCTCCTAAAGAAATCCAACCTAGACCCAAGTTCACCCACCTCATACAGTCCTATAGCCAGTGCTCCATTCTTTGCTAAAATCACCGAGAAAGCAGTTCAACTTCAACTGCCAGACATGCACCTCTGGACAGAAATCAACACGGGTTTTGCCCCTTCCACAGTGCTGAAACGTTGCTCACTTCACTCATATCAGTGCTCATCACCGGAATAGAAAAAGCCTTCATTGGTTTCATGCTGCTCTTCCTAGACATTTCAGCAGTGTTTGACAGTGTCCCACCAGACATTATTCAACCAGCTCAATAACACTGGGGTTCAAGGCAAGCCACTAGAATGGATTCACTCCTACCTCTCCGAAAGGACTCAGCACCTCACTCACTGTCTCAAGGAGTCCCCCAGGGATCTGTGCTCTTATCTTTATTCTTTAACATTTACATCAGGCCTCTCTGCTGCACAATTCAAAAGTTCAATGCTATCTACCAACTATATGCAGTTGATATAATGATATTTACTCCATTTCATGCCACTGCTCCTGACTACTCCAACCTAACTGCCTACTTCAAAGAAATTGTCTGTTGGCTGCAGCACCACAACCTTGCAATTCACTTCAGCAAGACTGAGATCCTCCATGTAACCAAGGACCCCATCTTCACAACACCCTCTCCCCTCCATCAAAATTGAAGACACTGAACTCCAGGTCAGGACACAAGTTAAATACCTTGGTGTCATTCTGGATCACCAGCTGAATGTCCAACCACATATAAAGAATACCACTAAGAATATCTACTTCAAACTCAGCATCCTCGCAACTTCCACCCCCTCCTCTCCCACAAGAGCTTCCGCGCACTTTGCCAGGCTCCCATTACCCCCCTACTCAACTACTGCAACTCCATCCTTTAAACTACCACCGCCCCACTATAGCTAGCCCCAAACACAGCAGCACACACCATTGCTGGAGCCTCCAGACACACCCACATCACCCCTATATTGAAATCCCTTTATTGGCTTCCCATAGCATCAAGAACAAAACACAAAGTTCTATTATCCATAAGGCAGTCATCAACACTTCTTCCAAGCACCTCCAAACACTCATCAGTTGCCCAAGCTCCAACAGACCATGCAGACAAAGTACGCTCAACCTTCTTTATCTACCACTCCAAGTACGTAAAAGCTCACAACATGCCCGGATGAGAGCCTTCAAACTTCATGCTCCCACCCTCTGAAACACTCTATCTCCTACACTATGGAGCATCCAATCACACCAAGTTTTCAAAAGATACCTCAAGACATACCTCTTTGAAGAACACTATGGCACATCCCCTCCTACTGACTCCCAGCAGGAACACTTGCCACTCTCACAGATCACCCCCTTCCCCCTCCGATTAGCTGCTTGATATCTTGCATTACACTAATTATATCAAGTTCTTTATTACCACTCTGTTCAATGTATAATAAGTTCTTATGTTATAACGATCCTGTTATAACTGTTCTACATTTAATAAGTTTAATGTAACTTGCATGCCCATTGTTCAATGTAAACCATTTTGACTAGTAGAAAAATGGTATATTAAAACCAGTTAAATAAATAAATTAAATAAATCCTGGAACTCGTCGGAACACACAGAGATCCAAACTGCCCATTAATACCAATGGGTGACCATACCTGCCCTTCATTCCACAGCCACAACAGCTGCCTGTCCTGTCAAAAATATATCCAGATTGTAACAGAACCAACGCACATCAAAGGAAACACGTTGGACCTTATCCCATTCACATGCCTCAAATGACTAAGGTCTCATGATCAGACCACTACACAGTCTCATTCCATCTTTATCCTCCAATTCGCATAGTAGTCAGCCAGCACAATGAAAGGCAACACAGAAGATTTAAACAATTAGACAAATATCAATTCTGTGAAACCGTCATCCCAAATTTGAACATAGACTCTGATGATTTGGATGCCTTCGCAGTCAATTGGAACAAAAATAACTGCCAACACTGTTACTGCACCTCCATGGAAAGCAACTCCTTGCATTCATCGTCAACATACACCATGATACACAACAGACCTAAAAAGAATTAAACAGAGACTAAGAAAAGCTGAATGAACCTGGAGACATTCCCCAGATGAACAAGCCAAGAAAGACTACCGACATATCCTTGACGCAGACAGAATCCAATCCAATAAGGCAAAGAAAGACTAACATTCCCAAAAATTATTAAAGTCTCTAAACAAACCCAGAGAACTATTCAAAATAGCCAAATCCAAGCTAACCCCCCCCCCAACTGCACAGCCTATCCCCACCCCCAAGCAATAGCGCATCACTTCCAAGCCAAACTACAGAATTATCCTCCAGCCACACTGACAAAAAACTCACATTGATGCTGCACATCCATCTCCCTTCACTCATTCTCCCCAGTCTCATCTGACCACCTGATCAACATAATTGTAAATCTGAACATGACCTCTGGATCCCTGTCCAGCAAGCTAGATAAAAGTAACAAGATCTGAACTTGCACCCACCATAGGCAAGATGTTGCAGCTCTCCTTTCCGTAAGGATATATCCCAACCAGACTAAAGACTGCCTCCATACACCCATTACTAAAGAACCCAAAGCCAGACCCTGCCAAACCTAATTCATATAGACCTATTTCAAATTTACCTTTCCTCACAAAAGTAATGGAGAAAGTGGTATAACTTCAACCGCAAAACTATATCAGCCTAAATTCCCCATTCAACCCACATCAGCATGGCTTCTGCCCCAACTTTGGAGTGGAAACACTGTTAATATCACTCATCGACCATCTAATCAAGGGACTAGAGAAACCAAAACAAGCCTTCATTCTTATATTCCTCGATATCTTGGCCACCTTTGACACCATATGTCATGAAATTCTCCTACCGAGAGTACTTTGCATCACCATCACTGAGAAAGCATTCAGCTGGATCCAATCCTATTGACTATCGCATACAAATCGTAAAATCCGAGAACAGAAGCTCAGACCCGTTCCCGCAGAACCATGGAGTACTCCAGGGATCATCTCTTTTATCATTATTATTCAACATGTACATCCAGCCAATCTGCGAGATCATCCAGTCACATGATATTCTATACCACCTATATGTGGACAACATGTTTTACGCACCATTTTCAATCCAGATCCAGAAGTCATGTGTATCGTACAGTGCTTTAATTCAATTGCTCTATGGCTCTCCCAACCAGGCCTTCACATTAATTATAACAAAACAGAAGTGCTATTCACTTTCAAAGATCCTTCACTAACCCCACCAAAGACACTTAAGGTCAATCAAACAGAACTAACAGTCAAATCAGAGGTACAATATCTTGGAATAACTATTGACCAGCATCTTACCCTGCAGATCCACATCAACATTCATCAGAACAGATCTACAATAAAATAAGGACTCTACAATGACTTCACACCCTACTAGAACTTCACAACTACAGGACTGTCTTCCAATTGATGACACTTCCACATATTGACTTCTGCAATGCAATTCTCCAAGGCTTGGCAAAATCCCATCTGCTACTGTTACAACTGGCTCATCACACCGCAGCTAGGGTACTCAATGGAACATCCAGGGGCTCATACATCACTCCAGTCATAAAAAAGCTCCACTGGCTATCGCTAATAGACAGAATCAAATGCATGATCATCATCACTATATTTAAAATCCTCCAAGACCAGTCTTCTGAGTACTTACAAACTATAATAACAAAACTTCCCAATAACAGACAGAGAAGAAGCACCACAGAACTCCTCCTTGCAGCACACCCAAACCTTGCGAAATGCAATCAATCAGCATGCATAAAAGTCACGACTACCACCACAGGAAACAAACCACAGATTTCACCGGTACCTTGGTCTGACCACCGCCTCGTCATCATATCTTATTCACACCAACATAGGACCAACAAAGTCGACAGCAACCACATATGGAGATTTAAAACATTTAACAAAGAGGACTTCATAGAACAAACTCTACCCAATCTACAAGGAAATTCCAGTAACATCAACGAGCTAATACACAATTGGAATACCACGATATCCGCAGCATCCGAAGCATCAGCGAACAAAGTCTCGTCCAGACCCCCTTCCACAAAAGCCAGATGGTTCACCCCCACTCTTCGGAAATTAAAAACAAAACTCAGAAGATCAGAAAGAAAATGGAGAAAAACCAAAGACGAAAATGACAAAACAGATTACTTAAATGAACTCAATAAATATCACCACGAGACCGACAAAGCAAAGAAAATTTACCATATGAAAATCATAAACACCTCCATAAACAAACCACGTGAACTTTTTCGGATTGTCAAACAACTCACAAAAACACCCCAGAACTCGGACCAACTACCGAAGATCCCACCAGAACTACTGGCCCGACAATACAAACAACTACAACCCCCTCTGAACTCCCAACAGAACTCGCAGCTGAACAGTGAGACAACCACAAAAGACCTCGATCCTAACCTACACACTGACTGGACCACATTCAAAGAAATCTCACCAGACGAAATATCAACCACTATTGCATACCTCAACACCACCACCTCTCCGCTCGACCCATGCCCCTCTGACTGGATAAAGAAAACACGAAATAAACTGAGCATACCACTAGCCCACATCGTCAGGGAATCCTTCTCCCAAGGAAGCATGCCAGATGCCCTCAAAACCACAATCATCCGACCATCATTAAAAAACAAAACCTGGACCCTCTAGACCCAGCGTCTTATAGACCCATAGCAAGCCTACCCTTCACCGCCAAGATAATCGAGAAGATCGTCCAGCAGCAACTACAGGAACACCTTGACCTTAACAACATACTCGACCCACAACAACAAGGATTCCGCCCTCTACATGGAGTCGAGACCCTCATGACCACACTGATGAACACACTCCTCATAGGAACGCAAGAAAAACACTCCGGATATGCCATGATCTTCCTTGACATATCTGCAGCTTTCGACACCATCTCCCACAACATCCTCCTACACAGACTACAAGCAATCGGGATCAAAGACACTGTACTTCAATGGTTCCAATCATATCTAACAAACAGAAAGCAACTAATCCGCACCAGCAACTCGACATCCCCCCATTCCAACAACACCAAGGAGTCCCCCAAGGATCCACACTATCCGCCATGCTTTTCAACATCTACCTCCAGCCACTCTGCTCAGTCATACGCAACCACAACATCAGCTTTCACATTTACGCAGATGATATCATGCTCTATGCCCCCATTACAACCACGAACCCAACAAACACCCATCTATCAACATGCTTCACAGAGGTGTCCAACTGGTTACAAGCAAACAACCTCTCCATCAACATAAAGAAGACAGAAGCCCTCATAGTCACAAAAGATCCAGACTTTTCACCACCTACACACCTCCACATTGGCACCACAAACATTCAAATACAGCCACAAATAAGGTACCTGGGCATTATCATCGACCAAGCACTCACCTTAAAGCAACAAATCTCCAAAACCTCCGGAACTATATTCCACAAAGCAAGGACTGTCCAACGTCTCAGACCCCTCCTTGAACATCAAGACTTCCGAACTGTAATGCAAGCCATGACGCTCCCACATCTGGACTATTGTAATATATTATACCATGGACTTCCAACCACACAGACGAACCCCCTCCGAACAGCATTGAACACTACAGCGAGAATCATACAAGGAGCAAAGAAGACCGACCACATCACCCCGATTTTGAAGGACCTGCACATACTCCCCCTCGAAGCAAGGACTAAATACAAAGCCATCCTACTCACCCACAAGGCCATACATCAAACCCAAAACTCCCAACTTCACACCCTACTATCTCATCCAGCTCACGGCAGAGCCACCAGACAGGCCCTCAGCAACTCCCTCACCGTCCCTCATAAAAGAACCAAATGCTCGCAACGAACCTGCAATCGAGCCTTCGAACTGTACGCACCATCCTTATGGAACTCTCTACCGAACTGTCTCCGAAATAACACCGATTTACTATCTTTTAGGAAGCAGCTGAAAACCATCCTATTTCACGAATACCTCAACATGACTCCCACCAAAAAGCGAAATAACCTCTGATCCCCGCACCATAACCACTCAACTCAAGCTGTACTGTCCCAACCATGTCCAAAAATTTGTCCATGTCCAAAATCTGTCCATGTCCAAAGTCTGTCCCATATCTTATGTTGAAATCATCAATGTAGCCTCCCGGTGATGGCCCCACCCCTACACGTAATTCCCCCCCCCCCCCTTTTGTGTGACGTCGCTTTGACCCGGTGAAAAGCGGGATATAAATACAGCTAAATAAATAAATAAAATAAAAGCATTCTCATTGCATGCTCCAACGGTTTGGAACTCTCTCCCAGTGAAAATCCACACAACCACTGACTCTTTCAGGAAACTCCTGAAAATGCACCTGTTCCAAATGCGCTTTCAGTTCATAACATATGCAAGCAAACACCTTCACTAAATTATATACAAAGATACCATTAAGATATAGCCCACCTTCACCCCTCAACAATAAAATCACTCACACCACACCAAAACAATTACACCAACTGAAACATATACCCAGTACTTGTGCATATGTTATTTATGCCTTGGATTTCTGATATTTATTATTAATGTATTTATTTTATTATTCATTTAACATGTTTTCTATACCGCCTTCTCCTATAATCAAAGCAATTTACATGTCAACTCAAATACAGTTACATGGAATTTCAACTCATTATATAGTGAGACGGGAAGGGGAGACATGCGGGAGGTGTTTGGTAGTAACTTATTTACAAAGATGAATATTTACAATATGTACAGGGGAATGTCATGGGGTAGCAGGTGCGAGTGTCATAGTAGACTGATTGTGGACTCTGCAGCGAGGGGTGCTATGCATTATCTTTATCTTTATTTGTTTTTTTGATATACTGCTCTAAGCTCGGGCACCATTAGGTGATGGCTCCAAAGTGATTTCTGAAGAGGAAGATTTTCAGCTTTTTCCTGAAATCCTTGGCATCCGTGGTGACTCTCAAATCATCTGGGAGGGAGTGACATAGGGCCGGTGCTGTGAGGGACAGGGCCTTTGTGGATGTGGACTGGGTGGCTTTGATGTAGGTGCTCGGAGTTAGGATAGTGTCCATACTGTTACGTCTTCTGGGTTTAGTGCTTGTATTAGAGATGAATAGGCTCTTGAATACTTCTGGGGATAGGTTATGCTGGATCTTGAATATGTTAAGGGCCGTTTTGAATCTGATGAGGGAGGTAATTGGGAGCCAGTGCAGATGGCTCAGGAGGGGTGTGATGTGCTCATGTTTTGCCGAACCTGAGATGATTCTAGCAGCAGTGTTTTGTGCCATCTGTAAGGGTCAAATAGTCCAGTTACTCACCTGTAACAGGTGTTCTCCAGGGACAGCAGGAATCAGTCCTCACATTTGGAGTGACGTTGGCACCGACAGGAGTCAGCACAGAGCATTTCCCCAGCTTTCAAAGAAAGCCTTTGGGAATGCCACCACACATGTGTGGTCCCCTTCCCACTCAAGGGTGCCATATGGATCAGTCAGATGACATAGCTTAGGCAAAGGAAAAAAATCCAAAAAAAGAGTGGGCAATTCCTAGAGGAGGTGGGTGAGTTGTGAGGACTGATTCCTGCTGTCCCTGGAGAACACCTATTAAAAGTGAGTAACTATGCCTTCTCCAGGAACAAGCAGGAAGTCTTTCCTCACATATGGCAATCCCCAGCTACAGGCTACAGAGGATCTATAGAAAAGTGCCACGGCGAGCCGTGAGCAGACACTGGTAACTGAAGACAGCCCAAGGACCCCAGGTTCCCTGAAGACCACACTCCCGCTAGCCGCAGAAGAAGGGTTGGAGGTTTGGAGGGCCGGAGTTGAGCAGAACCCCAAACAGATTATGGAGTATGGCCTGGCTGAAGGCACTTTCCTGATGGGACTCCCTCTCCAGGCAGTAATGCATCACAAAAGTATTAGCCGAGGACCAGGTTGTGGCTTGGCAGATGTCCATCAGTGGCACACAGCGCAGGTGTGCCACAACTGCTGCCCTCATATGAACACCATGCGCCATGACAAGGCAGTCCAGCCACCCAGATGGAAAGGGTTTGCTTGGTGACGGCGAGCCCCAGACGTAGGAGACGAGGAGATGCTTGGACCTGCGATGAGTTTGCATACACAGCAGGTAGAAAGAGAGAGCCCTCCTACAGTCAAGGGTATGGAGGACTGCCGACAACCGGGGCTTCGGAAAGAAGGTCGGCAGCACTATCTCCTGGATTAGGTGGAAATCCGAGACAACCTTCGGGAGAAAATTAGAATACATTTGGAGAACTACCCGGTTCCCGTAGAATCTCGTGTAGAGTGCATCATCCATCAGGGCCTGAAGCTCATTGACCCTCCATGCTGAAATGAGGGCCACCAGAAAAACCACCTTCCACGAAAGGTGCCGAAGCGAGCAGGACACCATTGGCTTGAACGGCGGCTGGGTTAGCCATGCAAGGACGACACTGAGATCCCACTCTGCCGGAGGTGGCTGGATGGAAGGCTTGGAAAGAAGCAGCCTGTGCATGAAGCAGGAAACCAGCGGCTGGCCTGAGAGGGGTCTACCTCCGACTAGGTGGTGGTTGGCCGAGATCACGCTCAGGTGGACCCTGCCCGAGTTGGACTTCAGGCCTGCCCGCAAGAGATGGAGTAGGTACTGCAGGACCAAGTGTGTGGGGCAAGAGAACAGGTCAGCCCGTACCCCCAAGCACCACACCAAGAACCGATGCCACTTAGAAACATAGAAATATAGAAAAATGATGACAGAAAAAGACCTCATGGCCTATCTAGTCTGTACTTCCATATCAACAACTACAACAGTCCCCTTTTTTCCTTTAGAGATCCTATGTGTTTGTCCCATGCTTTTTTAAATTTAGATACTGTTCTTATCTCTACCACCTCCACTGGGAGACTATTCCATGGATCCACCACTCTTTCGGCAAAGAAATATTTCCGCAAATCACTCCTGAATCTATCCCCTTTCACCCTCATCCCATGTCCCTTCATAGCAGAACTTGCTTTCAATAGAAAGAGGCTCTCCCCCTGTGCATTTATGCCACGGAGGTATTTAAACATCTCAATCATATCACCTCTATTCCGCCTTTCCTCTAATGTGTACATATTAAGATCCTTAAGTCTGTCCTCATATGCTTTATAATGAAGACCACTAACCATTTTAGTAACCACCATCAATACTGACTCCATCCTGTTTATATTGTTTTGAAGGTGCCGTCTCCAGAATTGCACACAATACTCCAAATGAGGTTGCACCAAAGACTTATACAGAGGCACTATTATGTCCTTTTTTCTGCTAGCCATTCCTTTCCCTATGCACCCAAGCATCCCTCTAGCTTTTCCTGTTGCCTTTTCTACCTGTTCAGCTACTTTAAGATCATCAGACACAACCACACCGAGGTCCCGCTCTTCTTTAGTGGACAAAAGGACTTCACCCCCTATACTATATTGCTCCCTTGGATTGCTGCAGCCCAAATGCATGACCTTACCTTTATTAACATTATATCCCAGCTGCAAAATTCTAGACCATTCTAAAAGCTTAGCTAGATCCCTGCTCATGTTATCTACACCTTCCTCAGTGTCTACTCTATTGCGGATTTTGGTATCATCCGCAAAGAGGCAAACCTCATCCAAAAGCCCTTCCGCTATATCACTAACAAAGATGTTAAAAAGAATCAGACCAAGGACAGATCCACTGGTAACTTCCTTCTCCTCAGAGTGAGCACCATTTACCTGTACCCTTTGTTGCCTTCCACAACCAATTTCTAACCCAAACTTTATGGTCCATCCCTAAGGTACTCAGTTTGTTTATAAGTTGCCTCTGAGGAACAATGTCAAAGGATTTTCTGAAAGCTAAATACACCACATCTACGCTCTCCCTTGTTCCAACTCCCTGGTCATCCAGTCAAAGAAATCAATCAGATTTGTCTGACAAGACCTGCCTCTGGTAAATCCATGCTACCTCGGATTCTGTAATCCACTGGACTCCAGAAAACTCACTATTTTCTCTTTCAGCAGCGTTTCCAATAATTTACTCACAACCGAAGTTAAACTAACCAGCCTGTAGTTTTCAACCATATTCTTACTTTCGCCTCTATCCAGTCCTTTGGAACCACTCCTGACTCCAATGAGGCATTGAAAAGGTCAGTCAGTGAAGCTGCTAGAATATCGCCAAGTTCCCTCAGCATTCTAGGGTGTATTTCATCCGGTCCCATCACTTTGTCTACTTTGAGTTTAGCAAGTTTCTCACGAACACAGTCTTCTGAAAATTCTTCAAGATGCCCCTCGCCTCTGTTCCTGTTTGTGGGTGTTTCTGAGGTCCTGTTCCTAGTTTTTCATCAGTGAACACAGAACAGAAATATTTGTTAAGCAATTCTGCTTTATCCTCATCAGCTTCTACATATTCCTCCCCTTCACCCTTGAGTATGACAATACCATAAGAACATAAGATATGCCCTTCTGGGTCAGACCAAGGTCCATCAATCCCAGTATCCTGTTTCCAACAGTGGAAAATCTAGATCATGCGTACCTAGCAGTTTCCCCAAAAGACACAGGTTCCACAATACTTGTACTGGGTCAAGCATTGATATACTGGGTCCCTTCTTAATAATGGTTTATGGACCTTTCCTCCAGGAACTTGTCCGAACCTTTTTTAAACCCAGCTACACTACATCCTCCGGTAACAAATTCCAGAGTTTGATTACACATTGAGTGAAAAAAATATTTTCTTTTAGTTTACCCTGTAGCTTCATTGCAGGTCCTCTAGTCCTTCTATATTCTGATAACGTAAACAATCGATTTACGTTTACCCGTTCCACTCCGTTCATTAATTTATAGACTTCTATCATATCTCCCCTCAGCCGTCTCTTTTCCAGGTTAAAGAGCCCTAACCTTTTTAGCCTTTCTTCATAGGAGTATCCTTCCATCCCCTTTACCATTTTGGTGGCTCTTCTCTGAACCTTTTCTAAAATCGCTATATCCTTTTTAAAATACGGCGACCAGAACTGCACACAATATTCAAGGTGCGGTCTCACCATGGAACGATACAGAGGCATTATAATATCTTTTGTTTTATTTTCCATTCCTTTCCTTATCATACCTAGCATTCTATTTGCTCTCTTGGCCGCCGCTGCACACTGGGCCGAGGGTTTTAACATGGTATCCACAATGACGCCTAAATCTTTTTCCTGGGTGGTGGTTCCTAATGTGGAACCTTGCATCGAGTAACCATAGTTTGGGTTGTTCTTCCCTAGGTGCATAACCTTGCACTTGTCCACATTAAATTTCATCTGCCATTTTGATGCCTAGTCTTCCAATTTATCAAGATCCTCTTGCAATTTTTCACAATCCTCTTGGGTTTTAACAACTTTAAATAGTTTTGTGTCATCTGCAAATTTGATAACCTCACTCGTTATTCCACTTTCCAGGTCATTTATGAATATGTCAAAAACCAGCGGACCCAGCACAGATCCCTGGGGTGCACCACTATTCACCTTTCTCTATTGGGAAAATTGGCCATTTAGCCCTACCCCTCTGCTTTCTCTCTTTTAACCAGTTCCTGTTCCACAATAGTACACTGCCTCCTATCCCATGACTCTTTAGTTTTGCCAAATGTCTCTGATGAGGGACCTTGTCAAAGGCTTTCTGAAAGTCCAGATACACTATATCAACCGACTCACCTTTGTCCACCTGTTTATTCACACCTTCAAAAAAACATAATAGATCTTCCTTGTCTAAAGCCATGTTGGCTGTCTCCCATTAGGCCATGACTATCTACATGCTGAGTAATCTTGTTCTTTATGATGGTTTCTTTCCCAGTACTGACATCAGGCTCACCGGTCTGTAGTTTCCCGGACCACCCCTGGAACCCTTTTTAAAAATTGGCGTTACATTGGCGATCCTCCAATCTTCAGGTATTACAGATGATTTTAATGTAAGTTTACAGATTACTAATAGCAGGTCTGCAATCTCCTATTTCAGTTCTTTCAACACCCTTGGATGTATACCATCCGGCCTAGGTGATTTGCTACTCTTCAGTTTATTAACATCCCTACATCTTCCTCAGTAAAGACCGAAGCAAAGAATTCATTCAGTCTCTCCGCTTTTGCCTTGTCGCCTCATAGTGCCCCTTTAACCCCTCTATCATCTAATGGACCAACTAACTCTCTAACAGTTTTTTTGCTACGAATGTACTTGAAAAAGTCTTTATTTCGCGTTTTTGCTTCCGCAGCAAGCTTCTTCTCAAATTCTCCCTATGCCTGCCTTATCAATGCCTTGCATTTGACTTGCCAGTGCTTGTGCTGTTTCCAGGTTTTGTCGTTTGGCTCTTTTTTTCAATTCCTGAAAGATGCTTTCTGGCAACAACAGCCTCTCTGACCTCACCTTTAAACCATGCTGGCAGTTTTTTGGACTTTCTTCCACCTTTCTTAATGCGTGGAATACAGCTGGTCTGGGCTTCCAAGATAGTATTTTTCGACAACACCCAAGCTTGATGTAAGTCTTTAACCTTTGCAACTGCTCCTTTTAGTTTTTTTCTTAACTATTTTCCTCATTTTATCATATATATTGTGTATGTGCACCTATGTGGCTGATACACATTCCCCCATTCCCAGACACCCTTCACACTCTTATCATTTGGACTATTATGTAGGCCACGCCCTGATAATTCACACTGTCCCATTTTATCTAGACAACCCATTGTAGGTTTAATTAACTAGGAATTCCTAAAACACACACCACACAAAGCTGTAGGTTCAAAATGTTTTATTTCAAAGAAAATGTTTTCATCTTGTGAACTGATTCATTTGAGCATTACAAGTTTTTTTTTTAAATATAAAGACATACATATATTTTTGTTCATCTGTATGTTCAGCTATAGATTCTGGAAATACAAACATTTTCATAAAAAGTCAATTTTTAGAGAACTTGGTGTTTTTTAAAGAACTATCTATAATCTCTGTCACAGATTAAACCTTCCACTAGCTCCATATCACAGTCTGCCACAGATCTAAGCAAAATATTGAGCAATTGTCCTGGATTTCTACTGGTATTAAAATCTTTGATGAGTTCAAACAAAAAATTCAAATTTTCATAAACTAGGTCAGTTGCTTTCATTTTATGACTAACAATCATGGCAACATTTACAATAGGTCCTAGACACAACCTGTTACAAGTTTTATGGATTTTTCTGTTATATTTCCTTGTGCCCCCACCTCAGGCAATCATGATGTCTTTGCCCTGGAGCATGTATTAGACAAGCTGCACTGTCTGTATGCATAACGTCCTGCCAGCATTTCTTGATAAAACAGCACACCATTGCTTGTATAACAGATTAAAATGTGTTTATTTCTTCAGGTTTTGAGCTGTCCTTTTGGTTAACTATGACATTAAACGCCTCCCTTTGATACGAACAGAGAAAGCACAAGCAGCGTAGATTGATTGCCTGTATGTCCTCTAGCTCTTGTAGGCGTGGAGATTCGTTACTTCCTTACAAAACAAAACAATGTCAGTGCGAAATGAACTACCTCTTCTATAACACTTTTCTACAAAAAAGAAAGACTTTCCTCTGCTGATCCTAGTTCTTCCAGTAAACAGGTTGTTTCTGCATCTGCCATGGCATAATATAATTCTATGTCCTCTGGATCAGTTGTGTTGTCATCCGTTAAGTCAATATCGGTTCCTGAATCACAAAGATCTTGAGAGTCAAACAATTTTTGCCCATCTGGTAAATCTTCAATTTCTGTTAATTTAAGTTCAGGCTCTGCCGGACTACCCTTTTGTTCAAATGGATTTTGTATGGGTGCTGCGGCATCACGATCCTTAAGAAAATAATTAATGTTATTCACCCTGTTGGAAATTCTGCTTGGTATTCCAAAAAGAGCCAGTTTTTCTTTTTGAATCTCTGTGTTAGAATTTTCCCCACACAGGACACGCAGACTTACACCAGGAGCATGCTCAGAACACCTAGAGCATGCTCAGAATAAGTCTCTTGTTTCGTCCAATCAAGTGTTACCATATCCTAGAAACATGCTCAGACTTGTTTCTCTGTATTGGTTCTTTTTTCAAAGCTGTTGTGGGATTTGAACTCAGGTCTCTCTCTGTATTTCAGTCTGAACTACAGGACTGCCAGAATACTTCTCTCTAACAGTGAGGTCTTAAAAGCAAAATTCTATCACATGGACAGCACTGGTTTCTCTAACAAAGATTTGTTAATTGCATTTGAGAAAAAAAAGCATGTATACCTAAGAGCTGTGTCTCTGCATTGTGTTCCTGCTGCTGCTACCAAAGGGTTATTTTTAACAGTCAGTTCTAAATAGCCTGCAATACACATAAAAGCATTGCACTGCTTTGTGAGAAAAAAAGAACTGGAGCAGGGGGAGAGAAAGCATTTTTTTCTTTTGTTTTCCAGGGTTCCTGCTTTTGCAGATGTCAGCATTAACCAGAAGCAAAACACATTTCCGGAGTCAGTCACTCTGTTTCCGCTGATGTCATCGAAAAGCGACACTGTCCATTTCCAATGACACACTGTTTCCAGTGATGACATTTCCGATGATGTAGGCTGGGGCATGGTTGAGAGTGGGAGGATATGGGTGTGGCACAAACCCTGAAGTGGGCACTGATTGGCTAATGCCAACATTGTGGGGTGGGGTGTGGGTGTGGCACAAACCCAGAAGTGGGCGCTGATTGGCTGATGTCATCCTTGGGGGTTGGGTGGGGGCGTGCCAAAGTGGGGGGGGGGGGGGTATGGCCATGCCTGGGGGCGTGGATGAGCGGGGCTAGCTCACCATTCACTTCTATGGGAGGGTGTGTGGCCTGAGGCGGGACATACACCGGAAGTGAGCGCTGATTGGCTCCTGTCATCCTTATCTCACCTGTCAATCAGTTTGACGAGTAGTGTACCCATTATACTACTATTGTGTCATGGATATGTTTCTGTCAGTATGACATGCTCTGTTAACTATTTACATGATGAATACGTCAATATGATGTGTGTGTGCTTGTGGTGTCATTGTGATGGATGGGAGGGTGTGCTGGGTTGTGTTAAGTCACCGGTATGGGCGTAGTGCTGAAGGAATAGATGGTGCTTTAGTACCTTCCTGAATTGCGCGAGGTCAGTAATAGCTCGGATAGTGGTTGGGAGGGAATTCCAGAGTGTAGGTGCATAGTATACAAAGGCTCTGTTCTTTGTTGAAAGGGAGCATTTTGTTATTGTAATGGGGATTGTGAGTGTATTGGTAGCGAGTGACCTTCTGGATCTGTTCGGAGGAGTGGGGTGGACAAGGTCTGTGAGGGAGGTGGAGGACAGTTTGTTAATGGCTTTGAAAGTCAGCAGTAGTACTTTGAAGGTGAGCCTGCAGTGGATCGGTAACTAGTGGAGGTGTTTCAAGATTTGCTATTTACATACTGTGTTATTTATAAAGCTCTGATAGCCACCAAAAAATTATCACAATGGGTCTGATATTGAATTATGATGGCTATATGCCGCTGTGGTGCATAGCCATCTGTGCCAACCCTTAACCCCGGATATTTAATGCCAGGTTCACATGCAGCCCTGGCTTTGAATATCTATATTTGCTAGCCGCAGTAGCTAACTTAACAGCAGCAATATTGCATACTGCCCGTTTAGCCCCTGCATCTAAAAGATAGGCAAGCTTTTGACACTGCCTGGCTAATGACAGTCACCACCTCTGCTCCTCCCCAGAACACCCACGACATCGGGGCATGTAGAGAAGAAGATCAGGGCTATTAGTGCCATTGAATATCCCGCTGAGCGGCATTTATATGGTTTACAGGCTGTAAACCATGTAAATAGCTTTCGAATATCGGGCCCAATATGTTCTAAGTGACAACTGAAAGCTCAACAAGTAAGAAAAGAATTGCAGAGCAGTGTTTTTTCCCATTTCTGGCTAGGTCCATATGTTTAATGGAAAAAGGTCATGTCTACCAATTTTAGGATACATCCATATGCTGTATGAGCAAACATTATTCTAGTTTCCAGATTCTGTGAAGGTATACTTCTAGACATTTGGAAGCTGATGCCACAGGGGCGGCGTGGAAAGTTTTGTGCAAGTTATAGGTGTAAGACCCTATATTCAAGGACTTACATGCATGATTGGGCACATGTGCATGCTTCACCCGAGTAGTATTCTGTAAGCATACACATACGTGCCCATTATGTGTATCTTCTATTGGGCTGTGACCATATATGGCACTATGACTTGATCTAGTTGCAGCTAGTTAAACATGCCCTTGAGCAGATGTAAGTGACCATGCCTAGGTTCCAGCACATCCATATGCCCTCATTTTATGATGTAGTGTACGCATGCTTTACCTTGTAAAATAGGCCAACACTGTGCGCACCAAACTGCATTGCCAGGACGGGGGAATACAAAATTACCCTATTTGTTACTGTTGGTTAAGAGGGTGCCTAAAAATTGCCCACACTTTATGCACGCAGGTAAAAGTATGCATTAGGTTAAAATTACAGGCCAAAAAATTTTGTTTCATTTTGGTTTGTTTGGTTTGCTTTTTTATCTTTGTATTGTTTTTTTAACAGTCCGCCCTATTCCATCAATAGTGTATACTCTTTCACAAGTTCATTGTGATTCTATTGTATTTATCTGTTTTTATGGATGTAAACCACATAGGATGTTTACACAGTTGCAATATATAAATGTTTTTACATAAATAAATAGGGTGCACTGTTCACGTTATACGGTTCATGCATGTGAGAATAGGGTGCCCTGTTTGCTGAAGCGCAAACAATGCACCCTATTTCTCAATAGTGTCCACACTATTGTGGAGTGGAATGGAACGGGTAAACATTGATCAGTTGTTTACCCCTTCAAAAGTAGAAAGAGTAGAGAACATGCAATGAAGATATAATATAGCACAGTAAGACTAATCAGAGAAAATATTTTTTCACTCAACACGTTATCCAACTCTGGAATTCATTACTAGAGGCTGTAATAAAAGTTGTTAGTGTAGCTGGGTTTAAAAATAAATAGAGTTTACAAAAAAAAAAAAAAAAAAAAGAGGCTTGGATAAGTTCTTAGAGAAAAAAATCCATAAACCTTATTAAAGTGAAATGGGGAAAACAGCATGGAGTCTACCTTTTAGGAACCTCACAGGTTTGTGGCCTCTTGGCTACTGTTGGAAACAGAATACAAGGCAGGATGAACCTTTGGTCTAACTCAGTATGGCATAGCCTTTTAAAATCAGACATGTGAGTGTGCCCTCAATCATATAAGGTCTACTGGCCAGGGGCACTACATTTTTTATATTTATCTACTTGGAATTGAAGTATACATTTACTTTTAGATTTGCAGAGACCTGGTTTCCTACTTAATTTTGCAGTAAAGCTATAAATTTTAAAGTTCTAAGGTCCTTTGCATAGTGGGCTGATATATAGAAGTAAGATTTTTGACTTTTTAAAGTTCCCATTGAATTAACCATCCCCTGTAAGGCAGGCTTGTAACAATCAGCCTTTGCTGCCTAAGCAAGCTTACTCCAAGAGACTCTACAAAGCTAAGCTTTCAGACTTTCCTAGTTGGCTGTTTTTTAATATAAATTTTCACAACTTCTCCTTGCCTATCTATTACGTATTTTATTTTCTTATAACAGGCACAGTGGTATGTTAGGGAAACTGCACCAAGGAAAGGGGACAAACACAGAAAAACAAAAAACAAAACAAACAAAAAAAACCTTGCTCTCCCTTTCTGTTCACAGACACCTTGATCTAGAGTCTAGTGGCAAACAATCTAACTTTTGATTATAAGTTTAGGAATGCTTAGCTTGCCTACATTCCTTGCATAGCCTTTTTAAATCAGACATCTAAGTATGCCCTCAGTCATATAAGGTCTACTGACCAGGGGCACTTAAAATCCTGCCCACCCTAACCCTCAGCCCACCCACTCTGGGGTCATAGTACCTATATAGTCATATAGATTTATATCTGTTCTCCAATTAGTTGTAACACCCACTTTTTTCACCTTTTCTCCTTGTCCTAGTACTGCTTTATCACAGTCTTAATCAGCATGTTGTGTATTCAGTGCAATAGCTGTGATGCCTTCATTCTAAGAAGAATCATTTGGAGTCTAAGAGCTTGCCCTATCTATGCAAAAAGAATTGATTCTATTAAGGGAAGAATTAGCTGCAATTAAATACACCTCTTCTATGGTACAAAGTGATCAAAATCCACCACCGCTCCCACAAAGAATCAAACAGTCCAGGAACAAATGGATCACAGTGGGCTTAGATAGGTGTGAACTCTAACATGGAGACACCCTCTCCAACAAGAGATATTATTTTTTTTTTTTATTTAGACAGTTTTGTGTACCACCTTATCCTTCAATCAAAGTGGTCACAACACAATTGCGGGATACATTTAACAAGAGGGAATATGAGACACATACACTAATACTTACAGGGAACATGGGCAATACCTTCTCTGCCTTGGTTAATGAGGGTGCCCAATCCATGGAACCCAAAGTGCCCTTAAATGAAAGAGTCAATGCCCAATCTACTGATAATGCACCAAATATATAGAAAAAAATCACAAAACAGAAAACTACTACTACTTGGAGATTCCATCATCAGAGACACCATCTTGGGAACATAGTTCAAAGGAGAGAAAATGGTCAAATGTCTCCCAGGCTCTTCAGCCAAATTGTTGGCATAGTAAACACAGAAAGTGAGCACTCCAAAATTGATGTTATCATCCACTTAGGCACAAATGACCTGGCTAGAAACAATGCCTCTACAGTTTAAAGGGGCTTCCAGATTCTGGGAGAGAAACTCAAGCCCATTGTTAATACTATAGCATTCTCAGAAGTTCTACTTGATCTTGGAAAGGCTGCATCGCATAATCAACTTTAATATACAGCTCCAAACAAGAAGGATTTAGATATGGCTCCAAACCTGGTGCAAACAAGAAGGAGTTAGATATATAAGTGACTGGGGAAACAGATGGAACAACAAGAGTCTAGACTACATTGATGGACTACATCTCTCTGTTGCAGGGAAAAGGATCCTAAGTGAAAAATTCAGGCATTATGAGGACAGGCATTTAAACTAGGGAAAGGGAATAATGGATGGAGAAAACAGTTATTCACCTGTAACAGATGTTCTCCAGGGACAGCAGGAATCAGTCCTCATTTATGGGTGACATCGGCACCGACAGAGCCCACACGGAGCAATTCCCCAGCTTTCAAAGAAAGCATTTGGGATTGCTGCCACGCATGAGTGGTCCTCTTCCCGCCCAAGGGTGTCATCTTGCTCGGTCAGGTCCCTTAGCTCGAGCCCTATCAAGCAGATGGCAAGGGAAGGATAAAAATCCAGCAACTCATCAGGGGAGGTGGGAGGTTAGAGAGCACTGATTCCTGCTGTTCCTGGAGAACAACTGTTACAGGTGAGTAACTACATTTTCTCCAGGAACAAGCAGGAAGTCAGTCCTCACTTATGGGTCTCCCTAGCTACAGGCTACTGAACCTGTAACCAAAAAATGCCTCCGCAAGGTCATGAGCAGAACCCAATGCCTGAAGGGGCCAGTCTTCAGGTCCACGGGGCAAAATCCTCGGTAGCTGTCGAGAAGGGTCAGAGGGGAGGAGTTGATTATACCCCAAACAGATTACGGAATACAGCCTGGCCAAAGGCGTTATCCCAGCGGAACTCCCTCTCCAGGCACTACTGTGAGGCAAAAGCGTTCACCGAAGCCCAGGTCACAGCCCGGCAGATGTCCGATAGCGACACTGAGTGCAGCGAAGCCACTGAAGCCACCTTGGCTCAGACGCTGTGTGTGGTGACCCGCTGATCCAGCAGGGCGCCCATCTTTGCGTGAACGAAGGCGATGTAGTCCGCCACCCAAATGGAGAGGGTGCTCTTTGTGACTGCCTGCCCCAGGCAATTGGGATCGTAGGTCACAAAAAGCCGGCCAGACTTGCTATGAGGCTGGGTTTGCTGCAGATAGAAGGCAAGAGCCCTCTTGAAGTCGAGTGTATGCAAAACCGCCAATACCTGGTCGGCATGGGGTCGTGGGAAGAAGGTTGGCAAGACTATCTCCTGATTGAGATGAAAATCTGGGACAACCTTCGGCAGGAACTTGGGGAGGACCACCCTGTTCCCATAGAACAAGGTGTAAGGGGCTTCAGCCATAAAAGAGCCTAGAGTTCACTGACTTGTTGGGCAGAGATCAGAGCCACCTTCCAGGACAGGTGCCGAAGCAAGCACGTCGCCATCGGCTCGAAGGGTGAACGCGTAAGCTGCATGGGCACTATGTTCAGATCCCATTCCACCAGAGAAGGCCGGATGGGAGGTTTGGACAGCAAGAGACCACGCATGAAGCTGGAGACCAAGGGCTGCTCCGAGAGGAGTTTTCCCTCTACGGGGAAGTTATGCGCTGAGATGGCACTCAGGTTGTACCCTGTCAGAGTTAGACTTCAGCCCCTCCTTCGAGAAAAGGAGAAGGTACTGGAGGACCTATCGAGTGGGACATGAGAAGGGATCAATCTGGAGCTCAGAGCACTAGACTGAGAAGCGTTGTCACTTGAAGGCATAAGCTCGTCTCGTTGAGTCCTTCCTCGACGCAAGGAGGACCTCCTCGACCTCCTCCGGGTGACCCGTTCAGCCACCAGGCTGTGAGGGACAATGAGGCCCGGTTCGGATGTAGCACCCACCCCTCCTCCTGTGTTAGCAGGCCTGGGGCACAGCTCAAGGGAACCGGAGGCTCGGACATTAGCCAGAGCAGATGTGGGAACCATGGTTGCCTTGGCCACGAGGGAGCAATAAGTATCATCGACGCTCGTTCCCACTGAGCTTTGTGGAGGGTCCTCCCAATGAGAGGTGTGGGAGGGAACGCGTAGAGAAGCCTGGAGGTCCAGTTCAAGAGGAACACATCCCGCACCTCCCTACTTGGGTGCGTGACTGGGCCGCAAATGTGGGGGAGCTGAATGTTCACCGGGCTGGCGAATAGGTCCATGGTCGGGTTCCCCCACCGATGGAACAGTCAGCTGGTCACCTCCGGGTCCAGCCGCCATTCGTGAGGGCGGAGGATCCTGCTGAGTTTGTCTGTGACGATGTTCTCGTGGCCCGGGAGGTAGACCGCTCATAGGGTCATCCCTCAAAGGAAGGCGAAGGAGCAGAGGAGGACTGCTTCCTGGCAGAGGAGATGTGATCCCATGCCTCCTTCCTTGTTGATGTAAAACATCGCTACTCAATTGTCGGTCTGCACGAGTACCGACTTTCCCTGGAGATGGTCCTCGAAGGCCCTCAGGGCCCATCGAACCGCCTGAAGCTCGAGCAAGTTGATCTGCTGTTCAGACTCTTCGGGTGACCATTTCCCCTGTATGCACAGTGCACCGCGGTGGGCTCCCCATCTGAACAGGGAAGCATCCGTTGTCAGCACTAGTTCGTGCTGTGGGGTTTGGAAGGGCAGTCCCCAAAGAAGGTTGCAGGGGTCCTGCCACCAGTCTAAGCACCAGCGAAGGTTGAGGAAAGCCTGAATGGGGTCCCTGAGGTGACCGAAGGCCAGGCTCCACTGAGTGCTCAGGCTCCACTGGGTTGTTCACATGTGCATGCGGGAATGTGGGACCACATGATGGTGGAGGCCATGTGACTCAGGAGACGCAGCATAGTCTGCGCCGTGACCAGAGTGTTGCTCTGGACCTGGGCCGCCAATGCTCGGAAGTGAGCCGCACGGGCTGCCGGTAGAAAGGTGATCGCCCTCTGAGTGTCGAGGCGTGCGCCGGTAAACTCCAAGGCCTGTGCCAGCTCGAGGTGGGACTTGGGGTAGTTGACTAAGAATCCCAGGTGCTCGAAGAGGAGGATTGTGCGTGATGCGTGATGCCGCAAGGCGGGCTTCCCCAGCTGAAAGCCCTGTGATGAACCAGTTGTCGAGGTAAGGGAAGACCGGTATGCCCTGCCATCTGAGGGAGACAGCGGCCGCGGAGAGGCACTTTGTGAAGGCTCGTGGAGCAGATGCAAGTCCAAAGAGGAGCACCCTGTATTGGTAATCCTCCCCTTGCACCCTGAAGCGCAGGAACTGCCTGTGCGGGGGGTGAATCAGAATGTGGGCGTAAGCGTCCCTGAGACCCAAGGAGAATAGCCAGTCGCCCTGCTGGAGGAAGGACAGCAGAATGCCAAGAGATAGCATTTTGAACTTCTCACGCACTAGAAACTTGTTTAGTTTTCAGAGGTTGAGGATGGGCCGTAGGCCCCCCGTCTTCTTCAGATGAGAAAGTAGTGGGAATAGAAGCCATGACATCGGAGGTGCGTTGGTACCCTCTTGACCGCTCGCTGGACGAGGAGGTAGTCTAACTCTCGCTGTAGGAAGGACTGGTGCACGGGGAGTCGAGAAGGCTCCACTTGGGAGAAGGGAGGGGGAAGCCTGTCCAAATGGAGAAGGTAGCTGTCCCGGACTACTCGGAGGACCTAAGTGTCCGACATGATGGAAGCCCACTGAAGGGCAAAGGAGGACAGGCATCCCCCCACCGGCTGCGGCGCTACCAGGGGGTGAAAAGCTACACTGCTGGTATCAAAAGCCCTGGGTGGACTGAGGTGGAGCCGGGGTTTTGGCCTTGGGCCCTTTCGGTTTGCGATGACTGTGTGGCTCAGACTTTCCCTGCGTCGCAGTGATCAGTGCGGGAGTGGGTGGGTACGGTGGGTAGCCTTGGTAGGGTAGGCCCTTCCATGCAAAGAAAGGCTTCTTAGTTTGCTGTTTCTTTCGAGGAAGGGAGGAGGTCTTGCGCGAGAGGCAGGTACAGGTGATAAACTCTGTCTCAATCTTGGTGGCCTTATTCTCCATCGGTTTACGGAAGAGCTGTTCACCAAGGCAGGGTACATCTAGGAGCTTTTCCTAGACCCACTGCTCCAACTCAGAGGACTGGAGCCATGCCTGGTACCGGGCCCTGAAGCCAGCAGCCACGACTCAAGCCGAAGACTCAAATCTGTTGTAGGCATTGAGGGAAAGTTATTTTGAGCACTCCGCGATAGACTTCAGGAGGGTCCGGAAACTTTTAAGGGGTTTGCCCGTGAGGCCCGCAGAGAAGCCCCCAAGTTCCTTGGCTAGGTCACGTAAAAACATGCCCGTTTACAATTGGTATGCCTGAATACGGCAAGAGAGCATGGACCCTTGATAGGCCTTGCGACCTAGGGCGTCGAGGGCTCTCGACTCCCTGCCCGGCAAAAACGAAGAATGTGACTTTGGGCCCTTTTATTTTTATTTATTTCAGTGCGCTTTTATACCATTCCTTCCTGAGATCAGGAGCAGTTTACATTAAACTTTGCATTGTACATTAAACATTGGTGAACATCAGACTATGGAGGGGATAATGTGGATTAAACATCAAACTAGGGAGAGGATAAATGTGGATAAAACATAATGCTTAACTATGTACAAAATATACAGTAAACAGTGAAGTCTTTTGTTTTCTCATAGCCAACCACCACTATGGAGGTGTGGGGGAGTTGGGTTTTCCTGAACCCAGGGCCACGCTGGACCCTGTACATCGCATCGAGGCGCTTGCTCACGATGGGGACCGACTCGGGGGTCTCCCACATGCGGAGTAGCAGCCTGGACAAAATGGGAGGAACCCGGGACAGCAAGAGATTCCAGAGGAGGAGACTCATACTGCAAGATATCGAGCTCTTTAGCTCGAGGTTCCTCCTCCACCTGGGTAAACAGGTTAAGAGCCTGTGCCATATCCCACACGAACACCGACTCCCAGCCCGAAAATTCAGAAGAGGAGTCCAATTCCGGCTGTTCACCTTTCCCACAGACCGAGGCCCGTTTGGAGCTGGAGGACTTGGAGGATCTCGCCCTCAAGGAATGGGAAGGTGATCGAGACCAACGCCAAGGACCCTCACAAGGCCCATAGCTCTCAGGGGTTTCCAGGGTGGATTTTGGTGTCTCTCTCAAGGGAACCTTGATCTCTAGGCGCAGACCAGCGAAGCTGGATACGAGCGCACGCTGGGAAGCTATGAATGCAGAAATGCTACGTTCTAGTGCCAGCATAAGGGACTCCCACTCAGGCGTGGGGCCCTGTGACGCCGACACTGGGGTCACCGGGTCAGACGTTGAGGAGGAGAGGGGTCCTCACCGGAACGACCCTCAGGAGACCTGGCACCATCGCCCGGGGCCTCCGAGTCTGTTCGAGGTACCTTACGAGGCCGCTCCTTGTCCGACTCTCAGGAACGCCGAGGGGGACTAAGCGACCAAGCCGCGGGACCACTCACGCTTGTCAGGAGCCCCTGACAGCGACTTAGAGGTCTTCTTCTTTTTACGCCACTCCACTTCAGGGGACCCCTTGTTGGAGTGCCGTCTTGAGCGTGGAGCCAAGGTGGGGGACCCCACCGGCGGAGAGATGACCAAGGGTGCCACCGGGTATTCCGAGGCAGCCTTTCAGAAAATGTCCTCAGACTTCTGCTTATGACTGAGCAGGGCTCTGGAGGACATTTTCTTAGAAAGCGAACAGAGCTCTGGATCATGGTTGGCTCTGAGACACCGTAGACACCTGTCTGTAAGCGACATGTTCTTGGAACAGCTATTGCATTTTTGAAACCGGTGGCCATCGGGTAAAAAAGGGCCCCCATGAGGTCAAAGACCCACACGTCCAGCGGTTAGGAGAAAAAAAGGTTGCGAAGCCCACCACAACAAAAATTAGGAAAAAATGTCCCCCTTTGCTCAAAAAAGATAGGAGCAAGGGGGAGGGCGGGTAGAGGACCGGTACAACTGTAAAACAGTAGGCCAGAGGCCGGAAAACGAAACACTTGTGTCTGACATGTGTCTGAAGGCTCCACAGAAAAAGGGAGACTGAGTAAGATGGCACCCTTGGGTGGGAAAAGGACCACGCATGTATGGCAGCAAGCCCAAAGGCTTTCTTTAAAAGCTGGGGAATTGCTCCGCACAGACTCAGTCGGTGCCGATGTCACCCATAAGTGAGGACTGACTTCCTGCTTGTTCCTGGAGAAGAACAAGATCAGGACATCACTCCCAGCAAAAAAATTATAACATTGGAAACAGCCATACTATTAACCCACACATCAATGGCAAGTGGGAAGAGGCATGTGTAACAAAATCCATGCAAAATACAGGCAAGTCAGTCAACAAACGATGGAAAGCAATGAGCACAAATGCTCAAAGCCTAGCCAACAAAGTTCCTGACCTGGAAGCCCTAATGGTGGAAATGGACTTGGGCATTGTGGCCATTACAGAAACATGGTTTAATGAATCACATGAATGGGATATAGCCAAAGCTGGCTATAAAATTATTTAGGAGAGACAGAGAAGGTGGAAATGGAAGAGGAGAAACCCTATATGTCAAAGGCAATATTCAAGCTGCTGTCTTCTTCCTCCTTCTCTTCAAGAACCAGATTCTCTTTTTGATCTTCCAGTTTTTCATCCTCATTAGAAATATTTTCTTCAGCTACCAGTGGGCAACTTTCTCAGGAACCTATTCTGATACTGAGGCAGAGACATCTTTGCTCCTCAAAATTTTCTTCCATCGATTTTTGTATTCTGAATTCTTCATTTGTCTCCATTTGTTCATCCAGTTCAACTGACTCAGCCAACTCATATCCTACTGATGTCACTGCTTCAAGAGGAGTGGACTCAGACTCTTACTTCCATATGCAGATTTTCCCTTTCTTCTTCTAGGAAAGAACTATCCTTGGCCATATTTACACATTCTTCCACGATAAGTTCCGGTACTGGTAATATTTCATCATTTCTTGAAAGAACTTCTTCTTTGAGCTTGGAGGTACACCCATTCATGACAGATTTCATGGGTGATGATCTTACTCTCCTATCTTTCTTTTCTTTCATTTCTTCTTTTACAAAAATAGTCCTGCAAAGTATCCAGTAAATCTTAAGCTTCAAATGACTGAATTCTGTAGAGGGACAGCTTATTAAGCAAACTCTTCACCAGGACTCTATTCCTTTTATCTCTTCATTTCCAGAAGATGCTGTGTAATTTGTCAAGTTGTCTTTTAATTTCCACTCTTAATATACAATGTTGCAGCTATATGTTGGCCAACTGATATTCTTCTTTTCTTTCTTGGAGCAGTATTTCTTCCAAGTCTCTTCTGGATAAATATTCCACCTTATTCCAAATTTGGGTTAGAGTATAGGCTCTCTCTTCCTTTTTATCAATAATACTCTCTGTTAGTGCTGATAATCTCTCAAGTGCCCATGACAAACAATTAAGTTGTGCTTACAGATCCATGTCTGAAGTGTAATGTTTCCATGGTCCCCAAAGCTTTTCAGCAGGAAAAAAACCACCACAACACCCTATATAACTTTATTTATCACTCATTAGCACTGGAAACCCCAAAATTGCAAAAAATTCAACATTTTAAAATTCTGAGTTCCGTGTTTAAATTCCACCCCAACTAAAATCAGGGTACGTGTATAGAATCCTGCCTACTATACCATAAGTTCCCATAGCCCCTCCCAGGAGGAAGCTACCAGACTCTTACTCCTACTCCTGAAATGTTGTTCCAGTAGTCTAGACCAAGAGGTTACCTCCAAGTTTAGTAGTCCTCCTGGTAGAGGCTTAGGGGAATCTTTACTATCCATGTCTCTTCTCACTTTGTCCATCAGCGAAGAGAAGAAACTAAACTAAATGGATTCAGTTAGTATACCAATGTGGTGTTATAATTGATTTATTCTGGAGGTGATGTCAGTACAAAAACAAATAATGGAAAAGTCTGTCTTTTTGCAGATGACACAAACATTTGCAACAGAGTGAACTCCCCTGAAGGAGTGGATAACATGAGAAAAGATCTACAAAAGCTGGAAGAATAAATCTTAACTGCCAAGCATTAGACCAAAGTGAAGAAGTGCAGTGTCATGCACTTGGGAAGCAGAAATCCAAGGGAATTGTATGCGATAGGAGGCGAGAGGTTGGTGTGCACAGACCAGGAGAAGGACCTTGAAGTGATTGTTTCAGAGGATCTCAAGGTGGCGAAACAGTGTGACAAGGTGGTGGCAAAAGCCAGAAGGATGTGGGTATCATACAAAGAAGAATTACTAGCGGAAAGGAAAGGGTACTAATGCCACTGTACAAGTCGCTGCTGAGGCCTCACTTGGAATATTGTGTCCAGTTCTGGAGACCATAGCTCGCAAAGGATATAAAAAGACTGGAAAAGGTTCAGAGAAAGGCGACCAAAATAATTTGGAGCCTGCGTCAGAAGACATGAAAAGAGACTCCAAGACCTAAATATGTACACTCTGGAGGAGAGGAGGGACAGGGGAGATCTGCTTCAGACCTTTAAATACTTAAAGAGTATTAATGAACAAACAAACCTCTTCAAAAGACAGGGAAGCTGTAAAACTAGAGGGCATAACATGAAGCTGTAAGGGGGTAAACTGAAAGGCAATGTCAGGAAATGCTTGGAATGCTCTCCCAGTGGAAGTGGTGAGGGCAAATACAGTGACAGAATTCAAAATGGCATCGGACAGATACAGGAGATCCCTTTATAGCAACAGGATAAAATCAAACTAACCTTTATTGCTATCTTAACAAATAGGGGTGACCTACACAGAGTGGTGGGTACACCCCTAAACAAAGGCATGGGGAGGGATGACCTGCACTGAGCGGCAGGCGCATGTACTCTCGTCTCCTTGCTGGGCAGACTAGATTGTCCATACTGGTCTTTATCTGCCGTCATATACTGAGGGCCCAATTCCATCCCACACGTAGATTCCCTCTGTCCATCCGGTCTAAACAGGATACACAGAGGGCATTGCGATTCTGATCCACAGGGCACATCTAGCCCCACGGGATCAGAATCATTATCAGATATGTACATGCAGGCCAGGACTGAGATTCAGTCTGGTCTGCATGTACATGCTGTCACGCCACCACCACTCGCCTCTAGCTTAGAGGGGCGTGGAGTTTTGGAGAAACTTTCTGCTGCATGCTTTTTCAGCTTTTTTTAAACTATTTCCCTGCAATGCCCTCTGGGAAATGTTCCTTATTCAGCTGTATGGGTGCAGCATGCAAAAAGCTGTAGTCAGGTTCAAGTAGGTAAGGCAAATGACAGAAATTTATTATTTTTATATATACAATGGTTCAATCATACCACACATAGGATTGTTGGTTCAGGACTCTTGGAAGCAAAAATTGTCCAAAACATATCCAAGCACAAAATGCAGTTTTAAAGGTTCTCTCTATTGCAGGATACACAGTCTTTACCAGCAAGCTTATTGTATTCCCTTCTTAGCCTTGCTGGCTAAAGCACCAAACAAAAACACATTTAAAGTCTGTGGTAAAATTCCCCTCTATAAACACAAGGGAAACACAGCCACCCTGCTTGTGGAATAAGGGTACCTTTTTCCTGGATAACCTTCTTTCAGGACTGGCTTGCTTTGTCTACGTTCCCAGGTTTACAGCTTGGCACAAAGAACAGTCCATGGGAGTGTCCTCCTCAATCAGCTTCACCTTGGGCTCTCCCAGCTGCATAGGCTCTGACTCCCCACCTTGCTCACAGTGCTCAGCTAACAGCCTTCCGGGGAATCCTGGAGTCTCCCTTGTTCCTGGCTCCAAACTCTCCTGCAGCCATGCTACATGCCAAATAGCACTCTCTCCAGCTGGAAGCTCCGTTCCTCTGCACTGCTCAGCCTGGCTTCCTGCTTCTCCTCTCCTCCTTTTTACTAAATCATACTCTGCTCTGGGTTTATACTTCCAGGGCTCTAGACCCAACCCCTCCCTACTCAGATGATGGCAGTCAGCCTGACTCCGGACACCTGAGTGCTTGGAGCATTCACTGCCTAAGGGGTTCTGAACCTTGTATCCTCTCCCCTTCATTCCACTAGGGGGAGCATGAAATGTGGTCCACGTGGAAGTTTTCTGATTCCTGGAGATGTTTATGGCTTTCCTACCCTGATTTGGTGAAAGGGGGCCCTTTACTAGGGTGAATTCCCTGTCTCTTTGTCCTCCCCCAGACTCCGGATAGGCCTCCTTGCCACAATGCACAGCCCGACTAACTCAGTTGGGGCTCTTAAATGGAGCCGCAGTGCCATGGCATCATATGGCCATGGCACTGTGACTCCATTTAAAAGCCATGATGCCGGCCGCCTGAAAAAGGGATTTATTCCCCACAGCCCAACCTTAGAATATTCCTTGCCCTCCCCACCGCCCCATCTGTGCCGCGGGCACAGCAAAAAAACCATCCAGGGAAGTTATTCCACCTCAGAGGTGGAATAACTTCCCCGCACATGTCGCTGGCCCTGGACATACAGGGCCGACATTAGAATTGGCCCTGTACGTCTAAGGCCAGCGACCGCCCAGACTCCGCCCCCAGGCTACCCATTCCCCGCACCCGTCTAACTTCCCCACACAACCGGCAGGGAAGTTAGTCGGGGAGGTAGTAGCCAGCACGAATAGTGGGGATGGACATCATGTTGAGATGTCCATCCCCACTATTCGTGGCTCAGAATGACCCAGTATTTATTTATTTATTTTTTATTTATTTTCTCTTATATACCGCGCTATTCTGCATCAGTGCGGTTTACATTGAACAAATTGAAATTACATTGAACAGGGCATTATAACTTGGAGATAACTATTTTACAGGGAACATGGGCTATGGAGGGTTAAGTGGCTTGCCCAAGACCACAAGGAGCACCTGTGGGACTAGAAACCCCAGTCCTTCCGGCGCAAGGTTGCTGTCCTCTAGTGGGATTTGAACCCCCGACCTTCCGGCCTGAAGTACCTTGCCCCAACCACTAGGCCACTCCTCCACTCCACTGTTACTGTGTTACATTTAGCATAGAGGTTGAAATTGTAAATGGAATTTTTTGGTAACTATATAAATTACAGCCAATCAGACAAGAAAATTAGTTCCAGAGAATACAACAAATAAATGTTCTTTCCAATAAGAACGGTGGTCCAAGGAAGTTCAGGTTACCAACTCCCAACATTTCAATACTTCAGTTTAACACATCATTAAGACAAATAACTTTTATTATTATTCTTATTGTAGGTTTACATTTCTGTCCAACATCAGTATTAGGTTTTCACTCAAGTTTAGTGTTAAAGAGTACAGTTTATGTAGCCCCTGAACAGGTAAAGTTTCAGACCTCAGCGTACTCTGTGTGAAAGAGCTCATCAATTTCCTCTTACAGCTCTTTTTGGGTGTGTAAGATGGTGGAGGTACCTCAATCTATATTCTTTCAAGTTCCTCTCTTGAATTGGGGCTCAGTGCAGTCCAGGGCCGGCCCGTCCATTGAGCGAGAATGTTGTTCGCACAGGGCCCCGCGCTTCAGGGGGCCCCGCGCGAACCACATTCTCGATCAATGGACTGCTGCAGAGGATGCCGGGGAAGCCCACGCGAAGCACCGGCTCCCTCTGCACAGCCCACCAGCGTGAAGAGCCTTTACCTTCACGCTGGCGGCTGTTTCAATGAAGCCGCGAGAGGTTAAAGGGCATTGCCTTTAACCTTTCCCGGCATTCGCGGCTTCATTGAAACAGCCGCCAGCGGGAAGGTAAAGGTTCTTCACGCTGGCGGGCTGTGCAGAGGGAGCCGGGGCCTCGCGCGGGCTTCCCAGGCTCCCTCTGCAGCCCCTTAGACGGCGCGGGGCTCTTCGGGGGGGCGGCTAGGACTGGATGGGCTGTGATGGGGGGGGAACGGACTGGAAATGGGCTGTGGTGGGGGGGCGGAAACAGACTGGAAATGGGCTGTGATGGGGGGAACGGACTGGAAATGGGCTGTGATGGGGGGGAAATGGGCTGTGATGGGGGGGAAAAAAAGACTGGAAATGGGCTGTGATGTGGGGGGGGGGGGAAACGGACTGGAAATGGGCTGTGACGTGGGGGGGAAACGGACTGGAAATGGGCTGTGATGGGGGGGGAACGGACTGGAAATGGGGGGGGGGAATGGGCTGTGATGGGGCGGGGAAACGGACTGGAAATGGTCTGTGATTGGGGGGAAACGGACTGGACATGGGCTGTGATGGGGGAGGGGAACGGACTGGAAATGGGCTGTGATGGGCAGGGGGAGAAACTGACTGGAAATGGGCTGTGATGGGGGGAACAGACTGGAAATGGGCTGTGATGTGGGGGGGGGAAACAGACTGGAAATGGGCTGTGATGTGGGGGAGGGAGAACGGACTGGAAATGGGCTGTGATGGGGAGGACTGCAAATGGTCTGTGATGGGGGGGATAGGACTGGAAATGGGCTGTGATGGGGGGAGGACTGCAAATGGTCTGTGATGGGGGGGATAGGACTGGAAATGGGCTGTGATGAGGGGAGGACTGCAAATGGTCTGTGATGGGGGGATAGGACTGCAAATGGTCTGTGATGGTGGGGGGATAGGACTGCACCTGGGCTGTGATGGTGGGGGGGGATAGGACTGGAAATGGGCTGTGATGGTGGGGACGGACAGACTGAAAATGGGCTGGGATGGGGGAAACAGACTGGAAATGGGCTGTGATGTGGGGGGGAACAGACGGGAAATGGGCTGTGATGGGGGAACGGACCAATTGGGCTGGGATGGGGGGAAACAGACTGGAAATGGGCTGTGGTGGTGGGGGGGAGAACAGACTGGAAATGGGCTGTGATGGGGGGAACGGACTACAATTGGGCTGTGATGGTGGGGGGGAATGGACGAAATGGGCTGTGATGGGGGGAACTTGGACTGGAAATGGGCTGATGAAGAGCTGGATTAGGACTGGAAATGGGTTGATGGGGGCTGGAATAGGGCGAAGTGGGCTGACGAGGGGGCTAGATTGGAAATTAGCTGATGGGGGAGCGTGGAGAAAATGGGCTGATGAGGGACTGGAATGGAACTGGAAAAGAGCATATGGGGGCTAGGACTGGAAATGGGCTGATGAGGAGCTAGGATAGGACTAGAAATGGGCTGATGGGGGGAACGTAGACTGCAAATGGGTGATGGGCTGGAATAGGACACTGGAAATGGTCTGATGGGGGCTGGAATAGGACTGGAAGTGGGCTGATGGGAGTTGGAAAAGGGTTGGAAATGGGCTGATGGGGGGCTGGAATGGAACTGGAAAACAGCATATGGGAGGCTAGGACTGGAAATAGGCTGATGTGGAAGCTTGGGAGACTGGGACTAGAAGGGGGCAGATGCTGGGTGGGTCTAGAACTATAAAGGAGCTGATTTTGGGGGAGGACTAGAAAGGGATGGGAAATGAGAATGGAGAGGGGAAAAGATATTTTGTACGGGAGGGAAGAAAAGTCTACGAAGGGCCGGGTATTGGAAGAGTAAGTGTAGATTGAGAATGGAAGGGTGAAATTTGAGTGGATGATAAAGCAATAAGGAAAGAAATGGAGGAAAGAGCAAAAGGGGAAAGATCAGTATGTTAAAGCAGATATAGAGAAAAAATTTGGAAAAAAATCTAAAAGAGAAGAAAGGAAAAGGGATAGCTCGCAGAAGACACAAAGAAACCAGAAGAAAGTGACTGGAGCAATTGCAACTGAAAAGAAAATGCACAAGCAACAAAAGGTAGAAAAATACTTTTTTATTTTGAATTTATTAACTGGAATATATCAGCTCTGTGAAATGTGTATTGTTAACATCTTTTGTGTTTTGTTTAGTACAAGAGGAAATTAATTTATAGTTTTATTTCTCCAGTGTTGTTGTACATCCCAAGTTTGGCTTTTGGGGTTCCCAGTTTAATTATTGTCTTCCTATTTCTAAATTGTGATCCCTTGTTCTTTGGTGACGGTCTATATTCTGCATTTTAACCAAGCTGAGGTATTCTGTTCATGTAGTTTCTATTTGACCATGTCACTTGTTCTCTTTCCCCAGTAGGAGATGCATTGGTATTCTCTGAGATGTATTGGTTTAATATTTGCAGTGTTGCCTTTTGATAGGTAGGGTTTGGTGCTTTGTGAGTCCTGGCAGAGCTGTTATGATATGGTGGATTTGCCATGAGTTCTATAAGGTCAGTGTTTATAGTACTTCCTAATGGGCCTGGCGGTTGGCACTGGAATATAGTAACGTAGAAATCTATTAGTCTTTCTTTATCCAGACGCTCATTAAGAAGCATGTTTACTAAAAATGCATGTTAACATTATGCAAATATTTATGCAAATGAGGCTCCCTATGCAAATGAGGCCCCGCAATTAATCTCCGCACATGGCCCCGCACCCCCCTTGGGCCGCCCCTGGTGCAGTCTGTGGTAGAAGTTCCTCAGGGTTCATGTTCCTTTTTCCTCCAGGCAGCCAGTTCAGTAGTGTCCAGTTGATGTTTCCTACTAACCTAATTTTAATAACTCAAAAAGAGAAAACCTTAGTCTAATCAGTTGAGGCTATTCAGTCTGGTTTGAATTAAGGGAAAGATTGAATCATTTCTATTTACTGTCCCTGTGCTAAGAAAACAAAGGATAATTAATGAATCCCTATCTAACTTTTTCCCCTTTCAGTTCAGCAGACACACTCAGACCAGCTCACTAGCAATTAAAAAACTGTTTCTTGCTTTAATAAAAGTTAATGTCAGCACTGCTTCAACATCCTAATAATCCAGAGCTTAACCCAGTTAGAGCACAGCTCAATCACTGATAAACTGATTTAGTTTGAACCTTCCCTCTCCTCAAAGGAATATTCTTTTGGATTTTCCCTTTGAGTTAATTAGTTCTTGTGATTCACAATGGTAAGGGGAACTCTTTATCCCAAAGGAAGTACAAAGGGTTCTTATTCCTTTTCTTAGGACCCTTAAGTCCTCAGAATTCTTAACCCTGTTTCCTTATCTTTTTTGATAAAGGTGCATAAGATTACAATTAGAATCACTTCCCCTCCTTCCTCCAAATTACACCAGACTTCAAAGGATTTTAAAACTGTATGGCAAACACACCATCTCAACTCAGAGAGAGATTTGACTCAGTAACAAATCAAAATTTCTGTTTCAGCTGCTACTGTGACTGGTTTTAAGTGCACAGCAATAGCAGTTTCTGATAAATTACAGCTGTGCTCACCAGAGTACTTCAAAAGAACTTCCAAATACTCTTTTTCTTCTTAATCTCTATAGAAACCAACAAGTTAATCAAGCTCTGCTATATTTCCAATCAAGTGCTTCACTTTAAGCTTAAAATTCACTTCAATTAACCCCACGTCCTACCATGTTTGCCTTCTTCAGCTTCAACTGCCAGAGATGGAAAAACAGTTACCCATGTTCTTTTCTCTCTTGCTCTCCAGGACCCCTTCCATACCACCTACAAAGTAGATTCTTAGCAACCAGAATTTTTGAACCCTAAGGGGTATTGTTTACAAAGTTGCTTTGTAAACATACCCCTAAGACTCCAAAACCTTCACTTCAAATCATTTTTGTTTTTGTTTGCAGCATCACCCTGCATGTTCAGATTTAAATTTTACAAGACCTTATCTTATTTCACTAGGGCAGCTAAGAGAAAAACACCTTAATGCATCACAAGTGGCTTCTTCCTGCCTTAGACAGTCACTTTTAAAGAGATACCTACACCATTCCTCTAGCCTGCCATAGACTTTAATGGAAACGGAACTTGATTTTTATAAAACAAATCCTTTTTACCCTTAAGATGGCCTTTTCAAGGTCTGAAAACCATGAATTAGTCATTTTTGAATAATTGCAAGCCTTTAGGAAGGTTTTTAAACTTTGAGGAGAAATTCCTGCCCCTGAGGGAAAACAAGTGATTTTCTAGCATTAATGAACACTTTTTCATAATGAGGCAGCCATGAGGTCTAGCTGTAGGTAGCCCTTCCCCCAAGCCATGAGGTAATCGGCCTGCTAAGAGAAGGCATTGAGATTTCAGTAGACACCCTTCCCCCACTCCAGGTCTGAGCACAATAGCCCCTAGCCCAGAAATCAGCAGACCTGAGCATACCGGTTTGGACAGGTCACCCAGGTACCTTCCCCAGGGGCTGCTGATTGGTGGGCAGGAAATACCTGTGGCAAATGGGATTGTAGAATGAGTTTAAAACTGTACTGTATATAAGGCATTGTAGGCCGTCCCTCGGGGCTCAGACCTTTTGTGGAGGGTACCGGCTCTCTGTCTGATCCTGTGTGCACATTAAAGATCCTGTTTGCATTCCAGCCTGTCTGAGAGTTTTCCTTCTGTGGGTGAGTGATTGAATAAGAGCTTTTCACAGCGTTTGCTATTACATTTTGGTGCATTGGCCGGGAAATTGAAAGAAAAGCCTCTCTCATCACACCCACAGTGGGAAGACTACTGCTTTTTGCAGGATCAGGGCCTCCACCGGTCAGGGACCGACCCCTCCAGGTGATTAACGGTCCTTGGCGCCCCGGGCCACCTTGTGCTCGGAAGGATACCTTGATTTGTCTGGGCAGTTGGTCCCTGCGGCTGAATCCCCGATTGAAAACCGGCTGGATAGACTGGCATCCAAACTACCTGTCTGATCAGAGCTCTGGTGAGTACTGCTACTTTCTGTACTCCGTCTGTAATTCCTAGTAAATTCTAGGAACCTGTAGCGGCCCGATCACCCGCACGAACGGTCCTAGTAGGGACCCCGGGGGGGGGAGGGGGGGTTTCTGAAGCCATCGTTCGTCCAGTAAATCAGAGTCCTTTTGTGGACCAGTAAGATAAAATCAGAGTCCTTTTGTGGACCAGTAAGATAATTAACTGTAGTATGAATTAATTCTGCTACCTTGGGCCCCTTTGAAAGGTATTTAAAGTGCAGCGCTGCCAAAAGCTATTGAAGAAAAATTGCCTAGGATATTAGTATTAACTCCCTTAAGTGTGCCTTTCAAGAATAATTGCGCTGATCGCAATTCTCCGATGATCGGGGCGATTTATTTAGAGCCTTTGCCCCATGTGCTCCTATAGTGGGGTTTTTTTTGTGTTGCCATGTGCTCCTATAGTGTTGGGGGCTTTTTGTGTTGTTGGGGGTCTCCTTTTGTGTTGCTGGGGGTTTCTTTTGTGTTGCCATGTGCTCCTATAGTGTTGGGGGCTCTTTGTGTTGCTGGGGGTCTCCTTTTGTGTTGCTGGGGGTTTCTTTTGTGTTGCCATGTGTTCCTATAGTGTTGGGGGCTTTTTGTGTTGCTGGGGGGCCTCCTTTTGTGTTGCTGGGGTGTCTTTTGTGTTGCCATGTGCTCCTATAGTGTTGGGGGCTTTTTGTGTTGCTGGGGGTCTCCTTTTGTGTTGCTGGGGGTTTCTTTTGTGTTGCCATGTGCTCCTATAGTGTTGGGGGCTTTTTTGTGTTGCTGGGGGTCTCCTTTTGTGTTGCTGGGGGTTTCTTTTGTGTTGCCATGTGCTCCTATAGTGTTGGGGGCTTTTTGTGTTGCTGGGGGTCTCCTTTTGTGTTGCTGGGGGTTTCTTTTGTGTTGCCATGTGCTCCTATAGTGTTGGGGGCTTTTTGTGTTGCTGGGGGTCTCCTTTTTGTGTTGCTGGGGGTTTCTTTTGTGTTGCCATGTGCTCCTGTGGCTCCATCTGGTGGACATTGGAGGAGTGGCTAGCTGTGTTTCTCGTTGCTATTATAAAAGTTAAATCCTATGCTAGTGTGTGTAATGTGTATTTGTAACGTATTCGCTGCTGAGACGTCTCTGTTTTCTGTTTTCCCTTTTTCTTTTTCCCTTTGTGGTCCTGTGTGTTTTGTGCAACCAAACTCTGCCTTTGGGATTACAAGATTTGCACTGTAAATTGTGATTTTGCAAATTGTGATTAGAGCATGGCTAAATTGTGGTGGGGGAGTATCCGGACCAGCTTCCCTATATAGATTCATGGCTGGCCCATATAGTAAATGTGCTGTTATGTAAAAACCTTTAGTGTCTCTGTGTTTAGTTGTGACATTAGGGAAAGAAAGTTTTTGTCCAGACATTAGGTCTTTATATTTCAGGATTGGTTTTGATACTCTATCAGTAAAAGGTGAAGTTATTAACAAATCGCCCCTGTGTCCCCAAACAGTGAAAAACACCAGGTCTACTGATTGCAGGGAAAGGGACAGTTTAGAAAGGGGGGTGGGGTTTGCTGTGTGTGGACTGTAGTACTGGTATAGCATTGAAGGAAGACAATTGCTTTGTTTGATGCATATCCAGTTTCATTGCTATGTTTCATGCATGATCAGTGGTCAGGGAACCAGGTGTTTTGGTCACACCTCTCAGCAGTGAGTGGGGGGTGATTGAAACTGCTGAAATAGTTTGCATAGCTATAGAAAGATACTGGGAGGAGTTCCTTCTTCTAGCAGATGAATGGAGGCCCATTAGAGAGGACAAAAGGAAAAAAAAAAATCACCTAGGAGTTTTCTCCTAGAGGACAAAGAACCCCAATTCACCTAGCCACACCTAGCCTGCAAACAATCCTCTTGTCATCAATTTTAATTGTAGAGTTTTGAGCTTCTAGAACCATGAGGTGCCTCCTGTCTGCTGGAAGCAAACAAAGGCTGAAGAGAATCCTTATAAGATTATGAAGAAATGAAGATTTTTTTACTTGTCTTTTTAAAGCCTGAATTTTATCTCTGGTACATATATTGGTTTTGACTGCACATACAAAATTAAACAAGTAATACTTCTGCATGATATGACATTTTATTCTGCAGACAGTAAATGCTGTTTTGGTGATTGCATTCTTTCCTGCTTAGTACATTAAACTGCCTTGATCAACTGTATTCATTTTTCTGATACTACAATGATACCTTAAAATGATTTTAGTACCAAATATACTGGTAGCAGTACTTTAACTCATGATTTCTGATGAGAACATCTGGATTAGTTCTAGTATGCACTGTAGCTTGTTCTGATGTTCAGGTATGTTTTGGTTCAGGGTGAATACACTGATCATTGGCAATTTCAAAATAGAAAGATAAAATGCAGAATTAGCACTGCTGAAAGGCATATACTGTGCAGTACACCGTTCACACTAATTCACACTTGAAGTTAATAATGCACTGATAATGCTGCCCCACTCCTCGTGTGCACTGCCCTTTAGTACTGATTCACACAGATCCATACAGTGCACACTGCACAAATAATGCTGGTGTGTATAATAATCTCCATCATCCCTTGGCTTCGGTATGAAGTTAATTTCTGTCATAGTATGTACACAACTAACCCATTTAGGAAACATTGCATGCTGAGTCACCCCTGGAGTGTGCACAATTTTGGTAACATTGAACAGTTGTTGATTTACTAACTGAGTTCAACCTAGGGATAAAAAAACAAACAAACTGCTTTTCAGCTCGCAATGCAATGATGTAGGGGATCCCAATATGTCTGATGTCACATTCTTCCAGAGCATGAGAAATTCAGTATTTCAGCCGCATTGTCAGTCATATATTTAAGGTTTAGTCCAATACTGCCTGAGGCTGCCCTGGTGAACCCACAGGATATCCACAATTAATATGAATTTGTATATAATGGGTCAGCAATGTATGCTGACATATCATGCATTTTCATTCTGGATGACTTGAAAACTTGACTGGCTTGGGGTCACTGGGACAGCTTCATAAAGCCTGCCTGAAATATCATGGGAATCAGCAAATATTTATGTATCAATTCCCAAAAACACTAGGTACTTATGATTAGAGAACATCCATGATTTTTGAAGCTTTTATATTTTTAAAGCCAAAGATTGATTTGTTGATTAATTGATTGATTTGTTGATTAACTTTATTTAAAAGCCTCATGTCCATTAGCATACTGGAAGTGAACAATTTATAAAAAATTGGTATAATTCAAAAAAGGACTTAGGTATATAGTTGGTGGAATGATGCAAGTGATAAAAAGTATGGTGAGGGATGAAGTGGGATATTAAGAGGAAGGACTCTGATAGACAGTAAACTGATGAAGGTAATTCAATGATGTGAAGTGATGTATCTGGCTAATGAATATGTAAACAAACAAAAAAATGATGAGCACTTTATTCAACTATGCCATCTCCAGAATATTCAATTTAGGAATTCATCTAGGCCCCAACACATACTCAATAATTGGAAATGGACACCTGGAGACAGGCTAGGTGCACCCTGATGGGTTTTGGAGGACCTACACTGGCCATGCGGTACTTCCAGATGCTTTTTTGCCTCCTTTTTTGCCTCTGCATGTCCTGGCCAGGCATGCATGGGCAAGGGGGGAGCATGTAAAGGTCAGTCAAGGGCATAATGGAATGTTCACTACCAGCAAGTGAATCTCCAGTGACAGATAAACAAGAAGTTAATCAAACTGCCAGAGAAAAATTGACACCATACGAGATAGTTACTGGAAGACCATTGAAAGTTTAAACAGCAATATTTGTAGGATGTGATCTTGGTAAATGTGAAGGAAGTTAAGTTTATCTCATTGTGAAATCTAATCTAGCATATTTAGTCTTTTCATTCAATATTGGTGCTGCTTTTCTGAATGAGGCCTGGAACCATGTCACCAATGGCAATCCAAAGAGTCCAGCAGAGAAAATTGGCCAGAGTCCAGATGGAACAGACCATCCCGAGAACTCAGAGCTGCCCACCGCTGAGATGTGTGAAGGAGTCCCTATCTGGATCAGTGTGTAACATCGAAAACGGGCCAGGGTGTCTGCCTATGAGAATGAGAGGTTCAAATTTTGAGAGAGACAGAACTTGAACTTCAGAGAAAGGTGAAGCACACTGCGAGGTCCTGGAGAACTGCTGGGAGGCAGGAAAAAGAACTGTTGGACTGACTGGGGGGGGGTTTTCGGGGCCGTCTGTGAACGATTGTATTGTTATCCTTTTAATATTGTTTTCTTAGAAAGTAACGGAAATCTACAAGCCATTTCGGCTTCAGCAACTGCAATACCCACACCAGCTCAAGATTTTGCTGTACTATTCTCAGAGCTTTCTTTATCACATTATTAAGCACTGCTGCTTTTGACATACTTTCATGTTATGTGTTTTCAATATTATTGACCAGCTGCAAGAAAATGATATTACAATGTATGTTGTCTATAGGGAACAGTACCAGAAGCTGCTTTTCTGATGACTCCTATCTGTCTCAATATCTGTCTCAAATGGTTGCTTGTCCATTGCCCGTAGTGGGATTACCTTTCCCCCATAAACAAGAAAGAAAAAAGAAAAATTGGGACTGAAGGGAAATTGGCTGATAGGTATGTCTAGTATGGCTGCATCCTTGCCTGAGGCTGTAATACATTATGATGGCACGGAAAAAGCATGTGGGCTAAGAAAATGAGTACCCAGAGCCCAGCACAACAAGAGTAAAGCCAGGGGAACCATACTCTGAACAGAAGTGCACAGAGAATGGACCTAGCTAAGAAACAGGTCAGGCCTGAAAGTGCACAGAAAAATGGACCCAGCACAAGAAAAGACATGCCAGGCCTGAACAGGTTAAACAGGCCAAACAAAGCTGGTGATACAAAGTACTCATATGCCCTGAAGATTACAGTGCCAGTGATTAATGAAGCAAAGGGAATGGCAGGGTGCAGCCAGAATGACTCAACACTAGCAAGAATAAAAAGCCATTAATATGCTGATAAGGGTGGATCCCAGGGAAAGAGCCTTTGCCCCAAAGGAAAGAAGCCTCTGCAGACTTTTTGCACACGGCCCTCCTTTGTCCCAAAGGGAAGAGGCCTCTGCAGGCCCTGCAACCTTTTACAGTCAGAACAGCAACTTTTGCACACGGAACAAAAACGTTGTGCAGGAGTTGCTATAGAGGGTATAGGGTATGTGTTGTTTTAAACTCACTGATGCAAGTGTTTCCATTGAACACCCTATCCAAGACCTAAGTGATCTAGTTACCTGTCCATGGGTCCTGGGTGGTTTATGAAGTGGTTCAGTTGGCCAGGGGGACTAAAAATCCCAGTGGTAGGGGTTCTTTTCATTTACTGCTATGTGCCATTCTGCCATGTTATATCCCTATTCTTTACCGCTTCATGACCACCACCCTTGATACCCTGGTAGAACGCAAGGTGGTTACCACTGTCATGGCCCTGTCCCAAATACAGCCCTCAACCGCTTCTAGCGGTTGAGGTCCTACTTAAAAAGGGGGGAATGAGACAGCCATGAGGTCTAGCTGTAGGTAGCCCTTCCCCCAAGCCATGAGGTAATCGGCCTGCTAAGAGAAGGCATTGAGATTTCAGTAGACACCCTTCCCCCACTCCAGGTCTGAGCACAATAGCCCCTAGCCCAGAAATCAGCAGACCTGAGCATACCGGTTTGGACAGGTCACCCAGGTACCTTCCCCAGGGGCTGCTGATTGGTGGGCAGGAAATACCTGTGGCAAATGGGATTGTAGAATGAGTTTAAAACTGTACTGTATATAAGGCATTGTAGGCCGTCCCTCGGGGCTCAGACCTTTTGTGGAGGGTACCGGCTCTCTGTCTGATCCTGTGTGCACATTAAAGATCCTGTTTGCATTCCAGCCTGTCTGAGAGTTTTCCTTCTGTGGGTGAGTGATTGAATAAGAGCTTTTCACAGCGTTTGCTATTACAATAAAACGAGTATGTTTTCCAGGAGTGCACATCTACTGCACCTGAACTCTAACTTTATATTTCTTTAATTTCAACTTTTAAATTCTCTAAAAATCAGCAGGCAATCCTGTCTCATTAGCATACAGCTTGCTGCTGCCCAGGGCAGATCTGAAAGACTCAAGATTTCTTTTAACTTCTTTCTTTTTGAATAAGGGTTTCTTAGCTCAAAAACCATATTCGGGGCTCTCTCAGCTTCTCCCTCTGCCTCCTTTTTTTATTTAAGAAAATCCTGACTGCCTGTAATCTGCTGAGAAGTAGTCTTAAAGACAAAAACACATGGCAGCACTCAGCTGGCTCCAGGGGGACATGGGTCACCCTCCACAAGGTAAATCTTTTTTTTTTTTTTTAATCTCTGGTTACGATAAAACATTGCAGTAGGCCCTAGAACATTCGGTACACCTATTCAGAAAACCGAGCAAACCAGACTATCCCAACATAGAAACGCCATGCTAACAAAATACTTGGCCTCAGTCACATACTCAGAATCCAGATAGATCTTCAACAAGTAGGGAATAAGTTACCACAAACTAAAAATAGACACATGTAGGCAAAAATTAAACTGAAATCCCCAGAAACCAGACTCTGCATCAATGGCATAGCCAGGACAAATTTTTTAGTGCGTGGAGACAAAGCAGTGTGAATGTTGACATTGTCTCCAGTTATTCTTTCATTCAACTGTTCTGTTGTCACTAATTCAGTGGGCCTCATGCCAAAATGGAGAGGACATAGCCCATCTAGACCCACGCTTGGCGACACCCCTGCATGCAATACCACTCTAGGGAAATAGAGATGACCATGCCATGTACTATGCAAAATTTAAAGATAGATCATGTAACCCCTGTTTAACCATGTGCTAACCATATTAGTCCCTTTGAATATTGGGCCTTCACATTTTACTCCCCTGTCCAGTGCCTCTCCCCCCTCTCTCCTCCATCCAACGCCTCATCCCCTTTTACTCACCAAATCGTGTCCACCATTCCCTCTCTCTCTCTCTATTCTTCCCCCCTGTGTACAATAGATTCCTCTTTCTCTTCCTTCCCCTGTCTCCAGCATCTCCCATCTGCTCTCCCCAAACCCTATGTACAGCATTTCACATTTCCCTCTTCATATAGCATTTCTTCCTATTTCTCCAGCCCATGCCAAGCATTTCCTCTTTCTCCCTTATCTCTGCCCTATGTCCAGAATCTATCCTTTATTCCCTAATGCCAACCTATGGCCAGCATCTGTCTCCCACACCCAACCAGTGTTCAGCAATTGTTCTCCACCTCTGTGCCCCCTGCCAACATCCAGCATTTGCTCTCTACACCCATCCCATATCCACCAGCTGTCCTCTGTCTCCCCCACTCCCACCCTGTGGCCACCATATGCCCTTTGTCACCCTCAACCTATGTCCAGCATCTTCCTCCATGTCCCCATATCCAGCAGTTGTCCTTTCTCCCCTTCTCCGTCTTGTGTTCTGCATCTGCTCTCCATCTCCCTATACCCCACACCCCATGTACTGCACTGGCTGTTTACCCCATCCCATGACCACCATATGTCCTCCACCTCCCCTACCCTGTAGCCACCATCTGCCCTCTTCCCTCATCCCATGGCCGGTATTTGTCCCCCACCCATTCCATGCCCAACATCTACCCTCCATCCACCCCTATGCTCGCCCATGTCCAGTATCTGCCTTCCACCTGTGCGCCCCCCCACCACCATCCAGTATCCCATTCTATATTTGCCATCTGTCTTCCACCTCCATCTCATCCACCCTCACCCTGTGGCCAGCAAATGACTTCTGCATCTCCCCACTTCATGGCCAGCATCTGTCCTCCAGCCCATCCCATGTCCAACACCTGCCCTTAATGTTCCACCCATGTGTCCAGCATCTGCTTCCTCCATGTTGACGTCCAGCTTCACTCTTCCTCTTCCTCTCCCACCTCCAGCCTACCAGCACCGCTGCTGCCTTTCTCTCAACCTCTGCGGCAGCAGCAGCAGCAGCAAATACACAAAGAAAACTATGGGATCTTTATGATTCCAATGCTTTTTGAAGGCCCTGCCTGCTCTGTCCCCTTCTAACATGAAAGCATGTAGGAAAAGGAGTGGGACCAGCAGGCTTTCATGCATAATGGAGTAACGAAAACTCCACACTTTTTTTTTTACAGACTTGTAGCCTTCCACTGCTTCCACTGCTTCTCACCAGGTCTGAGTTAGTGATAGCAGCCGGAGAGGGGAGATGCCACTGATGCTGCAGACCTGACAGAAGCAGCAGTGGTGGCAACAGCAGCAGTAGTAGTTGGTCTTTCAAAAAAAACCTTTTTTATTTTTTTGTTGTTATCTAATCTATCAAGTGGAGTATGCTAGGTCAGAAGGGAATATAAGAATATAAGATATACCACATTGTTCAGACCAAAGGTTCATCAAGCCTCATATCCTTTTCCAACAGTTGCCAATCCAGGTAATAAGTACCTGTCAGCTTCCAAAATGTAGACAGATTCCATGCTGCTTATCCCAGGAGTAAGCTGTGGATTTACCCACTCCATTTTCATCATGATTTGTAGACTTTTCCTCCAGGAACTTGACCAAACCATTCTTAAACCTAACTACGCTAACAGCTTTTATTACATCCTCTGGTAACAAATTTTAGATTTTGATTATGCTTTGAGTGAAAAAATATTTTCTCTGATTAGTCTTAAATGTGCTATATTGTAACTTCATTGCATGTCCACTAGTCTTTCTACTTTTTAAAGCAGTGAACAACCTAGCTACATTTACCCACTCCACTCCACTCATTATTTTTTAGATCTCAATTGTATCTCCCCTCAGTCATCTCTTTTTAAAGCCAGACCACACCGGACTACACAGGAGCCCCAATCAGCATCAGGCTGGAGAGAGGGAAGCAAAACCCCTTCTCACTCCCTAGCGCTAGGCCAATCGGGCCTCTGCAGGACAAAATTTAAATTCCAAGCACCATCAGGCACATCAGGAGCACCGCAGACTACACCAGAGCCCCGATCGGCATCGGGCTGGAGAGAGGGAAGTAAAACACCTCTCCTCTCCTCAATGCAAGGCTAATTGGGCCTCTGCAAGACAGAATTTAAATTTCAAGTGCCATCGGGTGTACCCACGCCTAGCGGGCCCATACCTGAGGGCCCATACCTGAGGGTCTCAGCAGAGGGCATGGCCCTTAGATGGGGACCAAGGGTGAGGTGGTCTAACATCTGGAAAGCCCCAGCAAGGAGGTACACCAAGGCAAATTATCCTCCTACCACAACATGACCAGTGGACATGGAAAGAAGAACCAGACTCAAACTCCCAAGCATCCATTGGCTTTTGGCATCATCCGAGTCTCCAACATAGAGGAGGAAGGATATTTATTTATTTATTTTATTTTCTTATATACCGCGCTATTTGTCATCAGTGTGGTTTACATTGAAACAATACAACAATTGGTCAGATATAACAGACCTATTACAAGTAACAGGAAAGTTAACATGGAAGTAAACAGGGAAATCATTTATATTTCTAGAAAATACATGTTGGAGATATTTAAATCTATACAGTTAGTTAGGGTAGGTATGAGGTTAAAAGGATGGGGGAGGGGAAGGGGTGTTTAGGTGTTTGAAGTGTGCGATGAAAAGGTGGTGTTTAAGGGCTTTTTTGAATTGTTTGATGTCTTTAATTGCTCTGATATTGAGAGGGAGTTTGTTCCAACATCTAGGAGCATAATTTGAAAAAGCCCTATTGATGGATGATTGATTAGCTTTTAAGGAAACTTGGTATAAGTAGTGTGTCAACAGCTGGAGATCTCCTGGACCTGTTATTTGTTGTGTGTATGATGAGATCAGAGATGGAATCTGGAGAAATATTATTGAAGGCCCTAAAGGTGGTAAGGATGGCCTTATATTGGATTCTACAGTTTATTGGTAACCAATGAAGCTTCTCTAGAATGGGGGAAATATGCTCACACTTTGATGATCCGCAGAGGACACGAGCAGCTGCGTTCATGGCTAATTGTAGAGGATTAATAGTTATATTTGGTAAGCCATGGAGTATTATGTTAGCATAATCAAAGTGCGGCGTGACTAGAGCTTGAAAGATGGTGCGGAAGTCATCAGACTTCATCATAGGTCTCAGATGACGAAGGGTTTTTATCTTGAAGTAAACGGCCTTTACAGTGCGTTTTATATGTTCCTTGAAGTCTAACCTTTGATCCAGAATTACTCCTAGATATCGAATATTTGATTTGACTGGGAGATCAGCATCTCTGACTTTTAGAATTGATGGAGGGGAGAAAGATTTATTCCTTGTGATTATTAGAACCTCTGTTTTTTTAAAGTTAATACGGAGGTTTTGAGAGAGAAGCCAATCAGTTATTGAATTAAAACAGTTGATTAGCACTGTATAGTTTGGGTATGATACAGATATCGGTGAGAATAATAGCACATCATCCGCATAAATAAGGCAGGATATACCAAAAGAGCGTGCGATGTCACAGATTTATTTATTTATTTATTTATTTATTACAGGCTCTTATATACCGCTCTATTTAGCATCAGCGCGGTTCACAATATAACAACATACCATATTGAACAAACTGTTTGGTTTTACAGAGAACAAGGTCAGAGAACTTGGATAAAACATGGGAAGTCATTACTGCAACTATTTACAGGAGTATTTACAAGTATACATGACAGATTGGCTGCATATAGATGTTGAACAGCAGCGCAGACAAGGAGGAGCCTTGTGGTACACCTTGTTTCTGCTGAAAGGGATTTGAAGTAGCATTACCAATACGAACTTGTTGTAATCTACCTTCCAGGTAGGATTTGCACCAGTCCCAAGCACGGTTCTTGATTCCCTTCTTATGAAGTCGCTTTAGTAGTTGTATGTGATCCACAGAATCGAACGCAGCAGCTATATCAAGAAATATTAGAGCAAAACCATTTTTCAGATTGTCAATGCCGTTAATAAGTGTATTGATTAATGTTGTTAGGAGAGTTTCTACACCGTGGGATTCCCTGAATCCATGTTGACATGGATCTAAAGGGGAAAATGAGTCTATATGCTGTTGTATCTGCCTGAGAGTTAATTTCTCAAGAATGTTGGCTAGAAATGGGATACTAGAGATTGGACGGTATGAGTCCTCCTTCTTTGGGTCAAGCTGGTTGTTTTTCAGCAGTGGTCGGATGTATGTATGTTTGAGAGCATCTGGGAAGACACCAGATTCAAATGACAGCTTCGCTATGTTAGCTATAAAAGGGCTGAGTTCTGTGCGCATAGATCTTATCCAGTGTGCTGGGCATGGGTCAGATGGTGAAGTTGTCGTGTTGATGGAGGTAATAACTTCATTTATGGTTTTTACAGAGGGTGGTGAGAAGTTGGTGATTGAAAACTGCATAAGGGAAGTTTGGACAGGTTCATGTAATGATGTAGTATTTGTTTTTATTGATTTGGATTGGATGTAGTTCGCATAGGCTTGGGGCTGAATCCCTTCTTGTTGTGGCGGAGATGGTTGATTGATAAAGGACTTTACTAGATTAAATAAGTCTCTTGGTTTATTCAGAGAGCGGCTGAGGATATCAGCATGGTATTCTTTTCTCTTAGCCCAAATTGATTCACGATGTTGTTTAAGATGTTCTAAGTAGGTGGTTTGGTCAGAGGAATTACGTGTATTTCTCCATTTTCTCTCAAGATTTCTGAGGTGGAGGAGAGAGGTACGTAGTTCATGTGAGAACCATGGGGCAGATTGTTTTTTAGTAACTCAGTTGTCAGATGTTGACTTTTTGATCAAGGCTGGGAGTTGCGAGTATGAGGAGAGGGTATTGTTCCAGTTATTTACAATATCATTGAGATTATCTGATAGTTTGGCAAGCTTTGGGAGAGCATGGTTTTTGAAGTCATCACTGTCTAGTTGCTTGCTTGAATCTTGTAGATCTTTTGCATCCAGTTAAGTTTAGACAGTAGTCTGTGGATTGATATGCTGGTATCTGAAAAGTTATTAGGTTATGGTCAGACCATGGGACAGGGGTAATAGAGAGATTAATTTTGTTCATCATAATCATGTCATGTTGAGGGATAAAGATTAGGTCCAAGAGATTCCCACTTTGATGGGTGGGATTAGCCACTACTTGTTTGTAGTTGAGGTCAGACATTGCTTCTAAGAAAGACTTGGCTAGGGTAGGTTGAGTAGAAGCCAGATTAAAGTTGCCTAATAACCAGTTTGGTTTGGAGGGGTCTTCTGGGTTACAGGCTAGGTCAATGATGTCTGAAAGTTCATCAGAGAGAGCATTTGGTGCTCTGTAGATGAGGTTAATGGAGTTGGATTTGTTGGTAATAGTTAGTGTGTTTAAGTGTTGTGTACTTTTGATTAAATTTATGCGATATTGTAGCACTGTTTTTGCAAGTATTAGGACACCACCGCCTCTTCTGTGTTCTCTGTTGCAGGTGTAGATTGTGAAGTTGGGTGGAGTAAGGTGGTTTAATATTACGTTGTCTGTATTAGAGAGCCAAGTTTCAGTAACCAAAAGTATATCTAAATTGTATTTGGTTATTAGGTCTGTGATTACAGGCCATTTATTGCGTGTAGAGCGTGCATTAACAAGTGCACATTTTAGGTCTGGTTGATGTTCCGCTTTTTTGTTTTTGTCTTTGGTGGAGTTTGTAAGATCAAGAGATACATAAAGAAGATGTGATTGTCTCTTGTGATAAGTGTTTGGGAGTATGTGGTTTCGATTCGTAGAATGTTTCCTGCTTGTATTGTGGATTAGATGAATCGGGTTGTAGTGATTTGTAAAAGTAGCAGAGACATGAAAAGTACAGGTTAGCATGTAGATTAGGGTAATAGTAAATGATGAGGATGTCATTTTGTGGTTTGAAGGGTTGTTTCTAAGTAAACAAAAGAGTAAGGGTGCAAAGCGGTTATTAGTAGATATAGTTATACAGTGGATATAGTTATACACAGTTGTACACAGTTTTAAACAAATTGAAAGTTGTGGATGAGCAATAAAGCAAGTGCCTTATTAGTAAATATAGTTATTCAGTAGATACAGTTATACACAGTTGTACATAGTTATGAACAAATTGAACGTTGTGGAGGAGAATTAAGGAAATTGATATAGATTAATACAATTAATTGAAACAGTTTACTATGGGATTATTATTATTATTATTATTATATGGGATTAAAAGCCCCCACAACACAAGCAAACCAAAAATCACAACCCGGACACCCTCATCAGGTTGGAAACAACTGATTTCCAGACAAAAGATACAGCACCACCACTACCTAGCAAGACCTCACAGCACCATGTCAGATGCTCTCTGGACACAGATCCTCAACGACCACCAGAAGGTAATCCCACTGGCACAAACAACATGGATCCTCAACTACCATACCCCAATAGCTAACCCCAAACCTCTGAAATACACACCACACAACATGCTCACTATATACCCACTGCTTTATATGCTGTTGGCACTCCTGTTGCTCACCACTGCACATAAACCTCACACTATCTCAACACCCCTGCTATGGCCCACCAACCAACCACCCAATCAATCGTTCATACCACTCTCATGCAGCACATACCGAACCCCCTGTTGCTTAACATAAAGAACTCCTCCTCGCAAATTACCCTGACCTCTCCCAAATCACCACACTGTGCTCTAATAAACTCCTGATCAATCCGGAACAAAATCTAGGTCATCAGAGATCTCCTAGTATCCCATAACTTAGACATACTTTGCATAACCCAAACATGGATCACTGGAACAAACAACATACTACTGAACCAACTCACACCAAACAGATACATCGTATACCAATGCTCAAGAACTCAATGCAGAGGCGGTGATAATCCTAGCCAGAGAATGATGATCCTAGCCAGAAAAAAAACTAAATTTTTGATGCCACGCAAATGAATGCACCGATTAATCCGACTCCATCACCATCACCAACAAAATGACCACCATCTGCCTCATATACAGGACATCTACCTCCAACACCAACGACCTATCAATAATCCTGGACACAATCATAGCAGCATCAAAAACTAGAAAGGACCTCCTAGGAGACTTTAATTTCCCCTTACTACACCAAAACCATGCGCATTCCTTCATCCAAGCAATGACAGCAATGCACCTAACGCAACTTGTTAACACTCCCACACACACAAAAGGCAATATCTTGAACCTAATCTTCTTCAATGACCATAATGCCCAGTTGAGCCCCCCTCACTCTATCCAGGTCTATGCAGTCCATGGTCCAACCATAAACTCATCAAATTCTCCCTACCACAGAACATCATCAGGAAAAATCACAACCAGCTTTCATCAACCAGAAGGTTTAAACCTTTCAACAAGCAAAATTTCATTCAAGGCACCCTCACATAACAGCCTGAAGACTCCACCGACCCAGATATCCTCATTAAGAACTGGAAAAACGTTACCAGAAATGCAGCCATTGCCTCCAATACCACCGCACACACACACACAAAGCAACCTATGACCGACGTACACGCCATCCTTCTGCAACCTGAAACGACAGATACAACCTAATAGACCCCCAGCAATATAATCTTGGACTTCTCATCAGCCTTTGACACCATAAATGAGCTTTTGACACCATAAATCTCATACTGGTCACAGCCAGCCAGTCTGAAAGGCCGGAGCTGCCCAAGACACAGATAAGACTAAGCTTTCTCCTTTCTATCTCTGCTGGGTTTTCTATTGCAAATATAGAATATTAACTATGGGTTAAACCTTAGGTATTTTGAAACTTGCTAATTGCTGGTCCTACATTACGTTTGGGGATAGTCAAATTGCTTGATTTCCTTGTGTAGCTTTAACAGTTTTCTGAGTGTGCCCTCAGCTCAAGAATAAGCCTACTGGAGCAGGGACACTTGGGTTCCCACCCACCCTACCCCTCACCCCACCCACCCCTGGGGCTGCATTGCCTATATAGTGGCCAAAAGCTTGGGATACGCCCACATTCTCTCAACCAGCATGTCTTGTATTCAGTGCAATACCTGCGGTACTTTCATTCCAAGAAGAATCATTTGGAGCCTAAGAACATGTCCTATGTGCCGAAGGTCATCTGTCATGCATAACAAATTGATTCTACTAAGAGAAGACCTAGCTGCCATGCATAAAGAATTGTCTCTACTGAGGGAAGAACTGGCCGCAATGAAACGTACCTCTTCTAGGATACGGACTGAACAAAGTCCAGCACTGCTCCCACAAAGAGTCAAACACACCAGGAACAAATGGATCACAGTGTGTTCGGGTAGATTGCGATCTGTGACACAGAGGCATCCTATACACCAAGAGATATCCCTGCATAATGCACTCTCTGCCTTGGTTTATTTATTTTATTTATTTATTTATTTAGCATATATTTGTATACCGCTACTTCCAGCGATCAGGAGCGGTTTGATTATGCGAAACGGGGAAATGTCGGATCAATGACAAAATTTCAAGTATTACAGCGTGATTTACAAGATTATAAACTAAGGTTGACAGAACAAAGACAAGCATTTTCACAATATGTGCAACAAGATTCATGGGATATGCACAACACACAGTTGGTAGGGGGGGAGAGGGAGATTTACATATATACAATTTACACTTGATTACATTTTAGTACCTAAGTATACTTTACACTTGACTACATTTTGGTTTTGTAGGTATTGGTTGAGATGCCTTACTGTTCAGGAGATGTTGTAGGCCTGTTGAAATAAGCATGTCTTTAGTTTTTTTCTGAAGACCATCAGGTCATCGATTGAGCGCAGCTCAGGAGGGAGTTGGTTCCAGAGTGTGGGGGCAGTATAGGAGAATGCCCTGTTGCTTGTGGCTGTTTTAACTGATCTTATACTTATTGGTACATGTAGGTTGTTTATGTTGGTGGTTCGCCTGTTTCTGTTAGCGGGTTGCAAGTTGATTAAGTTAGCAAGGAAGGTTGGTGCCAGGTTGTGGATGTGTTTAAATGTGGTTACTAGGGTTTTGTATTTTAATGCGGGCTACGATGGGGAGCCAGTGTAGTTCGACTAGAACTGGAGTGATGTGTTCAGCAACGCCTGTTTTCGTGATGATTCTGGCCGCGACGTTCTGTGCCATCTGGAGGATGCTTAGGGTTTTCTTTGGAAGGCCCTGTAAAATTGCGTTACTGTAATCAAAATGGGGTATGATGAGGGCTTGGGCTACTGTCCTAAAATCGGTGGCTTCAATGATGTTCCTTAGAGGCTGTATAACCCTAAGTTTGTGAAAAATGGCCCTGTTTACTAAGCGGAGTGTTTTACCATCTTTAGTTCACTATCGAGTGTTACTCCGAGGTACTTTATTTCATTCTTTGTTTGATAGGTATTTTCGCATAGGGAGATTGTAGCTGGTGGGTTGAACTCTGGTTTTCTTGAGATGAACATGACTTCGGTTTTTTTATGGTTTATGGCCATGTTGTTTCGTTGGAGCCATGTTTGCATCTCTTTTATGCATTCTTCTAGCTGTGAGTAGTTTGGGTTGCTTGAGTCGAGTTGAGTGTACAGCATAATATCATCAGCGTAAATGTGGTAGTGGATTTTATGCTTTTTGAATATATCACAGATTGGTTTCATGTACACGTTGAAAAGAAGCGAGGATAGTGCTGAGCCTTGTGGTATGCCCTGTGTTTGGGGGAAAGCCTTTGCTTTTTCATTGTTAAACTGTACCTGTTGCATTCTGTTGGAGATATACAATGAGAACCATTTTAGTGGGGTTCCCGATATTCCTATCGCTTCTATTCGTTTTAGGCGTGTTTGATGGTGGACCGTGTCGAAGGCCGCTGAGATGTCAATGAATATGAGAATGAACATTTTCTTTTTGTTTTCAATCCCTTTGAGTAGGCTGTCCAGTAGTGCAATAAGTAGGGTTTCGACCCCATGGTGTGGTCTGAAACCGTATTGATGCTCATCTAATGTTCCGTTGTTGTCCAGGTGGTCCTGTAATTGCTGTAGGACCGCCTTTTCAATAATTTTTGCTAGCAGCGCTATGCTGGATATTGGGCGGTAAGATGCTGGGTCTTCCTTGTTGAGTGTTTTATTTTTCAGTATTGGTCTTATGATGGATTTTTTAAGTTGCGTTGGCATGATTCCCTGTTGGAGTGATTGGTTTACTATGTGAGCGATTTGGTGAGCGGTTTCTGTTTTCGTTGCTTTAACCCATGTAGCTGGGCAGGGGTCTAGTGGAGAGGTTGTGGTGTTGATGCTGCCAATTATGTTCATGACTTGCTTGTCTCCAATGCTGCAAAAATTGGTCCAGTGGGTGATGAGGGTATGGCTCGTCATCGTGGTAGATTGTTGCGTGGGGGGGGTTTCGCCCAAGGGTTGTAAGGGTTTGGCTGCTATCTGTGGGTTTAGTTTGCTAGCATAGTGATCTGCTAGGGCTTGAACCTTGATTTTGTCGTTGTATTGATCCTCTTGTGCTGTTTTGGTGAGGGATTTCACCAGGGCGAACAGTTCTCTGGGCTTGTTTAAAGCTTTGTTTAGTAAATTTGTGTGATGCGTTCGCTTTGATCGGTTGACTTTGCTTTTGTATTTTGAGAGTAGGGTTAGATATTCTGCTTTGTGTTTGTCGGATTTGCTTTGTCGCCATTTTCTCTCTATTCTTCGTAGTTTTCTCTTTAGGCTGGTCAGGGTATCTGAGTACCATGGTTCGGTTTTGGACTTGGGCTTGTTTTTTGTTGCTTTCCATTTTGGTTCTGACGTCTCTTGAATTCCTGAGTTCCAGCTGTTTATTAGACTGTCGAGGTCAGTGCTTTCCAAGTCTATGATGTGATGGAGTTGATGAGGGCTTCACTGTTGTATTTATTAAAGCTTCTGTGTGTGTGAGTTGGTTGTTCAGTTTTTGGGTTTTTAGGTAGCGAGGGTATGTACATCTTGATCTCAATTTTGTGGTGGTCGGACCATGGGACTTGCGTTATTTTTATTACATGATTTCTTCCCTTGTCAGGTTGTTGTTCTGTGGGTGCGAATACCATATCCAGGGTGTTTCCTTTGATATGGGTAGCATCATTTATTATTTGCTTGTAACCAAGTTGCTCCATGGCTTCGATGAAGGTGTTGGCTTGGAGGAGGCGGAGCCAACAGCAAGGAAGATGGCCGCTTAACTCTTTTCCTCGTCCTACCCGGCAGTTTAATCCTGTTATTACCCTATTTGTTGGAGTGCCAGCCAAGCCTGCGAGGGGTTTAGCGTAGTAGGAGATGTCCTGCGGCAAACCTACGCGGTTGGAATTCGGACCGGGAGCAAATACCGGCGTTAAGAGGCAGAAACCAGATCCCCCCTCTCCGCTAAAAACAGCGGCCTCGCGGGACTCCCCTCCGTCTCTCCAGGAATTGATGGTAGAACTGCGAGCAGTACGTGATATGGTGGCTGCCAACGGGGACTCGCTCTGCAGTGTGCAGGCGGATCTCGGGGAACTCAAAGAGCTGAAAGGGCAGATTGCCGGGCTCTCGGAGAAGCTCTCCGGCCTGGAAGTTAAGGTGGAGACGCACGAGGAGCGATTCAAAGAGGTTACTGCAAATCGCAAGCGCATTCTGGCGTTGGAGAGGAACCTGGAGGAGCTCAATAACAGGACCCGAAGAAATAATGTTCGCATCGTCGGCGTTCCTGAGGGGGCGGAGGGCGCTAATATGAAGATGTTCCTGGAGAAGATGATTCCCAAAGTGTTGAATCTAACTTTCAGTATGCCTTTTGAAATCGAGAGGGCCCACCGCATACCATCCCACGCTGGCCCAAATGTACGCGTTCCACGCCCAATCATCATGTGTGTGCTGCGGTACACTCAAGCAGCGCAGATCTTAACTGCGGCCCGGGTGGCAGCGCCGGTAAAAATGGACGAGCAGCAGATCGGGTTCTATCCGGATTTTCACAAGGCTACGGTGGATCGGAGGAAACAGCTCTTAGCGTTCCGGCCGCGGCTCCGGCTCTTGCAGGCTAAATATGGCTTGTTCTTTCCTGCCCGACTTCGGGTTACCCTCCATAATCAGACCAGGTCCTTTGAGGATCCAGTTCTGCTGCGTGCTTTCATCGAAGAACAGGAAGGGGCTGTGATGAGATAAGCCTGCCTTAAGAGGGCCGAACTATGTTTGTTATTGGACTAGAGGTGTCCTGCGAGCCTGATCTGGTTATATGTGGGTATATGAGTGGGAGTTATTGGGGTGGATGAATGTTCTGATTGGGGGGAGGGGGAAGTGTTCTGGAATGGTATTATGTTTTGTGATATGTTATATACTGGTTTGTCTTGTGGGTGTTATTGGTCTGGGGGGAGGCTGGGTTTGGGTTTGGATGTGTTCCTTTTGCCCCCTTGGGTACTGTTTAATTATGGGGCTTTTGTGAAAAGCATTTTGGGGCAGGGGGGTTATTCTGGGTGTATTCTGTTTTGTTGGACGGGGTGGGAGGGTGGGGCTTGTTCCAGCTTTGGCTCACCCAGTAGGTGTCCCTAGTTGGGTTCTATGGTTGCCTCCTTGTTGGGTCCCTAGAGGTTTTCTTTTTTTGGGGTATTGTGTATATTTTATGGGCTCGGAGAACGTACTGCCTTCCTTTTTAGGCCTGTGCTCTGTTATCAGCTTTTCTCATGATTACACTTAAAGTATTATCGCTGAACGTGAAGGGTATTATCAGCCCAATCAAACGTAAGAAGATCTTGGTTTATTGTAAGAAGGAAAGGGCGGATGTGGTTCTTTTGCAAGAATCTCACTTGTCCTCAGTGGAGGCCCTTAAATTAGGCTCAGAGGGCTATATGGTTGTTAGTCATGCTGCTGCGTGGCAGAAGAAGAATGGGGTGATCACATTGGTCCGGAAAGCACTGGCGCCGACCATTGTTTCTTCTCAAGCAAGTCTGGATGGGCGGTGGGCGTTGGCCTTAGTGCACATTGCAGATAGGGCGTTAGCAATTCTTAACATTTATGCTCCTAACACTGATGATATAGGGTTCTTCCATAAAATTGCGGAAGTGACCCATGGGTGTGCTGGCTGGGATATTATTTTAGGAGGGGATTTCAATCTCATTTTGGATCCATTGATTGACTGTCACCCTTTCAGACGGCGGAGGCCACTCCGGGCCGCTTCAGTGGTTGCCTCATTGTTGAAGGATGAGGGGCTAGTGGATATTTGGAGATTATTGCATCCCCAGGACAGAGGTTATTCGTTTTTTTCTCTCCCGCATAAGTCGCACTCACGAATTGATTTCCTGCTCCTTTCCAAGTCCTTAATCTCGTCAGTAGAGGGCGCTGATATCTGTCCCATGCATATTTCCGATCATGCAGCAGTCTCTGTGACTTTGGCAGGGTCTGGGGGTACAGCAAAGAACTCACGTTTTTTTTTGATAGGACTCTGCTGGCTGATGAGGATTTTTGCACATTTATTAAGCAGGAAATTAAAGCCTTTTTTGACTTTAATAGATCGGGCGATACCTCTGTCTGGGCTTGGTGGGAAGCCTTTAAGGCGTCCATGCGGGCGAAAATCACGAGTTATTCCATCAAGCTGAAGCGGCTGAACAAAGCGAAGGCTGAGGCCCTCGATGTCCAGATCAAGGCGGGTGAGAGGCTGTTGGCGGCCAGGGCTGATCCGACGGTACTTTTGCGCTTACAGAAGCTGCGGTTTCAGTATAATCAGCTGTTGCATGAGGAAGCAGTGCAGCTTTTGTGGGGGCAACAGTCTGCTTACTACTTAGAGGGCAACAAGGCTGGGAAACTGTTAGCAAATACTCTTAAACCCAGAGCTGCGAAAGCTCGGATTGCAGCGCTGAAGTCTGGGACAAAGGAAATGTTGGTTGATGATGCGGAAATCGCTGCGGAGTTTCGTGCTTTTTATGCTAAGCTTTACTCGTCTGATATTTCGGACAGTGAGGGGGGTTTTCAGTCCTTGTTTGGGGAGATATTGCATCCCTCTCTTTCTCCCCCTCAATTGGCAGAGCTGGAAAAAGAGATTTCTGGTGCTGAGCTCTTTGAGGCTCTTGAAGGAGCTGCGAAAGGCAAAGCAGTAGGACCCGACGGTATTCCTGCTGAATTCTATCAGTTGTTTCGAACAGAGCTTGCCCCATTTTTGTTGGACTACTTTTGTCTGTTATCCGCTCCGGGGGCGGTAGTAGGTTCCTTTAGTGAGGCCACAATTATTGTGTTAGAGAAGCCCGGGAGAGACCCCCTAGAGGTTGGGAATTATCGTCCCATTTCATTGTTGAATGCGGACTACAAGATTTATTCTTCCATCTTAACCCGCAGGCTTGCCAAGGTGATGGCATACCTTATTCACCCTGATCAGTGTGGTTTCATGGCCGGTCGTTCCACGGCTGATAATGCTCGTCTCCTGTTAAATTTGCAGGGGATAGCGGATGCCTCTGCTTTCCCGGTGGTTGGCCTCTCATTGGATGCTGAGAAGGCCTTTGACCGATTGGAATGGGCCTTTTTATTTCGGGTTTTAACCTGGTTTGGTTTTGGGGTCAAGTTTATCAGCATGGTTCAGGTCTTATATGCTAACCCGATAGCGCGGATTTGGGCCCAATCAGGAGTTATCCCAGCCTTTACAGTTATCTCGTGGCACTAGGCAGGGGTGCCCGCTTTCCCCCTTTGCTTTTCAACTTGGCCTTGGAGCCATTGGCGTTGCTGATTCGACAATCCCCGGGGGTGCGTGGCATTGCAGTTGATGATTTACAAATTAAAATTTCTGCTTATGCAGATGATCTCCTTTTATTTGTTCTTCCCGAATCTGTTGGTCAGGTGTTGGAGGTGATAGATAGTTACTCTCAGTTGTCTGGCTATAAAATCAATTGGTCCAAGTCAGTCGCGTTTCCAATGAATAAGCTGGCTGGCGCACATCTGTTGGAACCTTTCCCTTTCAGTGGGTCTCGTCTGGGGTTAAATATTTGGGAGTTCGCTACTGCCCCTGTCTAGAAGATACAGTGCGGGTGAACTCCGATCTCTTGCGGGAGGTAGTGCAGGAATTCACAACGCGTTGGTCACCTTTATTTCTTTCGTGGTGGGGGCGCCTGGAGGCTATAAAGATGATGCTGGTCCCTAAGGTGAATTATGTGCTGGAGATGCTTCCGGTGGTGTTCCCATCAAAGGTTTATAGCTCTATTGAGAGATTGTTGATAAATTTCCTTTGGCGTAGTAAACCTCCTAGAATTGCCACTTGCAAGCTAAAAGCTTCCAAAGAGCGGGGCGGGGTTCAGTTCCCTGATTTTAAGATGTATCATCTGGCATTTCGACTTAAGCAAGGGGCTCGTTGGATGGGCGGGGATGATGGGGATGTTCCCCCTGTATGGTGGGAGGTTGAAAAGCGGCGCATGGCTCCCGTCCCCATTGAGGTGGCGGCTGGTATGAAATTTTCTGATTCTGGCACGGTGGGTGGGGTGATTGTAGCTACTCAGGAGGCTTTCTCGGAGTTAGCTCTTTCCCTGGGGTCAGACAATCCCCCCTCCCTTTTGATGCCTGTGTGGCTTAACCCCCGTTTTAAAATTAATAAGAGAGTGATTTCATGGAAGCTATGACAGGATGCGGGCATTTGGACGCTGGGGCAGCTTGTCTCGGAACAGTCTTGGAAAACTTTTACGGACTTGCAGCGAGAGTTTAAGTTGCCCGTGTGCTGTCAGTTTCAATGGATCCAACTGAGGTATTGTTTAGCCAAAGCTGGAGTTGTGGTTCAGTCTTTGGATATGAGTTGGGGTCTGCAGGAAGCAGTGGATGGGTGTGTGTCACGGAAGGGGGTTGCGTCTAATTTTTATGGGGGGTTGCGGGATCGGGCTCCCTCTAAATTGGATGGGGTGTGGGCCAAATGGGAAGAAGAGCTAGGCTCTGCGATTCCTCAAGCTGCTTGGGAAGATATTTGGTCCAAGGTGAACAGGGTCTCCCGCGCTGCAGCTTTGACGCAATCCCTATTTTTCTTGATGCATAGGGCTTGTATTACTCCTGTTCGGCTCTCCAAGTGGGACCCGACAGTCGGGAATAAGTGTTGGTCCTGTGGTCAGTCTCCGGGATCACTAAGACACATGTTTTTTGATTGTCCTCACGTTCAGCGTTACTGGGGGCGGGTGTGGGACAGGATCCAATCTATTTTAGAAATACAGGCTGATTTGTCTTGGAGGGCAGTGATTCTTCGTTCCCAAGCAGATCTTCCAGGCTTAACCAAAGAGAAATGCTTTTTATTTAATTTCTTGATGGCAGTGGCCTTAAAAGTGATACTGGCTCACTGGAAAGACTCCTCACAACTGGATAGCCATCAATGGTGGAATCTTGTTTGTATTTTTGCTAAATACGAGCGGGTGCTTGTGGCGCCTAATACCCTTGCCTCGAGTGCACGGCAGGGCCGTAGAATTCACAATCTGTCTTGGGCCTCGGTAAGAAGTAAATGGTGGTTTCTTGATGTTTTTGTTTCTACGGCACGAGTGAGGTAGGAGTGGTAGATATTCCTTTGTAACTTGAGGGTCAGTACAAAACCGTCAGGTGTGTCTTAATATCTTTCTATTGTGTGTTAGGGATCCACAAGGAGGCGGGGGGGGGAGGTGTTTAGGCTGGGGAGGGGAGGGGGGGTGTAAGGGTTGGATGGTTGGGTAAGTTGTTTGTATCACTGTATTATTACATTATCATATTGTTGTATGTTTTTTGTTAAAACTCAATAAAAAATATTTAAAAAAAAAAAAAGGTGTTGGCTTGGCAGTGCGGTAGTGATGGTAGGTTTAGGTCTCCGAGGATAATTTGGTGTTTCCTGATTGCTGTGGTGGAGACGCTTTCTAGTGCTGTGGCCAGTGTCTCTGGATGTGATGACGGGGGTCTGTAGATTAGGCAGATTGCTATAGCATTGTTTTCCACTTTGAGTATGTCAATGTCCTTGGTTGGGCTTTGGGAGGTGCCAGTTAGCGATAAGGTGGATTTGGCTGCAATTAGGACTCCTCCTCCTCTTTTAGATGCACAAGGGCAGTTGAATAACTTGTATCCGGGAGTGATTATTTGGTTTGTTATTGCGGCGTCGGCATCGGTGATCCAAGTTTCCGTGATGCATAGGATGTCAGGCTGGTCATCTGTGATGATATTGTGTATGATGTGTGTTTTATTCCTTATTGATCTGGCGTTGATGAGGATGATGGTGTAAGAGTCTTGAATGGGTTGGACTTTCTGTTTGCGTTTGTTTTGTCTTGCTATGTGTTTGATCTGTCTAGATCTTTGCGGTTTGGGGTACTGGGGATTTCATGAAGGTGTCTGGTGCACGAAGTGAGATCTTAGATTTGGTAGTGGTGTGTGGTCTTGGTGGGCGGGGGGGAGTGGATAGTGTTTATTGTATAGATTCTGCTGCGGCAGTACTGTTATTAAAAGGGGGTGGTAGATGTAATAGATTGGACATATGGTTTGGTACAGGGTGTAGTGCAAGTTGAGGTTTAGAGTGAGTGTTGGTATAATTAGATACATGGATATTAACAGTACATATTTGAGGAGCTCCATTTTGCCCATTAATTCGTTTGTTACTCTGTTGAGGGAATTTGCTTTCTGAGTTTTGAAATAGATGGATGCTTCTTCCTACAGTGGGTCAGAAATCAGGTGGTGGCCCTGTGTTTCTGTTTGCAAGTTTTACATAACAACATTTTACATAACAACATTACATAGCATAATAAGGACACCCAATCCAAAGAAACTGAACAGCCCTTAGAGGAATCAGTCAATGCCCAATCTCCTGCTAAAGCACCAAATATGAAGAAAAACTCACCAAACAGAAAACTACTATTACTTGGAGATTCCATCATCAGAGACACCAACTTGGGAACATAGTTCAAAGGAGAGAAGATAGTCAAATGCCTCTCAGGCTCCTCAGCCGGCAGGAATGCAAACCAAATTATTGATGTACTTAGCGCGGAAAGCAAACACTCCAAACTTGATGTTGTCATCCACTTGGGTACAAATGACCTGGCTAAAAACAGTGCCTCTACAGTCCAAAAGGACTTCCAATCTCTGGGAGAAAAACTCAAGCCCATTGTTAACACTGTAGCATTCTCATAAGTTCTACCTGTTCTAGGTAAGGGGGCAAAAAGGCTAAATCGCATTAACAGCTTTAATACATGGCTCCAGACCTGGTGCAAACAAGTAGGATTCAGATTTATTGGCAACTGGGAAAACACATGGACCAACAAGAAACTATACTGTGCTGATGGACTACACCTCTCTGTTGCAGGGAAAAGAATCCTAAATGAAAAATTCAGGCAGTATCTTGATTTGCATTTAAACTAGAAGAAGGGGGCGACGGATGGGGAAGGTCAAGTTCTGGACATCACCCCCTGCAAAAGCAGAATAACAGAAACAACCACACTTTTAAACAACACATCAAAAGCAACTGGGAAGAACTGGGTAGAATAAAATCAATGCAAAATACACACAAGCCAGGTAAATGCTGGAAAGCAATGAGCACAAATGCTCGTAGCTTAGCCAACAAACGTCCGGACCTGGAAGCCCTAATGGTGGAAAAGGACTTGGACATTGTGGCCATTACAGAAACATGGTTTAATGAATCACATGATTGGGATATAGCCATACCTGGCTATAATCTATTCAGAAGAGACAGAGAAAGTGGAAAAGGGGGAGGAGTAGCCCTGTATGTCAAAACCAATATTAAAGCTACTGAAATGCAGGGGACATGGGGAAAAGAAGAAGCGCTCTGGATCGTGTTGGAAAGGGGAGATGGCACTGTCATCCATGCTGCTGTAATCTACAGACCTCCAACTCAAATTGAAGAGAGAGATAACAAATTGATTATAGATATTGCCAAGATAGCAACAAAAGGGGGAAGCAATCATATTGGGTGACTTTAACCTACCCGATGTGGATTGGATTACTCCTTCTGCAAATCTGGAAAGAAGCAAAAAAATTGTGGACGCTATCCAAGATGCGTTACTTAGACAAATGTTGATGGAACCAACCAGGGAAAGCTCAACGCTAGATTTGGTGCTCACCAACAGTGATAGAGTGTCAAATGTCTGGGTGAGTGCACCTGTGAGCAACTGTGATCATCACACGGTGTGGTTTGAGATAAAAGCCAATGTGCAGTCCAATCATAGCAAGCTCAAATTTCTAAACTTTAAAAACACTGACTTCAACAAAATGGCCAAGTACCTAAAGGAGGAGCTGACAGGGTGGAAGGGGATAAGGGAAGTGGAATTGCAATGGGCTAAACTAAAAGAGGCAATAAAAGGGGCAACAGATAAATATGTAAGAAAAGTAAATAAAAACAAGAGGAGAAGGAAACCTATTTGGTTTTCCAAAGAAGTGGCTGCTCAAATAAGGGCAAAAAACATAGCTTTCACAAAATTTGAAAGCTTGCAAACAGAAGAACACAGAAATGATTACAGGACCAAACTCAAGGAGGGAGGAGTGGTCTAGTGGTTAGGACAAAGTACTTCAGGCCAGAGGGCCACGAGTTCAAGTCCCACCTAGGGACAGCAATCTCAGGCTGGAGGGACTGGGATTTCTAGTCCTGTAGGCACTCCTTGTGGTCTTGGGCAAGCCACTTAACCCTCCATTGCCCATGTTCCCTGTAAGTATTAGTGTATGTGTCTCATATCACCTCATGTTAAATGTATCCCCCAATTGACCACTTTGACCCAGTGAAAAGCAGGATATAAATACAGCTAAATAAATAATAAAAAGAGAAATAAGGATAGCAAAATCAAAGGCAGAAGAAAAGATGGCTAAAGATGTTAAGTGCAGTGACAAAGCTTTCTTCAGGTATATTTGTGAAAGGAAGAAGATCAGAGGTGGAATTGCAGGGCTCAGAAGTGCTGGGAACAGACTCATGGAAAATGACATTGATAAAGCAAAATTACTAAACAAATACTTCTGCTCTGTTTTTACTAAAGAAAATCCTGGAGAAGGACCACCTGTGACTCCCAAATATAAAAATGGGAATGAGATAGATACCACACCATTCGGAGAGGATGAGGTGTTAGAACAACTTGCAAAACTGAAAGTGGACAAGGATATGGGACCGGATGGGATACACCCCAGAATACTGAAAGAGCTCAGAGAGGTTCTTGCAGGGCCGTTAAAGGATGTTTTCAACAGATCCTTGGAAACAGGAGAGGTTCCTCAGGACTGGAGAATGGCTGACGTCATACCTCTACACAAAAGTGGTGACAGGGAAGAAGTGTCAAACTACAGGCCCGTGAGCCTTACCTCGGTGGCGGGAAAGGTAATGGAGACGCTCCTGAAAGAGCGAATAGTGAACTTTCTCATAAACAGAGGGTTACAGGATCCGAGGCAACATGGTTTTACCAAGGGACGATCTTGCCAGACAAATCTGATTGAGTTCTTTGACTGGGTGACCAGAGAACTGGATCAAGGGCACGCGATGAAAGTCATCTACCTGGATTTCAGCAAAGCCTTTGATACTGTTCCTCACAGGAGGCATATCAATAAACTCATTAGTTTAGAGATAGGTCCCAAGGTGGTAAACTGGATCAGAAATTGGTTGACTGACAGACGACAGAAGGTGATGGTAAATGGAGCTCACTCAGATGAAAGTAAGGTGATTAGCGGGGTGCCGCAGGGTTCGGTCCTGGGCCCGGCACTGTTCAATGTATTTGTGAGTGATATTGCTGAAGGACTGAATGGAAAAGTCTGTCTTTTTGCAGATGGCACAAAAATTTGCAACAGAGTGGACATGCTGAACATGAGGAGGGATCTTCAAAAGCTGGAGGAATGGTCTGATGCTTGGCAATTGAGATTTAATGCGAAGTAGTGCAGTATCATGCACTTGGGTAGCAGAAATCCATAGGAAATGTACACAATAGGGGGCGAGAGGTTGGTGTACACGGAGCAGGAGAAAGACCTCGGTGTGATTATTTCTGTAGATCTCAAGGTGGCAAAACAGTGCGACAAGGAGATGGCAAAAGCCAGGAGGATGTTGGGCTGCATTCGAAGAGGAATTACTAGCAGAAAGGAAGGGGTACTAGTGCCACTGTATAAGTCTCTGGTGAGGCCTCACTTGGAATACTGTGTTCAGTTTTGGAGACTGTATCTTGAAAAGGATGTAAAAAGAATGGAAGCTGTTCAGAGGAAGGCGACCAAAATGATTTGCAGCCTGCGTCAGAAGCCTTATGAGGAGAGACTTGAAGACCTAAATATGTATGCTTTGGAGGAGAGGAGGGATAGGGGAGATATGATTCAGATGTTTAAAAACTTAAAGAGAAATAATGAACAAACAAACCTCTTCCAGAGACGGGGAAGCTGTAAAACTAGAGGGCATGACATGAAGCTGCAAGGTGGTAAATTAAAAGGCAATGTCAGGAAATATGTTTTTACTGAAAGGGTGGTGGATGCTTGGAATGCCCTCCCGGTGGAGGTGGTGGGGGCAAACACAGTGATGGAATTCAAAGTGGCCTGGGACAGACACAGTGGATCACTTTTACAGCAACAAGATTAAATCAAAATAAACGGAACCATCTAATTGCTCAACAAATAGGGGTGTCCTACATCAAAATAAACTGAACCATCTTATTTCTCAACAAATAGGGGTGTCCTACATGGAGCAATGGGGGGAGGAGCGGTGGGTTCACCCCTAAACAAAGAAACAAAGATATGGGGAGGGGTGCACCTGCTCCTGGTAAGCAAAGACATGGGTAGGGGTGTGCCTACTCCTGCCATATTGCTGGGCAGACTAGATGGACCACACTGGTCTTTATCTGCCATCATTTACTATGTTACTATGTATCAAATACTATTGCAACGTCTCTGCACCAATGGACTTCAAAGCATTGTACTCAAATGGTTCACATCTTACTTCACCGATAGACACGAACAGATAAAAATAGGAAACAATATCTCCACCCCAAACAAGCAAACACAAGGAGTCCCCCAAGGATCCACCCTCTCTGCAATACTCTTCAACCTCTACCTGCGACCACTCTGCACAATCATAAGATCACACAACCTAAATGTCCATATCTATGCTGATGATATTATGATATATGGAGCAATTAACACAAACCAGCCCACTCTATCTGCCCACCAAGAATGCTTCACTGAAGTAATAAACTGGCTAGGTGACAATAACCTGCAAATTAACTACAACAAGACAGAGGTCCTCTACATAATGATGGACACCACATCTGTCCACCCCATCCACAATAACACTGAACACCACTAAAATTAAAACAAAGGCTGAGGTCAGATACCTTGGGGTCACCCTTGACCAACACCTAACCTTCAAAACCCACATAAACTAAATCACCCAAACAGTTTACTACAAAACAAAGACATTCCAGCGCCTCTGACCACTCCTTGAACCAGAAGACTTCCGTACTGTATTACAAGCATCAATAATACCTCACCAAATTCTAGACCATTCTTCAAGCTTAGCTAGATCCCTCCTCATATTATCTACACCTTCCTGGGTGCCTACTCTTTTGCAGATTTTGGTATCATCCGCAAAGAGGCAAACTTTAACCGACAGCCTTTCTGCTATATCACTAACAAAGATGTTAAAAAAGAATCGGACCAAGGACAGATCCCTGGGGCATACCACTGGTAACTTCCTTCTCCTCAGAGTGAGTTCCATTTACCTGTACCCTGTACCCTTTGTCATAAGAACATAAGATATGCCATACTGGGTCAGACCAAGGTCCATCAAGCCCAGTATCCTGTTTCCAACAGTGGCCAATCTAGGTCATACGTATCCCCAAGAGACACAGGTTCCACAATGCTTGTATTGGGTCAAGCATTGATATCCTGGGTCCCTTTTTAATAATGGTTTATGGACCTTTCCTCCAGGAACTTGTTCAAACCTTTTTTAAACCCAGCTACACTAACAGCTCTTACTACATCCTCCGGTAACAAATTCCAGTGTCGCCTCCCACTCAACCAATTTCTAACCCAAACAGTAAGTTTAGGGTCCATCCCTAGGGTGCTCAGTTTGTTTGTAAGTCGCCTGTGAGGAATGGTGTCAAAGGCTTTACTGAAATCTAAATACACCACATCTAGGGCTCTCCCTCGGTCTAACTCCCTGGTCACCTGGTCAAAAATCAATCAGATTTGTCTGACAAGACCTGCCTCTGGTGAATCCAGGCTGCCTCGGATCCTGTAATCCACTGGACTCCAGAAACCTCACTATTTTCTCTTTCAGCAGCGTTTCCAATAATTTACTCACCACCGAAGTTAAACTGTGGTTTTCAACCACATCCTTACTTCCGCTTTTGTGTAAAGGGACCACATGAGCCTCTCTCCAGTCCTTTGGCACCACTATATGCCCTGATGCTAACCACTTAGTATCGGGGACTGTTATTGGCTTTCCAGGGCATTCTGGGGGCAGCAACAGTTGCTAACAGGATAGTGGGTAAAGCTAGCTGTTCTAGCTTTACCCATAGGAGCTAACCAGGTAGTGTTGCGATATCGCCACTACCCGGTTAGCTTCTGCGGCTATGGAGGCTTGCAGTAATTCCGGATATATGCTGAATATTGGGCCCATAGTATATGATGGCCGATAAAGACCATTATATTCCATTTAGTCTTCCCAGTAAGGTCAGAAATATGTATTTTACTCAATACCAATTGCTAAATTTCCAGATAAAAGCAAATAATAATAAATTGTAAAAATCACTTAACATGCACACGTTTTTTGAACAGCGGGTCTCAGATTCTCATGGAGTTTTTCAGTGACAATGGCAAAAGCCAGTAACTACTCCCGATATACATCAACGACCCTTTTTGTTTTTTGAACGTGTGTTTTTTTTTCCAAGCGTTTTGAAATAACTTATCCAAGATGCATTTTATAAAACAGAAGTTAGGCTTATCTTAAAAGTGTTGTATCCCAACGCCTACTTCAGCGCCATCGCGTTTCACGGATATGTTCCGTTTCTTCAGGGGTTAAATAAGCCTATAACGCCTACTTCAGCGCCATCGCGTTTCACGGATATGTTCCGTTTCTTCAGGGGTTAAATAAGCCTATGCTTTGTATATATTCAAATATCTGGAACAAAAAGCAATAAAAATATACCCACATTCCGATCAGCAAATATTTTCATTCAGCAAATAAGCGGATCATATTCAGATATGTGAAGACCCCGCTTACCTCAGTTATGCGCCCTGAATGCAACTACTGCAAAGGATCAGAAAAACGCCGCGCATGCGGTCTGAAAACCAGGGGAGTGTCTATATATAGTTTAAGTGACTGTGTTGTTTATCAATGGAATCATAGCTAACATCAGATGCATAGAGTCCAATCAATTTGGGTGTTAAGCCCACCGGAGAATAACTGTCTGCAATTTAAAGATCCATCGTTGTTCTTTGTAAATAAGGGTTTGATCCAAAGTTTTATCTCCCATTGCCTTATTAACTTTTTCAATGCAGAAACAACGAAGGTCAGTAAAAGTATGGTGGTGAGTCAAACAATGAGCTACCATGGGAGCAGTAAGAGTTTTACATTTAAGTCTACTGCGATGTTCTCCTAAACGAATTCGGAAATGGACGCATAGTTTTCCCAATATACATCAGTGAGCAGGGGCAGCGGATCGCATATACTACTTGCGAAGTTTGACAATTAGTAGAATGCTGCAAAGAGTATCGTTTCCCTGCATGCTCAAAGGATTGAATTGTTAAATTGACCTCACAAAATACGCATTGTCCACAATTAGAATGTCCCACTGAGATATCGGTGAAGGTAGTCTTGGAAATAGGTACAACAGTAGGGCTTACTATTTCCTTCAAATTTCTGTTTCTGGTCCACACACATCGAACATTTTTGTTTCTTAATGCTGGAATGCTATGTATCACATTCATGTGTTTATTAAGTGTCTTCTGAATCAAACTACTGTACGGGGAATACTGAGTAACTAGATTGATTGACAAGTCTAACTCTCTCGGAGGCTTAGGTTGCAACAAATATTCTCGATGGTTAAAAAGAGCTCTCTTATAAGCCTTCTCTATAATGCCCTTAGGGTATCCCCGTTGTAAAAAATGTTGTTTCAAATTTCCAGCTTGATATTTGAATTCTTGTATATTAGAACAGTTCCTACGATATCGGAGGAACTGTGAAAGTGGGAGGCTATCCTTCAATTTTCTTGGGTGTAAACTGTCATAGTGTAATAAAGCATTGCGGTCCGTGGGTTTGCGATAGACTTTAGTAGCCCACCCTGTATCTTCAATATGTACTTCAACATCCAGAAAAGAAATCTGGGACTGGCTACAGGTACTAGTGAATTGAATAGAAGTTTCTCTAGTGTTGAGCCATCTAACAAATTCTTGTAATGTTTCGACAGGGCCCACCCATATGACAAAGATGTCATCGATGTAGCGGCACCAGAGCCGAAGATGACAAGACCATTCTGATTGTTTCAGCCATTGAGTTTCAAAAGCCCCCATATAAATGTTGGCGATGGAAGGGGCGCATGTGGCGCCCATCGCCACCCCTGTTTTTTGATGGTAAATAGTATCACCGAATTGAAAATGATTGTGAAATAGCACTAATTTAGTTACCTGGTCCAAAAAAGATATATGCCCCGGAGTTAAATCCGATCTAGTATTAAGCAAGGCCATCACTTCAACGTGAGCTCGCTCTTGAGGTATATTGGTGTAAAGAGCGTTCACGTCCAATGTCGCCAACCATAGATCAGGTTCATTGGTTGTGAGAGAGTATGTTTCCAGTAACTGTAAAAAGTGCATCGTATCTCTGACATAGGAAGCGATCTGTGGTATTAATGGTCTTAGAAATGAGTCTAGATAGACTGAAAGTGGTTCCAAGACAGTTCCCCGGGTAGACACAATAGGTCTACCGGGCGGATCTATAAGCCTCTTGTGGATCTTCGGAACCAAGTAAAATCGTGCCAACGTGGTGTTAGTAGGATTTAAAAATCTCCATTCTTTATTCGATATGTATTTATCTTTCAATGCTGATGTTGTGATATCCTTAATATTTGTGGCCAACTCCTCTGTGGGATCTGATGTTAAAATTTCATAAGTGTTGACATCAGTGAGTTGAAGTTGTGCTTCACCGAGGTAGCTGTGTTTGGTCATGATGACAATTGCTCCACCTTTGTCGGCTCGTCGAACCACAAGGTCATCCCGAGAACGTAACTCCTTCAAAACGTTGTTTTCAGCTTTGGTAAGAGCATACCATCTTTTAGGAGGTGTTAGCGATATGCATTCCATATCCTGTAGTACCATACTGCGGAAAAGAGATAAAGCCTCCGGTAGCGGTTCCGGTGGGGACCAGCTAGATTTCAAAGGTAATCGGACTCTATTGTTCGAAGGATTAATGGCATTGACGGGCTGTTCATCTAATGAGGCAAAAAATATTTTTAAATGTAATTTGCGAATTAAATGTTCAAAGGCAATTCTGAAGTCAAACATGTCGAATCCCACTTGCGGTGCAAAGGAAAGGCCTTTTTCTAATAATTGAAAATATTCTGTGGGGATCGATTGCCCTGAAATATTAATCACGATCGAGTGGGAAGGGGGGTCGCTCATTTGCGTCTGTTGGATGAGCGCTTGGGTTCTACTTGTAGATCTTTTTTCTTTACTCCAGCGCCCCTGCCCCCCTGAAAATCCTGCCTTTTCAGCTCACCATCTGATCCGGACGAATTCTCCCCTTCTGAGCTGCCTCCAAAGGACACTTTCTTCTTATCTTGTTTTTTGGGATTCATCCATGGGTACACGTAACCACTCGTGTAGTCACCATAGTCTCTTCTTAACTTGTTGGATTTAACCTGCTTGACTTCTTCATACACCTGTGTTATTTTTTGCTTCAATTCGTCCACACTTTTGTTATATTGTTCCTCAGTTGCTGTTTTCTTTAGATTTTGTAGTGCATCATCTTCCTCTTTTCTCAGGGTATCCAAAGTTGTCTTAGAGGTGTCTACTATTAACATCATGAGGTCACGGGAACATTTGTTCAGGATACAATTCCATTTATCTATAAATGAAGTATCAGAAATGAACATTTTCGGTTCCTTGTAGATTCGAAGACCCCTGGGAATCTGTTGCCGTCGAATGTATTCAATCAGGGAAAATCTATGTAATTCCATTCTGGTAATTCTTTTTTGTAATTTCAATAAGGCCTCCCATGCCCCTGGGTCCGTTGTAGCGGCTCCATCAGTATCTAAAGCGAACAGAGTCTTTTCATTGCAAGCCGCCAATATGTAATCTTCTGTAAAGCTGAATGCTTTATGCCACGGTAAACGACCATCCATTTTTGTATGAAAACAATCTAGTTTGGTCTTAAACTCAAGAGTAAAATTGCAGTTAAGCCAGAAATATGTATTTTACTCAATACCAATTGCTAAATTTCCAGATAAAAGCAAATAATAATAAATTGTAAAAATCACTTAACATGCACACGTTTTTTGAACAGCAGGTCTCAGATTCTCATGGAGTTTTTCAGTGACAATGGCAAAAGCCAGTAACTACTCCCGATATACATCAACGACCCTTTTTGTTTTTTGAACGTGTGTTTTTTTTCCAAGCGTTTTGAAATAACTTATCCAAGATGCATTTTATAAAACAGAAGTTAGGCTTATCTTAAAAGTGTTGTATCCCAACGCCTACTTCAGCGCCATCGCGTTTCACGGATATGTTCCGTTTCTTCAGGGGTTAAATAAGCCTATAACGCCTACTTCAGCGCCATCGCTTGGAAAAAAAACACACGTTCAAAAAACAAAAAGGGTCGTTGATGTATATCGGGAGTAGTTACTGGCTTTTGCCATTGTCACTGAAAAACTCCATGAGAATCTGAGACCCGCTGTTCAAAAAACGTGTGCATGTTAAGTGATTTTTACAATTTATTATTATTTGCTTTTATCTGGAAATTTAGCAATTGGTATTGAGTAAAATACATATTTCTGGCTTAACTGCAATTTTACTCTTGAGTTTAAGACCAAACTAGATTGTTTTCATACAAAAATGGATGGTCGTTTACCGTGGCATAAAGCATTCAGCTTTACAGAAGATTACATATTGGCGGCTTGCAATGAAAAGACTCTGTTCGCTTTAGATACTGATGGAGCCGCTACAACGGACCCAGGGGCATGGGAGGCCTTATTGAAATTACAAAAAAGAATTACCAGAATGGAATTACATAGATTTTCCCTGATTGAATACATTCGACGGCAACAGATTCCCAGGGGTCTTCGAATCTACAAGGAACCGAAAATGTTCATTTCTGATACTTCATTTATAGATAAATGGAATTGTATCCTGAACAAATGTTCCCGTGACCTCATGATGTTAATAGTAGACACCTCTAAGACAACTTTGGATACCCTGAGAAAAGAGGAAGATGATGCACTACAAAATCTAAAGAAAACAGCAACTGAGGAACAATATAACAAAAGTGTGGACGAATTGAAGCAAAAAATAACACAGGTGTATGAAGAAGTCAAGCAGGTTAAATCCAACAAGTTAAGAAGAGACTATGGTGACTACACGAGTGGTTACGTGTACCCATGGATGAATCCCAAAAAACAAGATAAGAAGAAAGTGTCCTTTGGAGGCAGCTCAGAAGGGGAGAATTCGTCCGGATCAGATGGTGAGCTGAAAAGGCAGGATTTTCAGGGGGGCAGGGGCGCTGGAGTAAAGAAAAAAGATCTACAAGTAGAACCCAAGCGCTCATCCAACAGACGCAAATGAGCGACCCCCCTTCCCACTCGATCGTGATTAATATTTCAGGGCAATCGATCCCCACAGAATATTTTCAATTATTAGAAAAAGGCCTTTCCTTTGTACCGCAAGTGGGATTCGACATGTTTGACTTCAGAATTGCCTTTGAACATTTAATTCGCAAATTACATTTAAAAATATTTTTTGCCTCATTAGATGAACAGCCCGTCAATGCCATTAATCCTTCGAACAATAGAGTCCGATTACCTTTGAAATCTAGCTGGTCCCCACCGGAACCGCTACCGGAGGCTTTATCTCTTTTCCGCAGTATGGTACTACAGGATATGGAATGCATATCGCTAACACCTCCTAAAAGATGGTATGCTCTTACCAAAGCTGAAAACAACGTTTTGAAGGAGTTACGTTCTCGGGATGACCTTGTGGTTCGACGAGCCGACAAAGGTGGAGCAATTGTCATCATGACCAAACACAGCTACCTCGGTGAAGCACAACTTCAACTCACTGATGTCAACACTTATGAAATTTTAACATCAGATCCCACAGAGGAGTTGGCCACAAATATTAAGGATATCACAACATCAGCATTGAAAGATAAATACATATCGAATAAAGAATGGAGATTTTTAAATCCTACTAACACCACGTTGGCACGATTTTACTTGGTTCCGAAGATCCACAAGAGGCTTATAGATCCGCCCGGTAGACCTATTGTGTCTACCCGGGGAACTGTCTTGGAACCACTTTCAGTCTATCTAGACTCATTTCTAAGACCATTAATACCACAGATCGCTTCCTATGTCAGAGATACGATGCACTTTTTACAGTTACTGGAAACATACTCTCTCACAACCAATGAACCTGATCTATGGTTGGCGACATTGGACGAGAACGCTCTTTACACCAATATACCTCAAGAGCGAGCTCACGTTGAAGTGATGGCCTTGCTTAATACTAGATCGGATTTAACTCCAGGGCATATATCTTTTTTGGACCAGGTAACTAAATTAGTGCTATTTCACAATCATTTTCAATTCGGTGATACTATTTACCATCAAAAAACAGGGGTGGCGATGGGCGCCACATGCACCCCTTCCATCGCCAACATTTATATGGGGGCTTTTGAAACTCAATGGCTGAAACAATCAGAATGGTCTTGTCATCTTCGGCTCTGGTGCCGCTACATCGATGACATCTTTGTCATATGGGTGGGCCCTGTCGAAACATTACAAGAATTTGTTAGATGGCTCAACACTAGAGAAACTTCTATTCAATTCACTAGTACCTGTAGCCAGTCCCAGATTTCTTTTCTGGATGTTGAAGTACATATTGAAGATACAGGGTGGGCTACTAAAGTCTATCGCAAACCCACGGACCGCAATGCTTTATTACACTATGACAGTTTACACCCAAGAAAATTGAAGGATAGCCTCCCACTTTCACAGTTCCTACGATATCGTAGGAACTGTTCTAATATACAAGAATTCAAATATCAAGCTGGAAATTTGAAACAACATTTTTTACAACGGGGATACCCTAAGGGCATTATAGAGAAGGCTTATAAGAGAGCTCTTTTTAACCATCGAGAATATTTGTTGCAACCTAAGCCTCCGAGAGAGTTAGACTTGTCAATCAATCTAGTTACTCAGTATTCCCCGTACAGTAGTTTGATTCAGAAGACACTTAATAAACACATGAATGTGATACATAGCATTCCAGCATTAAGAAACAAAAATGTTCGATGTGTGTGGACCAGAAACAGAAATTTGAAGGAAATAGTAAGCCCTACTGTTGTACCTATTTCCAAGACTACCTTCACCGATATCTCAGTGGGACATTCTAATTGTGGACAATGCGTATTTTGTGAGGTCAATTTAACAATTCAATCCTTTGAGCATGCAGGGAAACGATACTCTTTGCAGCATTCTACTAATTGTCAAACTTCGCAAGTAGTATATGCGATCCGCTGCCCCTGCTCACTGATGTATATTGGGAAAACTATGCGTCCATTCCGAATTCGTTTAGGAGAACATCGCAGTAGACTTAAATGTAAAACTCTTACTGCTCCCATGGTAGCTCATTGTTTGACTCACCACCATACTTTTACTGACCTTCGTTGTTTCTGCATTGAAAAAGTTAATAAGGCAATGGGAGATAAAACTTTGGATCAAACCCTTATTTACAATGAACAACGATGGATCTTTAAATTGCAGACAGTTATTCCCGGTGGGCTTAACACCCAAATTGATTGGACTCTATGCATCTGATGTTAGCTATGATTCCATTGATAAACAACACAGTCACTTAAACTATATATAGACACTCCCCTGGTTTTCAGACCGCATGCGCGGCGTTTTTCTGATCCTTTGCAGTAGTTGCATTCAGGGCGCATAACTGAGGTAAGCGGGGTCTTCACATATCTGAATATGATCCGCTTGTTTGCTGAATGAAAATATTTGCTGATTGGAATGTGGGTATATTTTTATTGCTTTTTGTTCCAGATATTTGAATATATACAAAGCATAGGCTTATTTAACCCCTGAAGAAACGGAACATATCCGTGAAACGCGATGGCGCTGAAGTAGGCGTTATAGGCTTATTTAACCCCTGAAGAAACGGAACATATCCGTGAAACGCGATGGCGCTGAAGTAGGCGTTGGGATACAACACTTTTAAGATAAGCCTAACTTCTGTTTTATAAAATGCATCTTGGATAAGTTATTTCAAAACGCTTGGAAAAAAACACACGTTCAAAAAACAAAAAGGGTCGTTGATGTATATCGGGAGTAGTTACTGGCTTTTGCCATTGTCACTGAAAAACTCCATGAGAATCTGAGACCCGCTGTTCAAAAAACGTGTGCATGTTAAGTGATTTTTACAATTTATTATTATTTGCTTTTATCTGGAAATTTAGCAATTGGTATTGAGTAAAATACGTATTTCTGGCTTAACTGCAATTTTACTCTTGAGTTTAAGACCAAACTAGATTGTTCCCAGTAAGGTGGCTAGAGTAGATGTACCTGCCCCTCCTTGAAGGTCACCCCCTCCATGTCTTTGTTTGGGGTTGTACCCGCCACTCCATGCAGGTCACCCCTCTAATTAAGCTTATTTAAGTTTATTATAATCTCTCTGACTGTTGTTGAATTACATACCTCAGTATGATTATTTCTCTCTCAACCAATGTAAATAGTTAATTTGTTTATAATTATGTTAGGTTCCTATGTAAATAATTTTTCCACTGTTAATGTTCCACTGTCAATGTTCCATGTAAGTTTAATGTTAATGTTTTGACATGTTCTCTGTAAACCGCTTCTGATCTCTGGAAGGGGAGGTATAAAAAAACGCACAAATAATAATATTTTCATTTTATCCTCTTGCTATAAAGGCATCCACTGTGTCGGTCCTATGCCATTTGAATTTGTCACTGTATTTGCCCCCACCACCTCTTTTGGGAGGGCATTCCAAGTATCCACCACCCTTTCAATGAAAAAAATATTTTCTGACATTGATTTTAAGTTTACTTCCTTGCAGCTTCATGTTATGCCCTCTAGTATTACAGCTTCCTCTTATTTGAAAAAAAGATTTGATTGTTTATTAATACCCTTTAAGTATTTAAACATCTGTATCATTTCTCCCTATTCCTCCTCTGTCTTGTTTAGTGCCATGGAGTCAGTGTCGACTTCTGGCGACCCTCTGGATAGTTGACCTAAAGTTTGTTCTATCTTCAGCCAAGCGTCTCATTGTTGCTAGAGTGGTATCCATAGCTGCTATTATTTTATCGATCCATTTATTTATTTATTTATTTATTTATTTAACTGGTTTTATATACTGTTTTTCTACAAGGCAAAACAGTTTACATAGAACAAAAAATAAGCGTTTACAAGGAACAGTTGAAACTGTACAGGTAAACTTTGATACAATGTAATTATACAGTACAACTCAAGGATTTTTACATAGCAACATAAAACTATTTACATACAGCTTAGCTACCGTGTGGCTAGGCATTGTGTACAGCTTCTGGGAGGAGGCAGTGAGGTAGGATGGGGTGAGGTGTTGGTTAAGGGGAATGGGTCGTGGGAGTTGAGAGGAGGAGCAAGGGGCATTCTTGTAGGGGGGTTGTATCGGAGGATGTGTTAAAGTGTTCATCAAAGAGAAAGTCTTGAGATGTTTCTTGAAGAGGGTGTGGGATTGGAGGCAGCGAATTGTGGTGAGTAGCTTGTTTCAGTTGGTGGGAGTGTAGAATTGGAATTCTCTTGTGCAGGTACACTGAGGTCTCTTGGTACTCTGTGCTGGTAGGAAGAGAAGATCTGTTGCATTCTGACGCCAGAGTCTGCTGTTGTCAGGACATTTAACTAGAGATTGAAGTTGTTCTGCAGTGGTATTGAGAAGAGCTCTGTGAGTGATGACGAGAGTCTTGAATTTGATGCATGATGCAACTGGGAGCCAGTGGAGGGATTTTAATATGGGAGTGATGTGGGAGTGTCTGGGCGCTCCTGTAATGAGTCATGCAGCTGTGTTTTGGGCGAGCTCCACGGGGGCAAGGGTGGTCTTGGGTAGCCTGTGGAGGATGGAGTTACAATAATCAATGAGAGGAGTGATGGAGGCTTGGAAGACTTTGCGTAAGCTGTCGTAGGGGGCGTAGGCTGCGGGGAGTTCGGATTTTGAAATAGATGTTTTTGGTAGTGTTCTTGATATGCAGCTGGAAGTTCAGGAGACTGTCGAGGGTCACACCAAGGTACTTCATCTGGGGTTTAACTTGGATTAGAGTGTCGCCCAGATTGATGGTTTGTGGAGGGCGGAAGTTAAAGTTGGGATTCCTGGAGACATGAAGGAACTCCGTTTTGCTGAAATTGATTGCAAGATTGTGCTGTTGTAACCATATGATGATTTCTTTGAAGCAGGTTGTGAGGGTGGAGTAGTCAGGGGAGGTAGTATTGAAAGGGGTGAAAATCATTATATTGTCAGCATAGAGTTGGAAGCCAATGTTGGTGCTGGCCTTCCTCTTTTACGGTGACCTTCTACCTTGCCTAGCATTATGTCTTTCTCCAGTGATCTCTCTCTTTGTATGATATGTCCAAAGAATGAAAGTCGAAGTATTGTCATCTGAACTTCTAAGGAAAGTTTAGGTTTGATCTCCTCTAGTACTGAATGGTTTGTTCTTCAGGCAGTCCACGGTACACACATTATTCATCGCCAGCACCATAATTCAAAGGCATCAGTTTTATTGTCTTTCTTTTTCACTGTCCAACTTTTGCATCCATATGACATTATTGAAAATACCATGGTCTGGACAAGTTGAATCTTTGTATGGAGAGAGACACCTCTGCCCTTAAGGATCTTGTCTAGGTCCTTCATAGCCATTCTACCAAGAGCAATACGTTGTCGGATTTCTTGACTGCTAGTCCTTTCTTTATTAATTGTTGATCCAAGTAAGTTAGAGCTGTCAACTATTCCAATTTCTTTTCCATCAATGATGAACCTACTGATTTTGCCACTTGTCAGGATCATTGTCTTCTTAACGTTAAGGTGCAGACCCATTTTAAGACTATTTTCCTTGATCTTGAGAAGCAAATGTTTCAAATCGTCTTCACTTTCAGCCAGTAATGTGATATCATCAGCATAGCGAAGGTTGTTGATCAGTCTTTCACCAATCTTTTCACCTCAGTTGTCTTCATACAGTCCTGCTTCTCTGATGATTTGTTCTGCATATACATTAAAGAGGTAGGGGGAACGTATACAGCCTTGTCGTACATCGTTGCTGATTTTAAATCATTCTGTTTCTCCTAGTTCTGTTCAAACTGTTGCTTCTTGATCAATATAAAGGTTGTGCAAGAGAATGATCAGGTGTTCTGGTATATCCATGCTTCTTAATGTGGCCCAGAGTTTCTCATGGTTTACACAATCAAAAGCCTTGCTGTAGTCAATAAAACACATATGGATATCCTTTTGGTATTCTTTTGTCTTTTCAAGGATCCATCTCACATCTGTGATAATGTCTCTCATTCCTTGCCCTTTCCTGAAGCCTGCTTACACTTCAGGCAGTTCTCGCTGCAGGTATGGTTGTAGTCTTTGCTAAGTGATCTTGAGTAGACTCTTGCTGGCATATGGGATCAGAGCAATTGTGTGATAATTTCCACAGTCAGTCGGGTCACCTTTCTTCAGTATTGGTATAAATACAGATTTTTTCCAGTCAGTTGGCCATGAATTTGTCTTCCAAATTTCCTGGCAGAGTCTTGTAAGTATGGTAATAGCTTCATCCGATTGCTGTAATACTTCAATGGGAATTCCATCAATGTCTGGTACTTTGTTCTTTGATAAGGCTTTCAATGCTGCTTCTTCTTTCATCACTAATGGTTCCTGGTCATAAGGTACAGGTTGAAATGGCTGTTGGTCCACTTGATCTTTATGGTATAATGACTCGGTGTATTCTTTCCATCTTTTCTTGATCTTCTCAGCATCATTCAACATGGATCCTTGTAGCATTCCAACTCGAGGCTGGGATTTTTTTCTTTAACTCTCATAGCTTTAGAAAAGCTGATCTTGTTCTTCCTCTAATCACTTCCGATTCTATTTACTTGCATGTGTTATTGTAGTACTTCTCCTTGTCTTGTCTTGCTGCACATTGGAAATCTCTGTTGAGTTCTGTGATTGCCTCTCTTTCTCCTCTGACTTTAGCTTCTCTGCATTTCTAGACAATTTTCAGAGTTTCTTTAGTCATCCATTTTGGCTGGTTTTGCTTTTACACCTTATTTAGAGACTTCTCACTTTCTTCCAACACAACCTTCTTGATGCCATCCCATAACTCTTCTGGAACTCTGTATTTGTATCTAAAGCATCAAATCAATTTTTCAGGCAGTCTTTAAATTCCCGAGGTATATTCTCAAGGTCATATGTTGCTACATTCATGAGTGGCTTGCTCTTTTTCAACTTTAGCTTGAGTTTGCATACTAGTAGTTGGTGATCTATTCCACAGTCAGCTCCAGGTTTTGTCTTTGTTGATGTTATTGTGCTTTTCCAACGTTGTCTTCCACAGATGTAGTCAATTTGATTTCTCTACAATCCATTGGGTGAAGTCCATGTGTACAGTCAGCGCTTGTGTTGTTGGAAGGTGTTTGAGATGAATAGATCATTGGTCTTGCAGAATTCTATCAGTTTTTCTCCAGCTTCATTTCTGTTGCCAAGTCCATATTTGCCAAACCACTTTGCCTTCTTCTTTGTTGCCAACTTTTGGTTTCCAGTCATCCATGACTATCAAGATATCCTGTTTGCATGTTTTGTCAATTTCAGCTTGTACCAGTTCATAGAACTCATTAACGTCTTCCTCTTCTGCAGCTGTTGTTGGGGCTGAATTATAGTTTGGTTGATGGGCTTTCCTCGTAGACGAATAGAAATTAAGCGTTCACTGACTGCATTATATTTCATTACAGTTCTTGCAAGTTTCTTCTTAATTATAAATGCAACACCATTTGTCTTTCATTTCCAGCATAATAGACCATGTGATAATCAGATGCAAAGTGACCAATGTCAGTCCATTTCAGTTTACTGACACCCAACAGATCAAGTTGTACATTTTCCTTTTCATTCTTGACTACCTCCAACTTCCCTTGGTTCATGCTTCGTACTTTTCATGTCCCAATATGTAAGATATCTTTGCAACTTCTGACTCTCTTTTTATGCACAGCTACATCAGCAGATCCAACCACATCATAAATGCTGACTTTAACCTGAGAAGTCTTCAGCTCATCCCCAGTAGCCATTTGAGTGCCTTCCAATCTGGGGGTCTCATCTTCCAGCACTATAGTGCAATTTGTTTTGTGACTAGGGTATACATATTTAGGTCTTCAAGTCTCTTCTCATATGTTTTCTGGCACATGCTCCAAATTATTTTCTTTGCCTTCTTCTGAACTGTTTCAAGCCTTTTTTATCCTTTGTGAGAAATGGTCTCCAAAACTGAACACAATACTCTAAGTGAGACATCACCAATGACTTGTACAGGGACATTAATAGTTCCTTCTTACTGCTGGTTATTCCTCACTGTATGCAACCCAGCATCCTTCTGGCTTTGGCCACTTTGAGATCCTCAGAAACAATCAGTCTGAGGTTCTTCTCCTAGTCAATGCACACCAACCTCTCACCCTGAATCGTATAAAATTCCCTTGGATTTCTACATCTGAAGTGCATGACTCTGCATTTCTTCGCATTAAATCTTAAATGCCAAGCATTAGACCATTTCCGGCTTTTGTAGATCTTTCCTCATGTTGTCCACTCCCTCAGAGGAGTCCACTCTGTTAAAGATTTTTCTGTCATCTGCAAAAAGGCAGACTTTCCCCTTCAGTTCTTCAGCAGTATCACTCACAAATTTATTGAACAGTTCTGGTCGCAGGATGGATCTCTGGGGCACTTCGCTACTCACCTTCCTTTCTTCCGAGTGAGTTCCGTTTATCACCAGCTTCTGTTGTCTGTCAGTCAACCAATTTCTGATGCAGTTCACTACCTTGAGACCCATCCCAAAGCTGCCCATTTTATGATAGGTCTCCTATGAGGAGCAGTATCAAAGGTTTTGCTGAAATCTAGGTAGATCATATCTATCACATGCCCTTGATCTGGTTCTCTGATCACCCAGTCAAAGAACTCATTCAAATTTGTTTGGCATGATCGTCTTTTTGTGAAACTATGTTGTTTCAGATCATTCAACCCATAAAGTTCACTATTCTTTCTTTCAGGAGCATCTCCATTGCTTTTTCCACCTCTGAGGTTGGGCTTACCAGCCTATAGTTTCTCACTTATTCCCTATTACCACTTTTGTGAAGAGGTACCACATCAGCCCTTCTTCAATCCTGGGAAACTTCTCCAAACATTCTTTAAAAGCCCTGCCAGAAGCTCTCTGAGCTCTTTTAGTATCCTGGGACTCTAGGCCTTGTCCAGTTTCAGTTTTTCAAGCTGTTCAAAAACATCATCTTCTGTGAATGGCATAGTATCTACTCCCTTGCCATTTGTATATTTGTCAATCATCCATGGTCCTTCTCCAGGATTTTTTTTAGTGAATACAAAAGAGAAGTATTTGTTTAGCATTTTTGATTTTCAATGTCACTTTCCACAAATCTGTCCTCGGCACTTTTGAGTCTTGCAATACCACCTCTGATCTTCATCTTCTCCTGAATATACCTGAAAAATGTTTTGTCTCCATGCTTCACATCTTTAGCCTTCATTTCTTCCGCCTTTGTTTTTGCTTTCCTTATTTCTCTCTTTGTTTCTTTTAGCGCTATTTTGTACTCTTCTCTGTGTTCCTCGGTTTGCGACCTTCTGAATTTTGTGAAAGCTATGCTTTTTGCCTTTTTTGGTGCAGCCGCTTCTTTGGAGAACCATATAGGTTTCCTTTTTCTCTTGTTTTTATTTACTTTCCTTACACATATATCTGTTGCCCCTTTTATTGCCTCTTTTAGTTTAGCCCACTGCAATTCCACTTTCCTTATCTCTCACCCTGCCAACTCCTCCTTCAGGCACTTTTGAAGTTTAGGATTTTGAATTTGCTATAATTGGAATCTGACTTGGTTTTATCTCAAATTACACTGTGTGATGATTGCTGCTGCTCACGTGGGCATTCACCTGGACATTCGACACGCTAGTCTCCATTGGTGAGTACTAGATACTACTACTATTGCTCATTTGTATAGTGCTACAAAGCGTACACAGCACAGTACATATAGATGTAAGACACAGTTCCTGCTCTAATCTAATCAACAAAACATGTGGAGCCCGATTCCATAACCTGCACATCCAACCTGCGGACACGTCTAAATTAAAAACAGGCCCCTGTTGGAACCAAATTCCACATTCGTGGGTCCGGAATCAGGGAGATAGACACGTTCGGCATGGCACGTGCAAGCACTACTGAGCTGGCTCATGCACGCATCTGGAGCGCGACCCGTGCACAGGTGCAGGCATGGTCCATGCAATCTAATGGAGAAACACGTCCTCATCAATATAATCAGATGCCCCATTCCCACCATATTCTGAAAAGTTACACGTTTCGGATCCTGCCCTTCCCCGTGATGTACCCACGGATGCCACGCTCCTCAGGAAAAATGTGCATCTCCTAAACTGCTCATCACAGACAGTAGTTTGCTGATGCACACTAGATATAAATACCAATGAGAAATGACAGCTGCTGCAATCTAGACCATATACCAGTCCTCCTCATGCCCTGGAAAGTGCTAGGTAATCCCAGTGCACCCCAATATGGTATACGAGAATGTAAATATGAAGATGTATGTCAGGACATACTTGCATCAAATGGGATGTGGTCATCTCTACAAACACACTTTACATTGCTAGGGATGGACCCTTACCAAATGCACAAAACCTGGAACTAACCCTGCAGTTCCCCAAAGAATGCATAATATTGCTAAGCAACAAATGTATGCCCTTTTTGTGCCTATGGACTAAAGTGCACTCATTCAGCTGCTCAGCACAACCATTCCCCTCTTATTTTTCCCTACACCCCTTCCCAGGAACTCTGCTGTTCTGTCAGATTGCTTCTATCTGTGCTTTTTTCTTCTACTGCCAAATTCAGATATTACTCCTTTCATCTTGCTGCTCGTTATGCCTGGAGTAAACTACCTGAGTCTGTACGTCAGGCTTCATCTCTGGTCCCTCTCAAATCCTTTCCCTACTCACTCCCCATACTATCCCTAAATCATCAGTCCCATTTTTCAGAACATGTGAATTTTTAGGGTCCCCTAGCACATTTCAGCATTGTCATAATACACACTATTACTCTTCTTAATATTTCTGTAAGGGTGTTTCTTGTTTCTTTACCATACACCATTCCCTCACCTCTTATTTCTGTTCCTTAAAACTGCATTTTGTGTTTTTCCAGACTGCAGTCACACCAGTTCAAAGCATACTTGTCACAACCATTCATCAATATGCGATGCATTGCAGGGAAGAGCAAAAAAATTTTTAAGTCCTGGTCTTATTCCATGTTTCAGCAGAAATAATGTGAACATTTCTGGGAAACATTTGATACGTACACGGGCCTTTCCAGAATAAGTTTTATACATCTCCGTGACGGACCACGTCCCTGTCCCGCCCCTTCTGGGTACGTTCTGATAGCTCCATGCTTGCGCCGTGTATGTGCATGAAAGCATTGTTTCAGAATATGGTTGTGGATGTTTTCGGCACATAAACGTCCCCACCGCACGTACAACCCCTTATTTGTGTTCTGCAATGACCCCCTAAATGCATAACTGCACTTGTCTTCATTAAATGTCATCTGCATTTGCATGTCCAGTCTTTCAATTTATTAAGGTCCTCTTCCAATTTTTCACAATCCTTTTGTGTTTTAATAACTTAGAATAATTTTGAGTCATCTGAAATTTGATCACTTTACTTGTAAATTCCCACTTCCAGGTCATTTAATGAAAATGTTAAAAAGCAGAGAGTCAAGCACAGGTCCCTGGAGTACTCCACTATTCACCTTCCTCCAATGAGAAAATTGTCCATTTAGCCCTTTTAACCAGTTCCTCATTCACAATAGTACACTGCTTCCTATCCCATATCTTTTTAATTTCTCCAAGAGTCTCTCATGAAGGACCTTGTCAAAGGCTTTCTGAAAATCCAGATACACTATGGGCCCGATCCAGGAAGGGAAATAGCGGGGTTGGACATCCTGACAGGACATCCTGCCATGCTATCTGCCCTCAACCTATTCCTCCTCCTGCCCACCTGCACGTACAGAGCATGTTGCGTGGGATGGGGAGGTATGGGGTTAGAGAGTGGGCGGAGTGTGGGCGATTCCAGTGATGGCCCTGTATGTTTGGAGATCGCCAGGGGGACGCACTGATTATTCCACCTCTGAGGTGCAATAAGCGCAGGGTGCCCCTCCGATCCTGCCCAGCAGCTGCCCCCCACGAAGCAACAGGCAGTACAAGGTTGGTCCCGCTGCCCGATCCGGGGCCGGGCAGTGGGGTTACAGGGGGTTGGCACCATGGAGGGTCCGCCTTTGTCTACCTGTTTATTCACATCTTCAAAAAAAAAATAACGATTAGTAAGACAAGACTTTCCTTGTCTAAGTCCATGTTGGCTTTCCTTGCCTAAATTCATGTTAGCTTTTTCCCATTAAACCAGGGATCGCCAAATGTGACCTGGAGGGTCGCAATTCTTGCCAGGTTTTCGGAATATCCCTAATGAATATGCATGAGATATATTTGCATGCACTGCTCCCATTGAATTTGAATTTATCTCATGCATATACATTAATAAACACAAAAGCTACCAACCCTTTGTGATCTGGAAAAGATAATTAATTAAACAACACCCCAAAAAACACACCAAAAATATTTACTCAACAACAATCCACTAAATCCATTCTTCATATACTGCAATAGTTGAAAACTATCATACTATATTTATGCATAGCGTCCCCGAAATGGGTATGCTCAAATTTTATGCCTCAGGTCATATTAAACCACGCATAAAACAATTGAATCATGCAAAATTTTATTAGGAACAAATGTAGAATGAATGCATTACAAAACGTTCTGTGATATGTTCACCTGCAGAACCGATAAAAGAACTTGAAGTAAGAGTTTAGTAAAATTTGCTAAATTTTTCGTACACTTGAAAAGTAGCTTTTTTTAGACAAGAACGCAGTCATTCTCTCAAGTAAGCTTGATTTTTGTTTAATATATTGTTTTTAATCATATATATTTGTATGTAGAATTTACAGTGATTCCATTCAGAGTACGATACATGTTTCTGCCGTCCCCGTTATGGGGACGCTATGCATGAATGGGTAGGGCGTTTGCGATGAGCAATAATATGAGCAATTAAGTGTAATAGAGCATGTGCAGTATGCAATTATTCCACAAATCATGCTATTTTGTGTTTTTGTGTTGTCTGTTTATGATTTTTCACATTTTTCAACTTTAGAATGTCAAGGCATTACAAATTACATGAAGTTATTTCAATGCTGGAGGATGATGATGAATGGATAGCAGTCGACATATACATTACTTTGCATGACTGCCTGAGCCATATGCCCATACCAATCAATGCACATGTCAGCACCTGTTGAGGGGCTGTGGTATGTGCAGAAGCTGCCATGGGCCTGCGTATGTCCACACCATGTGTGACTGGCCCATGCCTCTGTACATCATGCACATTGCCTGCCTGGGACATTGGTCACAGCAGTATTCCATCGTGGGCTGCTGGTATGGGGACTGCGTCTGGGTCTGGGGGTTCGAGGCCCACTCCACCAATATTTTTGCAGAGATATGCCAAGGGTGCAGTGTCACCTGCCCATGGCACAATGCCAGTGCCGCACACATGGTGGCTGTCATGGGGGGGGGGGTGCGGAACATGTGCATGGTGTGTTGCATACACATGGCACCCCCAGCACATCACCGTCTAGCTGCACAGGGCATGCATGTCAGCCATCGGGCACTGCGGATGCAGTCCCAGGCCTGTTTCTGTCACCATGAGGTGGTAAGGCTGCTGAACAGGTTGCCCCATGCATAGGACAGGTGTCTGTGGCAGCATGTAGCCCCTTCCTCCAGCCCACCCACCCTGCCATGGGTCCCTCCACATCCCTTCTTGGGCATACCCACACATCTGGGCCACCCACTTGATTTGAGTCTGCTACATCCATGGCCTACTCTGGGCCATTTCCTTCTCCATATCCTGCCCCCTGTACATGTCACGCACCACTGTCATATGTGATGTGGCTGGCTACACAATTTTGATACATAAAGATAATTTCCACATAATACTAATTACATTTCATTTATAAGTTTTGGAAATTTATTTGCAGTTGTTTGACATTATTTGCAGTTGTTTTATGTAACAGCCACTTCACCCGCCCTTTCATGCATAGATTGCTGAAATGTTATGCAAAATAGCAGTCAAAATATTTGTTTTGACCAAAATTATCACTTGAGGTGTTATTAGTTTGGTATTGACTAACATATTATGCAGTTTCATGTGAAAACAAAAATTCATGCATTAATGTGAAAAAAAAAGATTACAAAACTTTTTTTACATTTTTAGGGTAGGAGAAAAGTGGTTAGGACAAGGTACTTCAGGCCGGAGGGCCGGGAGTTCAAGTCCCACCTGGGGACAGCAATCTCAGGCCGGAGGGACTGGGATTTCTAGTCCTATAGGCACTCCTTGTGGTCTTGGGCAAGCCACTTAACCCTCCATTGCCCATGTTCCCTGTAAGTATCCCCCAACTGACTGCTTTGACCCAGTGAAAAGTGGGATATAAATACAGCTAAATAAATAAATAAATAAAAGCCTCAGGACAATAGATTATCCCTCTATGTGGCTAACAAAAGCCATAGGGGAATAAATCAACTCCACATCATGTGCTAAAAAACTCCACCCACATATGTATATTTTATAAAATAGAGATCTTCAATTAGAAATTGTCCTTAATATAAGCTTCAAAATCACAAATGGTACTCCGAGGCGTCTCAACAGCAACAGTTGCTTAACCTCCAATTCAAAACTAATAATTCTAATTGAACAGCGAAGGAGCTCTTAGTTACCCAGAAAGGACAGACATATATACAGGGGGAAATATACAGAATAACATAAGAACCTTAAAGTGCTTCACAACATTGCTCACACACTTTACTTAACTGTCACCAGCCAGTTCACAGCACTGCATTTCTTTCCTCTCTAGGGAACTCTCTTAAAGATGCCAACAATGGAGACTTTTTACAACAATAATTCAGTCACCAAACTGAAAAACAATCTTCGAATAACTCAACAAAGATCTTTGTTTTGCTTTAGAAAAGCTTCTTCAGGAGTTAAATATATTGTCAGAATGTTCCATGCAAAAAACATACATATTCAATAGAGATATCCTGAAAACTTGACTGTTTTGCAGCCCTACGGGACTGGATTTGGAGACCTCTGCATTAAACCATAACTATCTTCATGTTCAGTAAATTTATTCTTCATATTGCCCAGAACTGTCATCAGGCTCACCAGTCTGTAGTTTCCTGGATCAACCCTGAAACCCTTTTTAAAAATTGATATTGCATTGGCCATTCTCCAAGCTTCAGGCACTACAGATGATTTTAATGATAGTTCATAGATTACTAATAGTATATCTGCAATGTCATATTTCAGTTCTTTCAACACCCTTTGATATATACCATCTAGTCCAGATGATTTGCTGTTCCTCAATTTATCAAATAGTTGTAATACATCTTCCCGGTTTATCGATATTGACCAGGGATCTGTCCTTGGTCCGATTCTTTTTGACATCTTTGTTAGTGATATAGCAGAAGGGCTGTCGGGTAAGGTTTGCCTCTTTGCAGATGATACCAAAATCTGCAATAGACACCCAGGAAGGTGTAGATAACATGAGGAGGGATCTAGCTAAGCTTGAAGAATGGTCTAGAATTTGGCAGCTGGGATTTAATGTTAAAAAATGTAAGGTCATGCATTTGGGCTGCAGCAATCCAAGGGAGCAATACAGTATAGGAGGTGAAGTACTTTTGTCCACTAAAGAAGAGCGGGACCTAGGCGTGGTTGTGTCTAATGATCTTAAAGTAGCTAAACAGGTAGAAAAGGCGACGGCAAAAGCTAGAAGGATGCTTGGGTGCATACGGAGAGGAATGGCTAGCAGAAAAAAGGAGGTAATAATAAGGAGATATAAGTCTTTGGTGCGACCTCATTTGGAGTATAGTGTGCAATTCTGGAGACCACACCTTCAAAAGGATGTGAACAGGATGGAGTCGGTGCAGAGGGTGGCTACTAAAATGATTAGTGGGCTTCATTATAAAGCATTTGAGGACAGACTTAAGGATCTTAATATGTACACCTTAGAGGAAAGGCGGGATAGAGGTGATATGATTGAGATGTTTAAATACCTCCGTGGCATAAATGGTCAGGGAGAGAGCCTCTTTTAATTGAAAGCAAGTTCTGCTATGAGGGGACATGGGATGAGGGTGAAGGGAGATAGATTCAGGAGTGATATGCGGAAATATTTCTTTATGGAAAGAGTAGTGGATCCATGGAATAGTCTCCCAGTGGAGGTGGTAGAGATGAGGACAGTAACTGAATTCAAAAAAGCATGGGACCAACACAGAGGATCTCTAAAGGTAAAAAGTGGACTGTTGTAGTTGTTGATATGGAAGGACAGACTAGATAGGCCATGTGGTCTTTTTCTGTCATCATGTTTCTATGTTTCTATTTCTTTCAATTCTTTTGATATATGACCTTTAAATACCATTTCAGGCATGGGTAACTTTCCTACATCTTCTTCAGTAAAGACAGAAGCAAGGAATTCATTCGGTCATTCCGCTATGGCCTTGTCCTCCCTTAGCGCCCTTTTTACCCATCTATCATCTAATTGTCAAGCTGACTCTCTCACAGGTTTTTTGCTATGAATGTACTTGAAAAAAGTTTTATTATGTGTTTTTGCTTCTCCAGAAGGTTTTTTCAATTTCTCTTTACATGCCTTATCAATGCCTTGCATCTGACTTGCCATTGCTTATGTTGTTTCCAGTTTTCATCATTTGGCTCCTTTTTCCATTTCCTGAAAGATATTTTTTTGGCTACAACAACCTCTCTGACCTCACCTTTAAACTAGGCTGGCAGTTTTTTGGCTTTCCTTCTAGTTTTCTTAAAACATGGAATATATCTGGTCTGGGCATCCAAAAAGGCATTTTTAAACAATGCCTATAGTCTAGTTGGTTTTTGGAGATTTCATATACCATATGGCATTTTTTGTTAAATAGTTACTCAACTGTAACTGGTGTTCTCTGAGAACAGTAGGAATCAGTCCTCAAATATGGGTGACATCTGCATTGATGGAGCCCGCATGGTAATCTATCCCCAGCTTTCAAAGAAAGCCTTTGGGAGATCAATCACGCATGCGTGCTCACCTTCCTTTCCAAGGCAGCCATTTTCCCTCGTAAAATGACATAGCTTAATAAAGGCCAAAAAGAAAAAGCAACTATATGGGGAGGAGGGAGGATTGTGAGGACTAATTCCTGCTGTTCCTGGAGAAAGCGTAGTTGATCTCCGAGTGCAGGAATTTAGTCTTCACATATGGGTATCATCGGTACCGACAGAGCCTGCGCGGGAATGCTCCCCAGCGTCCAATAGGAACGCTTTTGGGAGATCCCACAGCGCATGCGTGCTGCCTTCCCATCTCTGTACCTCTCTCACTTCAGTTGAGTTTATAGCTGAGACCAAAGGAGAGAAGTAGAGAAAGAGATAGATAGAGACAACTCCTAGGGGAGGTGGGTGAGTTGTGAAGACTAAATTCCTGCTGTTCCCGGAGATCACCTGTTGTTGTTGTTGTTGTTAAGTGCCGTCGAGTCGGAGTCGACTCATGGCGACCCTCTGGATAGCTATCCTAAACTGTGTTCGGTCTTCAGTCAGGCGGCTCATTGTTGACAGACTGGTACCCGTAGCTGCTGTTATTGTATCGATCCATCTCATTGCTGGCCTTCCTCTTTTGCATTGACCTTCTATCTTGCCAAGCATAATGTCTTTCTCTAATGATCTCTCTCTCTTCGCATTATGTGTCCAAAGTATGAAAGTCGAAGTCTTGTCATCTGAGCTTCTAAAGAAAGCTTAGGTTTGATCTCCTCTAGTACCGACTGGTTTGTTCTTCGGGCAGTCCATGGTATACACAGTATTCGCCGACAGCACCATAATTCAAAGGCATCAATTTTCTTCCTGTCTATCTTTTTCACTGTCCAGCTTTCACATCCATATGATGTTATTGAAAATACCATGGCTTGAACAAGTCGAATCTTGTATGGAGAGAGACATCTCTGCTCTTGAGAATCTTATCTAGGTCTTTCATAGCCATTCTGCCAAGAGCAATGCGTCATCTGATTTCTTGACTGCTTGTTGCTTCTTTATTGATAGTTGATCCAAGTAGGTTAAAGTTGTTCACAATTTCAATTTCTTCTCCTTCAACGATGAACCTGTTGATTATGCCAGTTGTCATGATCTTTGTCTTCTTTACATTGTTACAGGTGAGTAACTACGCTATCTCCAGGAACAAGCAGGAATGTAGTCTTCACATATGGGGACTCCCCAGCTGAAATATGCCAAGGGGTGACCCCAGCAAGCTGCGAACCCAGGTGAGATGGGTCATGCTTCCTCCCATGGACCTCTGTCATCCAAACTGTGGACGGTGGGTAGGAGTTGTATTAAGTATGGAAGAGATGCTGGAGAACAGCCTGGCCAAATGAGGCATCCCGATGGGAGTCCTTGTCTAAGCAGTAGTGGGCTGTGAAGGTGTGTACCGAAGCCCAAGTGGCTGCTTTGCAGATGTCATCAATAGACACAGAACGAAGGTTAGCCATTGAGGCTGCTATTGCTCTCACATTGTGAGCTGTGACATGGCCCTCGAGAGAAAGTCCTTTACTCTGATATGTATAGGATATGCAATCTGCAATCCAATTTGACAGAGTTCTTTTGTAAACTTGAAGTCCCAAATGACTAGAGTCAAAAGCCACAAAAAAGCTGAGAAGATTTTCTATGTGGCTTAGTTCTTTGGAGATAAAAGGCTAAGGCTCCGTTACATTCCAAAGTGTAAAGATTCCTTTCCGCACTAGAGGCATGAGGCCTAGGGAAGAATATAGGAAGATAAACCAACTGGTTTAAATGGAAAGGCGAAACCACTTTTGGCATAAAGTGAGGATGAGTCCTGAGGACTACTTTATCATGGTGGAACCTTGTATAAGGAGGGTCAACTACTAACGCCTGTAGTTCACTAATGCACCTTGCAGAAGTGATGGCAATTAGGAAAATAACTTTCCATGAAAGAAACTTTAGGTCTGAAGTGGCTAAAGGTTCAAAGGACGGTTTCATAAGCTGACCAAGAACAAGATTCAGATCCCATGCCACTGGTGGTGGTTTAATGGGAGGTTTTGTTAAGAGTAGGCCTCTCATAAATCTTGATACATGGGGATTAGAGGTTGTCCATCGAAAGGTTTATGAAAAGCAGCAATAGCACTAGGATGGACTCTCACTGAATTGGTCTTTAGACCAGAAGTTGATAATTGGAGGAGATACTCTAGTAGTGACTCTACAGGTACCAAAAGGGGGTTAAGACCCTTTTGTGAACACCAGACAGAGAACCTTTTCCACTTAAAAGCATAGGAACGTCTTGTGGAAGGTTTTCTGGAAGCTAGAAGGATATCCTTTACTTGTTGAGAAAGGTTAATATCCTGGAATTCTAGGCTTTCAGTAACCAGGCCCTGAGATGTCGGAACTGGGGATTGGGATGCAGTAAGCATCCATCCTCCTGAGACAGAAGATCTGGAGCATTCCCCAACTCCAGAGGAGTGGTTTGAGAGAGACGCAGAAGAAGAGGCTACCACGTTTGTCGTGGCCAATGTGGAGCTGTCTCTCTGAAGTTTGAATAAAGTTTTGGGAATGAGGGGAATGGGTGGGAAGGCATAGAGGAAGTCCTGACCCCAGAGGAGTAGGAAAGCATCTCTTGCCTGACAGTTGCGAGCTGGGATTCTGGAACAAAATCGGGATGTTTGGCATTCTGTGGACTTGCAAAGAGATCTATATCTAGTGTTCCCCAGATTTGAAATACTCGAGCAAGCTGGTATGAGTGGAAATTTTGATTTATTATAAACAAGCAACAAAAGACATACAAAAAGCAAAACAGGCAACCCAAACAAGACCCATACCCCCAAAACCCCCACCCACCCCGACATAACACAAACAAGAAACTGAACCCACCCCCCATGACCCACCTCCCCAAACCCATCACCAAACCCAGCAACCAGCTCACGTGCCCATCCCCCCTCCCCAACAACAACCCACACCAGTCCAGGCAATGTCAATGTCCATGTCCATGCCCAACCCCCCCCCCCGACAACAACCCACACAAGTCCAGGCAATGTCCATAGCCATGTCTATAATGTCCACCTGTTGAGGACCGCCAAGCCCCCCCCCAATCATGCCCACAATACATATTACCCTGTCCCCACCCCCGCCCCGAAGAAGGAGCAGCAGCTCCCCCACCCCCCACCCCAATCCCTGCCCCATCCCCATCCTCCCCACAAAGAAAACACATCAAAGGCAAAACCTACACCCCCACCCCCCCAAACTAAAACATAAAGGCAAATCTGGCCCTTCCCCAACAAAAGCCCACCAAAACAAAACAAAACCAAACCAAACCATAGGATGAACAAAAACCCAGTGCTGCCCTGCAACACCAGACAGCAGAGCGGGATGCACACAAAACGAAGAACACTGTTGCACAAAAAACAAAAAAGATTAGGAAATCCATCCCCCAAGGAGAGAGGGAGAGCGAACGAGTGGCCAAAACCTCCTCAAAACTGCAGTACCATCGCACCCCCCCCCACCGGGAGAAACACCCCAAATCCCTAACAAAGAAACCCCAGGGAAACCCTCCCCCTCACGGGGGGCGGAGGGTGAGGTGACGCCACAGACGCTCCCGATGGGCCTCCACCACCCGCCTTTCGCGTTGCGCCATGCTGGACACTTCCTCCAAAATGTCCCGCACCACCTCGTCGAGGGGCAGGACCAACCCCCGGGCCGAGACATGACAGCGCGCTTGCCACAGGTGGTAGAGCACTACAGCCGTGACGAGGTAGAGGGTCCCAGAGTCCTGCCTTAGAGGAAAGGACCAGGCCCCGTACACCCACTCCGCATACGTAAGGAGGGAAAGGTCACGCAGGTGAAGAGCAGCGGACACCAACCGGCAGGCCTCCACATTAAAGGGGCACTGCCGGAGGAAATGGTCCATGGTCTCCGTCTGCCCTTCACACCCTGCCCTCGGACAGACCCGCTCGGCCTGTGACCTGTACTTGAGGTTGTCCCTCACGTACAAACGCCCGTGGAAAGACAACCAGGCCACATCCCGAACCTTCTTCGGCAGCCGAGGGGAGTTCAACTGCCGAAGGCCCCGCTGCATCACATCCGCTGGACAGTCCCACAGGGCCCACCGTGGTTGAAAGTGGGAGGTGAATACCATCCGGTACAATCCTTTCCGCCCCAAGGACTGGGCGAGCGGGTCGGTCACCCCCCACCGCCGAATGAGCCCCACCATCGCAAAAACGTACGATGGGGCCTGTTCCCCACTCCGACGCACACGTGGGACCGAGGATGCCCCCTCCCACTGCTCCCAGAAACGGGAGAGCCACCCCTGATAGGAGGCCACCCACCAAACCCCACCCCCCTCCCGCATCCTACCCAAGTGAAACGCCATAGACAAGACTGACAGGAAGACAAGGGGGTGCAACATACCTAAACCGCCCTGTGCCCGATCCAGGCAAACGATGTTGCGCTAGACAAGGTTCAGGCCGTTACCCCACAGAAAACAGAAAAAGACAGCACTAACAGACGCCTGACGGGACGACGGAAGAACGAAGACCGTGGCCATGTGTAGAAAGAGGGGAAGCAGAAACGTCCCGAAGAGTTTGATCTTCTCCTCGAACGTACACCTCCACCCCCTCCACCGCAGCACCCGACACCGTGCAGTCTCAAGACAACGATCCCAATTGGACACCGCACAGTCCTCCGATCCGAAGACGAGGCCCAAAACACGGACCTCCCCCACGAGAGGAGGAAAGGGGGCGCAGGAAGGCGGGGAGGCCTCCGAGGGTCCCAACCACAGCGTCTGGCACTTGCTGTGGTTGACAACAGAGTGGGCTACCTCCGAGTACTCCTCCACGGCCTCCCGCAGGGCCTCTACCCCTTCAGTGCTGTCCACGTAAACCGAGATGTCGTCAGCGTAGGCAACGACAGTCACCGGTTGCGCACCAGGCGACTCCAGGCCCCGCAACCCACCTGAGGACAATCTCCGGAGGAAGGGGTCGAGGGAGAAGACATACAGCAGGGGGCTCAAAGGGCACCCCTGCCGTACCCCCGAGGCGACACAAAACGGCCGTCCGAGCCACCCGTTAATAAACGGGAAGCTCACCCCCCCTCGGTACAGCGCCTGCAAGACGAAGAGGAAACCTGCGGGGAGGCCGAAGTGCTGGAGCACCACCCACAGGTACCGGTGACTGACTCGATCAAAGGCCTTGGACTGGTCCAAGGAGACCAACCAATGGTCCCGTTGAAGCGACTGGCCTCTCTCCACCACCTCCCGGACTGTGGCAACAGCGTCCAGAACCCCTCTCCCCCGAACGGAACAATACTGGGAAGGGGACAGCAAAACGCCCGACACCTCCACCAGTCGGTTGGCCAAACACTTGGCCAGGATCTTCCGGTCCGCGTTCAGAAGAGAGAGCGGCCGCCAAAAGTCCAAGGAGCTATCGTCCTTCCCCTTGGAGAGCAGCAGCAGGACAGACTCGCGAAATGACCGCGGGAGAAACCCCGTGTCCATGATCTCCTGAAACAGGGAGGTCAGAAAGGGGGCCAGCTGGGAGAAGAAAGTGTGATAGAACTCCACTGGGAGTCCATCACGCCCAGGCACCTTCCCCAACGGCATGGCACGAATCGCCCTCTCCACCTCCACCTGCTGAATCGGAGCAGCGAGTGCATCAACCTGTGCCTAAACCACAGCCGAATACACCGGGGGAAGGCCCAGGTACTCTCGGATATGGGTGAGGTCCACGGGGCGATCCCCAAACAGGTCCGAGAAGTATTCCCCCACCATCCGCAAAAGGTCCTCCTGGGAGGTATGAAGGGTACCGTCCTCGCCCCGCAGGGCCATGACCTCCCGACGCCGAACCCTCTCCCTGCAATTCAGGAAAGGGTCTGGAGTGGCGACCCCACCGGCCACCCCCTCGAAGCATAGGGAGGCATGGCGATCATAAAGCAGGCCACGGAGCTGGACTCGCACCTCTTCCACCTCCTCCCGCGCTGCCCCTCGGGATACCAAATGATCCAGCGACCTCCGGAGGACAGTGTAAGTGAGGTAGCGGGATCGAGCCATGGAGGTACCCCGGGAACGGAAGAGTTGGCGGGCACGCGTTTTCACCTCATCCCACCAAGCACCACGGGAAGGAAAAACACCCAACAGGGTCTCCTGGTCTGCGAGAAAGGTCAAGAACTCCTGGACCACCTCTGATGTTGCCAACAACTGCACATTCAGTCGCCACAGGCCAGGACTCCTGCTGAGCTCCTCGTGGTTAGCCAAGAAGGACACGGAGAGGACGCAGTGGTCCGAAAAGTCAACCGCCTGCAACTGCGGAGGGGAACACTCCACCCAGGCACTCACATATATCCGATCGATACGACTTCTGCAGGTCCCATGGTAGTAGGTGGAACCCGGCGACCGTGGAAAGGCCCGGTGGTAGACATCCACTAGGTCAGCCGTCCGGGTCATCTCGGCCAAAAAGAGGCCCTTGTAACTGGGTGGGCAACGCTCCCCCCCTCGGTCCTGCAACAGGGTGGTGGTGTTGAAATCCCCTGCAAGGACCACCAAACGGGAGGTGTGTAAGTAGGGGCGGATGACCCAAAACAGGGTCTTCCGCGCCAACTTAGACTGGGGGCCGTAGACCACCACGAAACGAAACCGATGGGGCCCGCAGTAGCCATCTAAGAGCAAACACCGGCCCTGCTCCAGTTCCCACACATACTGCACCTGAAATAGGTGGGACGTGAACAAAACCGCCACTCCTGTGGCTGGGCCGCAAGTGACCAGTACGAAGGACCCCACCTCCACTCCCGCTTCGCCCAATGAAGGCTAGCGAGCGAGGTGAGCATGGTCTCCTGCAAAAAGATGACATCCAGCCCACTCGTAGAAAGAAAATCATAGGCCCTAGCCCGCGCCTGGTCTGTCAAAATGCTGGCCACGTTGATAGTGGCGCACGAGAACTCAGGAGTGCACGCCATGCCTATTTCGTGTGCAGTGACCCTTTCCTCCTCTTCTCACCAACCCCTGGATCCCCGGAATCCCGCTTGCAGGACAAGCCCGCGAGCTGGAGCAACTCCTCGGGGTCCACGTTGACCACCTCGAGGATCTCCTCCTCCTCCCGCCCGACCCTGTCACCCCAGGGGGTGCTGGTGCCCCCGGGACCACCAGGCAAAGCTGTCGCAGGGGCTAATCCAGCCCCCATGGGGCGAGGGGGCACAGACAGGTCAGGGGTCGGAGGAATGATCTCCTCCGTGGGGTCCACCACCGGTGCTGCCTCCCCCTCCCCGGACAGAGACTGAGACAACAAAACAGTGCCCACCCACGCGGGGGAGGCCGGGACGGCCGGGTCAGCAGGGGGCTCCTGCGAAGGCCCAGCACCCAACTGCGGGGGCAACAGCCCGTCCCCCCTCACCCGTCCCGGCGGTCCCTCCAGAGCCACCGCCGAGAGCCGGGCACCAGTATCCACACTGATTGGAGGACCCTGACTGCGGCGCGCCTTCGGTATTTTCGGAGGCCGCCGCTGAGGAAGAGGGGCCGCCCCCGCCGCTAACCGCACCCAGCGCCGTACAGGGGGCCCTGCCTCCACAGGCAAGCCCTCATCCGCCTCAGCCGCATCAGCGGTAAAAAAGATGAAACGGTTGATGTCCAACACGGGCTCTTCATCCGGCAATGGGGATGTCTCCCGTTTCTTCCTTTTGGTCTTGCCGCCCTTAGGAGGGACAGTAGTCCATTCCTGAGGTGGCACCACCCGCGACCCCCTATCCTGTCGTGAAACATCGACCTCCACCACATCAACCCTCTCCTCCGTCCTACCCAACTCCCCTCCCCCTGGTGGCTCCCTCGGCTCAATGGACTCCTCCACCCTAGGGCCCCCGGACTCCTCCTGAGGGAGAGGGTCCTCCACAACCTCCTCCCTCACAGGAGCCCGAGGTGGAGCGACATCCCCCCCCGGTCCATTGTGTGATGCGGAGGGGCAGCGGGCAAAGGGGTGGCCCAACTCCCCGCAAAGGTTGCACCGGATGAGCAAACACCCGGCCGAGGCGTGACCCCGTCCACCACAACGGGTGCAGACCTGCTCGGGACAGTTCATGCTCAGGTGTCTGAATGAGCCACAGCGGTGACACTCGCGAGGTTGCCCGGGGTAGTAGCACAAGATGCGATCCCAACCGAGGAAACAGGCCGAGGGCACGTGCTGCACGACATTTCCCACCTCACGCAAATGGATCTTCCCCTTCCACGACCCGTCCCACACCCCTAGGGGCCCAGCGCCCTTAACCAGGGGTGCGAGAAGCACCGCATGACGCGACAACCAAAACTGGATGTCCTGCCCTGGGAGCGACTCATTCCTAACCAGGATGGTCACAGGTACTGTCCCCTGGCAAGAGATAGGCACAACACGAAAGTCATCCCACCCACCCTGCCCTCTCTGCTGCTGGTATCGGTCCCAGAAAATCTCCAGCCCCCGTCTCAACATGAAACTAACATCATATTCAATGGTGTTGTTCATGTGGATGAAGGCATAGAGATCCCCCGGGAGAAACCCCAGCCCAAGGACCATCCTCAAGACCTTTTCCCTGGCTGGAGGGGGCCCCTCCCCAGCCCACCGGATCTGCGCCATGTTGCGCCATCGAACCTCACCCCCTACCCCTCGGAACCCTCCCCCACGTCCTCCCCCGCCCACAGGACCTCTCCCTTGGGGAACCCCCCTCCCCCCAGCCCCACCTGAAGTCCCCGGAGCAGCACCAGACCCCCTCAAGGCCTCTGCAAAAGAACGGGGGGGGGACCGACCCCCCGACCTCCAGCCCCTGGCCTCCGCTCACCTCCCCCGCAACAGCCTGTGAGAAAAGCCGCTGCTGTGGTTCAGGATCCTCAGCCACCTCTAATGGAGCGACCGTGGGACTGGGCAGGATCAACTCCACAAACACAGAATCAGGGATACTCTCTCTGCCCTTTCCCTGGGTGCCTTCTGGCAACTCCAGATTTCCTCCCTCCCCCTTTTCCAATGTGTCCACCAGACCCTGTTGCCTCCTAAGTGTAGCAAAAGCCCCTTTAGGGCCGTCCGGGGTCTCCAGGGCTAACATAATGGCGTCATGCACCTGCTCTTCTGTGACACCCGGAATACCAGGGAACCCCCCGGTACCCCTGCCCTGCATTCCCAGCCCGTCCTGTGTCTCCTGTGTCTCCGCTACCACAACTGGGGAATGACACGGCCCCCCCCCCCCAGTCCTGGGATCGGGATGCACTATCCCATCCCCCAGCCCCGCTGACGTCAGTCCCCGCTCCCCATCCAAAAGAATCGCTACCCCCCCTCCCACTGGTGGGCCAGTCGTCCGCTCCCCCTCCCTTTCCCCCACAGCTACAGGAGGTCCTTGCTCCTGTACAGGGACATCAGACACCGCAGACGCAGGACTCCCAACCAGCCCACCAACCTCTTCCCCCTGCAGGGCTCCCGGCAATAAGGCAGGACCGTCCTGAGACAACAGGACAGGGCCCCTGAGGACCAGTCCCCCTGATCCCCCTCCCCGCTGCCCCCCTCCAATCCCAGTTCCTACCTGATTGCCGGTGCCAGACGTGGCACAGAGGTCAGGGACAGCCAGGCCGGCAGCCAAGACTCCAGCGGAGGGGACGGACGTCCCCCCGCGAGCCAGGCCCCCCCCGGCCACACCATCCGGAGTCACAAAAGCCTGTGCATCCTGCTCCACCAGCAGAGGCTGCATAGACATCTGCGGAGTACCCCTCCGGCCCCCCCCCAGGGGCTGCTGGCACAGAAAAACAGCCCCAACCCTGCTCTTTCCCCTTCCCTTCCCTTCACCCTTCCGGCGCCAGACAGCCACGTCAGGGAACGATGGGCGGCCATCCTGTAGTCGTCTGGGAGCCTGAAGGGCAGCCACAACAGGGGAATCTGCACCCACAACAGCCCCCCCACCCCAAACCTGCACAGGAACCCCGGCAATCACTGCATCAGAAGTAGCCCGGTGGACAGCAAAAACGGAGTCTGCAGACCCCCGACGCTGTGAAACCGGGACCGGAGTTGAAGTATCAGCAACCCGAGGAACCTCCGTCTTCGAAAATTGCATGGGGAGAGGCAGTAAATCCTCCGTAGATCTCCGCCGTTGCTCCTTTGACAGGGCAGAGGCAGACCCACGGCGATCTTCACACTTCCGGGTAAACCCGGAAGTGACATCACCCAACTGGCGGCGGCCATCTTGAAGCCTCACCCGGGCCGAGGAAAGCCCTGTAAACACCCTGTCCAACGTGGTAGGTCGTTCAGCACGGATGACATCACAGCAAATCCCCCGGCGGCCATCTTGGGAATCCCCAACAGCAAAGGATGATGTCGGAAAGGCAGAGAAAGATGCTGAAAACGCCTTCTGAGGAACGGAATCAACCCCATGGAACTGCTGCTCACCGCCCCGGCCCTCCGTGTGCGGGATCAACATCTTTGGCTGGGTTAACAGTGCGGCTGCCATTACCGGCTCCGACGGATCTCGGCGGGCCGTGACCCCGCCCCCAACCTCCCTGGTGGCACCGGGCACCAAGAAAAACACTGGATGGTCTTCAGGCACCGCAGCTACGGCCCCCATGGATGTTGCAGCCATCTGTCCAGGACCATCAACCACCGGCAGGTAAGAAGCTCTGGGGTCAAAAATAGCGGTACTTGGCAAATGCAGCGTTCCTTTCCCCGAGTCACCCTGGAAGGGCAAGGGCGGATAACGGGACCGTTGTGTATCCACCAGCCGTCCCACCCCTGGGGGCCCCCCCTGGACTGCATCCCGGGCTGCCCAACGATCTTGGAGGTGATAGATTTCTGCGAGGGACCCACAACCCTGGGTCCGCAAATATGCAATCCCATGGTACCTGGCCTTCAGGGCCTGCTTCACCCCCTTCCGATACTGTTTATAAGCCACCCACTCCGTATCAGGAATGGTGGCCTGCAGGCTCTCCAGGTGGGAGAGCTGGGCTTGCAGCTTGGCCGCCTCCTCCTGGAGACCCTGAAGCTGTCGCACCGCTGCCACAACCTCCTCCAGGGCCCTAGCTGGCACCTGGAAGGACGGCAGGCTCGACCCTCCGTCCTCATCCTCACTGGAGGAGGTAGAGGCCTCCTCCAGGACCCAAGGCGGAGGGGGGAGCCCGCCCCCCTCTGTACTGGTCGACACGACACTCCAGGGCCTCCCCAGGGCCTCTCCCGGCCTCCACCCAGCCTCCACACCCTGCCTGGTAAGGAGAAGCGAGCCTCCTCCAGGGGGTAGCAGGCCCGAGCCTCCGGGCATGTGGGTCCCTCCTCCCTGGCCATGTGCAGTCCTACCTGGGGAGTCCCCCTCCTGGGGCACCAGCTGAGAACAAATCCCATCATCCACCGCGGTCTGCAACGAGGGAGGCCTACCAGGCCTGGTAGGCCTCTGGGCCTGGGCCTCTCCCGCTGGAGGTGGCCCAGGACCCGACATCCAAGCACAGTCAGGTAGCTAGGCTCCGCCCCCTAGCAGGAGCTCTGCACAGTAGGTCCTCACACCTCGACTGCTGAGGAGCAACTGAGTGGAAATTTTGTTTTATTATACAAGCAACAAAAAGACATACAAAAAGCAAAAACGGGCAACCCAAACAAGACCCACACCCCCCAAAACCCCCACCCACCCCGACATAGCACACACAAGAATCAAACCCCCCCCCGTGACCCACCGCCCCAAACCCACCACCAAACCCAGCAACCAACTCACGTGCCCACCACCCCCAACACACCCACCTCAGCCCAAACAATGTCCAGGACCCAACCCCCACCCCTTTAGTCCAATGTCCTTTGTCCATGTGTGTTCCAACCCCCCCCCCCCCGTAACAACACCCCATAGCAATCCATACAGTGTCATATCCATCCTCAAACCCCTCCCCCCCCCCCCACAACATCCCACACCAGTCCAAATGTCCATATTGTCCACTGGTTGAGGACTGCCAGAACCCCCCCCCCCCAAAACCCACCCAACATACATAGTCCCGTGTCCCCATCCCCTTCCCTTCAGAGGGAGCAGCAGCTCCCCCACCCCACTCCCTGCCCCCTCCCCATCCTCCCCACAAAGCAAATACATCAAAAGTAAACTCCCCGCCCCCACCCCCCCAAACAAAAACATAAGGGCACATCGAGCCCATCCTCAACAGAATCCCACCAAAAATAAAACAAAAGATACAAAACAAAAGAGTAACACAACCCAGTGCTGCCCTGCAACCCAGGCAGCGGAACGGGATGCACAGAACACACAAAGGACGTACACCAAACCAAAAACAAGTGGGACATCCATCCCCCAAGGAGAGAGGGAGAGCGGACAAGTGGTCAAACCGCTGCAGCACCAGCGCACCCCCCCACCCCCCCCCCCCGGGAGTAAAACAACCCCAAAGTCCTACCAAGGAACAGACCCCAGGGAGGGGAACCCTCCCCCTTCTTTCACCCCCCCCCCCCGGGGGACAAAGCAAACCCAAATCCCTACCAAGGACGAAAAACCCCAGGGAACCCCTCCCCCTCACGGGGGGCGGAGGGTGAGGTGACGCCACAGACGCTCCCAACGATGGGCATCCACCACCCGCCTTTCGCGTTGCGCCATGCTGGACACTTCCTCCAAAATGTCCCGCACCACCTCGTCGAGGGGCAGGACCAACCCCCGGGTCGAGACATGACAGCGCGCTTGCCACAGGTGGTAGCGCACTACAGCCGTGACGAGGTAGAGGGTCCCGGAGTCCTGCCTTAGAGGAAAGGACCAGGCCCCGTACACCCACTCCGCATACGTGAGGAGGGAAAGGTCGCGCAGGTGAAGAGCAGCGGACACCAACCGGCAGGCCTCCACGTTAAAGGGGCACTGCCGGAGGAAATGGTCCATGGTCTCCGTCTGCCCTTAACACCCGGCCCTCGGACAGACCCGCTCGGCCTGTGACCTGTACTTGAGGTTGTCCCTCACGTACAAACGCCCGTGGAAAGACAACCAGGCCACATCCCGAACCTTCTTCGGCAGCCGAGGGGAGTTCAAATGCCGAAGGCCCCACTGCATCACATCCGCCGGACAGTCCCGCAGGGCCCACCGTGGTTGAAAGTGGGAGGTGAGTACCATCCGGTACAATCCTTTCCGCCCCAAGGATTGGGCGAGCAGGTCGGTCACCCCCCACCGCCGAATGAACCCCACCATCGCAAATACGTACAATGGGTCCTGTTCCCCGCTCCGACGCACACGTGGGACCGAGGACGCCCCCTCCCACTGCTCCCAGAAGCGGGAGAACCACCCCCGATAGGAGGCCACCCACCAAACCCCACCCCCTTCCCGCATCCTACCTAAGTGAAACGCCATAGACAAGACTGACAGGAAAACAAGGGGGTGCAACATACCCAAACCGCCCTGTGCCCGATCCAGGCAAACAATGTTGCGCTGGACAGGGTTCAGGCGGTTACCCCACAGAAAACAGAAAAAGACGGCACTGACAGACGCCTGACGGGACGACGGAAGAACGAAGACCGTGGCCACGTGCAGAAAGAGGGGAAGCAGAAACGTCCCGAGGAGTTTGATCTTCTCCTCGAACGTACACCTCCACCCCCTCCACCGCAGCACCCGACACCATGCAGTCTCAAGACAACGATCCCAATTGGACACCGCACAGTCCTCCGACCCGAAGACGAGGCCCAAAATGCGGACCTCCCCCACGGGAGGAGGAAAGGGGGCGCAGGAAGGCGGGGAGGCCCCCGAGGGGCCCAACCACAGCATCTGGCACTTGCTGTAAGAACATAAGATATGCCATACTGGGTCAGACCAAGGTCCATCAAGCCCAGTATTCTGTTTCCAACAGTGGCCAATCTAGGTCATACGTACCTAGCAGTTTCCCCAAGGGACACAGGTTCCACAATGCTTGTATTGGTTCAAGCATTGATATCCTGGGTCCCTTCTTAATAATGGTTTATGGACCTTTCCTCCAGGAACTTGTCCAAACCTTTTTAAACCCAGCTACACTAACAGCCTTTACTACATCCTCCGGTAACAAATTCCAGAGTTTGATTACACGTTGAGTGAGAAAATATTTTCTTTTATTAGTCTTAAATAGTTTACCCTGTAGCTTCATTGCATGTCCCCTAGTCTTTCTATATTCTGATAAGGTAAACAATCGATCTACGTTTACCCGTTCCACTCCGTTCATTAATTTATAGACTTCTATCATATCTCCCCTCAGCCGTCTCTTTTCCAGGTTAAAGAGCCCCAACCTTTTTAGCCTTTCTTCATAGGAGTAGCCTTCCATCCCCTTTACCATTTTGGTGGCTCTTCTCTGAACCTTTTCTAAAATCGCTATATCCTTTTTAAGATACGGCGACCAGAATTGCACACAATATTCAAGGTGCGGTCTCACCATGGAACGATATAGAGGCATTATAATATCTTTTGTTTATTTTCCATTCCTTTCCTTATCATACCTAGCATTCTATTTGCTCTCTTGGCCGCCGCTGCACACTGGGCCGAGGGTTTTAACATGGTATCCACAAGGACGCCTAAATCTTTTTCTTGGGTGGTGGTTCCTAATGTGGAACCTTGCATCGTGTAACCATAGTTTGGGTTGTTCTTCCCTAGGTGCATAACCTTGCACTTCTCCACATTAAATTTCATCTGCCATTTTGATGCCCAGTCTTCCAATTTATCAAGATCCTCTTGCAATTTTCCACAATCCTCCTGGGTTTTAACAACTTTAAATAGTTTTGTGTCATCAGCAAATTTGATAACCTCACTCGTTATTCCACTTTCCAGGTCATTTATGAATATGTCAAAAAGCAGCGGACCCAGCACAGATCCCTGGGGTACACCACTATTCACCTTTCTCCATTGGGAAAATTGGCCATTTAGCCCTACTCTCTGCTTTCTATCTTTTAACCAGTTCCTGATCCACAGTAGTACACTGCCTCCTATCCCATGACTCTTTAGTTTTGCCAAAAGTCTCTCATGAGGGACCTTGTCAAAGGCTTTCTGAAAGTCCAGATACACAATATCAACCGACTCACCTTTGTCCACCTGTTTATTCACTCCTTCAAAAAAACATAACAGATTAGTAAGACAAGATCTTCCTTGTCTAAAGCCATGTTGGCTGTCTCCCATTAGGTCATGACTATCTATATGCTGAGTAATTTTATTCTTTATGATGGTTTCTACCATTTTTCCCGGTACTGATGTCAGGCTCACCGGTCTGTAGTTTCCCGGATCACCCCTCGAACCCTTTTTAAAAATTGGTGTTACATTGGCGATCCTCCAATCCTCAGGTATTAGAGATGATTTTAATGATAGTTCACAGATTACTGATAGCAGGTCTGCAATCTCAAATTTCAGTTCTTTCAACACCCTTGGATGTATACCATCCGGCCCAGGTGATTTGCTACTCTTCAGTTTATCTAATAGTTGTAGGACATCTTCCCGATGTATCGATATTGACAACAGAGTGGGCTACCTCCGAGTACTCCTCCACGGCCTCCCGCAGGGCCTCTACTCCTTCAGTGCCGTCCACGTAAACTGAGATGTCGTCAGCATAGGCAACGACGGACACCGGGGGCGCACCAGGCGCCTCCAGGCCCCGCAACCCACCTGAGGACAATCTCCGGAGGAAGGGGTCGAGGGAGAAGACATACAGCAGGGGGCTCAAAGGGCACCCCTGCCGCACCCCCGAGGCGACACCAAACGGCCGTCCGAGCCACCCGTTAATAAACGGGAAGCTCACCCCCCCCTCGGTACAGCGCCTGCAAGACGAAGAGGAAACCCGCGGGGAGGCCGAAGTGCTGGAGCACCACCCACAGGTACCAGTGACTGACTCGATTGAAGGCTTTGGACTGGTCCAAGGTGACAAACCAATGGTCCCGTTGGAGCGACCGTCCTCTCTCCACCACCTCCCGGACTGTGGCGACAGCGTCCAGAACCCCTCTCCCCCGAACGGAACAATACTGGGAAGGGGACAGCAAAACGCCCGACACCTCCACCAGTCGGTTGGCCAAACACTTGGCCAGAATCTTCCGGTCCGCGTTCAGAAGAGAGAGCGGCCGCCAAAAGTCCAAGGAGCTATCGTCCTTCCCCTTGGAGAGCAGCAGCAGGACAGACTCACGAAATGACCGCGGGAGAAACCCCGTGTCCATGATCTCCTGAAACAGGGAGGTCAGGAAGGGGGCCAGCTGGGAGAAGAAAGTGCGATAGAACTCCACAGGGAGCCCATCGCGCCCAGGCACCTTCCCCAACGGCATGGCACGAATCGCCCTCTCCACCTCCACCTGCTGAATCGGAGCAGCGAGTGCATCAACCTGTGCCTGGACCACAGCCGAATACACCGGGGGAAGGCCCAAGTACTCTCGGATATGGGTGAGGTCCACGGGGCGATCCCCAAACAGGCCTGAGAAGTATTCCCCCACCATCCACAAAAGGTTCTCCTGGGAGGTATGAATGGTACCGTCCTCGCCCCGCAGAGCCATGACCTCCCGACGCCGGACCCTCTCCTTGCAAGTTAGGAAGGGGTCTGGAGCGGCGACCCCACCGGCCGCCCCCTCGAAGCATAGGGAGTCATGGCGATCGTAAAGCAGGCCACGGAGCTGGACCCGCACCTCTTCCACCTCCTCCCGCGCTGCCCCTCGGGATACCAAACGATCCAGCGACCTCCGGAGGACAGTGTAAGTGAGGTAGCGGGATCGAGCCATGGAGGTACCCCGGGAACGGAAGAGTTGGCGGGCACGCATCTTCACCTCATCCCACCAGGCGCCACGGGAAGGAAAAACACCCAACGGGGTCTCCTGGTCTGCGAGAAAGGCCAAGAACTCCTGGACCACCTCTGATGTTGCCAACAACTGCACATTCAGTCGCCACAGGCCAGGACCCCTGCTGAGCTCCTCGTGGTTAGCCAGGAAGGACACGGAGAGGACGCAGTGGTCCGAAAAGTCAACCGCCTGCAACTGCGGAGGGGAACACTCCACCCGGGCACTCACATATATCCGATCGATACGACTCCTGCGGGTCCCATGGTAATAGGTAAACCCCGGCGACCGTGGAAAAGCCTGATGGAAGACATCTACTAGGTCAGCCGTCCGGGTCATCTCGGCCAAAAAGAGGCCCTCGTAACTGGGTGGGCAACGCTCCCCCCCCTCGGTCCTGCAACAGGGTGGTGGTGTTGAAATCCCCTGCGAGAACCACCAAACGAGAGGTGTGTAAGTACGGGCGGATGACCCGAAACAGGGTCTTCCGCGCCAACTTAGACTGGGGGCCGTAGACCACCACAAAACGAAACTGATGGGGCCCGCAATAGCCGTCTAAGAGCAAGCACCGGCCCTGCTCCAGTTCACACACATACTGCACCTGAAATCGGTTAGACGTGAACAAAACCGCCACTCCTGCATAGGGCTGGGCCGCAAGTGACCAGTACTGTGACGCCGCGCCCCGGCCGCACAGCACCCAGTGGTGGCGGCGTAGTAGTTCCACCGGAGGGCTGGAGCCGGGGGGGGGGGGGTCACTAAGATGATGGTAATCAGGGTTGGCCAGGTGCGAGGGTCGTGGGTCAGAGCCTTGTGTCAGCCTCGTTACCAACTCCTGAAGAGATTCAGACTTGCACGAAAGTGGTGGGAAAAAAAAACAGGCTTTATTTTCCCCTTTAAGCACTAAGGGTTCAAAAACAAAGGATATACACTCCGGTACGTGGCAAAATAAGTCTTTACAGCAGATTTTTAAAGGTGAGAAATAAAATAACCAAACACTGTTAACTTCACAGTATTCAAATATGTAACAGCAAAAAAGGCTTCCTTCGCTCAATGACTCTGGAAGGCCTCTATTTCGCTTCCAGCACAGTATGTGCATTCCATGGGACTATCACTGTCTTCATACACAGATTCCACTTGCATGGCCTCCTCTGACTGCTCTGAGGTATCAGGGCAAGTGTCCTTCATGGGATTTAGTCTTACTGTTTCCCACGGCTTAGCAGTCTGTCTAGGCCCACGATTCAGCTTAGTGGCATACCAGAAAGGCATTGCTTGCTCAAGAGGTTTAAAAACATTATCTCTATGTTTTCCTCTAACAGTCCTTTTGTTGCACAAACTATCCTTTAACTTTTGCTTCTGCTCTTGTCTTCTATATGGAGAATCTCCTTCCCAGGATTCTTCTCTGAGCTTAAGTTCCGGTATACAATGACAAAAGTTAAAAGTTTTACCTTTTGCTTTGTGTTTGATTCTCTGGGGTGAGGCTGGAGGCGTACCGTGACTGCTGCCTTCAGTATCGGTGCTCTCTGGAATATACCTCCTGCTTTTTCCAGTCTTTCCTTCTCTGGCCCTTAAGGCCTGTTCTCTTGTGGGCTTCTGGGCCCGGTCTGGCTTGGCTTCGGCCTTCTCGGCCTGTCCTCTCTCTCTCAGGACTGGTTCTCCTCTCCCAGCCTGTCCTTTTTCTCTCAGCTGATGAGGCTTTGGCAGCTGAGCTCCTTACAGACAAGTCCCTTGACTCTTGCTTGCCTCTTGACTCTTGCTGGTCTCCAGACTCTTGCTTGTCTCCAAACTCTGGCTTGCCTCCAAACTCTGGCTTCCTTCCAGCTTCTGGCTTGCCTCCAAACTCTGGCTTGCCTGCTCTTAAATGTGAGCTTTTGGAATAAGAGTCCTGCCCCTTAGGGCGTGGTTCTGTGGTCTCTGTCTTAGCTCTCCTGCTCCCTCTAGGTAAGTTCTCTGGAAATTGCAGGCAATTTCTTTTTCTTTCAGAGTTTAAAACTTTTTTTCTCTCCAGCAGAGGGTCCGCTGCATCACATATCCCCCTTCTCAAAATATTACATGCTGGGACAGCCTCTTCTCCACAGCATGTAATACTGGATTCTGCTCTGATCAGCGGTCTTTTACCACAGTGATATGAAGTCTTTGTAGAAGTTAGAAACGCAGCGCGCTCATACCACGGTCGGAGAAGGTTAGCATGATACACCTGCTCTCGTCCGCTCGTCTCTCGAACGACGTATGAAGTGGCCCCTACCGGGCGGATGACCGTAGAGGGCCCTTTCCAGCGAGACTCAAACTTAGGTGTGGCTCCAGGGACTAACACCATCACCTTGTCTCCGTTTTTTAAATGTCTGGGCTTCACTCGCCTGTCATAGTAGAATTTTTGTTTCCTCTGGCTTTTCTCCAGTTCCTTAGTGGCGAACCTGGAAGTTTGCTCGAGTCGGGTCCTCAAGTTCTGTAGGAATAAGGGTATCCCCATTTCGACCTCCTTCGGCTCAGACCACTGCTCTCTAAGCACATCGAGAATGCCTCTGGGTGTTCGGCCGTACATAAGTTCGTACAGGGATGTCCATAATGAGGTCTGCTTTCTCTCTCTGCAGGCGTAAAGCACGAAAGGTAGCATCGTGTCCCATTCACTCATCTGTCCATCCAGAGCACGCCTGAGCATCTGCTTTATGCTCTGGTTTAAACCGCTCTACCAGGCCGTTGCACTGTGGGTGGTAAGCGGCTGTCTGCACGTGGCGGATGCCAAAAGCGTCCCATACTTGATTCAAGTATTTCGACCGGAAATTGCTTCCTTGATCTGTCAACACTTCTTGTGGGAATCCCACTTCGCAGAATAGTCTTATCAGTTCGATGGCCACAGATTTGGCCGAAATATTCCTCAAGGGAACGGCCCAAGGGAATCTGCTGGCTTGATCAATAATCACTAGTATATATTGAAACCCCCGTGGCGTCTTGATGAGGGGTCCTACCAGGTCCACAGCAAGTCTACGGATGGGGTCTGTGATTATAGGCATCGAAACTAATGGCACTCCAGTTGGTTTCTGCGTCGTGACTCTTTGACATGAGGCACAAGACTCACAGAAACGTGTCGTCTCTCGGAACACCCCTGGCCAGTAAAATCTAGTCAAAATCTGATCCAGGGTGCCCTGCGCACCCTTATGACCCCCAACGGGTGGTCATGCGCCAGACGTAAAACTAAAGCCTTAAAATTACTCGGGACCACCAGTTGTTTTCTTATTAGACCAGTTCGCAGGTCCTTACTTTCACGATAGAGGATCTCCTCCTCTAGGAGAAATCTTGGGTATGTCTCTCTTTCTCTTTAGCCTGCTCAAAGGCGTGAGTGAGTGCTGAATCCGCTCTCTGTTCCATTTTAAATGATGGGAACCTTCCCATCACCTCGGCCGGAATCCATGGCATCCCTTTTCCTGCTTCCAGCTCCGCTCTTGCTTTAGAGCGGTGTTGCCTCTCTCTTCTTCGCTCTGCCTTCGACTTCCTGTCCCGGCTTGAGGGGTCCCCTATTAGTCCGTCATGGGAAGGGAGCTCGCCTAGGGAAATATCCTTGGAGCAGGAAGGCTGCTCACCATCTTGCGTATGCGACCTTGTAGAGACTAGAGCCTTCATCAAAGGACCATCTTGGCATGTCTGACTCTGTCGTAGGGATGAGCATTCATCAGGTTTTGGCTGGATGCAGGTGGAATCTGATTTTGCCACTGGCAATAAACCTTTCTTTAGGATCTTCTTAAACTGTGGCCAGTCACGGCCCAGAACCAATTCCTTTGGTAGCCTAGGTACCACGGCAATTGGCATTTCCCTTTCAATGCCCACGTATTTTACCTGTAATCTGGTACACAGGATATCTAGTGGTTGCCCCATGCACACATTTAATTTTTACTTGTCCTATTGGAGATTCTGGAACCGGTAGACCCTGAGCTTGGATCAGCGACCATAATTTTTTTAGAGACCATGGTCTGATCGGCTCCAGTATCCAACAATGCTTTCACCTTTATGCCTTGTATTCTTTACATCCAGGACCAACCCTTCACGTATTGCACTGGGGGACTCTCCCACCAAAGCAGTTCGTGAAAACATTCATACTGGAGGTGTCCTCTCTTACCACATTTAAAACATTCTTTTACATTCCTCCTTGCATGGGGTTTCACACTTTTCCCACCAGCAAATGGAGGACGAGAAGGGTTCTCCAGCTTTTGTACCTCAGCTCCTATTGCTATCTTGGAGCTCACCCTAGGTTGGGCAACTTTTTCGGCTTCTAAATACCTTTCAGTGAGGGTTATAGCATCAGACGTAGTGCAGCAATTTTGCAGTATTAAAAAGTTCTGCACTCGATTGGGCAGAGCAGCCATATACTGTTCAAGGATTATAACATCCATTAGGGTGTCTATATCTCTCCTCTCAGGCTGTAGCCATTTCTGAGCTAAACTACGAACACGATGACCTAGGGCCTTAGGTGTTTCATTATCTCTTAAACAAGTAGCCCTAAACATTTTGTTATATGTAAAAGATGAGAGGCCTAGACGATCTCTTATAGCTAACACTACATCCTCATATGAACCTGCTAAGCTTGGAGGCATTGCCCTATAGGCGGCTAGCGCCTCGCCCGTAAGGGATGCAGCTAGGCGAATTGCCCACTGTTCGCTTGGCCATTTAGCCGAAGTAGCTATTCGAGCAAAGTTATCTAGGAAATCATCTATATCATCGTTTGCACACAATTTTCCCATCACCAAGTCATTACATGCCCATTGTCCATGGTCCATGTTCAAGGGTCCAGCTGTTGCCTGACTCTCAGCTTTGCTCCTTGCCAGTGCTTCTTGCTGCTGTGCAAGCCACTTATCCATGGTCTCTATGACCGGCTGCTGCTGCTTCTGCATTGCTTGTAGTGCCTGCGTTTGGCTTAACTGCGCCAACTCCGCTTGTTTGTTAAACTGTTGTGCCATCCAAGCACATAACTCCTTGGGTTCCATGATCCCTAAAACACAATAAACAGAGGAGAAAGGATACCCAAGTGCGGCACTTCCCTCAAAAAAAAAAAATATGCTACTTTTTTTTTTTTTTCACTTAACCTCGCTTAACCTCTATTCAGCATACTTCCCCAGTATCCAACACAAAACAGGTTTAATTACTTATTACCTGGTTTAGGTGTTGAGTCAGCTTAGAGGAAGGTACGCTGCTGTCCACGGCCTTGCTGCTTCTTCTGGACGGTCTCAGGATGGTCAGCTCACAGGACTTTCCTTCGAATCCGATCCACACTTTCCAGCAACTCCGTTCCAGGTTTTCGTGAGTCCAATCCAGAGAAATTGTCGGTTCCGTTCCGGATTTTCCACGTCATTTTTTTTTTTTTTTCCCTCAGAAAAAAAAATTCGCCTTTCCAAATTTACTGCTGTGGGTTAACTTGGCACGTCCGTTGCATTGGCGTATATCCTGCCAACTACGCCACTTGTGACGGCGCGCCCCCGGCCACACAGCACCCCCTGGTGGCGGCGTAGTAGTTCCACCGGAGGGCTGGAGCCGGGGGGGGTCACTAAGATGTTGTTAATCAGGGTTGGCCAGGTGCGAGGGTCGTGGGTCAGAGCCTTGTGTCAGCCTCGTTACCAACTCCTGAAGAGATTCAGACTTGCACGAAAGTGGTGGGAAAAAAAACAGGCTTTATTTTCCCCTTTAAGCACTAAGGGTTCAAAAACAAAGGATATACACTCCGGTACGTGGCAAAATAAGTCTTTACAGCAGATTTTTAAAGGTGAGAAATAAAATAACCAAACACTGTTAACTTCACAGTATTCAAATATGTAACAGCAAAAAGGCTTCCTTCGCTCAATGACTCTGGAAGGCCTCTATTTCGCTTCCAGCACAGTATGTGCATTCCATGGGACTATCGCTGTCTTTCATACACAGATTCCACTTGCATGGCCTCCTCTGACTGCTCTGAGGTATCAGGGCAAGTGTCCTTCATGGGATTTAGTCTTACTGTTTCCCACGGCTTAGCAGTCTGTCTAGGCCCACGATTCAGCTTAGTGGCATACCAGAAAGGCATTGCTTGCTCAAGAGGTTTAAAAACATTATCTCTATGTTTTCCTCTAACAGTCCTTTTGTTGCACAAACTATCCTTTAACTTTTGCTTCTGCTCTTGTCTTCTATATGGAGAATCTCCTTCCCAGGATTCTTCTCTGAGCTTAAGTTCCGGTATACAATGACAAAGGTTAAAAGTTTTACCTTTAGCTTTGTGTTTGATTCTCTGGGGTGAGGCTGGAGGCGTACCGTGACTGCTGCCTTCAGTATCGGTGCTCTCTCTGGAATATACCTCCTGCTTTCCCAGTCTTTCCTTCTCTGGCCCTTAAGGCCTGTTCTCTTGTGGGCTTCTGGGCCCGGTCTGGCTTGGCTTCGGCCTTCTCGGCCTGTCCTCTCTCTCTCAGGACTGGTTCTCCTCTCCCAGCCTGTCCTTTTTCTCTCAGCTGATGAGGCTTTGGCAGCTGAGCTCCTTACAGGCAAGTCCCTTGACTCTTGCTTGCCTCTTGACTCTTGCTGGTCTCCAGACTCTTGCTTGTCTCCAAACTCTGGCTTGCCTCCAAACTCTGGCTTCCTTCCAGCTTCTGGCTTGCCTCCAAACTCTGGCTTGCCTGCTCTTAAATGTGAGCTTTTGGAATAAGAGTCCTGCCCCTTAGGGCGTGGTTCTGTGGTCTCTGTCTTAGCTCTCCTGCTCCCTCTAGGTAAGTTCTCTGGAAATTGCAGGCAATTTCCTTTTCTTTCAGAGTTTAAAACTTTTTTTCTCTCCAGCAGAGGGTCCGCTGCATCACAGTACGAAGGACCCCACCTCCACTCCCGCTTCGCCCGATGAAGGCTAGCGAGCGAGGTGAGCCTGGTCTCCTGCAAGAAGATGACATCCAGCCCACTCGTGGAAAGAAAATCATAGGCCGTAGCCCGCGCCTGGTCCGTACAAATGCTGGCCACGTTGATAGTGGCGCACGAGAACGCAGGAGTGCACGCCATGCCTAGTTCATGTGCAGTGACCCTTTCCTCCTCTTCTCACCATACCCTGGATCTCCGGAATCCCGCTTGCAGGACAAGCCCGCGAGCTGGAGCAACTCCTCACGGTCCACGTTGACCACCTCGAGGATCTCCTCCTCCTCCTGCTCGACCCTGTCACCCCCACGAGGTGCTGGTGTCCCCGAGACCACCAGGCAAAGCTGTCGCAGGGGCTAACCCAGCTCCCATGGGGCGAGGGGGCATGGACAGGTCAGGGGTCGGAGGAATGATCTCCTCCGTGGGGTCCACCACCGGTGCCGCCCCCCCTCCCTGGACAAAGACTGAGACAACGGACCAGTGCCCACCCCCGCGGGGGAGGCCGGGACGGCCGGGTCAGCAGGGGGCTCCTGCGAAGGCCCAGCACCCAACTGCGGGGGCAAAGGCCCGTCCTCCCTCACCCGTCGGGCGCCAGTATCCACCTTGATTGGAGGACCCTGACCGCGGCGCGCCTTCGGTACTTTTGAAGGCCACAGCTGAGGAAGAGGGGCCGCCCCCGCCGCTAATCGCTCCGAGCGCCGCACAGGAAGCCCTGCCTCCACAGGCAAGCCCTCATCCGCCTCAGCCGCATCAGAAGCCAAAAAGACGAAAACGGTTGATGTCCAACACGGGCTCTACATCCGGCAATGGGGATGTCTCCCGTTTCTTCCTTTTGGACTTGCCACCCTTAGAAGGGACCATGGTCCATTCCTGAGGTGGCACCACCCGCAACCCACTATCCTGTCGTGGACACAGCAACCTCCACCACATCAAACCCTCTCCTCCTTCCTATCCAAATCCCCTCCCCCTGGTGGCTCCCTCGGTTCAATGGACTCCTCCACCCTAGGGCCCCCGGACTCCTCCTGAGGGAGAGGGTCCTCCACAACCTCCTCCCGCACAGGAGCCCGAGGTGGGGCGACGGCATCCCCCCCCGGTCCATTGTGTGATGCGGAGGGGCAGCGGGCAAAGGGGTGGCCCAACTCCCCGCAAAGGTTACACCGAATAAGCAAACACCCGGCCGAGGCGTGACCCCGTCCACCACAACGGGTGCAGACCTGCTCGGAACAGTTCATGCTCAAATGACGGAATGAGCCACAGCGGTGACACTCGCGAGGTTGCCCGGGGTAATAGCACAAGATGCGATCCCGACCGAGGAAACCGGCCGAGGGCACGTGCTGCACCACGTTTCCCACCTCACGCAAACGGATCCTACCCTTCCACGACCCGTCCCACACCCCTAGGGGCCCAGCGCCCTTAACCAGGGGTGCGAGGAGCACCGCATGGCGCGACAACCAGAACTGGATGTCCTGCCCTGGGAGCGACTCATTCCTGGCCAGGATGGTCACAGGTACCGTCCCCTGGCGAGAGATAGGCACAACACGAAGTCAGACCACCCGCCCTGCCCCCTCTGCTGCTGGTATCGGTCCCAGAAAATCTCCAGCCCCTGTCGCAGCATGAAACTAACATCATATTCAATGGTGTTGTTCATGTGGATGAAGGCGTAGAGATCTCCCGGGAGAAACCCCAGCCCAAGGACCATCCTCAAGACCTGTTCCCTGGCTGGAGGGGGCCCCTCCCCAGCCCACCGGATCTGCGCCACGTTGCGCCGTCTGACCTCACCCCCTACCCCTCGGAACCCTCCCCCACTTCCTCCCCCTCCTACAGGACCATTCCCTTGGGAAACCCCCCACCCCCCAACCCCCCCGGAAGGGCCCGGGGGGGTACCGGACCCCCACAGAGCCGCGGGGAAGGTACGGGGGGGGACCGACCCCCCAGCTCCCATCTCCTGCCCTCCGCTCTCCTCCCCCACAGCTACCTGCAAGGGACGCTGCTGCTGTTGTTCAGGATCCGCAGCCACCTCGACAGGGGCGACCTGGGGGCTGGGCAGGACCAGCTCAGCCAAAACCGAGTCAGGGATACTATCCCTGCCGGATCCCTGGGTGCCACCGAAAAACTCCGGAGCACCCCCATCAGCAAGACCCTGCGGCCGCCGAAATGCATCAAAGGCCCCCTGAGGGCCCTCCGGGGTTTCCAAGGCCAACATGATGGCATTACGGACCTGTTGCTCGGTGACACCCAGAGGACCAGAGAGCCCCCCCGTGCCCCGGTCCGGGGTGCCGAACCCAGCGCAGGGCGCCTGTGTTTCCGCCACTAACACCGGTGACGGACACCGCTCCCCCCCATTCAAGGGTACTAGGGGCATAACCCCATCCCCCAGCCACACAGACATCACTCCCTTCCCCCCATCAGGACAAACCAGTACCTCCCCTCCCACTGGTAGACCAGTCGTCCAACTACCGGGGTACCCTGCACTTCCCACAGACGGCAGACACTGAGGACGCCAAACCCCCACCTACCCCACCGTCCGCTACCCCCTGCACGACTACCGGCAATAAGGCAGGACCGTCCCGAGACAGCAGGACGGATCCCCCCATAACCAATCCCCCCAAACCTCCACCCCCCAGCCCTCCGTCACTCCCAGGTCCTACCTTATTGCTGGTGCCAGACGTGGCACAGGGGTCAGGAACATCCCGGCCGGCAGCCAGGGCTCCAGCAGAAAGGGCGGACGCCCCCCCCGCGAGCCAGGCTTCCCTCGGCCACACCAGCGGGACAGACGGACACCTGTGCATCCCGCTCCACTGACACAGGTTGCAGGAACAGCTTCTGAGAACCCTTCCTACTCCCCTCCCCCCCAGGGGCTGCAGACACCGACATGCAGCCCTGACCCTGCTCTTTCCCCTTCCCTGTACCCTTCCGGCGCCAGACAGCCACCGCAGGACACACAGGGCGGCCGTCACTCAGCCAGCTGGGAGCCGGAAAGGGCAGCTACCACAGGAGAATCCCAACCCCCAACCGTCCCCCTACCAAACACCGGCACAGGAACCTGAGCCACTGCTCCAACCAAAGAAGCCCGATTCTCAGTAGACACGGAATCTGCAGACCCCTTGCGTTTGGAAAATGAACCCAGAGGGGAAACGGCAGTCACCCGAAGAATATCCTGTTGTACAGCTGGCTGGCAGAGCGGCAAAACCTTCGTGGATCTTCGACGGTGCTCCTGCTGCAAGGCAGCAACGGACCCGCGGCGATGTTCACACTTCCGGGTAAACCCGGAAGTGACAGCAGCTAGCTGATGGCGTCCATCCTGAAGCTCGGGTCGGCCCAGGGAAAGCCCTACGAACTCCTCCTCCTGCGGGGTAACCCCATCAGCTGCAGTGACGGCAATGCTCGAACTCCGGCGGCCATCTTGGAAACGGCTTTCAGCTGACAAGGTCTTTGGGAATACCGGGAACGACCCAGAAACAGTCCCAGAAACCTGCTGCTCATTTCTCCTGCCTTCTATCGGCCCTTCTGCCCGATGCACTGGTGCGGCGGCCATTTCTTGATCCCGCAGATCTCGGCGGGCCAGGACCCCACCCCTAAGTGCCCCGGGGGCCTCAGACATCAGGGAATACACCGGGCTAATGCTGGGAAGAGCCACTACAGCAGCCACGGAAGCCTCATCCGTCGATCCAGATACAACAGTAGCCGGCAGGTAAGAAACTCTGGGGTCTTTAACACTAGGCAATAATGGCAAAGATGACAGTCCTTTATCAACTGCACCCGGGAAAGACAAGGGGGTATAGCAGCATCCTCGGAGATCCACCGGCTGTCCCACCCCCGGGGGCCCCCCCCGGAACTGCAGCTCCACCATGATCCCACCTACATAGTTGTAATAGAGCTCCGCGAGGGACCCACAACCCTGGCTTTTGAGGTATACTATTTCCTGATATTTGCCCTTCAAGGCCCGCTTCACCCCCTTTCTATAGGTGTTATAGGCCACCCATTCCTCCCCGGGGAACGGTGGCCTGCAGGCTCTCCAGATGGGGAGAGGCTGGGCTTGCAGCTGGGCCGCCTCCTCCTGGAGACCCGGAGCCGCTGCACCGCCGCCACGATCTCGTCTGGGGCCCTAGCTTGCTGCTGGAAGGAAGGCAGGCCCGACCCTCCGTCCTCATCCTCACTGGAGGAGTTAGAGGCCTCCTCCAGGACCCGAGGCGGAGGGGGGAACCCGCCTCCCCCAGTACTGTACGTCACAGTCCTCCAGGGTCTCCCCAGGGCCTCTCCCTGCTTCCACCCAGCCTCCACACCCTGCCTGGGAAGGAGACAGGAGCCTCCTCCCTGGGGTAGCGGGCCCAAACCTCCATACCTGTGGGTCCCTCTTCCCTGGCCAGGTGCAGTCCTACCTGGGGAGTCCCCCTCCCGGGGCACCGGCTGCACCAGGTTGCCTTCCTCCCCATCCGGTGGCAACAAGGAGGCCTACAAGGCTTGGTAGGCCTCTGGGACTGGGACTCTCCCGCTGGAGGTGGCACAGGACCCGACATCCAGGCTCAAGCAAACAGCTTAGGCTCCGCCCCTAGCAGGAGCTCTGCAGGATAGGTCCTCACACCTTGACTGCTCAGGAGCAACTGAGTGGAGGGACCCCTCGTGTGGTAGCAGTATTTGACTGAGTCTGTTTGCCCATAAGTTTTGAATGCCCGGAAGGTATACCATAAACAGATGAATTTGCAACTCTCTGGCGAGGGCCCATAGTCGCAAAGCTTTGTTTGCATAGTGACAGAGAGCCTGTTCCACCTTGCTTGTTCACATAGTACATAGCTACCTGATTGTTGGTTTGGACCACAACTGTTTTGTTGCTGATATGGGCCTGAAAGACTTGAATAGCATTGAAAATGGCTCTCAGCTCTAGGAGGTTATGTGAAGGGAAACCTCCTGTGAGGTCCAAACACCCTGAGTGGAGAGATCATGCAAGTGGGCCCCCAACCCATCTTGGACACATCTGTTGTTAGGGTGGCCTGATATAGAGGCTGCTGGAAAGGAGAGCCTACGAGGAGGTTTTCTAGAAATTGCCACCATTGCAGGGACAAAATCAGACATGTGGTGTTTCTGATCTTGTCCATTAACTGACCCAAGGCCTGTGACCATTGAGAGGATAGGGTCCACTGGGCTGCTCGCATGTGGAGGCGAGCATAGGGAACCACATAGACAGTGGATGCCCTGTGTCCCAGAAGTTGAAGCATCTCTTGAGCAGTAAGGAACACCTTCATAGATGCTTGAGATGCCAGTTGTATTATTCGTAGACAGCGTGGCTGTGGCAGGAAAGCCCTTGACTGCTGTGTGTGTCTAGACGAGCCCCTATGAATTCGAGAGATTGAGAAGGGGGTGAGATGAGATTTTGGGAGGATTATGACCAGTCGCAAGTATTGAAGAAATTTTCATTGCTCGAGGAAAGAGTGAAGCTGGCCTCTGGAGCTGTTGATGCTTGAAGGAGCCAATCGTCTAAGTAAGGGAAGACAACTATTCCCAGAGTCCTCATAAATACTGCTACCACTGCCATGCATTTTGTCAAGACTCTTGGAGCAGAGGCCAATCCGTAAGGAAGAACTCTGTACTGGAAGTGCGTTCCTTGGACCAGTAATCAAAAGAACTCCTGTGATCTGAGTGGATGAGAATCTGCGTGTACGCATCTCTTAGATTTAGAGACCATAACCAGTCCTGACTGTGAAGGTATGGTAGAAGTGTCCCGAGGGAGATCATTTTGAACTTTTCTTGGAACAAATATTTGTTTAATTCTTTGAGGTCTAGTATCGGCCTGTGTCCCCCTGTCTGTCTTTGGAATAAGAAAATAGGGGAAGTAAATCCCCGTCCCCTGTTGGGGTATGGGTACTTCTTTGATTGCTCCTTTAGCGACGACGTGATGTGAGTTCCTGCCGACAAAAGGATGGTGGCCCAGGGGCCTGGCCTGAGAAAGGTTGAAACTGTTTTATTATGTAGGTGTGGGGCAAGTTGAGGGAAAATGAAGCTTGTACCCCAGTTGTTGTACAATGTGACAGAGATCCAATTTTTCTGAATGTTATTTGTTGCCATTTTTTGGCAAAATAGCATAGTCTTCCTGGAAATGGTTATAAAGGGTTGCTGGACCTTCCAGGGGCAGAATGACTACACTTCTCTAGGAAGAAGTCAAGACACCCTGAGGGGGCTGGGTCTGTTGGGCCCGTTGAGGTCTTTTGAGCTTGCGACTTTCTTTGCGTAATCTGTTCTGTTGCTGCCCCTTCTGGGGAACATGAATCGGACCCAAAAGTGGCTTTGCAGGGGTGTAAGCATGGGGTTAAAGCTTCTTTTTCTTACTGAAAAAAGGGTTTTTGAATGTTATTCTTCTTTGCTGGGGGTTTTTGGGGCTATAAGACTTTGATAGTCTGTTCAAGGTAGTATTTTCAGATTCAATGAGTGATTAGCCTTGTCTCCATGCCAGTCCTTGCCAACGAGAATTTTCTCCCTGTACAAGGATATTTTTTTTTTCCCAGCTTTTCTTGCACCCACTGTTCTAAGTCTGATGCTTGAAGCCAAGGCAATACGAACGTGCTCCTATGGATTAATTAGCAGACGTTCTGATCATAATACATTGCAAAGCACTCAAAGGTAGCGACGGTTACATGAAATTTAGAGACATTCTGGCATGAACTTGACCAGAATAAGGTAGTCTTCTCTTTTTTCCTCAGAGACACAAGGGCTAATGAGCTCGATAAAGTCTTTTGTGACTTCTTCCTGATACATTCCCATTTTCTAAAGAATGTAGGAAACTGATTCCTGGCTGATAGCATGGAGGATTGAAAACATTGACACCCGAAAGGCAAGCGAGTGGCCCTGGATTAACGTGCCGGCCTTGAAGGATTAGAAGACATGTGTTTTAGTACTCTTGATTCTTCGCATGGCCCAATTCCTCTACCATTGCATGGTGTGATAACTGAGTTTTTTGAAAACCAGGACAACTTGGGCAGACTCGATACATAGTGGTCCAGGATGTCGGGAATGTGCAAGATATTCATTAAAGGAGTGTCCCCACATTCTCAACATCAGATCATGGAGTGGAGGAGTGGCCTACGTGGTTGGGGGCAAGGTACTTTCAGGCCAGAAGGGTCGGGGGTCTCAAATCCCCACTATGAGGACAGCAAACCTTGGGCCCGGCAGGACTGGGGTTCTCCTAGTCCCACAGCGTAAGCTCCTTGTGGTCTTGGCAAGCCACTTAACCCTACCATAGCCATGTTTCCCTGTAAAATAGTTATCTCCAAGTTATTAATTGCCCTGTTCAATGTAATTTTCGTTTTGTTCAATGTAAAACCGCACTGATGCATGAATAGCACCGGCTATATAAGAGAATGTAAATAAAAAATGTAAAGATTTTGTGAATGGGATAGCATAGCTCCTCCTTGGAGCCATAGGGCGTATTGTAGAATTCTTAATTCTTCTGCCCTAGGTTCCGTTTTGGAATCACAGTGATTGCAAAGACCCTTTGCTAAATCACGTATGAAATCCTGGAAGAACAATATCTTCTGGAGGAGACATCTTGCATTGAGGAGAACAGGAGTTGAATTACCTCTAGTAGGTTTTCGCCTTTTCTGGTACCAATAGAATTGTCCAGACGTCAGCAGAATCAGCAGACTCCAAAGGCACTCTATACCGGGGTGTCTCCCGTAACACATGGTGTTCGGTATTTCCAGCTTCGAAGTCGGGTACCGAAATGTCTCGGTTCCTGATTCCCGCAATACCTAAGACAGACTCAAGGCCTCGGCATGGGGGGGAAAAACCAGTCCCTGTCAGAGCAGTAGCAGTTACTGTCGGTTACCGGTAAAACTGATGTCGGTACCGATACTGTTGAAACCATCTTGTAGCAGTCTTAGCTGGTACTGGGAACGCTGCTTAAGAGAGGAAGACGCTAGAACTGTGTTCAATCAGTGAGTGAAGTCTCTTATCCATCGCTCCTCTGCCGATGCCTGGGTGTCGGTGAACCAGCGGGAAACATGGCACCAGTCGGTTCTGCAGAGGTGGAAGCCTCTGGAAAACCACTCTTGGAGCCCCGTTAATGCTTGGAGCC